>CM036534.1:20854519-21454519 GCA_020745685.1 Tautogolabrus adspersus
TAATGATCATAGCAATAAGGTATGTGTGGACATTTCAGTAAAACGCTGACTTTGCTTATTCCATGGGAATGCACACAAAAACCCAGAAGAAGTCACCCTGGTTATACTTTCACTATTTGAATACAGCTTAAGACAACATGAAATGATCCTGATTGCAGTTCAATCCAAAGTGGTAACACGTGTCAGTCAACATAATGACATGTGGATTGTAGGAAATAAATCTGCTATTTTCACAGAGCTTTGACCTCATCTACTGTGAAATATGTAACAAGCTGCTGAATATTCAGATTTATATTCACCTTCTCTTCCGGAACAAAGCTTTGTTTCACGGCTCAGTGGAAAAGTTCTTATAATGAGGAGACTAATTAGATCACTGAATCATTGTAAGCTCTGTATTTAACACTTTCACTCTAACTTCATTTAACATGAGTCAGCAGTCTTCACGCTTAAGAGACCATGGTGTCAGTTCCATCTAAAGCACAGAGCCCCCCTCATGTGAGGGAGCAGAGAGCAGAGGAGCTGCAGTTGGGTAATTAAACAAATGAGGAGGGTTGCTGCGATGCAAATTACAGACTACAAATCCCCCCACAGGAGAGACGCAGGGCTGAAAAGACTGGAGTCAGCAGAAAGTGCTGGAGGGGTTGGATGTGGGGCAGCAAACTAACTAGGCTGTTCATGTTCAAGAAAGCTGGCAATGACTTAAAAAAAAATCCAGAGTATTATCAATTTTAACTGCTTCAGAAACGACAAGGCTACCAGCCACAGACAACATGTGATTGGTTGGTGGTGACAGCAGTCAAACTACATGCTAATAAGCAATAGTTGTTTTAGAAACAGTTTCTGCAGGTTACAGTATGTGATCAAGATATGATCACAAACTGTAAATGCATCAACAGTCAGTATAGCAAATGATGTCTACAAAGAGCAGATTAAGTGAATGCACAAACAAGAAGAGGAGACTTATCACCTCTATATGTCACATTAGTTCACCTCGTAAATATGCAGTCTGTGTTGCTGAGAGGAGAACCCCCATTTCACCTTGACAGTTATTGCTGCTCAGTAAGGCAGAGTATGTTTATCTTTTTGTTAATGAAATTCAATCATCCCCTTGTGTATAAAAGCCTTTTATAGAAAAGAAGAATAACATACAGTACTCACTGCTTATTTGAATGTCACGTAAGCGTTTTAGATCATGATCATTTCGTGTAAATTTACATGCAATGTGAAGCTACGAGCAAACTAAAGAGCGCTACCATTAGCCTGCTAGCACAACAATGCAGCTCAAGTTGTTTTGGTTTCATGCTGGTGCTGAAGGGCGACATCTACTGGATCAAAAAGTCGCATATTCTTCCTTTAACCTAACCCGGCATTCATTTGTCGTAGTATACAAAAAAAACTGCAAGTGTTCTGACAGCCGGTCACCAAAGTCGAGTTTATTTATAGATATATTATCGCTAGCACACTTAAGTTAGCTTGTAGATTCACATTGCATGTATATTTTAAAACGCTTATGTATAATTCAAATAAGCAGTGAGTATGTTATTCTTCTTTTCACTAGTCCTTAACAAGCTGTTATACAGAAGGAGAGGAGCCAGCCGTCCCGTCCTTCTAAACTTGGCTCGAACAACAACACAGCAAGGGGGACTCGCACCTCTCACTCATTGTAGACAGTCATCACTCAGAGAGATATTTGCACAGGATACACTTGATTTCTGCTATTATTTATGAGTAAAATGTTGCACATTTTTCCTTTAACTGATACATTTATTATTCAAACATTTCAAAATGTCCTTCTCCATTTCAGTCTTTTCTTATGTAATCAGCTAAAACTGCCACATTTAATGTCTGCTAATAAACATCTAGAGTAAGAAGGGCTGATTGTGATTTTGCAACTAGTGTTTGCGCTCAGTGTTGACTGAAGGTGATGATGAACAGGAGGGAGTGAAGAGAGTGAGGGTGAGGAAGGAGAGGATGAACAGGAGGGAGGGGTGAGGAGGAGGAAGGTGGCAGAGCGCTGTAGCTACCTCTTCCTGGCGAGTGCTGGCGTGCCCCACGGCGAGGGCAGCGAGGTCTCATGAGTCAGGCAGGGAGGCACCTGCTCTGCACGACTGCATGGCAGCAAACACACAAACATAAATACACACACACAGATACAGATACACATATACACACATGCACACGCGTGCACACCCACACATGCAGCCGCACAGATGGACCAGGCCGAGGATGAACAGCCAGACAGCAGCAGAGGTTAGAGGAGGGAGAAAAAGAGAACAAGAGAGAAAAAGAGGGAAAGAAGCTGTTAGTGGAAAGCTGAAGGAGAAACAGGATCAGAGCTACAGCTGGAGCACATGCGGGACGCCAGCTACACCTGCACATGGGCTGGGCAGGTAGTGTTGTCATGACGACCACAGACTTTAACTTCAATTATTTCTCTCAATCTGACATCATAACAACACTTCCATTCAGTGCAGCGTAAAAGGGAACACAGTGAGCGTCTCTACTAAATATCTTTGAGTTTTCAGCAGGCAGAGTTTAGCTACTCAAGTAAGAGGAGGAGACGGACCTGACTGATCCCGACCTTCAAGTTTCCGGATCACTGAGCCAAAAAGTCATGCTTCTTTTTTTTTTTTTTTTTTTTAAGTGGTATTCAGTAGAATCTTTGTTTGTTGAACATTTTTTGCCAGAATAAACCCTCTCTGTAGCTGATTGTAATGTTGCTATAAGATGCAGTACAAATGATTTCCCATATTTCCTTGGGCACATAAAGTCATACTTCTTTATAGTTAATAGAACTTTATACTCATATTACCACAAAAAAGTTCAAGAAATCATTATAAACTTCAGCTGCAGTATGATGCTTCCTGATACAATTTGATCCTATTCAATATTCAATCAATTTATGCATTATACAAATATATATTTGTGTATATATAGGAAACATGCACAAAAGTAGCAGTCTGATCCGGGATGTTCTGAGAACAAATGCAGATCCCACTGCTCTTATTGCCAGAAAATCATGAAAACTATCATGTTCCTTTTGACATTATTTTTTTAAAAGGTTGTACTGCAAGGAGTAAAAAAAAACTTCTTTAGGGGGATCACTGACCTGTCGAAGGAGTCGGTCGCCATCTTGTACAGATAGATGAAGAGTTTGCTGCAGTGTTTAAGTGTCGGACACACGCTGTCTCCCGCACAGCCCCCGGGTGCAGCCTCGTCCTCCAACAGCCTCTGGAAAGGCTGAGCGTTGGAGGGGAACACGCCTGTCGGACCCAGCTTCTTAATGTCTGAGAAACAGCCCAGCAGCCTGACGGGAACATGACGAGAGTTTAGTTTGAAAGAGCACAGTTAAAACAGGTAACAGCACTGATGAAAGGTGTGAGAGAACCTTCCTCAAATTCGGTCTTACTTTATCTATTGGACTGTATGTTGAGAACAAAAAGAAATGAAGAGCAAGTTTAGACGATAATCCAGCATCGACATCTCATTAGTACGGTCGTAAAGTAGTACTACTCGAAATAAAAAGAGAAAAACACAACACCTGAGAATCACAGTGTTCTATGATACTGTGTTAGATGATTATTTTATTAGCATTTTAATATTTTACATGCAAAGATTTCTTTTTCACTAATCAAGGAAAATGTGAAAGGATTTACGTTGATTGCACAAACGCAATGTTATAATGTTATAGTATGTCTAAGAGTGGTTTTGTCCTTTTTACTACAACAATATTCCAAACATTTGGTTTAATGTCACCATTCTTACAGTATAGCATTTTAATGAGCAGTCACAAATGTATCTCAGTAAGCTAGTTCTTGTCAATACACAAATGCTATGTCCAAATTTGAAGGTTGCAGCCTTGTGACTCTTCTTTCTCCTCATCTATCCAGTGCATCCTTCGGGGCAGAACATATCCCAAGATACATTGCGTGCCATTTTAGACCAGAAGGCTGGCTCCTTTGCAGGATGCAGCCCACATGCTGAGACACAGCTAGAGTCACATCTTAATTGGACTAGCTTGAAACATGGCTAACTCTCATGCCAGGTTACTGGATTTCTTTCTGAGTTTTTAGTTATACCTGCTGGACCTCACTCAACAGAAGTATGCTTGGTTACCATAGGGATAGTGATGTAAATATAATGTGACAAACGCAACATTTGGCATGTACATAAAGATCACCGTGTAAACTCTGTAAGCTGAAGAAGGCCTAAAGAAGTGACCGTAAGCTAAGTTAGTGAATTGTTAAGCATTACAAAAACAGAATTTAAAAAGGTACAATATGGATTTTACCAAAACTCAATTTAACAACAAATCAGATTTTCTTTTTAACAACTTGAAATGATAATAAATGGCAAAAATATTTTCTTCATGATTTAAGTGCTCGGTCGATAAAGACAGAGTGGTTAGTAGTAATGCTAAAAGTATTTAATTAAGAAATGATCACATTTAAAGGACACAGATGACCCCAAAGTGTTTTACCACCTCTGAGACACTTCTTACCTCACAGCATCTGCCAGCTTATCATACTGGATCTCCGTACGGAAGAAGTGGGAGTTGGCAGGCTCGTAGCGCATGGCGGCGGTGAGCGTGCAGAAGACGGTGTGCAGGAGCTCAAAGACCTGGTTCTGGTTGACTCGGTCCCAGCCGTGTCGAGGAGGCTGGCACAGTGAGCGCTCCATGGCAACCAGCAGAGACGTGATGTAGACGAAGCCTCCCACCTTACGGAACACCGTGCGGGTGCGATGACTCTCACGCAACACCGCTAACAAGGCCTGAAGAGGAACAGAACAGAAATGATTCAGGTTCACCCAACGTTACTAGGGTGGGTCCTTATTCTTTCTTTTAAATCTTTGTTTGAAACAGGCGGACAGAAACACAATGTCTGTTTTATCAGCTTTCCCAAGAGTCCATCAGTTGTTGGACGATTTAAACTGAAGATGTCACTCAGCCTCAGACTTTACTTTCTCTGCTACATTTCATGACTTATTTTTAAATTTAGTACAACATTATTCTCCCCCCTTGTTGAGTTTTTATGTGGTTTGTTTTTCGTCGCTCATTTAATCACATTCAGGATATTTAAGTCACATTCTTTGTTTGCAATGAGACATACAGTATGTATGAACCCGCCTGGGTCTTTTTGTCTCACTACTTTTCCAACATTTTCCCAAGTTTTAAGGTTTCACATTAGCTGTAACCTGAAGTGAAACATCAAACTGTAACCCAGATAAAACTGTAACCTGGGACCTAACCACAGCCAAAGACTCTGACAGGCAAAGTTTTAAACAACTGAAAAGTTGGAGTGTGTAAAAGAAGAGAACTTTGAAATTCAGTTCTTATTGCTGAAAAAACAAACAACTCAAAATTACTTTTATTTGCAACTTCAATCCTGCTTCTGAAGGAATTTCTTTAAAAGTTTTTCTTGATAAGAGAAATGTTGGAATGATAGGATAAAACGTATATCTATGATAGCATAAGTTATTATTTCGGAATATCGGAATCTGCCGGCTGCATTTTCAGAGAACATAAATCAGTCCATCTCCAGTACTTCAGTTAAAGACGACAACACAAAAAGGTTCAGTGGAAAAATCTCCATGGTGACCATGGCGCTGTCACTTTAAATGCTTCATTAGTGTTCATCCTGCACATTGTAATTAAAAGACACTAGCTTGTTATTATGATAGCAACATTTGATTTATTAGCTGCTATCTGTATTCATTCTGCTATTGCAGTAGGAGAAAAGAAACCGAGTTTAAAAAAAACTGCTTTAAGTAAGAATCTTAAGGATCTAAGTTTAAGATCTGTGTTAAGCTCAAAACTTTGACGAATCTTTAAATTTATTTTTGACATCCACTCGTCGGTGGTGGTGGTGCCTGCAGTGCTTCATACTGAAAGGTGCTCCTCTGTTTTAACCTACATGAAGGGAGCACAATATTTCAACAAAGACTGAACATGTAGAAGCTTCTGGATTGCATTAGATTGCATCGGTGGTCCTAATGTTATAGCTGATCGTTGTAAGTTTTATTTTAGTTCTCATTATGTGTGCTGTTCTATTTCAGACACATGTTTCTTTGCACTTATTACTTTTTCTGTTTTCTGTAAGCACCATCAGGCCAAGGATTAATCCTCTACATGTATTATGTTAAAATCCCGTGGTGATATCCCTGAGTGTGATTTTGAATATATTAAAGTCCACATACACAGTGTCAGAGGATTTGATGTATTTTGCCCACTTCCAAATTTGGGAACTTTCACATGATCTGACATCTTGAGTTCATTTAGCAAACCGGTTTCAACCAGTTTCACTTAATAATTCATCCTTGTGTTCGAAAAGAAAGAATACCAGCAAAGTTTAAACAATCACACGTTGCCCTGCTGCCGGCTGTTTCCTGCTCCATTAGAACAATGACTGACTCAGCAGTTTTTTTGTTTTTTTCCCCAGCCAATCCCAGGATGTTTAAGACATCCTCTTCCTGCACATCAAACAGGGAAATGACCACCAGCCTGTGACTGCATGTGCTTCTAAATTAAGGTTTAGGTGATTAAGATAACCAGCCGCGGGATGATTTGTGTTGCGATGCTGTTTATCAGACTGTGTCCTCCGGGGAGATTAAAGGGTTAAATGTGCTCTTTACAAGGCTAATCAGATTAATATTGAGGTCTATTTGTGTGTCTGCAGTGTGCTTCTGTCAACAGAGTACAAATCCTCGTGATGAGAAGAGAGAAATGTATTTACTCAAATTTAATACAAGTTATTTGCAGGTTTTTTTTTTCTTTTCACAATGATAATTAGAATCCCTGATTAGGGAAATAGAAGCGAAACGCTGACGGGTTAATCCAGCCAAAGCCTTCAGCAGGCGTGAGAATTACCTCCTCCGAAGGAGAGGAATCAGAAAAATGCAATTACGCTTTAGAAAATGAGCTGCCATCATCTCGTCCTGTGTGTGTAAATGTGTGTATGAATGCGTTTATGTGCACCTTAAACTTAATGTGGCTGCTCTGAAGCAATTACTGTGGGCAGGGCTTCAAATGCATATTGATTTTTACATCACAGAAATTCCTTTCCTCAATGTTCCCACTGAAACTGAAGGTTAGGTTGGTCTTACATCATCTGTCTGAGTATAGCTCAGCTACACTACAGTATATCGACATATATGAAACCCTTCATAACGCTGACAACAACATCTTTAAAATCAAAGTCGTTGAATGGCTCTTAAAAGATATTCAGACTGAGGTATTACTGTGAAACTTAGCCTTAGCCAGTGTGAGACGCCTGTAGATAAAGCAAAGTCAGGAGAATCTTGGGGTCTAAAAGACTGATAATTAAGTGAGTAAGACAGAGATGGTTAGTGTGCGTGTTGTTACCCGCAGTATGTCGGTCTTGAGCTGCAGCTCACTGGACGGTGCAGAGTGCATGAGGCCCAGCAGTGTTCCCATGTCGTCGTCCCCGCTGGGCGACAGGACGAGCTGCTGGATGATGAGCAGGGCGTGTTCACGACACTGACGGTACTTCACGATGTTGTGAACGCAGCGAGCGCCACCAAACTCCCTGAACAGAGCTGAGAGACGGGAAGAACAAAAAAAAAAGGCACAAATGTTATCTTTGCATATCTTAAAGTTTAGAACTGAACACAATGACTGCTGACACCAGGGGCAAACAGTTTGTATAACTTGGGCTGAAACTAAACCTCATAAAACTTCATTAGAAGTATATCAATTCTTCAATACAAAAATAAATAAATAAACAATGTAGATGTTTTTACACTGAAGGAATGGTTAGTTGACATATTTGATGACGTGTCTTTTGCTGTAACTTTCCTCTTAGCTCTGAATGGTACAGCTTTTTCTGTCAACGTCCCAGAAGTAAAATACAGTGAGGGGTTTTCAGTTGAACATTTTAGTTCACTTCATTAAGTTACTTTATGGCAAGGGCAACTTTCTTTAACCAAAGAATCATTCTTTTGACGGGTCGGTTGACCCAATGGTCTCTCCAAACTTTATCGATGCTTGCTTTTAATATCTGCCTCCAGGTTAATTTTTTAAGTGAGATAAAATTGTGGTTTTGGTTGAACTAACTGAGTGAGACTATGCTGTTGCTGTTACTGTTACTGTTACGGTTTTAGCAGCTGTTCTATGATTAACTGTGAAGTCAGTGAATGCCTATTTTTTCAGGGGAGTTTTTTGCTGTAAAAGAAGACCCAATCTTTGTTGTTACATTAAATTATGTGAATCTATAAATGCATTCTACTTTGTAATCATGATTTTAAAAAAGCTCTTTATAAAAATAAATGATTGTTTCCATGTGATGTTGATCCTCTTTATTTACCAGAAGAAACTAAATGTAATAAGGATGGGGCTCCAACCATGAACCTCCCAGAATGCATTCTTGTAAATGTTCTGACACACTGAGTCTCTTTTTTTTCCTCCATTATTGCAAGTCTCTCTAAATAAAACTGTTGGCTGCGGAGCGTAAATGTAAGACTAATCAATGTGTCAGAGCACAGTGCTACAAATATCCCACACACATCCTCCTGTTTCTCTGACGAAAGCCACAGTCAGGTTCAAAGAGAGCTCTGAGCAGCCTGTTGCTTATCCTGTGACTCATCACATTTCTACAGCTGACTGAGACACACACACACACACACACACACACATACACACACACACACACACACACACACACACACATACACACACACACACACACACACAGTATATAATCGACTGAGTGAAGGGGCAGGGGGGGAGGTTTCAGGAATTGTAATAAGATACTTCATTGATATTTGAAGGAAAATTCTCCTTCCTCTGCACCTCAATAGGGAGGTCAGAGGTCATACATGCAGACACAAGTAAGTGTGACTTTTTCAGCCAAATGAACTTCCCACATCAGCATCCATCAGAAGCATTCAGGGTCAAAGCTTAAACACATTTATTCAAAGTTCAGTCTTTTCAAAGCTGGGCCCTATTTACTTTTTTTTTTTTTTTTTTTAACATATTTTGGGCTCTAAAGGCCTGAAAGATACAAAAGACCTTCATTTTAAGGTCATATTTATTTTCAGCTCGAAACAGATGTTACACCCCGTTCTTTGAAGGCACCAGACTACTTTGACAAAAAACAGTTATTTAACATGGCAGAGTGTGGGAGTTTCTGGTCTGTAAGTTGGTTTGTATTATTGAGGTCTAAAGCCTCTAAATTGCTCATTGGTGAGTGTGAGTGTTTGGCTGTCTCTATATGTCAGCCCTGTAATAGACTGGCGACAAGTCTTGGGAGTACCCCGCCTCTCGCCCAATGACAGCTGGGATCGGCTCCCAGCCCAGACAGGAGAAGCAGTATAGGTAATGGATGGGTGGATGGATATAAATAGCATTTGATGAACTCTTTGACACTTTTTAGGGTACCACCAAGCCTGTAAACGATGTTTCATGGATGTTCCTGACAGTATGTGTGCAATATGACTTTACCTGCATTAGTGTTGGTGGTGTTGGAGCCCTGCAGCAGCACAGTCAGTGTCTCCATCACCAGCCAGGCCAACTGCTTCTGCTCCTCTGCTACCGTGTTGTTTTTACAGTCTGCTAAAAGATCGAAGGGAAACCAGAGAGGAGAGGCTCACATTAGACAACATCAGGACCGTCAATGACTGTCACTAAGAATGACAACTCATAACATAATAAAGACATGAGGAAGTGGAGTCGATTATCATGGAGATAATAACACAATAAACAAACTATAAATATTTGAAGAAATATCTTTAGTTGGCTCAAATGGGTTTCTGCTCATAATTCAACTCAGTGTGTCAAACCCAAAGTCGTTTTTTTTTCTTGTGTTTTTTTATAGCTTGAAGCTAAATGGATGTCAAAAGGGCCGAAACGCTTTTTTCAGAATAAACTTCTGATAGAACTTGTCTTTTGTCATGGGCTCAGACATTCTTATGCATTTTCAGAATAACTCTTAAATATTAGCATATCAACTTGTTTTTTTTTTCTTGAAAAACAATTAGGACAGCAATCCAAAATTGTATTTTAATTGCCACAATTATTTGGCAATTGTTTGAACATTTTTCGGAATTCAGCACCCAGTTGTTATACGTTGAAAGGGAGTTGAGCGTGTTTCCTTGACAAAGCAAAACATAAGTAATTCCAACGCGAGTAAGTCATGATCTCCAAAGAACAATTTAACACCATTTTGAAGTGTTTCAACTTCTCAACTCTCTGATGTGATCTACACACGTTCTTCAGGTTGTCAGGCAGAGCTGCTTTAAGCCTGCTGTTAACATACTCTTATTATTTTTTAGCACCGAGAGGCAAGTGAGTGACTAAAAAAGTGTCTGAATCTTTTCTTTAATCTGATCTCCACTGTTTCTCTTCTGTGTAATGAGAGAAAAACATTCAGCAGCATCATGTTTTGGAGCTCATTATTCTTTCTTTCATACAAGAAGCAGGTGAACAAATTGGCTTGTGCCTGAAAAATACAGTTTTCATAGATAAAGTAAATTATTTCCTTTAATTAAAAAAGGAAAGAAGAAGAAAAGGGAAAGAATTGGGAAAAAAATTAAATCCGTGAAAACAGGTGAGCAAGAAATGCTCAGGCAGTTTAAAAAACTTTTTTTTCTGTTTTTACAACAAGATTTTTTTGGGTCTCTCTCTTTCTATTCTCTGTTAGTAACAGTCCACTATCACATTTTTGCTCATCAAAAACCCCAACAAAGATAAAAACATGAAAGCAGCTTCTCACCTTGGTCATTATTGTGAGGTTGCTGCTGTGTTGCTGGGTCCTTGAGCAAGGCAGCGTACTTGTGCAGCAGGTTAACCAGTACCTCCAGCAGGCCGACCTCTCTCAACACGTCGCTGAACACGGCGTCGTGCCTGGATAGCTTCAGCAGCGTCCGCACAGCCGTGATGCTGCAGGTGTACGACGTACTCGACTTCAGCAACACGCTGACGCTGAACAGCTCTTTGCACGGAACGTAGTTAAGGCTGAAGACGACAAACTCCAGCAGCTCAAAGTATTTAGTCTGGGCCTCGGGGAGCTTAGCAACACGGTCTGCAAACTGTGACAAAGATTGCTGTGACTCCAGGATGAAGTAGTTGGCCGGCTCCGCAGAATAGATGTTTCCGATGGCGTCCAGGAGCATACAGGCCAGACGGCTGGTTTTAGCTCTCAGGAAGGCATTCTGAAGTACGGAGAAGGCCTGGATGTTACGAACTGTGTGACCTGGAGGATACAAGTCAAAAAAGAAGAAGGTCAGTATTTGATGTTTGTGATGATCTGAGTTGAGGAACTAATTGTGGTCACAAAATATAAAATTGAAAAACCATACAGTATTTCTTTTAAGGAGAAGTTACAAGATAAAATGATTATGATAAAAAGGATTCGCTGAATTAAAAATGTGATAACTGTAAATAAAAAGGACAACAAAACATAAAAAAGATTCAAGTTGTGAAACAATGATCTGTATATTCATCTGTGTGTTGCTTTTGTACCTTATCGTGGAAAATTCTTGTTTCTAACTGTCGGTGAACTTCTCTTTTACATAACTCAGACTGAGCTCCACATGTGTTCTTCTGGTGGCTTCAATTCAGCTAAACAGAACGTCATTACTTGGCCCCTAAACCTCCAAGTCTAACCTGAAAGCAGACACCGGAGACCCCCTCCTGATATCACATAAGAGGAGACCAAAATGCCTGAAAGGTGCATGAAACCTTAAGAGCAGAAACTAACAGAAAGAAAAAAATGACCTCATGTAAAGTAACTTCTAGGATGGAGGGGGATTATGTGTCTTTTCATAACACTACACTCTGCAGCGGCCTTTAACCTGCCTTACAAACAAAGAACTGCTCTAATTTGCTTTCATAGGGGATCTCCAGTAAGCCCGTAGGAAGTGCAGCACAGCGCTAGAGTCATTACTTAAAAAGACGATCATTACATCACTTTTTTTTTTAATCACAATTGTTCCCTCAGACCCTTCTGAGGCTGTGAATTTTTCTATTGCAGATGGTAATGAGTTGCTGCATGAACTGGTTTGACTCAAGAGCAAGGATAAAATGAGTGTGAGATGGACAAGTGGATAAGTGCTGCATTAGCAGTAAAGCAGGTGTTATCCCAAACCGTTATAGGAAATTGGGGACTGAGTTGGAGGTAAAGCTTTGATTTACCAGTTGGTCCATATACCAGCCTTGTCTGGGGTCAACACTTAGAGATAATGTAATGAGCTTGGACATCTGGAGGGAGCTTGGAGTTGATCAGCTGCTCTTTTGCATCAAAAGAAGCCAGCTGAGGTGGTTTTAGAATTGATGAGAAAAGCTTCTGGGCTCCTTCTATTGGAGGTTTTTCTGTTACATACAACAAGAAGGACACCTCAGGGTAGACCCAGACCTTGCTGAAAAGATCAAATATCACATACAGTATGATACTGTATGGCGTGGGACAACTCGGGATGCATGTGAAGGTGTTAAAAACAGGAAATCAGGAATACCTTAGCATGTGCAACCAAACAAAGTGACTTTATGATCAACTGCAAAGACTAAAACGTGCTTCTTCACGTCTGATCTATGACTCTGCAATCAACAGGACTCTTGTCAGAATTCAAAGACCACTTTTTAAACATTGTGTTTATGAAAATCGATCACAAACAGTTGAGGTGGTGGTATGTCCTTCATTTATGATGGAGGGGTAGAGAAAGAATGAAGGATGGATATAATCTGTCAACTACACTAAACACATAGTGTTACCTCTATCTTTGTATTTAGGAGCTGTTTTACAGAAAACCTAACTATGACGCACGAGTATTAACACAAACAGTGAAGTGTCAAACACACACCAAAACACACTCAGACGTTAAGTCAATGTGGCGGCCTAATTAAGCATGTAAGCGGACTCTCACACCATGATGGCTTCTGGTGATGACTCTACACGCAGATGGAGCTGTCATTAGATGGCTAAACACAAGTGTGTGTCTCTGTGTGTGTGTGTGTGTGTGTGTGTGTGTGTGTGTGTGTGTGTGTGTGTGTGTGTGTGTGTGTGTGTGTGTGTGTGTGTGTGCGCGCATGTGTGTGTGTGGTAAAATAGGCAGCAGACAAAGGCCTGTATTTGTGCCAGTGTTTGAGGTTAGAAAGCTGTTTTCAGCCTCGGGGTGGAGGTGACGAGCCAAACTACAACACTTTCTCTATGTCCGTATCTCTACACTCTGCACAATGTCTGAACAGTCAAAAAAATACAAAAAATGAAGAAAACATACATAACCAGGCCCCCCCAAAAAAAGATCAAAGAAACTGACTTTTTGGTTTAAAAAAAAGAAAAGAAAAAAAGGTGAAGAAAATAAAGCTCACTTAAATTAAAGGAATTATTGAAAGTCAGTGGAAGCTTTGCTTTTTTCTTTTGTTTTGCCTTTACTTTTATTTTGGCTACCATATCTAAAGTAGACATCAACATCTGCATTAGGACGAACACTGAGGATATGTTTTGTTTTTTATCAGCCAATTTGACATGAAATAGTAAAAAACGCCTGGACAATGGCACTAAAAATGAATTAAATATAGCCGTGTCGTCCAGCAGCAATAACAAGTTCATACAGTTTGTTACAGGGTTCTTTGTTTAAAGCAAACAGAAAGTAAATATTATATCTTGTCCTTGGTCCTGTTCACAGGTTTTGAGATTTTCAAAGGAGAGAAGAGATGTACCTTCTGCTTTAATAACCACAACCTCTCAATCAATCTGGAGGTGTACCGATTGTTCCTGCTTCTAAATGGACAAAAAGGAAGGACAGGAGTCTGGGTGTCTTTTTTAAGACTAGTGGCTGAAAACTGACTTTAAAATAGCATTGATCTGACTTTTTTAAGGAATGACATACTATGAGGATATTGAGATTCACATGAAGCCCAAAACACTCCTATTTATGATCAAGAGACTTTTCACCATGTTCCTGACTTTGCTCCTCATTGTGTTTCGTATTAGCTAAAGGGGGTCAGACATGCCCTCAATGCTCTCTTATGTGCTCAGTATTACTCAGTATAGATCCATTAAATATGGCCTTATCTATGAGAGGTAGATCTGTTAGGCTTGATAACATGCAAAAAGGGAGAGTGCAAGTAAAGAGGGGCAGATTCCCAGGCACTAGAAATAAACATGCACAAGATAATTCTGTGCACCATTAAATCGTCTCTGGACTCCAAAGAGTTCATCTGTATGCAGGAGGCTTCAGGCATTCATCTCTAGCAGCGTGACAGGCGGCAGAGTTGCCATGGTGTCTGTCAACAGGTTAAGCTCACTGGGATCAGCCAAGCATCAAAGTCATTTTAAGGCTTAAGATCTGACAGGAAGATACAGCGGCGGAGGAAGGAAACATCAAGACTTCGAAACGAAGTGATGCCTCTCTGGTTTCAGAGCTGTGTGCGAGTGTGGAGATATAAGAGGACGGATTGTGTTCACATAATCACTGGGTTGTCTTTGATGGTACTGTCACAGTTCCCTTGAGTCCTTCTTTAGATGAAGACCATGGCTGGTTCTCTTTTTTTTAAGAAAAGAGAGGTGTTTTTTTTCCTGGTTCTGTTTGATGATTTTTAGCCTTGGGTGTCTTCTGACCATTCAATAGCACTTACAAATGTACATAACTTGTATGTAAGAGATTAAAAAGTAATTTTGGACATCATTCTGAATCCAGAGATCTGCAGACTCGCTTAAAGCAAAACTCAATGTGATGGTTTTTACGTCTTTGCAGGTCGGTGGTCCATCTTACTGAAGTAGCAGTCAGTTTCACAACGTGTGGCGCCCCTGTTCACCCTTTGGCATTTTATGAGGAAGCCATATCTCTTTGACCTCTTAGTAGCATTTTATCTTATTCTATTTTTTTTCTTCTTCTTCTTCTTTACTTTTCCAGTTGCTGTGAAGAATTGTTTTTGTCTCTTTGTAGGGTTGTCTTTAATGTTAACTTTGTTCCTCTATAGCCCCTTTTCAGAGTGCGATTCTGAAACAGCGCAGACGTCTTTGTGCATTTATATTGAGTCAGTCTGTGAATTTGATTTGCTTAACGCAGCTGCTGAAGCATGACGGGTTGAGAATCTTAGGGAGCTTGGACACACACAATCATCAGGATTTTGACAGACTGTACCTTTAAATAGGATTAAATCACGGTTTTCTGACTTCATTGGAGGTGGATTGTTGAATATTGGCAGCCTTAATTGTCCTACAGTAGAAATTGAGTTTTGAAGGAAACACAGAGGAATGACTGTTTGACATAACACCTGCCTTTACTGTAGAATATACTGTCATTAACCTTTAAGGTAAGCAAAAACATATTATATATACTGTACATAAGCCTTCAAATGTTAAGTCTGCTTCAAAACGTTGTCAAATGTTTTCTAAGTTGTCCAACATTTTTTTTGTTGTAAAAGGACAGTGAGCAACTATTTTACCTTCAGATCATTTAAATATCACCCTGACATGTAATGGGGAAAATGGTGCATCTTTGATTCCCATTCCATGCCTAGAAACTCCTTTATGAACAATTATTGAGTTGAGTGGGTACAAAGTTCCAGTCAGTATATATATTATTATTATTATTTTATTTTAGCCCTGAATTCAACATGTCCTGTTCCCAATCTCAGCTCTGTGTTCCCAGTACGGACATCATGGCGGAGGCAAAGAAGGCAAAGAGAGATGTAGGTGGAGAAGATGTAAAGAAAGAGCGCCTGAGAAACATGCTGGACACGAGTACATTTTAAGGTTGGCTTTTTAAATGAAGCGTGACTTCGTTTCACTCTGAGAGGTTGGCTGGTTGAGAACATTCCAGCCCTTGCATAATGTTGCTCTAAAAAGCAAGAGTTAGAGTCTTGAGCCGGGCGAACAGCTCTGTGAGGCTCTAGTGTTTGTTACAAAGTAAAATCGAAGAGTAGGATGGGTAACTTGATGAGATAGAAGCACAGATGACAGAGCAGAGAGGCTGCATGCAACTTGGCAATGTACCCATTCCATTATTGGTATTTCAATAAACTCACCTTTCCCAGAAGGCTGTGGGAGAACAAACCCTGGCAGTAGGAAGGGGGCTCCTGTTGTCAGTCCGGCTGGTTTCAGCTCCGTCACTCCGTATGTGGTCAGACACGTGACCAGGTTAACCAGGTCCTTTAGGGCATCTTTGGATTCGTCCTCTTTAGCCTGCTCCAGTCTGGATACAGAAACAGAAGCTTGTATCAACACTCATAGAGGAAAACTCAAGAATTAGAGCATGAAAAAAGTCCTGATCTGTACCTGAGCATGAGGTCACTGAGGAAGGCGTAACCCTGACACATTCTGAAGTCGTCCAGCAGGGTCTGGGACACATCGCTGGAGTCTTTGAGGAAGCAGGAGAGGCCGGCGAACATCTCCACTATCTCCAGGGGGGAAAGATCGTCAGACTGCTGCATGTTCTGAACGCACGTGCCCAGACATTCCTTCTCTGTGGACGGAGATGGAGAGAACAGAACGGTTAAACAGGAAGAAAAGTAAGACAGAATGTTTGGGCTTGACTTTTGGGACTTTGATCACGTAGAAAGCAAAAACACTTTTGAAAATCTTAAGAGCAAGACCTTATTATAATTGAGGCATACAATATCTTTTCATTTGGCTAAAGAGAACAGAAACAGCATCAAGTAGAAAAGTGCAGTTTGCTTGTGTATTTTAGAACTACCTGTGGAAGTACAGAATGTAGTGTATTAAATGTGAAACTAAAAGAGAGATGAAGACTGAGGTCTTTGTTAGATTGCTTTAAGTGGCAGGAAAAGTCAATCCATCTGTTGTTAATTGAACAGCGGGTGCAGGCGGTTATTCATCTTTGCTCCTGTGCGCCAGTAAAGGGACCACGGACTAGCTTCTGTGCGCACAGGATGGGACATTGTAATGAGGCTAGAGGACTTTTAAGAAATACTGGAAGCCGGGCTCCTCTGCTAATGCATACGCGCGCACAGCTTTTAAAAACAGCAGGCATACCTAAGTTGTTGGACATCTGTTTCTTTTGCCATGCTCCAGTAATTGGCACCTCTGGGTGTTGCTGTCTAATATTCATGAACATGTTTGTTGTGTTTCCAATGACACAACAGTCTGTAAACCGTAAATGTCCCCACACAACTGAATTAAGCTTTACACTGTCATCATGCTGTTTTACTTTTCTTCTTTTTGTGTTTCGGTGCGACTAATCCTTTTTCTGTGTTTGTTGTCTCGTGGGGGTGTGAACACTGCCATGTGTGATCGCATACTGTTCATGTTAAGTCATGTTGTGGGCAAATACACATACCATTACAACCCTAGCATCTCTATATCCGACTGTTTGATGCAGTCAAGATGCAAATGCAGCACACATCAGCTTTATTGAGGGGCATATTCATTCATGAAAATGAAAACTTTAAGAGATTTGGACTGCTTTGAATCGAAAGAGCAGCAGCTGCACTTTACTCGTGACCTTTAACAGCTTAGAAGCGTTCTTTCAGAGTGTCCCATTCCTCAGTTGTGTCCATATATAATGTATGAAGCTGCAAAAATGTTTCTCAACCCATGTGTTCTGCTATAAATCCATAAGTTAAAATGGCCTGAAATAAAGGGATCTGTGTGGTTTTTTCACATACTGTATATTGGAGGGAATAGTGACACATTCGATCTTGATCATTTAAATAAATCCACTTTTAAAAATGAAAACTGTCAATTATTTTGTTATTTTTGTATTTTTTTAAAGCCTTAATAACGTTTTTGTTTGATCAGTCAGTTTTCTCTCAGTGTTTCTGTCACTTAAGATCATGACAGATCTTTGTTTTGGATGCTCTCTCTCTTGTTAGGCCTGTAGGTTCCAGTTTACATCCCCTCCTGTAGATTAAACATGTTCCAGTTTTTCGTGAGGCCAAATGCACGTCTGATTAACTCAAGATGTGGTTTGGATGAATGCATGTTAAATATATCCTGGGTGGGCTTTGAAAATATAAACGATAAAGGATGAATGTTTTTTTCTTGGTTGAATGACTCATAAATCATCTACAGTTGTATATACCATGTATGTATTTGACCACGTTGACGCTGAGGCCGTGTCTGGAGATGGTGGTCAGCACCTCCCCCGCGCTCCTCCTCCAGGGCAGGTTGTGGGGGGGGGCACCAGGAGGTGATTGCACTGAACAGCAGCTGGAGGTCGTCCTTTTGGGCGAGCTCCTCGGCCGGGGACACAAATGTGCAGAGCTTCACCAGGATCTGTGAGAGTAGAGCGGGCGGAGAAATGGCTTTAGGCAACAGGCATTCATTGTTAAGTGTTTTGGGATTGTGCTGCATGGTGATTCTGCATCTGCCAAAAAAAACGACTGATAAAACTGATAAATCCAGCCTGAGTCTGTCATGATGTAACCTGTACTTTTTGTATTGCTTTCATTATTGTGTTGACAACATTAAGATTTCCCCATCCAAGGTATTGCTGCCCTATTTATGTTATAATGCTATAATGTTGTCTTTTGTCTCTTTTGTTCGGTATATTAAAAAAAACCTGAAATTCTTCTTTATAGGAGTGGCTTCAAAACAAAGTCAACAGGTAGAACTGGACGGAAAGCTGCTTTTAGGTCCTTCATAAAAACAGCTGTAAAGTAACCCGTCAGGTGTCATCTTACCTGGACAAAGACTTTCTGCAGCAGCGCCCTGCGGTCCGCCAGGGGAAGCTCCTGCTGGGTGTGGCCCTGGCCGGAGGTCTTCTCCTGGGTGGGTGTAGGTGGAGGTGGTGCTGGAGGCTGTGGTGTGGACACAACCGGCGCCTCGGCCATGTGAGGCAGGTCAAAGAACAGGTAGAGACATTTGACCAGCGTGGAGGGCACAGACATGGTCGTCATGCAGTCCACCGTTTTCTGATAGAGAGATAGATAGAGGAGGGAGAACGAAACAGAGCGTACATTAAAACAAGAAACTCATTTCAGCTAAGAGAGCCCTAAAACAAACTTGGGAGCCAGACAAGTATTAAGATTTGAAACCATCAGTGCAGAGGAAGATTAGCCGATGTCTGCTGTATCTGAACTTGTGTATTCGTTGAATTTCATGGCATTCTATGGTCTGTTATTTTCTTTATAACAGAAAGCTGTAATGGGCGCAGTTCCAAACACAGGCCCTGTTTACAGCTTGCATTAACATCCCTCCTAGGTGATTGGATCAAAGGCTGACAGCCTTAATGCTAGGTGTGAACGCACCTCAATTCTTCCTGAGGCGTATTGAGATCAAATCACTCATACCACATATGGAGGTTGTTAAGGATGCATTTGTCCGCATTGGTTTTGTAGTGTGTAAGCTTGTGTGTCCTGGTCCACATTAAGGACCGCCCATTCTCCCAGTATCCACGGCAGCGATCATACGAATTTGCCTAACAGACCAACAGCTCTCGTATTTCTCTGCTGTCTCTTGTAAAAATCAAATTTTTTCACTTCTCCTATCGTTCTGATCATTTGAATTCGTCATTTATGTATAACAGTGGAGTTTGCACAAGAATTCACATAAACCGTGTCCTAAATTATTCATTGAGGAAGACTGAATTTAATTGTTTAACTTGGGAAGATCCTGTATTGACAAGCGTGGAGGAAGAGAAGGCGCTGCTCATGTTGTGATCAACAATAATTCATAATAAAACAGCGCAGTGTAGATACGGATGATTATAAAGGAGACAAGGAGATATAACGTGGATCAGTCCATCATGCTCCATCTATCAGCAATAGACTCTCTTTATAATCTTTAAACTTCTCACTGCCCAGCTTTCAAAACGTAACTTCTACAGAGAACATAAAGTGTGCTTTTCGTTTGTTAAAATGGTATTTTTGTCGTTGTTTTGATTCATGGTTGATTTTCTGAGAGAAAAAATAAAACATCAGAAGTACCTTTGAGGGTGTGCATTTATGTGTGCTCTTAAGTGTGAGTGTGCAAGAGTGAGGGAGAGAGTGTGTGTGTATATGTCATCATGGTGTGGAAAATGGCTGGAGAACGAGATGGGCTTTGTGCTCAGTGAGGCGGATGATTCAGATAATCAAACACTGCCTCCTACACACGCGCGCGCACACACACACACACGTACAGAGAAGAGGCTCAGACTGACAAATTATCCCGCTCTTTCTTTCTCTTAGGCACACAACCTCTCATATGAAGACACGCACACACACAATGAAGATGACCCTCCCATTTACTCTTGCACCACAGAGAGAAAAGTACCCACAAGGATTAATAACAGAGCACGGAGCACACGCACACACGCACACACACACACACACACACACACACACGCACACACACACACACACACGCACACAGACAGACATACACACACAGTTGCTCAGCTGATCGATGAAGAGGAGGATGTGTGGAGAAGAAAGAGGAAAAAATGAGCCAGTCAGTGAATTGACAGTGGAAGCAGATGGGTATTTTACTAATAGTGAGTCATTATGATTAAAAGCTGGAGCAGCACCTGTGTGTGTGTGTGTGTGTGTGTGTGCATGTGCGTGCGTGCGTGCGTGCGTGTGCACGCGTGCGTGCGTGTGTATAGACTTTGACATATTGGCCCTGCTGCTGCTTTCAGGTCAAGGTTAGTGGGAACAGTCAATCTGAAGGGAAACCAGAGGGGTCAACCCATTTTTATTGGATGTTTGTATGTGAAAGAGAGAGAGAGGAAGACAGAGAGGAGGAATGAGAGAGAGAGATGGAGAAAGAAAATTAAAGATATAGACAAAGAAAAGAGGAATGGAAGGCAGTCAAAAGAAGAAGTTAAAAAAAAAAAAAGGTTAAAAAAAAGCAGCGTGCTCTATCATCTAAAAGAAGGGAGAGGTGGAGAGGGGCAGCATTAAAGAGAGAAAGAGAGAGAGAGGGGACAGAAGGGGGGGGGGGGGGTGACGTCAGGTTTATGGGAGGCCGGCTGCCTGGAGAGTCCTTTGTTTTACTGCGTGAGACACCAGAGGAAAAGGAATACAAATCTATTAAACCCAGTCACTCTCTCTCTCTCTGTAACATACACACACACAAACAGGACTATGAGCGTCCCTGCTGGATTTCTTACTGTTAGTTTGTTTGTTTGCTATAGAACAAATATGCATAAGGAAGCTGTTACAAGACTATCACAAAAGATGTCGGAGACACTTAAAGAAACACACAGATGCAGTGAATTATTTGATGTGGTTGTTAAAGCCAACATCAGCGCTGTGTCAAAAAAACGCAGCTCATCATTAATTTAAACCAGACCGCTGTGTTGGTACTGTGTGTATGTGTAAAAGAGAAAACCACAACAAAAACAGGGCTGGCGGGGAATATTTTGGGAGCGGTTTTCACAAATGCACTCTTGAAAATGTCGAGATAATTTCAGGCGGATTGCCCCCTGAAAGCCTACTGATCTTGTTGTTCTCACATGCTCCTCACAGCAGGAGACTATCCCTGTTCGACAGGAGGGGGGGGGGCAGGGGGGATCCTGTGGCAAGACATGATGTAAAAAAATGAAAGGGGCAGTCAAAGCAACAGAGTTCGCTATACGATGCTATATTGAGAATATCTGCCTTCATGTGAATGCTATGTGTTGGCACGACAGAATCCCAATGTGAACAAAAGAGCGACCTGACGAACAGAAATCATAAGGCAGCAATTTAGTCACGTTAAAGGAGATCACAACAGTCGCGTGCACACACTCTGTTGTCATACACAGATCGCAGGAAATAAACGACTCCAGCCCCTCCCACCTGCTCGAGGTGAATTCTTCTGATTATATCCTGCTGCGTTCTCACATCAGCTCAATTTTGAATCATAAAAAAAGACTAAATTCAGACTGGTGAAGAGTAGCTGATTGGTTCCTTCATAAAGGCTCCAGTAGAATGAATCAAATAAACGAAGGACTGAAGTTTCATTTGACAGCCTGGGATTGTGCCAGGAAGTCAGAATCTGGCTTGTTCTTACATAGAATACAACACAAGAAGCTGGCTGTAATGTTGTCTAAAAATATCCTTCTACCAAATGAAATGTATAGAAGAAAATTTTGAAGAGGCAGACACTCATATAGAAATCTGAAGGATGATGAGTTTGTGGCTTATGTTTAGGGTCTGATGCGGTTACCAACAAACATTTTCTCTTCAGACAGTAGAGAAGCTGCTCTAAACACAAGTGTATATTTGAACCGCAGTGCAAACAGTAAACAGATGCACTTTACTGTCCCCGCTCAAGACTCTGACACTCAAACTTCTCTGCATAGATACTGCAGAGCATCATGTATAAAGCACAATGCAGCAGAAAAAGACTACATAAACTGTATTACATATCAGCCTTATCTCAAACTTCAACTTCCAAAATGATTTTTCCAAAAAAGCTTCTTAAAGGATCATTCCTGTATTTTCAAATCTGAGCCCTATTATAAACATTTTGGGATCTAAATGACTAAATCTAAACAATAAGTACATTTGTTGGGCAATAAAGTTGATTAGCTTTTTGTGTCAAAGAATTTGGTGGTTTTAAAGAGAGGGGGGAAAGGGCTGTTTTTAACAGCGTGGTCCATCTCTGCAGGGATCTTTTCTGTATAGTTGTCAGAAAGCAAATAGACAATTCTGAATCTGTCAGTGAAAAAAAGAAAGTGCTGTTGGTGAATACGCTTTCATCAGGTGCACAATAGCCTGTGCAGGAGCATATTGTACGTATTAGTCATTTAGAACCCAAAATATGTTGAACTATGGCCCAGGTTTAGAAATAAGGAATTCCCCTTTAAAGTAGCTACTTGTACGTAACAGTGCTTGTATAAACCTATGCTATAAAAGGATACTGTTATGTGTATTTTAACAGTAGGAGGGGGTCAGTGTGGTGAGAAGCAGGGAAGATTTAAGTGGTTTAAATCTTCCCTTCCGAGAGAGGAAGTGTTTGACTCGAAAACAACAGCAGATTTCTGAAGTGCAGCAGAGCAGGAAAAGCAGCCAGTCAGCCAGTCGGCCAGCTGACAGCGAGACCTCAGACCCCAAGACCTCGAGAAGAATGCAGGCTGAAAAGTTCAAAAGATGTCTGCTGGCCAGAGTACAAGAGCAGAGTTACTGAGAAAAACAAGACCTCTACGGTCTAACCTTTAAACCGGGAGCACAACACGCAGACATGTCAGGATTCAGAGTTCTGTAGGTGCAGAGGGGCATGGCGACCAGATGCTAAACATGCAAATATCTGACTTGGTCTCTTTGCGAAGGGATTTTGAAATTAAAGCAATAATACTTTTATTTAGGAAAACAGGAGAATCTGTGAGTAGAAAATGAATATCAGGGGAAAAAGCAGCAATCCTTCATCCAGTGCAGGAAAGAAGATTGAACAAATAGCTGTGTTTGGGGGGAATAGGCTGGGAGGGCCCACTAGGGATTTTGACTTGTACTCAAGAGCCTGTTACTCGGTTCTGACTTTGGCTGATGCTATTTTCTGCAACGAGATCAAAGAGGGAAGATGCAAATAGGTCAAAAAGAGAGGGAATGCTGAGAAACCTCGATATTTACATGTTGTTTCCTCAGATTTCCTCTTTCAGCTAAACTAATTTATGAAGGAAATCCTTAAAATCCCATAAAAATCCCATAAAAATACAAATCAGAAAAAAGGGCTGGGTAAACTCAAAGTGTGAACATTCAGTACAAAAAGAACACCAACCTGTCCAGAGGAGGCTAACAGGTTGATGGTGGTCAGAAGCATCCATCCCCGACTCGCCTCCTCGCTCTGGTTCACCTCCAGGAATTGGACTATTGCTCGACTGGCTGCCTCTGGAAACACACACACAGGACCACACACAAAGAGCGTTAAATAGATGAAAAGTGACAGCTCATTGTGGCAGGCAGACGGGCTTCTGGAACAATGATTAGTTACGCAACTAATAAATCATCTTGCTGGATGTGACAGAAGAAAAACGTCAGCTGTAGATATCAAGATGTTATTAAGGCACGTCAGATCATATCCAGCCTGAAAACGTTTTTTATATACTGATAGAGGAAAATACTTTCTTTTTGAAAGATGAACTAAGAGAGCCTTGTTTCAGATTTTTTCTCCCCTTCCATCAGTATAAATAATGAGAATTTAAGAAACTAAGAGTGTGCCTCTTCCACCTCACAAGTCTGTTGTCCTCCAGTCAGAGTGTAGCTGTCTGACTGGCTAACATTTCTACTCAAGCTAGTCAAGTCAGCTAACCTTTTAGCACAACTACTAATAACTATTAATTTAAAAAAAAAATCTTCATAAAAACCCTTTCAGATACTCAAGTACTGACAGATACATTAACAACTCAGATACTAGTGCCAATAAAATGCACACTCTGTAGAGTTCAGGGCTAATAAGTCATGCTATCACATCAGTACCTTTACTGGCATCCTCCCTGATAGATGGTACAGCATTTGAGGCTATCCCATAACTACTTCATAAGGAAGGTAACCCTACAGAATGAATAACACTTGATAACATGAAGCTGGTATGAGGCAGAAGCTCAAACTGTACAATACCCAGCATGCTAGCTAAAGCAGCAGCTAGGGAGGAACCATGAATGATGGAGCTAGCATACAGGCTATCTTAATGACCTTGTGTCTATAACAGGGATCTGCACTAAAGACCCACCTCTTCAATAAATAACTGAGATTATGAAAAAAACTTTTTGGAATTTGTATCTATTTTATGGATAAAAACAATTTAGCTAATACACACAACAATGATTAAACCGCCTCAACATGTTACAGTCTGTCCCACTCAACCCCTTCACTGTTACAGGCTGATGTTCATACAGACAGGGACAGACAAATTGTCATTTTGGATCATTGTGACAGATGTAGAGGCACAAAACTTTGACATGCTTTGCATTATGGGACTGTTTTGCAGCAAGTATAAAGAGCTTTGAGAGTTAGGAAGCATTAGCAGATGAGTCGTAGTGTTGCATTGCAGATATTCTGTCAGCTTTACATGGAGCAATAAATAGACTTTAAACAGTGTTTGTCTGAAAGCCTACCAACCAGATGAGATTAAGTTGAGTCACTCTTGAAAAGATTTTAATTTCTGAGCAAATCAGAATCGGTATTTGATGATGACAGAGCGCTGAGGATCATTGGAGCGATTGAGTCAACTCGTGACTCAGTGTGCAGAGGCCTGGTGACCAGCTGGAAGAGAGCGTGATGAGACTGTGGTGTTACAAAACCAGAGCTGTTCTCTGCTTGAAAACAACACAACACACGCTCAGACTGAGACGAAAGTGAGAAGATGGAGAAGGAGAAATCAGAGACGGGAAGCTGGAGACTTTCAGACGCTGTGTGTGTGTGTGTGTGTGTGTGTGTGTGTGTGTGTGTGTGTGTGTGTGTGTGTGTTTGTGTGTGTGTGTGTGTGTGTGTGTGTGTGTGTGTAAAAGTGTGAAAGTGTGAAAGTGTGTGTTCTCCCGTCAGTCTGTGTAGCGCCTCTCCTTCTGGGAAACTGCAGTCAAAGCTGTCACTCCTGTCAAAGCTCTGAGGAGACGCTGCAGCCTCACCTGAAGTGAACTGTTATCATACCTTTACAGGTTTTCTCTGTGCAACTCTCGCACTCACTGTTGCCAGTTTTATCATGTGATTTTTCCCCCCTATCTTATTGTGTCATTATTTTTTAAGAGTAATCTTTTATCACAAGTGTAGTCATTTCTTTCTTTATTCATTTGCCCCGACTTACATGAAAAAGCACTGTTATAAATATCCTGCTTGTTTTGTGTAGTTCAGAGAAAGACCTATTTAATAGTGTGCACACTTCTATGTCACTTTTGTTTCCTTAATGGTAAAAGTCATAAAGGTATGGATCTATGTATTATTACAGTTATTTGATGATATTCAACCCTTGTCACAAATAAATAAGAAGCTTTTCACACAAGGGTCGGGGTTAGGTGTGTTTATGATGTTTTTATTTTAAGTATATCTTATTTTGTCAGAATCCAGTTGCCTTTGGATCAAGTTTTGAATGTATTTTAATTAAATCCAATAAAACCTCCCCTCTACTTCTTTCACACTTGGTTCAGCCAAGTGGACAAGTGTAGAGGGAACAGGTGGAAAAATACTTGTTAAAAACAACACATTTTTTTCCTTCACAAATGGACTCTTGTATCAGTTAAGATTTGTAAAAGCATTTAAGTGACTGCTTATTCTGCTTGGTGCAGGCTTCCCAGATGGATCTGGCTACTGAAGGCTTTGTGTCTGTCTGTGTTTGTCTCATTAAAGTTCCTGTGAGAAACTTTACATTAAGAGAATAACTTTTCATACCTGTTATCTCTCTGCTGATCTTATCAAATTGAAATGATCAATCTGATAATGAGTGAGAGACTGTTTATTTTAAATGTACATTTTCTCTCTAAGATAGTTCTGGGTATCAAATAGCAAAAACTAAAAAAAAATCCCCCATAGCATTATGGAAGAACAAAAAGAGAGCGGATCCTTTATAACGTCTGTCAGTTTAGGGAATCAAAAGCACCTGCAGAGGTGCGCAGGAGAAAAGTAGGTCACTTTGACAAAAGAGAAGTGGGTTATTGCAAGAAACGAAAGACTGATGTCAACACGAACTCCTCGTCCTATCATTACTGTGATAAATCAAAGTGTCAGGAGCTCACCTGTGGACTTGTTAGAAGCTCTCCGTCTGATCTCGGTCACCATGAGTCGTGACACCTGTGTGGTGAACTGCAGCAGGTCAGAGAACTTCTCGATCATGCTGCTGGAGGGAGCATTTCCAAACACCTGGAAAGTAAAAACAGAGAAGATTTCATTAAAGCAGAACAATGACAGTAGGGAAGCTGATATCAACCTGAAAGAAGGAGCCATAAAAGAAGAAAATCTGACATGTATTCTTTTTCAAATTCTTTGATTGTTGACAGTTGACAATTATTATGAGTTCCCGTTAAAGCCTGCAGCTCCTCATAGTCAGAGCTGTAATCACACAGATTAAAGCTGTAACATTAATAACTTTATTTATACAGCACCTTTAAAAACACAGGTTTACAAACGCAGCGTTAGAACACCACCTTGGAAGAGATTATAGAGGTGGGGGTACACTAGCCTACATCTCTCTTGGGCATGTCCTAATGGTGCAATTCACAGACACGCTGCAGCAGTCTGAGCCTTTGGTGGAGCAGGGGAAACATAAACTGCTCTTCATTCAACGAGTCGTCGTGTATTTTATTAATCCAGTAAATCGGACATGGAAAGAGGCCCTGGAGCCGGGCAACCTGCTGCATCAGGGAGTACTCTCATTGTACATTCTAACATGAATTATGCCACCAGTGAGTGAATCCCAGCCAGAGCTGTACAATTGGATGATAAGTGAAGAGACCCTCGGTTAGACTCTCCAGTGTGACGAGGACAC
Source organism: Tautogolabrus adspersus (assembly GCA_020745685.1). Lineage (NCBI taxonomy): Eukaryota > Metazoa > Chordata > Actinopteri > Labriformes > Labridae > Tautogolabrus > Tautogolabrus adspersus. The sequence goes on from CM036534.1 coordinate 20,881,822, forward strand.
TCAACAAAGCTGCTTGTAGCCGGCGCTATAAAACAAAGAGGCTCACTAGCATTACCCCCCCCCCCCCCTTATCAGTGTCATATACGGAGAGACAGTAAACTGAGAAACCGTTTTCAGTCGGATAAATACGCAGATCTTTTCATTAAATAATCCATGTGTGACTATTTATAGCTTTGTTTTTGCTCGACTTCCTTCTCAGTTTCTATGCACCGAGGCATTTCGTTCCCTTTAGTTCATTTATGTTACACATGCTTTAGCAATCACTTTGAAATCTTTTGTACAATCTGTATGTGCTTCCAATCGTCATTATTGCTGGAATCATTATCTTTTGTCTGTAATCATTTGGTCAACCTTGAATGTAACTGAAGAACAGTAACATATAATGAAGTTATTAGTCAAACAGAAGTGACCAATAATAACACATTTTCTCCCATGAAACAAACCTAACGTACTCTCCTCTGTCTTAAATGGTTAATTATATATTTAGTTCATTTGCATATTTCAGGTTTGTGATTGTTGGTGAAACAAAAGAGGACTTTGATGATGTCACGTTTGCCCTTCAGTATTCTGATGAACATTTCTTGTTGAAATATATTTTGATATTTTAAGGGTTAAACAATTAATCATTCAATCAAAACGGACTTTGATTTAAAAAAACACAATACTGACAGCTGAGTCATCAGGGAGAGTCTGGAGATGAAAGGTTTCCATTCATATTAAGGTTGATTGATAAAGAATGATGGATGATCTGTTTAAAAGAGGAAACCGTGCTGGTGACCTTCCATTTTTTTTCATTCAGCGTTGAAGTTATGCAGAGCATCATAATAACCTGTTGCCTACACACTGAGTATATGTTGGTGATGTGGACGTTGTGGATATCATGCTGCTCGGTAAATCATGTTGATATTTTGAAACTTTTTTCTTAAGGTCACAGTGATTTAAAAACATCTGGATTTCAAAATATATTTATTAACAGCACTAACTAATATGTGCAGCTAGGGAGGTGTATGACTGTTCAGCTCTGATGAAACGTTAGGGCATATCTTTCAACACTACTAATGATAGAAGACATTATTTTAGTCCTTTCATTTTTGTATTAAGTCTTTGTTTGAAGGTAAAGATTGTCAGTTTAAAGCCTGAAGTGTCTTTTGAAAGCAAACCTTTCTTTCATGAAAATGTGCTTTTTTCAATAAAACGTGGTGTTGACAGTCTGATATTTTTGCAGACCGGGTTTATGTCAGCAGGCATGTGTGTCTTCATCACAGAGTGCATCATCCAGTGTCAACACTACAAGTTAAAGATAGAGACTGACTCCATGTACAGCAGTCTGATCATTTACATGCTCAATATATTTGAGCTGAATTTAGACTGAATGAAGACACATCATTAGGCTCCATTTGGCTGTACCAGTTTCCAGTTTTAATGAATGTGTGCAGCGTCTTGACAGGTGTGTATGGAAATAAGCTGTAACCACAAGTTTTTAATTCCAGATAGTTACCAGGTGACATCACATTTGAATGACTACAAACCCATCCATTGTCTGTCTTTGGACACCATGAATCCAACATCAAACCTGGTTAATTATCATCTTTTAAAAAACGACAGACAGAACAGCAGGTTTGAATGACTACTGCTGACATCACATAACCCCTGAGTGCTTTTCAGTTTAATGTCACCTCTGATCTTTTTTGAGCAGTGTCATCTGTTTTTGTACAGCTGCATCATAGACCATCTGTGTTTGGGTTCTCCCTCTTCCCCTGATTGTGACTTACCCTGTTAAACACGGGAAGCATCATGTAGAGCTTCTCCTCCTGCTCCTTCTGCGTCATGTGGCGAGGAGGGTGGCACAGCTCCGAGAAGAGGCGTCTCAGGTGCATCAGGCCAAGCGCGTTGTCCTGGGGGCTGCACTCCTCCTGCCTCGGCCGCCCCATGATCCTCTTCACCATGTTCATCTTGAGCGGCTTGGTCAGGGCAAAGGCAGCCCTGCAGACGGGAGAGAGAAACATGTTTAAATACAAGGCCTGTCGGGTTCCTCTTTGGTTAGAACTAAACCGTGTCCACATCATAGAGTGTCAAGAATAATACAACTAAAATAAGACCTAAACTTTACTGGTCCCAGAGGAAATATTATTGAATGATGATTGCTCAAAAATGACAGAATAAAGGTGCGTTACACAAAAGAGCGTCACATACAAGTGAAACATAAAAACAGCAAATGTATAAGAAAGTGCAGTGTGTGAGGATTTGATGCTAAACGATTGTGCCAAAATAGAATCATTTGTTATGATACAAAACAGACTTCACCATGTTTTTCTAACACTAATATGTGTCTATAGTCTGTCTACAAACCCCCCAATGATGATAAAAGTCCATCCTCTCAGTCTTTTGCCTGCTCAAACTTTTCAGAAAATGTGTGCTCAAACAGGCCGGTTGGAGATTTTCCCTTCATGACATCACAGGTTACAGAGGATACAGTCCTCAAGGCGGGCAGCTCGAGTTTGAATCCAACCTGTGACACGTTTGCTGCATGTCACTCCCCAGTCTCTCCCTTTCCCTGATGTTCGACTCTATCCACTGTCCTCGTGTCTCTCCAATGAAAAGGCATAAAAAGCCCAAAGGTAAATCAAACATTGGCTGGTCTCAGTTTCTTAACTGTAGTGATTTGCTCCGCTTGTTATTTCTAAATGACATGTTTTTAGGTTTGGACTGCTGGTTTAACAAAAGAAACAGACATCTTTTATTTAAGCAGGGGAATGGTATCTTTCCAACATTTTATTCACTTTCATGGAGGCTTAAGGCATTAAAGTCTCATTTCTCTGTAAATAAAGCTAATACATGAAAAAGTGAAGCAAAAGTTTGGAATATTTTTATGAATAAAAAAACAGGTGTAGAAATGTCAAAAAGCAGCACATTGGAGTCAGGTGCAGTGAAAGTGGCACATGAACATTTCAAACTGTACTGAGTGACAGTATTTCAAACAGTTGATTGTGTTTGCACAATACAGGAGCTTGGTGCTAGTTGAGGTTCTGAGATCTTGCACATTGTAGTCTACAGGTTGTACTTCACTATTCTTAAAGCATTATACCAGAACTGTGCCAATTCTTTGTTGCTTGGTTTGATATATATTTAGCAATCATTTTCACAGGTCATGTTCCTTTCAGATATCTTGAAAATGGTTGCTAGGAGACTTCACAGCACTGCAGAGCCTCCATCCAACACAGACGAACACCCAACAATGAACAACAGAATCAGCAGCCCGGAACTGTGCAAAGTAACCTTCTCATCAATCAGCCCCCGAACTGAGACACAGACAGTACCTTGCTCAAGGGTGCACGGACAATGAAAGGAAAGTCATTCTCAGTCCTTTTCTCCATATGAGAGAGTTTGATCCGTGGCATTAGAGAAAGAGTGAAATCACTTTCTTGCACTAAATGAATCATGTCAAACATTTGGACTTCTTGTACTAGCATCAAAAACAATGACTATCCAGTTTCTATAACCACATGATTACAGTACTATGGCTCTCTCTGATCTCTTGACCTACTTCATAATGTTAAGGTGGACGCAAAAGAGGCTTTTTGCATAACCATTAAACGGTTGTACTGTATGCGTTAATAACTGCATTTTGCTCAACATTGGGCTTTCCTTAAAGTCGGAACATTACTTATACAAATGCTCCTGCTGACTTTACATTCTTCATGTGTATAACTGCAGCTAAAAAGCACTGACAGCTCACTTCCAGTTCTCTCAGGAAGTTTAGCAAACACTAAGGAGAGTTAGGAGACATGACCTCTAAGTTAGGAGACATGACCCCTCTAAGTTTGCGTCTGCATCAATTGGGATGTATCAGAAACAGTTGAGGGACCATTGTTGTTGGTGTTATAAATCACACTAGACGACTGTACATGTCACGGCTTTCAAGGCAGCATGCTAGGGTGGCAAAATTTAAGTGAAAAAGCAAATTAATCAATTATGACATCCTGTGATATCTCTCTTCAAAAGGAGCTTTGGGTAAATAAGCACTGTACTGCACTTTATAAAATGATGCAATAAAGGTTCAATAAGGGGAGTACTGGGTGGCAATTTAAAATAATGTATTTGAAAGTAAATTTCCCATCTTAATTGAACTAATCACTCACATGTATGATACACCATGTACTGACACAAAGTCAGATAAAATGTTGAAATAACCAGTCAGGACTTTAAAATAAAGTCTAAGCTGGTTCTAAAAGTTCAATTCATGTCTCTTTTCACAAGTCTGCAATAGTTACGTTACAGAAAAGGGAACTCTGTCCCCGTGGCTGATGGACTGAACTGAACTCTGTGCACCCCAACCAAAACAAAAGGGTTTAAACAGGGTGAGGATTCACTGTCTGGTCGCTGTTCTTATATACCAGAGTAGTTTTAAGTTCAGTACACTCAGATTAAATTAATAAAAAAGACTTTAAATATACTTGTACACGTTTTTCCTTTAAAAAATGGACATTTTATCCACAACATCTAGTGCTGGTATCCCTGTGCAGAGAAACAAGAGGCTGCACTGCTCATTCTCAGACAGACCACAGGAGAAGGTGTTTGAAATAAGCTGCCACATGTTCCTCACCATGGGTCTGTCACTCTTCACTTTGAAATCCTTGCTCAAAGGCATTTCAGAAGAAGCTCCTGAGGACCCAGAATGCATTTTTCTTTCCCTCTCCTCAGGCTCTCATATGTAAACTTAACTAATCTGGATTCAACCCAGCCCCCCCTCTGGGTATGAGCCCCTCTTAGCTGCCTAATTGACTCTTGGCAAGCTTTCCCATCTGTTGGCTTTTTTAAAATGTGATTCTATTGTTGTCAAATCACAAGTGCTGGCATTAAAGGGATATTAGAGTATTTTTAAAGTGGTCTGTAGACATAACTGGAGGCACAAAACTAATGATTGAATTATGTAACTGAGGATGCTCCTGCTTCCTTTCTCTGCTGCCAGTTTCCTCTTTTCAGAACAACAACCCGACTTTGTTCTCCTCGTCTGATTTTTATTGAAATTTTTGGGGCTTTATGGCTGAAACAATTATTTCTTAAAAACAGCAACAATCCAAATCATTGCCAACCAATCAAATGTATTTGCCTTAAACAGAAACTTGATTATAATGGATTGTTTTTCATGGCACTCTCATTCTTCTTCTCTAGAGGAGTAAACAAGGTTATTTTGGCATGAACATCTTATTTTAAAATGTGTTTACAGGGACTGGGAAAAAACATGATTAGAAAAAGAAAATACTTCATTATTTGATGATCCTTTTTACTGCAAAACAATAGGACAGGTAGTTCCATTTGGTTAATAGAATTATTCGCTTACATACTGCCAGTTCAAGGTGGGATATATCATCCATATGGGTGGGATGGTTGAGCGAAATTGTTTCGCCCCTGATTCGCCATCAAAGGGAGTAACAGAGGCGTCCTGAGGGTTAGACGTTGGCAATGTGTAATGTCAGAGCAGGCAGGGCAGAACAGTGTAAGTGTCTCATATGTGAAGCTCCCGCTGTGTGTTTACAGGTCATGCCTCTTACGCCTCTGCAACACTGTAATGCAATGTGAAACCACACACCGGGACTCCAATATGATGCCGTTGCAGATGCTATGTTTAAGTCCAAAGGTTGATGATAGATTAAATACGTTTCAGCGATGTTGCTTAGTCAAAGTGTGTAAGTTGCTAATGATAAGCAATGGGTGTAGCCTCCAAACCGTCGTTCCTTCTTCGAGCTAGCAGTTGGTGACTTGATTGGCTGAAATAAGACATCCAATTATCAAATCAGCATGAGAAAACAAGCCTATCTCTCAATGAATTAGTGACCATTTTCCTGAGTTAATCTTCTCAATCACTAGTGTCAAGTCTTGCTCAATACAGCGTGATATTCGTGACTTGAATATGTAAATAAAAGCAGGGTATCCTCTCAGGGGTTGCTACCTGGTTATGGACACATCCCTACCACTCCAACCCAGATAGAGCATAGCAATGTGTATCCCCCAGCTCATCCATATAACATCCGACTCCAAAGAAGCCACGACAATATTTGAGGCTTTAAAACAGCAGTCCACAAAAAGTCCCTGCAGCTGCGTCCACTTCTTAGAAACAGCCTGTGCTACTGTTACTTATCTGTTTTACTATCTAAGCAGTACAATGTGGACTGTGAAAGTAGGTGGGAGGATTATTAATTGTTCTCAGAGGTCTGACCTTTAATTAAGTGCTTTCTTCTTCCAACGTCTGCTTTGCCATGACCGGCATCTCAACAACCCATATCCACTTTGTCCCTCTTTTCTTCTTTAAAGAACGGTCATAAAAGAGACAGCAGGAACGTGGAAAGAAACATAATGACAGAGACAGACGGCTTCCAAGTGTTCTTCTGATTTACAGGAACATGGCGTCTGTGGCAGCAAGGAAATCACCAGAGACTGAAGTCTTTAGTAGCGCAGTTTGCCCACACAGCAAAGCTGCCCTCTGTGTGAACTCACACACTCAATTCCATTTAACATCCTTTTGCTGCACTTTTATCTGAAGTGCCTGCATGAGAGTGTGTGTTTTTAACATGCAAAGTCTCAAGAGATCGAGCATCATTCTTGACCCAGTTATTTCTTTGTTTGGTGACTGTGGAATCAGGCCTTCAGTTGCGTAATACGTTCTGTTACATCAGTGACTTCTTTCTTAAGATTGAAAGAAAATGTCATAACACAATTACCTCAGATTAACATCAGGAGGATTTTAAACACACAGTGGTTACAAAGAGACGAGACCTGAAAGGCTCGGACTGTAAAACTAAAATACAGCCTCTGTCGGCAGCATCATTCTTTTTCAATTAAGCGTTCACTGCAGCAGCTCTGGCTGTCTGAGATAAGGCATTAGAGCGAGACATTACGCTAAAGATCCTTCCAAAAAAACGACAAACCCGCCGTCAGCTGCAGACACTGATAAAGTTATGTGCACATGTCAAAGAAGATGTTTGTTTTTCAGTGACACAGCAGTGATGATAGTATTTTAATGCAGACTAACATTATTATATTATACGAAGGTATAAAAGTGAACTGAATGGTTAAATCTCACCTGTCCACAACATTATGAAACTAGGGGGGTAACCTCACAAGAGGTCACCATTGGGTATTTAGATAATACAAGCCGTCATATTTGTGATTTACTTGCGAGTCTGTGAGATTATTATGCACCTCTAAATGGTTCGTAATGATAACTCTGAGTTGATGAAGTGTGCGGTCACTGTGAGATAGCTTAAAGTTTCAGGGGAGGTCGGTCTGTTGTTGGTGGGTACAGCCAACAACTTAGACTGAATCATCGCTAGTAGACGCCAGTTATCATCGCTAGTGGACGCCACTTAAGGCCCACGTACTGCATGATGTGCTCACAGAATGACACATTGTAACGAGGCTTCTGCACTTCAGACACATTTAGACCACCATGATGATTGGTGCGATTGAAATACTGTTACACCCAGATATGAAACACACACACACTACATGAAAAAGAACATACAGTCATGCTTCTTCAGGTTAAAAAAAAACAAACTATTCAAGCACAGCATGAAAACTACTGATTTACTTTTCCTCCGTGTAAAAGAGGAAGTGAATGCAGAACATGGAGTATTCTCAGCCAGGGGAAGTTGCACAGGGAAGTCATATAAACTGACCTAAAAATACTAATCTGAACTAATAATGAAAGTGATTAGGTTAAATCTATGAAGTTCAGATGATTGGTGATGTTGAATGTGGTTTGATGAAGAGCAGGTTTGAAGATATACATTTTCTGGATTATGAAAGCCCTGCAGTATTGTTGTTGTTTACGTTGAATGTAAGACATTAACTGAGAAGTCATAATTAAGCAACAAAAGCATAAAGTTGTAACCAGAGGAAGCAGCTAACACACTATAAACCTGAACTAGAGTTTTAAGAATAGCACTCTTTGGTTCTGTTACTTTTAATGGTCTTTATCAACAGATGAAACCATACAACTGCTTTAACAGGAAGCTGATAAAATTGTAGTAAAACCTGACCTGGATAAACAAACTCAGACTCAAAACAGGACAGTCCTGTACCAAAAAAAGCAAAAAAATAATTGTATATCAGACCTTTAGACTGTTATAGAACAGATAGAGATCTAAACGTCACCTGGTTTTCAATTTCAAAGTTTGGTAGCTCATTTAAGACAATCAGAGAGACAAACAACCACTGCATTAATATGACCCGCATGTTCTCTTGTGTCTTGTTTTTAATATGGAAGGGTTGAACCATTAATGTCATGACATCTAATGACACTGATAAGAGGAACTATTCTCAGCAATGCTGCGTCTTAAGCAGCGCTGCACTGCTGACACCCTTCCTCTTTCTGTGTGCTCACATGTATGATCATGTTTGTCCATTACTTCTCCCTCATAACACTATAATCTGTGTCAAATTACAAAGTCTGCATCATAAAACATGAAATGAATTCAATAGCAACAGGCTGAATGGGCGGATCCATAAGCGATAGTAAAACAAAGAGACGCATACAAAGCTCGCCGAAGCTTTGGTAAAAAAAAGCCACAGATCTTCAGCACACTTGGCCACGGCAGCCCACCAGCAGGAGGGTTAGAGAGTGATTAAGATGCATAGGCCTCAGCAGCATCAGCAGAAAAGCCATGTTCAGCTGCTGGCACAAATGGAAACTCAGGCTGAGACACAAAGACACAGACAGGCTGTAGAAAAGCTGCCAGTCAAGGAGAAAAATTCACAGGATGTCAGAAATTGAGAAACCAAAAGCAGAGGCTGGTTTAAAAATATCCAGTCCAGTGGGCCCAGTTTCCTGACTCATTGTTGAAAGCTGCACGTTTCAGAATGAACAAAAAGCCAGACAGGGCTGATGGAAATAGGTTGGAGCTTCTTTGGAGAGGGGAGTTTGTGTTTGATTCTTACTGGAAAAGTGTGAAAACAAATCTGGCAGACAATCTTGAGGTCATCCAGCAGGGGTCAAGAGGGGAGACTTGAACAAAACAGACAAATGAAGTGTATTGTATGTCTAAATCAGTTTTTTCTTGAATAATACATCTCTGCAGCTTTTAGGTTTATTTCGCTTTAATACATTACTAAATAATTCAAAATTCATTCACTTAGAACTTAGACCTGAGGATTTCCCACAATGTTACAGAGGACACTCCATACTCCATTTTGTGCCTGAAATAATGAGCATTTAGGTCACAAGAAACTTTTTTATGAAATCAAACATTAGTTTTAATAAGCTTCAGGGAAGAACACAATGTAGCGGGCTCTGCGTTGTCTCTGTGATGTAACTGTTTCAAACTTTATCTAATAACATTACTAACCACAAGAGATGGATTAGGATCCATCTGATAAAGCTCAGCACGTGACTGTCTGATGGCATGGTTTGCTTTTTCCTTTTTTATGAAAAACAAGAAAAACCTGGCTCTCAGTTTTCATGTTTAAGACTCCCTTCTGTTGGTTGGAAACACATTGAAGCAGACCTACATGATACATGTTGTTTGGATTTCTTTTAAAGATGTAACTACAGAGAATTTTGAGTCATTAATGGTCTTACATCTGGATTTTCTGCAGGAAATCTCTGCAGCAATACAGTATTTGATTTACATGCTGCTTTTAATACATTTTACCTTGTAAAAAATGAAGCTTCTTTGATTTGGATGAGCACTGTCATTCTGGTATTTGGATTATTTTTCTATCAACAACTTAAAAGCACATATTACATTGAGGTGTAACTAACTACTGTAGGTCTGACAACACCTGAGGACTAAATCAAAATCACTCCAGAGTGTGCAATAACAAGTACATTTTGTAGGGTTGGTGGAAATAGAACCACAAAGTCAGTCTATAAACTGTGCTGGATCATTACTATTTATAATGTCAGTGTGTTCCATCTTCAAATACATGTGGTGAATCTGTACTTCATCAACATCCACGGAAATGAGAAGTACAGTATATTAATAGTAAACTGTAATAAACGGGAAATATCTTTTAAGCTGTATTCATGAAGATGTATACCGCTTATCGGCTCACTTTTAAGTCCACCTTAGTTCAGATCAAAGCCAGCATTTCTTTCTGAACAATGCTGACTGTTTGCATTGCTGGACTTGGCCCTGTGTAGCACAGAGTCAGTGAAGCACACACAGTGCTGGGAGGATGGTAGAGTCGGAGCTCAGTGGGGCCGGGACCACAAACTGGGGCAAACACATGTCATACGACTCAGCATAAGGCTGAGCTGGAAAATCAACAAAAGGAGAGGCAGTGATCCGCAGACAAACGCAGGATTACAACTCACTCCACCTATTTGGTAAGCAGAGCAGCGAGCGTCACAAAACCACAGAATCCAGGCCGAGGACATATCATGTAGAGTTGTATTTGTGCTTCAATTTAAGCACTTACATGTAGAAGAACACCAGACTGAAATTAAGACAATAAATCTATCCTGTGATGTCTGCCTTTTCCAACAGGGGGTGCTGCAGATGACAGCTTGTCTTGCGGTTAAATGTGGAAAAACAGCGGGCTGCGTTTTGGTAAAACGTTTCAGAGACGAGCAAAAGCACAAGAGCGGATAACTAGTTTAGTCCGGAAAGCAACCAACACCCAGAGCAGTGTCCTGCTTCACCACACGTCAGCCTCTCTGTGCCTGCCAACCCAAATACAACAGTTCAGCTAGAGTCGCGCTACCAACCTCTGCTGCACACTCGTTGTCTTGAATTTAAGTTTCTATTCAAACAAACCAACACTCCACAAAGGTTGTTTTCAGTATTTCTATATGTGGATGTTTTTGACATATCGAGGGAGAAAAGATTCAGTAGGGTGACGCTGCTAGGTATCCAAGGATGCTTTGACCGGCAATATGGACGGTCGTAATACACAATGAATGGGGGCGAATTTTGATTCGCATATGTGCTATGTGCTGCCTCGCCCACCAGTCCTGAAAAATGACCTACGCTGTTTTTGAACTAGGTTCTCTAATAGTTATGAATGTTTATTTTCACTCAGATCTTTTGTGGATGCTTAATGACACATTCAATCTTGATATCACTTACAGATTTTTAATATGTTAACTCAGGTTTCCAGGGGTTTTAGATCTAGGGTTCCCCTTACAAATTAATTCATAGAAGTCAACCACATTTTCCAACTCAAGTCTTTGTACTTGTTGTGTTTTCAGCTGTGTCATCGTACTCAAGCATTGGAGTACGATACAACAGCATGGTGGGCTGTAAACTTCTGAAAGTGTCCCATAATGACCCTTCAATATTTGTAGATGAGGATTTTATCAGAAGCTTGATTAAACACAGAGGTCTAAGCCACAACAATAGGCTGGAAAAAGTTTTTTACGAAAGTTACATATGGAGAATTTTAATAAACATAAGGCAAAATATGAGACATTTGTTGGCTGATATAGGAGATTGGTGTGGCACTTGACTGAAAAAAGCAAATGAATATTTAAAGCTCCCTATTGAACAGTATTCCAGTCCACAGACAGAATTTGGAGTCCAGTTGCTTTGGCTTTACTTGTTTCCTTAAAAATGTACTAGAACATATATCTACAGGAATGAGGGAGTACTTTATTTGAAGGGTTTGTCTCTCAATGAGCATGATTTACTTCTTATCTGGAAGGACAGCCATAAAAAAAGTAAGCCCACACCATTGGCAAAAAACACTGCTCTCCTTTCTTCCATTGGATATTTAAGGGCCCCTTATCTGTTGATCCAAGAGAATGGATGCACCTGAAGGACGCTGGGCACCATTCACAAGGAACACAAGTTGTTTTGTTTCCTCTCACAGCTTCCTTGTGATATGTTTGCTACTGCGAACACTGCAATTGTGCAGAATTGGCTATGTCCTAATATAATCAAAATACTTTGGACCTTGCCAGCCAATTTCCCTGATGTGAGTTTGTCCAGCGGTTGACATAATGCATTCAGACAGCTCAGCAGACTGTGTACTAAATCAACCTTAAGGAGCAGTGACATAACAGGGAGGATTAAGATAGCAGCTTTGATGAGGATAAGAAACCCACAGCAGCATCACACGAAGTGATTACCAAGTAAGCGCTAATGATGCTTTTCATAAAAACTGTGTGAACCCCTGATCACGCAATCCTAAAGCCATTACCTCTACAATCAAAAGGAAAAAAACATCAAATCATGTCCTGACTCGGCTGAATCAAAGAAAACGAGTTGGTGGCATCAATGGAATGACAACTCCTCTGCAGCGAGGAACCGAGCCTGCATTCTCAGCCCTCCAGTCTTTTTTTTTCAAAGCTTTTTTCTTTAAGCGGACGCCAGCTTCAATGAACATCTCACAGAGTTAACTCTAACTCCTGGGAGATGAAGGCATGCCAGTGCCCTGGAAAGCCCAACTCTTCAAAAGGCCTGTGTGGCGGTTCCTCAGGAGAAAGTGATGTAATCAGAGCAATGTCTCCTGTCTGATAGTTTACTGAGGTAGGTGGCAGCCAGGGAGCTCCGCAGAGAAGATGAAAAAAAAACAGGGTTGACAGGAGTTGGATGAAACCAAACTTGCGAAGCAAAATGCTAATTTAGAGGAAGTGAAAGGCTTTGTAGGCAGGGTGGTGATTTCACACCAAACTCCTGCCAAATGCTGCTACATTTGGACTGGCTCTGTCCTCTGCAAACAACTGTGACACATAACCTTCCTTTTAGTGGTGTGCAAAACTGACCAAATTGCTACAGGATACATGTTGGGCCAAAAAACATTTAAATGTTAAAACATTAGGGGGGGGGGGGGGCAGCGACAGCGTCCGGTTTATTAAATAAACGTAGTGTTTCCCACACATAGACGATACCTGGGCGGGCCGCTCAAGTATATTTCTGGCCGCCAAAGTAGCCTATATTTCCGACCTCACGGCTCCGCAGGACTACTGAAGAGGTCCGTTCTTCAGGCCGCTCTGACCGAAATCAGTATAAAACGACTCGACAGTCGCAGGGACCGTGTGCCAAGAAGTATGAATCAGGTTTAAAAAAAAACGTCCCTCTTGACTCCTGCTGAGAGATAAGACGCAGCAAAACCAAAAGAGAGCAAAATCAGCAGAGAGAGAGAGAGAGCGGGAGCGATAAGGTCTCTGTGTCTCTGTGCTTTGTGTTGTGACATGCGCACGTTACCACATTTAAAAAAAACACTAATTAACGTTTAAACGGTTGGCAATTTTACTTAACGTTTAGTGTTGGTGTCCCCTCTAAACGTGGACAGTCCCCTTTTACAATAAAAGGAGCAGCTTTAGCCTTTGCTGCTAATTTCCAGCTGTTAAGATATCAGGTAAAATGTAAAACAACAACAGGAGTGTCACTTAGTTGAATCTTGGTATAGAACAGCCATACTCCACTAGACTGACACAATTCTGTGTTAGACACAGCCCCTCATTACATTGTGACATATTTTCAAAATCATCACTAATCCAACAGAACTGAAAATGAATTGATTTCAACTAACATAGTAACATTAGATCAGTTTATAAGAAGTGCATGTTTTTTTGATTGAATTGAAGCATGAACTGTATTTATAATAACAAGAAAAGCAGGAAATGATTTGATTCCAAACAAGTCCGGACATGACCAGAGTCAAATGCCTAACTGAATATCCAGTTAAACCCTCAGTAAACAAACACCGGGCTGATATTTAAGCAAGTGATATTTAACACCAGGTGGATACCATCATAACACTGGTAAACCTGGCTCTCTGCACACACAAATGGAAAAATAAATATTTATCACACTGTTACACTGTGTCCTAACAGCACGCAAGCGTTGTATGTTGCGTTCTGTCGCGCAGAAACGGACGCTTGCTGTCCCCACTGCATGCGATAAATATTGAATTCTATGAGTTATTTGAGTATCCCCCCTTGCAAAGAGAATAACATCTAGTGTTTTTGTACTGAAGGTGGACAAACGGATGTGCGGTGCTTTCTTTTAGCGAGCAGCTGACTCAAATCACAACAGCGCAGCGTCGCTCGCGGGCAGTTAGGACACTCCAATAGGAAACAATAGTATCAGGCTGATTTTGTCGCTGACGCACGCCGCGTGCTGTTAGGACAGGCTGTAAATCATGAAAGACAATGGAGGTGTAGCAGCTATTGAGACCAGAAGATAATATCATGATTCATTTTCTTAAAGATTAGCGACAAAAGCCTGGGCCCACTTTTTTTTTTACATAAATTCCAGAGTAAAGGCCTTTGCACACGAGTCGGTTTTTTGGAACTGTAATCCGATTTTTTTTTAAAGTTACGCACAGAAACCCTGCACACCGAGTCTGATGCGTTTATTTTTCTAGTAATTGCAAAAATGTGCACTATGAGACAAGATAGAGTCCATCGACGAGTAAGGAGGGTTTCACCTGTTGGTAAAGGAGCTGCAGAATTATCCTGACTGCTTCCAGGTTTTTTTCAGGATGTCAGTGGTCCAGTTTGATAGGCAGAGCTATACTGGAACCACAAATTAAAAGAAGACCACCAATTTCCTTGAGGTCATTGATCCTGAACAGCAGCTGACAGTATGTTGGAGGTTGGAACATTTGACAGACACACACACACACACACACACACACACACACACACACACACACACACACACACACACACACACACACACACACACACACACACACACACACACACACACACACACACACACACACACACACACACACACACACACACACACACACACACACACACACACACACACACACACACACACACACAGGTGGATTCGAGAAAATCGAACCTTTTACGAAAATAATGAGACAAAAGTTTCTCGGTCAGTCTGCAAACATAAATGATGCAACATTAGATTGTACTTATTTTTAAACATGTGGCAATTCGAACGATAGGAAACAAGTCAGTGTGCAAAGGCCTTTATGTTGCTTTGCAGTATTTTGCATGTTTTTGTTATAGACGTGTTTTTTTCTTTGTATTCTCTGTTTAAATATTTCCTTCAACTATCCACAAAAACAATCAAATGTCTATCAGATAATAAGCCATCACTGGTTTGAGTATTGAAAAGCCCGTTCCTCTCTATAAGCCTGCACACGATGGCTCTAGAGAAATTCAGGGTATTTTGTTACATATAGTAGCTCTGGCTGTTGCATCCTTCTCTGCTCGAAGGAGGTAATGATGGTAATCGAAGCTTATCGCACGACTGCACTCAGTCACACTGAATTTACTGTAAGCATCTACAAAACTGCTTGAATGTTAAGTATGAATGTAAATAAGTGTGGCACAGTTACTGAGGTAATAGAAGCAATACTTTTACATCAACAACAATAATAAACACGCTTTACTGTATTCACCAAGGTCGGGCTTGCCAGTAACAGTAAACAAACACCCTGGTCGCCGCGGAGACAAGCTCAGCATCCAGCTCAGCTCCTGATTCTCCCTACCTGCTGTTCTCTCTGCGCTCCGCCAGCATCTTAACTCCTCAGCAGCAAAGAGACAAAAATCCTTAATTAATCCACTATATTGGTTACCGACTCCTCTTCCCCACAATAACGGTCGTCTTCCTGATAAAACAAGTCGATGACAATGGTGTCATGCCTTCCTCTCACGGAGGACTGGAAAGAGAAGAGGCAAAATGCGGAGGCATGGCTTGTCTTCATTGGCAGTGCCAGGAGCTTTGTTCGCCAGCCAGCGTCCTGTATGTGTGTGTATGTGTGTGTATGTGTGAGTGTGTGTGTATGTGTGTGTGTGTGTGGCCTGCCGGGACTGGCACAGCTGATCCCCCCCTGACACCGGGTGGGGTGTACAGGGCTTTAGAGGAAGAAGAGGAAGGGAGGGTGGAGTATGGGGTTGCTGTGGCCGTCACAGCAAGAGGAATGTACCATTTATACAGGAAAAGAGGGGAAGGACATGCATTAGAACCATTCAAATTTCATCTGTTAGCTGTCATTATTTAGATCCAGGCTTCACATTAACTTTAAATTATTATGACTTAACACACATCTAGAGGATGGGAAATGCCCCTAGAGTGGAGCAGCTTTCACATGTGCACTTCAGAGACAGCAGGGCTTGCACTTGAAGATTTGGGAAGACTGGTTCACTCCTGTGCTTTTGTTTTGTAAAAAAAAAAAAAAGTCTCATAGTGTAAACACAATTTCTTTATAATCTATTTTGTGTCCCCTCTATGTTCTTGAAAACATGATACTAATGGTGAGATCATAATAATTGAGAGGATTAATTTACCATAGTTCGGCAATATGGTCAAAAATACATGATTTTCTGTCCATCTATGGCATGAAGAGAATGCTGATAATACCTGGGGCCTGTAGAAATCAAAATGGTTTATAAGTTAGGAAAGTACCGAGTGTTTTCTCTACATTCAAGAAAAAAAATCTGCAGCCTAAAGGACTGTTGCTACTTTAGCTGTTGCATCTATCCACACATTGAGTAAAACCATCCAAGAGTTATGATAGATAACATAAACTAGATTGTTTGATTGACGGGGGGTTCTGGGCGGGCATCTGATGTGTTTCCCCCAGCCTATGACAGTGGGCAGGTACGTTTAGGAGTAGTGGCAAATAGGAGAAAATATTATCATAGTGAAGCGAAACACCATGTGATTAAGCTCGTTCCCAAATGAGGGTGAACCTTGGGTTGGCTTTAGCCAGCAGACGCAGAGTTGGCCTGCTTTCTGTTGGACAGGCCGGGGCCAAACAACGGCAGTTAGCGTGTGCTAGCTTACAATGTAGGTACAAGCACGCACACACTAGGTGTGAGTGTGCGCTTCTGGTAGCGCTGAGCCCAGGAGGAGGGGCCAAGTGTGAATGTTGTGTTTACAAGCTACAACAAACAATGCTACTGACTCTACCTTTAAGAAATTGCAAAGTAGTGCAAGTAGGGATGTAACGATTCACTCAACTCCCGATACGATACGATTCACGATACTGGGTTCACGATACGATTCTTTCACGATTTATTTTACAAAATGAGACTGAAGAAAAATTATGACTAAAAAAGATTCCTTTAATTTTTTCATGAAAACACCAATGCACCTCGTAATCTCTTTGGCTCTTACACTCGTTTGGGCGAGCGGGGCTACAAACCTGCTTGTTAGTATAGTTTGGCTTCGCAGCTGCCATGGTAACGCCTGCTTGTTACAACCAACCGCCTCTGCTCTACAGCTGCTGACGCTCACCATACAGTATTACTGTAGGGTCCGAAATTAGCTTTTTGACTTCTTGAATGAAAGAATTCACTGGTCAAACATATTTTTTAACGGCAGAAATAACAAATTGTGTTTTTGTGTCACATGCACATCTGTTACAGTACATTTAATTGAGAAGGCATTATGTTCTGTTGAATCAATCACAGATTTAAGTGACAGATTCAATAATTTTATCAGATCAGGAAATTGTGAAATTAAAAAAATAGATTTACTGGCCTTTATTTTTTAAATAGGTATACCCAGACCCCCCCTGCTCCCCTCTGCATTACAACATTACAGACTAAAAACTAAAATCCATCAGAGAATAATACATTATTATTCCACAAAACAAGTGTTCTCTTGATTTAGCTTTGACAAATTAGACACTTTATATAATCAGCCTGCTCATTATTAGACGTGTGTATCTCTGACTGCTCCTGCTGCGCGTGCATTTAGCGCGCACTATATCTGCAGTGTTTATAACACAGCGCTGTTTCACAGAGTCTGAGTGGAGACGTTCACAGACTGAGACTACAGCAGGCTGTGAGAGGACGTTGCTATCATTATGTTAGCTGCAGACGAGTGAACGGAGAAAAGTCGAACCGACCGTTTGACCGGATCACATGTTCCTGACTCGGTCCGTACGGATCACGGATCAACTGTAGGCTACGTGCTGATGCACTTTAAGTTAAAAGGGGCGCGCGTGCGCTGTGTGTGTGCGTGTGCGTGTGCGTGTGTATGTGTGTGTATGTATGTATGTGTGTGTATGTGTGTGCGTTTGCGCTGAAATTGGTGTGTCTCAGGGTGCTCCGCGATGCTCTCAGTCATGACAGCAGATAGAGGAGCAGGGAAAGCCGGCTGCAGCTACATAAAACGTGCTTAATACTCACAGCATAGTTTTTATGACTTTTTGGTAAAATATTTACCCGCCCTGTGGCAGATAACCCTCTGAAATGTACTCAACAAACGGAAAATCTACCCGCATTTGGCGCTTGGCGGGTGTTGATTTCGGACCTTGTTACTGCGATTCATTTTTCAGAGAATCGATGTGAACCTTGACAGCTTTGAATCGATTTTTAACTGCCTCACGATTAATCTTTACATCCCTAAGTGCAAGTATGCCACACTTATTTTATACTGCTGCAGCAAAAACTAAATGATATTGCTCTGATAAGTGACATTTCTGAATTTCTTTGCCCTTAAACAGGGTCACAGCAGGCGTGAAAAGTTCAAAACCCTCTCTGGGAGACTGAAGTGGAACATCCTGAGAACCACTCAGTTTTCTGGTTCACTAAGAAGACAGAAGTGTGGTTTCCAGCAGGGGCAGACTGGGCCATATGGAAATTAGGCCAGCAGGGGGGGAGGTTATCATCCACCTTACTGAATGAAGCTGCTCTACAACCTCCTCCTCAACATACCACCGGGGGAAAAGGTTGAATATACACTGAAAAGTGAAAAACCTTCAGCAGCAGAAGCTTAACAGAAGCCAGAGAGACCTGTTGTGGTAAGAGAGCCTGAGGGCTTCTCCGTCACCTCCAATCACTCAACAGTTTTTTCTGGTGGTTTTTTGCTCTTCCCTGTATACTAAGTGTAGTTTTTAAAAAAAACTTGACAGCTGCCCATCATGCCTCATGATTTTAGTTTCCATTCCGAATGAAGGAAACTTACAAAAAAGTTATAATGTTCTTCAATAAATAGAGTAGAGTAATAATCCTAAACTATGTGTGATCATAAACATTCAGAACTGTCTAGAGCCCCAACATGTATAATCATCCAGAGGCTGGTGGAGATCAGTCTGTATCTCCTTCAGTCTGTCCAGTAAACACCACTACCAACCAACCAAGCAACATACAACACCCCAATACTCTGTGTGCATACAATGCCTCCACATACTCAAAGGCTGGCCTAGGTACAAAAGATAAACCATTTATGAAGCAACTGTAGTAGAAAATGTTTCTATATATCCTCCTAAGATTAAAGTTTTTGATGAATAAATTCCAGAATATCATATGTAAATTACTAATATTCAGTACACAAACATCATGTGTATGATGTGCGTGTAGAGTACTGATGTTGATTTCAGTGTTCTGCTGGTTCTCATGACACATAGCACATTTCCTTGGAGGTTAATTAAAAATGATTCTATCTTTTGCTTTTCGACTGCTCCATGCTCCTTCTTTGAGGACGACGACGACTGGTACAGTGCTGCTGACGTCTGGTGTCTGACAAAGCATCTTTAGTGACACACACACACACACACACACACACACACACACACACACACACACACACACACACACACACACACACACACACACACACACACACACACACACACACACACACACACACACACACACACACACACACACACACACACACACACACACACACACACACACACACACACACACACCACAACAGCACAAGCTGTGTCTTTTTCTCTGCGATGCATTTTACATCGTCTGAAAGCTCATTTGGTGCATTGAAAAGGAAATAAGCATCTGCCTTGAGCTGCATTACCCACAAGAATTTAATGTTGCTATTGAGCTACACCTAATCAATAACAAGCACCTCACAAACCAAACACAGCGCTGCTCCCATCCCACAACAAATGAGATTAAAGTATCATCTTTAATTGTAATCTTTGGTTCCTCAGTTTACATTAGTCTTTGCTATCTGAAGCTTTAATCTCACCCCATTCCCTGAGAACCTCTTCATCTATTTGAAAAGGTTCTCAGGGAATGGGAAGTTTTTTAAAATTTGGCCTCAGACGGAACAATAAATGTCTTCACAGGACCTACAATAAACGGTCATTTAAGACAAGTTGGTAAGACATAGGGCTGGGAATCTTTGGGTGTCTCACGATTGGATTTCGAATTCTTGGGGTCATGATTCAAACAGAATCGATTTTCGATTCAAAACGATTCTGGATTCATTGCTCCATGGATTCAAGGTTATGAATGAGTACATACTTCAGGATCTACTCCAGTCATCTGTGAGACTGGCTGATTTTTTTCTTGCTCTATTTGGCATTCTAGTGAGTTAAAGAGATTTTTTTTAAATATATTTAAAAAAAATCGATCTTTGGAAGTTATGAATCGATTTTAAATCTTAGAGAAGAAGAATCACGATTTTTACATAATCTATTGTTTCCCCACCTCTAGTAAGACATGACTTGGGCCCCTGTTTCACTCAACATTCAAATGTATAAAAAAGTTAGTTCATGGAATAATTAAGAAACCATTAGTTGCAGATCTACACATGATCATCTGTATGTAGCGGCCAGGACAGGGTATATTAAAGGGCTCAACTATTGATAGTCTTTGACAAAAACTTTGAAATATCAATTTACTTCAGCTAATAGTCACGATGAACTATGAGCCTGAAATGATAAAAATCTAAATGTCTATTTTTTTCCCAAATCAAACTTACTGTACTTATTACTGTATCTGCTATTTTAATTTCAAAATCACATTTTTAAAGTAAACTACATGGAAGATCCAGCCAGGGTCAATGCATATCACAGTTTCAATGTGTCTCACTCTCAGTGTCTGTTTGGAAGCACACATATAGAAAAAGAGGAAGAAAGGAAAGTCCCTTAGCTACTTTAAGTAATATAAGTCCATCACAGCAAACGAGGAACTCAAAAGTGACCAATGGATATATCAACAATCACTTATATTAGAGTGTGATTAAATAGATGATACATTATTAACTTGGGAGTTTTTAGTCTAAATATTTGGCTTCAACAAACTAAACAGTGGTTACTTAGTAAATGTCACCTTTGAGTGTTCTTGTCACGTCAACGGGTTTTTAAATCGAACATGTGATGTTGTATGCTTCTTGCACATCCGATGTCCTCTGTGCCTTCCAAAGACTAAGGCCCTATCTTGATATCCAACTAATAACACAGTGCATTCATAACAATACAGTCCAAATATGGGACTTAGTCTGTGACACTTTAGGTGCACAAGTCTGTTGATTTTCTGGAGAGTAGTTTACTGTTTGAACAACCTTTTTATCATAGCCGGCTAATAGGGATGTAAAGATTAATCGTGAGGCAGTTAAAAATCGATTCAAAGGTGTCAAGGTTCGAATCGGTACTCTGAAAAATGAATCGCAGTAATATCGTGAGGGTCATCAGCTGTAGAGCTGAGGCGGTTGGTTGTAATAAGCAGACGTTATCATGGCAGTGGAAGCATTTTTGCTTCCCAAGACAGAAAATGAAAGAGGTGAGAAGATAATAGATGAGACAAAAACTGTGCAAATATTGCAACAAGAAAGAGAACTGCACAAATAGCACAACCAACATGATGCAGCATTTAATCGACACCGCAATGAGAAGCTCCAATCACCTCCCGATTCTCTCAAAATAAATCGTGAGAGAATCGTATTGTGAACCCAGTATCATGAATCGTATCGTGAGTTGAGTGAATCGTTACATCCCTACCGGCTAATGCTAAACTCTTCAATTATTTAAAGTCAGCAGCAGTGAAAAGCAGGGTTTTTTAAATACATTTTATTCAGTTTTATTCATTACAGTTCTGCATTGACGATGTGAATATAAATGGAGGCCTAAAGTACAGCAACTCCTTTAGATTTGGCTCCTTTACGTTTTTGTTAAAGCTTCATCTAACAGATATTTAAATACAAAACAACATCCCAGGTCCAGGATGTCTTCAACCAGCTCATTTCATTCTGCCTGTGGTTTAAAACCAAAAGTTGTCAAATTTGGTCTGTCGAGCCGCTTCCTGCTCACAGTAAAAACACAGAGCCTTGTATGCAGACAGAAACTCAATTTCTCTGACATGCTGCATCCCACATGTCATAAAACGACTTAAACTAATCAGGTTTCTATATTAGATCAAGACGTTCAATTGATGAGTAGTTATTTTAAACTTTACACAGCTCTACTGCAGCTACATTCAGTGATTTAACAACATCCTGGTGGTGGTCACCGTCAGTCATTTCTCTGTCTGCTTTACCTTGAACTTTGAGTGGTTCAGTTTGTTTACACCTTTCCAACACAATTGATGAACATCGGCTTCAGGTTGGACAATTCAATGGTTTCTAAGTCAAAAAATAAAATCAGGGCAGAAAAAAATTAAAGGAAAATATCTTATTTGTTGTCATAAATTGTAACGTAGCTTATAATGGTTATGTTAAACTTTAAGTGACTTCTCTTTTTTATGAGCTACTTTTTTGAACTCTGTGTTGTATATTATTTATTTTTCATGGAGGATATTTGTCCTAGATGTGCTCAGAATCTGTTGTCGTCTTGCTTATTTAATTATCAGCATGCTGAAACGCTTCAGGATGTACTCTTGGGAGCTAAACTAGCAGGAAGAGGTTCTTACGATCCGTTAGACCTGCAGTACATTTCAATCAAGCTCATAAAGCTCCCAATCTGTTCATGTTTCCCCTGCCTTTACATGTTTGTTTATACTGAAAATAATAGTTATTACAGCTATGTGGGTCAAAAGTTCACCTTTCCAGGTCTTTACACCTGTTCAATAGTTGTAAATCAGCATGAAGCTGCTGAATGAAAATTCATAAGAATGAGACACAACCTAAACAAGTGAGCTGCATGTGAGATCTGTTACAGAGCTTTGAGCTGTGACCCCGTAATGGGGTCATAACAGTAAACAACAGCAGTGGCTAGATTATAGATGATGGAAGCATGAGGATGTGTTTTATTATATTTTACCAAACATATTTTTTCACATGAAGAACTACTTAATTGAGTACCATAAGAAAATACTGAAGGGGTCATGATTTGCTTTGTTCACTTTTTGTTTGATCCATAACTTTCTGTACATTCAAAAATAAAGTTTAGCTTGTTTTTTTGACAACAGCACCTATTCTGACACATGCTGTGCCTTTCTTTTAGATAGTGTTTTTAAACAAAGATAATATTGTGCTGAAGTAAAAACTATTTCTACCATTTGATCAGTGTCTCAATCCCCTGGTTCCACTTCAACACTCTACACTGCTATGGGATGCCAGTAAACACTGAAAGAGCATGACAGTTTGTAATGTCTTTTGTTGCACCATAGTACACATTTAGCCTCATTAATAGCCCCAGTTATATTAAAGTGACTGTACACGAAACCTACACAGTCTGCCATGTAATCAGGAACAATGCAGTAACCACACACACAGGACTTTAGGTTTCACATTAGGCATAGAGCAGAAGTCTATACAGGCAGGAAATGAGGCCGATGTAATGCACTAAATATGCCAGTCATTGCAGCTTTAATAACAGCAGACTTTAGCTATAACCAGACATTTCTAATGGCACTGCAACCCTGCTTAGCCACCAATAATAACATAATGTTGAGAAATGCATCCAGCCGATGCCAAGAACTGTAGCCGTGCCCCTGATAACACCAACAGTGAGTGAGTGTAATCGTTGAAATTATTTCAACATGACAGCATGTGGCCTTGACCAGGTAACAGAAGAGCATTTGACATATGCTAGCCATAGCATTTTAATGCAACTTTCTATGTGTTTTATATGGATTGTAAATGCATGGCCTGCAACTGGACTTCATGTTTTCAGTTATTTGTTGCAGAATTTAAAAACAAAACAGGTTCAACATTCAGCATACAGTAGAAAAAATTCAGACAAAGTAATCCGCCCAGCACACTTTCCAAAGGCTTATAACAAATTACTTTGCATCACCTTTGAGAATATATAACCATGGAGTAACCATGTGTTTAAAAAAAAGATCAAGTCATAGACATGTGTATAACATGTACTGAAGGAAGTTTTTAATAAGAACAGAAGATATAATACTGTAATATGTGTGTTTTCTGCATGTGTACAGATTTTGAGTGAATAAATCATGGTAAATTGGTTTTTAAACTACATGAGCAAGAGGTCCCTACTTTCTGTTAAGAATATTGGTATTTGCATCAAACCATGCAGGCAGGTAAATAATTGCATATCTCTGCACCCTTCCTAGGCCAGACAAGGTTGCATGCCCTCACCTCTTTTCTTCCATTAGTAATATGGATGATCTCTCTTAATATATCAAAAAGTTTAAGATAGGATGTATGGAAGGGGTTTTAGTCCTGTTAACTAATACTGTCTATAGACTGATCATTTAGTTGACTGCTGAGAATTTACTCTAGTCATGATGTGACAAAATATAACTCTAAAAGAGAGTGTTTTCATGATTGGTCACACCAAAGAAGATCAGAGAAAAGGTTTCTCTTCGGTCTTTTTAGCAGATTGGGCATTTAAACAAAGGCTGATATTTAAGTTGCATCATCAGAATTGATCTATGATGATGATGATGATGATGTTGATGATGAGGTGCAGTGAAAGTGTTGCAAACTGTAAACATACACCAATAGGCTGGCCTGCAAATGTCATATACAGAATGAGATGGTTAAAAAAAAGCCCTTTAAAAGCCTACTGTACTCCTCTTTGTCCCACTTGGACACAATTTTATATAAGCAAAAATGAAGGCTTTCTGGTTCACATTAAATTATGCATTGACAACTTGCTCATTCTCACAAGATGGATATAAATGTTCACATCTTCCATGTTATTTTAAGTAATTTTTAGGACAAATTTAGGTAGCCTATGTATTAATTGATTAAAAAGGTGTTATCATAATGGCCATAACTCAGCCCACAAAAGGTATTCACTTTGCTTTTGGAAACATGGGATTACATGTCAAAACATGTATCAATGAGGACCGGTGACCTGCAGTTATTTGTATCTCTGCTGTGGTGTCTATTGTCATTTATTCATACTATATGCGTCTGAAATAAAGCATTACTTACCTGTCAAGGACAGTTACTGAACACACTCCACAGCAGCAGACGTGTAATGTGATGTATACCGAAATACTGCCAGTGATGTTAGCTAGCTCACAGCCCTGACGCCAGTTAGCTGCTGACCAGCTGATTGCACTAGCATCGCAACATCTTAACCGCAACTGTCAAGCTAAACGTTGACGCTGGCCTTTAATAAACACACAGCCAATAAAGAAGCTCTATTTATGTGAACATAATAAGACTAGATGCGCCGTCCTGGACGTTGCTATTATGCTGATAACATGAATACAGGTGCTCATTTAATGCTGCTGTTGCTAATAACTAACCGAGATGTGCATTCCTCTATGTGCTAGCTAACTCTCATGCTAGCCAGCTAGCAGCGCAGTGCTAGCTAGCCGCTCCAGGGACCAGTGTGCCTTTTTCGTGTATCCGTCAAACACTCACCAGTAAGCAGCAAAATCCTTCGGCTAGAACCTTGACCCAATGTGTCAGCTACGTGGGCTACTCCGAATATATCCATATGTCACAAACTAGTCATTATTCCGAAAGTGGTCACTGCTGCCTCCCGTTCATCCTGGTAGCCATTTTTCCTCTAAACACTTGAAATACACTAGCCAGATCGCAGCGCTGATATTCCTCATAACAGCATCCTCCTCCTCTCACCGAGACCACATCCGAAAGACAACCCTGACATCTGTTGGATACATGGAATAAGACACTCTGGATTATAGGTAAACACTAGATAAACTAAATCACTGTCCTGTGTTGTATCATAATCCTCAGGTTTTTACCGTCAGTGCTGTGTGAAATTACCGTAGGCCTATTTTTTGTATTGTTTTTCATTTGCTTCTCCATGTTTTGAGACACTACTTTTTCTCCATAACTCAATTTCTTTTGTTTTATTTCATTCCTTTTAAACCGTAGCCTACAATGTAGAGAAATACTTCTTCTTTTTTTGGCCTTTACAAAGAACGAAAATGTGCAGGAGGAAGAAAAACGTTTACACCTGCCCTTTGGGCATATTAAAAACACGTTTTTAAAAAAAATACGTTGAAATTATTATTATTTTATAATATTATTATAATCTCAGAAAATGTGATATTGCTGTAGTGGTGCGATTTAAATGTGATTCTAGAAACAAAATGTTGTGTTGTACTTTTCATAAAATCTTTCAAGCTTCTTGACACAAGTTCCATCAACTAAATTGCTCATGCTTGTGTTGACTGTGGATGATGAATGGGTTTTAATGTCACAGTACGGCCTCTATTCATTTTGTTCTTTCTCCTGAGGCGCCTTAAACATGTGATCTTTATTCTGTCTTGACTTTGTAATAATACTTTTAGGTGAAAGGAAGAATATACAATGGTAGGAAACCAAAACATAGCCTGTAAAGAGGAAAGTAATTATTTCTGTTTCATGTGTGTATCGCTCTCTTTTTTTGCAGAATTATTGTATTTTAAAATCCAAATAACCATATAAGATTTATTTTCAGTTGGTACATTCATGTGTGTAAATGTAATTAGTATTTAAGAAACATACAGACTGTGCACGATATGTAAGAAATGTATAAAAGGGAGTTCAGGTATTTGTACATTAAAAACATGAGCAATTGCATAATTACCATTTATTTGGAAGGTCAAAGCCAAATCTTTGTTTGATGGTTTGCATTGAAAAACACTCATACAATTTTTTTCAAATCTCATCTCAACTTTATTAACACAGCACCTTTTATACAAACATGAAACCCACACGTCACATGGCAAAAATATAAAAACAATACAAACGAAAAAGTAAAAGCAGTAGATAAAAGCAATGTGAGAGAAAAAATAGCCACTACAAAATGTAACAAATCAATAATTAAAAGGCAGTGAAAAGTAAGTCATGTCTTTCTCCAGTAGGGGGCACTGGAGTTAACTTCCTGATGTCAGCTCCTGCAGAGATCTTAATCATTATAGGTCCACTGAATGACACTGTCAGATCAGATATGAAACACCAGGTGGGAGAAGTTCTCTTTGGAGCATCACACGCAGTTTACTCGACTGTGTGGGCGCTGTGGTTTACTTTGAGCAAATAAACAAACCGCAGCAACCTCAGGAAGTCAGTGAGAGTGGTGGATGTCACACCTGAGTACATTTATCTATCACTTCCTCAGAAAGCAAACCAAGCTTCTCAGTATTTTTCACACTGATTCATTAACTTTGAATGATAAAATGAAGTGACATGGTGTGGTTGATTTTCCACCCATCCCTGTGAAAATAGTGACCCCTGACACTCCTGTCCTTTTTTTTTAATCTTCTTTGCAGTGAGGTAATGAAACACGGAATCTATTGTTCTTTAATGGGTTAAGCCCTGGGAAGTTTCTGAGTGGGAGGTTAATGATAACTTAATGATCAAATGATTTAAGGCCATGTCAGACCTGAAAATCTTCCTTGCATTTGCAGTTGGGGATATAGATTTTCCATTAGGGCTCAGTCCTGGATGAAAAGTTCACTACCACTGTTTGTGTGGAAGAAATACAGCCATCTTTGAATCTCCATTTTTTAATTTCCTATACACAAATTAAATACCAACAATATATAGAAATAGCATGATCCATCAATAGTGTGGGGAACAAGACCTGCTCTGCTTTCAAACTTCTCTTAATAGTTGATTTCTTCACATTTCATTACAAATATTACTTATGTCATGGTAATCGCTTCAATGTGAAGTACATACTTAACTTAATCTTCTTATTCCTACTTTTAACTTCCATAACCATGATCTGTTTTCTATACATAACCAAAATGTTTTTTCGTGCCACAGGTAACATAAGAACATAGGAATTTGAATCCAAACCCAACGAAGACGGAAAAAAACACATAAGGAATTACATTTTTTGTCTCATTTAACACAACCTAACTGCAAAAATGTACATTTAATGGGGGTCTGGACAATCATGTCCTTCGCATCAGTTCTCATCGGAGCCCTAAAAAAAACCTGGTGATTTGACACTGGGACTGCACTAAATACTCACAAACTTACTGTACAAGGGACACAGTGTGTTTGAGTGTGGATATTGAAGTTACCTGTTTCCAATGTGACTACATTTATGTTAATGTTAATGCATTTTGAAAGGTTGTGGTAATTTCACATATCTATGAGTGAGGTTGTTGGCTGCCATTGTTCAAATTGGAACTGGGCCCTCCAAAGTTTCTAGAATTAATCAGCTAGAATAGTGGGCTGTAGCCCACACAGGCTCCCTTTGTGTTGTTCTTTTTCCATTATTTATGCTTTACACAAGTTTAGTTCTTACAATTCTTTGACTGCTTGGTAGCTTCATTAATGTAGTGACTCTTGACTGAGAAAAAGGAAGGTATACGTGACCAAGCTACAAGAAAGAAAAACATTTTCACAACGTGACCCAGGGCAGGACTGAATGTGCTTCAACAACTCTTGACCAACATTTAGATGTCAGTTGGGGAAAATTCCCCGACCATAGATGATTGAGTAAACACATTAAAGGTACAACAATGGATCTTAGAAACTAGACCCGAGAAACGAGAACTGAACTGGCAACACTTCAAAACTTTTAAACAAGCCCAAACATGAAGTTTACTGTCAGTGTGCATCATTCATAAACAAAGAGGAGAAAATGAAACCGAATGTGTTTGCAAGATTCTCTATGAGATGTTAACCTGTTAAATGTGCAAATGCTTGGAGAAAAAAAAAGAGGGGGGGGGGGGGCATTTTATCTGTAGAATTTCTCATCAGCAGTCAACAATGGTGGAGGTTAACTGTATGATACTTCCTCTACTGTGGTGTTTGAAAAAACAGCGTCAGAGGTTACTTGACCTTGTTTTCCAGTGAAAGAAGAGATTGACGTATTGAGAGTTTCACTTCAACACAAAAGATAAAAAGGAACTACTATGATGATTTATTTTATCTCAACGAATTTAATGAACAAAGACAATAAATACCTAAAACAATGTTTTTATTTTTTTAAGATGTGGGCTCATTGAGATATAACAATTCAAGAGTATTTTCAATTTAGGTGTTGTTGCCTTTCTTTGAAGATTATTTATCAGACTTTAAAATTATTGTTCGTCATTAATCAAAGGCCAAAAGTAGTGTGAGAGCTTCAAAGGTGCATAACAAACATAGACTGTATCAACCTTCAGGCATGAAGAGCGTCATGCACTGTTCAGTTTTATGTAAGCAGTGCTGAGTGTTGTGTCTTCTGCTGTCTTTGAAATATTCCTGAAGCCTACATTACAGCAGGATGGGTTAGACCTCTTTATACCACTCTGAGTTCATCTGTTCATAAATAATTTCTTTATTCAGCTGAAGAGACTTTGTGAAATGTATAGACTAAAAGACCAGTTCTAAATATATCAGATGACTTGTTGAGTGTTTGGTGATAAGATTGTTCCCACTCTTACAGCA
Source organism: Tautogolabrus adspersus (assembly GCA_020745685.1). Lineage (NCBI taxonomy): Eukaryota > Metazoa > Chordata > Actinopteri > Labriformes > Labridae > Tautogolabrus > Tautogolabrus adspersus. Next base: position 20,911,218 of record CM036534.1, read on the forward strand.
TGTTTGTCTGTTGACGTAAAGCTGGAGCCAAGTGAATGTAAGCGTAGCTTAGCATAAAGAGTGGAAACAGGTGGAAGCAGTTAGCCTTTTCTCTGTCCGAAGAGAACTAACTCCACATCCCAGGCGGCTCTAATTTCATTCATAAAAGTATTATACAATCATTTCTTAATATAGGATACCACCCAAGGTGTAAGAATAACAAGTTTTTCACACAGCTCACCACACAACCGCAACTTACAACACTATAGTGCAAGCATCGCTGTTATCCAAAAATTTCTTTTTCAACTAAGAACTGAAAACACTTGAAAAGGTTCAAAGTAAATGTAGCTGAGGTGCATTTTAGTAGATCCTTTGTTTATTAAATTTAGTAATGATGGGTGATATATGGGCATTGTTTTGGTTCAGTTCTGTGGTTGCACCACAGCGAAAAGTGTTTAAATATTATTCAATATTATTCAATATTTAAAAATACGGTCGGAATTTTCAAATGAGGTAAAAGCTAATATATTAAAGTGAACTTGGAGTTATTCTGGACGCCCTGTGTTGTTCCTGATTCAGTCTCTCTCTGCACATTCAGCTCTGCATGCAGGGCTGTTTTATTTCCAGTGGTGCAGCTGTTGGACAACCCCATAGCATAAATAAACTAACTGTCAGCACATACAAACACAAGAATTGGTCTACAGTGTCTCTTTACAAAGCTTTAAGCTGGGACAGTTTCAGATCCTGAGTTTTGATTTCTGCACAAATAGCCTGGCTGGTATTTGGAACAGCATCAGGCTCTTCCCACTGCCCGCATCCATTTTTTTCTTGCCTGCTTCCTTTTTCTCAAGTATTTTTTTTCTTCTTCTTATCACTTAAAGGAAATCATCCCCTTGACATGAAGTCTGTCTCTTCTTTCCTGAAAATCACATGGTTCCCCCCTGCTTTGTTTATGCTCCCATTCTTGCCTTTTCCTAGTGTGAGAAACATTTCAGAGAGGGAGGTGCCAGCGGAGGCGGGGGTGTTCTCCGGGTATGAGCGCTAACTGCATGCATGAACAAGGAAACAATGAAGTGCACTGTGGCTATTATTTAGTATTTGGACATGAATGGACTCTTTTTGTTCATTATATTTAAGCTCCTCATTGAATAACAACAAATAAAAAAACACATCCGCAAGTGGTGAATTAGCACACACACTTATCTATTAAACTAAATATTAAAGTACAGTATAAAAAATGATTGCAGCAAAGCCTTTTATGAAGAGAGTTTTTACTTATTTACCTATATTGAAGTGTTTTCTTTCCAGTCTTATACACATTTATCAGACATTGGATCGCAGTTTGTAATTGAGTCAGTGACACCTGCACAAGTCCTTGCCAGTTTCCTGGGAGAAGTAAGATACAGCTGTGATTTTAATCTTTCCATAAAGTCATCTTGAAAGTTAAAGCTGTAGTTCCCAGCATGTTATCTACCAGGAACTTCTTCAACACTTCCGATGTCTGTAACAGAAGAATGCACAACTTGATTCAATTGAAATGCTCTTAAATATTCTGTGTGTCATCCTACAATTCTACAATTCTACAATTCACTTAGCAGACACTTTTATCCAAAGCGACGTACATCAGAGAGTAAGAACAACACAAGCAAGGATCAAGGAAAAATAAAGGAACAATGTCAGTAAGGACGAACGATCAGCTTTGAGTCCGATTGGACACACAGGTGCTGAAAGGCATTGCCCAGAGACAAGGCACAACATTAACTGCCGTTCTGAGACTCTAATCAGTATATAAACCATCTTATACGTCGTCGTTTTCAAACAAAAACAAAAACCATCATCATTACCATCATTACATCAATACTATCGAGATCATCATCATTAAGTTAAGTTAGTAGGTATTCCTGAAAGAGCTGGGTCTTTAGCTTTTTCTTAAAGGTACAGAGGGACTCTGCAGATCGAATGGAGTTTGGAAGTTCATTCCACCACCGGGGGGCGACAGAGGAGAAGAGTCTAGTCCTCGTCTTTGGACCCTGTTGTGAAGGTTGGATCAAACGCCTTTCATTGGCAGAGCGTAGTGGACGGGAGGGAGTGTATCTCCTCACTCTACTCATCAATCTAAATTATGATGCTTCAAGTGGACTGTTGACATAATCAAGTGTTCAGGTAGCATCAAGTGTTCAAGCCCTGCGGCTGAGTCTGGACTGAATCTGTGTCATGAGTAACTGGGTAACAGATTAGGATGTCAGAAATAGTGATGCCACACTGAGCGAAGGATATTTAAATAAGCGCTCGCTCATGCGTTTGATTTTCAATTTCAATTTAAAAGCTTTATTGGCATGAATGTGACTAACAGTACTGCCAAAGCATCCATCACATAATCATACAAAAAGTTCAACAGTGTAAATAGCAGAGTAAAATAATATTGATAACAATAATAATACATTACCGTACAATAACTGAATATGAAAGAAAACATTTCAAATAACATTAAATGAACAAATAAACACTGAATACAGTTTTTCTGTGTTTTTGTATTTCTTTTGTGCATGTGGTGTTTGAGCTGGTTTCATGTGTGTCTCAGTGAGAGTTTAAAGATTTAGAAAGAAGAAAGTTTTAATGCATGCTATGTCCCTTTTTTTCCCATGTGAATGATGGCGTAATCAACATTTCACACGAAGCTGCAGCCAAAATAGTTTTTTCAAATGTTTGTGCTTCTGTGATTTGACTTCAGGATATGCAGTTAAATCTCTCAGCATGTCTTACTACAGTGTGGGTAGAAAGACATGCTGACATAAGACATTTTTTCCTTCTCTTCCTCTTTGCTTATATTTTCCAGATAACTTATTTCCACATGCTGTAATACTACGGAAAAATTCCTTTATGTTTGTGTAATAAAGAAACCATAGAACTGACGTCATAGTGAGTCAGTTCTCTGTAAGAAAATTTCTCCTTCTGTTTTAAATGGAAAACCCATTGACCCACTGACTGTCACAGTTTGAATGTGCACTGGGTCAGCAATACATGAAGTCAAATAAGTTTTATAACTTTCTCCCATAACATAAAGTGAGGATTGTTTTCCCCTATTTCCAGTTTGCGCTAAGCTAGGCTAAGCTAAGCTACCCGGTCCAGGCAGTATTTACTTCTCACTCTACTCAAGTACAGACTGGAACAGAACAGAATAGATAAGAATAGATGAGAACAGAATAGAATAGAATAGAACAGAATACAATAGAATAGAATAGAACAGAAAAAATTAACAATTTCATCATCAACCTTTTGCGTGTGTGAATGTGTGAAAAGGCCAAAATGTGTCTCTTGTTTACATGGTCTGCTCTTTAAAGTATTTGGACAGAAACTCATAGGACACTTTAAAATGCATTTGCGCAGAAACATATTTGAGTCTTCGTTTGAAGGTGAGCCTAGTAGTCGGTGAAAAGGAAGGCTGTAGTTAAATAAACAGGGATAAACTGTTATGTGTTAAGCTAACAGAATTTGAATTTTCATACTGACTTACAGTAGATACTTCATGGGAACGGCGACAAACTAAACATTTAGACCAAATACTTAGCCTAATTGACAACAGAAAATGCCAGGACTCTGCCGGGTCTGGGACACTGGGAGGCTGAAGTGGAAAGCGAATTCTGAACCACAAAATCAATAATGTAAAACTAAACCAGAGTAATTCTTGATAACAAGAAACTGAGGATTTATGGGAAATAGATCTTAAGTATAACTAATGTGTTCTCACACAACAGGTCTTTCACAGTGTAAAACGGTTGCATCACTCTTGGCAAAACTTATCCCCCGAGCAGTAAAAGTTCATCTGCAGTTGTTCGACAGCTTCCACACAGACAGATTGTGATCAAATTCTTGGATGCATGTACACACATGCACAAACACTCTGCACACAAACTTCAGAACTGTTAGTACATGCCATGAAAAATCCCCAAACCACAATCTGAACAGATCAATCTAAGTTTATGAAATGTGTTACTATCACTAAAATGAAGAAACAGATATAGATTAGACTTCTTGATTGACAGTATACAGTACTAACAGTCTCTACTTCCTAATGCTCAGATTTTTCAGTTTTAAGGTATGTCTCTAAAGTCCTCTAAAGATGATACATTGGTCTAACAAAACCTGTGACTGACACTGCTGTCTGTGCTTAGAAAGCAGTCAGCATTTCACTGATTTGAGTGTGTCATTTTCAGGGCCTAAATCTCAACCTAAATGTGTAAATGTGCTAATGTTTTATCGCTTCTGTCTTTCAGTTGAAGCTCAGGCTAATTTCTGTACATACACCTATCACTTGTCTTAAGAACTTTAAAAGAAAAGTTTTAAATGTTTAACTTTAAGATATAGATTATTATCACAGACTGTGTAGAAGAGAATGACAAGATGCTTTAAACCAGCATCCCTTCAAATGGACAGCAGGGGGCGACCGCAATGGTTGTAAAATTATATGAACACGATGTTTCTTTTGTAAATAAGCTTCCTTTTAAGGGCCTTTTAGATTGGATGCGGTGTGCGCTGGGCTCGCCGCAGGTGATGGCGGAGAGCATAGCACAAAGCAAGAGTGCAGGTTGTTAGGTGAGCAAATCGATAGTCAGGAAAATAGCTACTTTTTGGATGCACAGTATGTTTCTGTCCACTATTCAGTAGAAAACCCTGGCTCTTTTCATCTAACTTAAACTTTTGCTTATTTTATTTTGCTGCAGTAGAAAAGTCTGCATCAACCATTGTCACAGTCACAGGTGGTCGAGTGGTTAGTGCGCGCACCCCATGTACAGAGACCGTAGTCCTAGAAGTGGGCAGCTGCAGGTTCAAGTCCAACCTGTGGATCATTTCCTGCAAGTCATTCACCACTCTCTCTATTCTGGATTTCTGACTCTATCCACTGTCCTATATCTACAATAAAATGCATAAAAAGCCCCCAAATCTTTAAAAAACAACATTGTCACAGTCACTTGACCTGATGAGAAAACACAGAATCCTTAAGGATTGGAAGTTTGTACAAGACATTGTTTACTGATTCACATTATGAACCATGTTGAACTTGCTGACTTATTCTTGTGTGAATGAATGAACCATTTCATTGTAAAGCATGTATGAAATCTTTGAAGTGTGAAAGCATTTCTGTGCCCCGATAAAAATCTGCCTCAGGGAAACTTCTGGAAAAGACACACAGCAGTCAAAAGTGAGAGGGAGTGGAGAGGTAATTGAGCGGGCATGTTTGTGTCTCGTGCCAACATTTCCAGCTAATGATCAGGGTAAACACTTTCTCTTTCATTTTGAGTCCTATAAATGTACCTGAGATTCACCTCCTTACAGCAGCATCTTCACTCTCCTTGAGAACCTCGCTGAAGAACCTCGCTGAAACCTGAACTCAAAACCTGTGGAAAACCAGAGACATGGCCTCTCGAGTTGCATTTCTGATCCTGCTGGGTGTCGCCTGTGTCGGGCTTGTTACAGGTAAGATGCATATTTCTCTGCATCAGCAGTAAAACAAACGAATATTTCGGCATGCTTTCTGTGCAGGTGCATGGTGCAGGGGATTCTTTATTTAAATTAGTAATGATCAAAGCTAACAACATTTTACATTATAACTACTCACTGCAAATATTGACAGATTTTTCAGATGAATGATGAAGGCTAACACAGATAACTCCTTCTTCTTCCTGCAGCTGAGATTGCAGTGGATTGCTGTCTGAAGACCTCTTCAAAGCGCTTTCCGCTTCATATTGTTTCCAGCTACACCATTCAGGAAGCTGGGCAAGGCTGTGATATAGGAGCCACAGCGTAAGTTGAAACCATATTTAAAATATTAACATTTCTTAAATAGTCAAAGCAAAGTGTTTCTCTGGTATATTTGTTCATGCTGTATCCTAATTTTCAATACAGTTAGGATCAATGAGTGTAGAAAAATGTGTGTATACGCAACCCTGTCTTCAGCAGCCTTAACTAATTTTTCTGTCTCATATCTGCTTTGTCAGGATTATTACAAAGGTTGGAAAGACACTGTGCATCTCCCACCCTAGCGAGGAAACATGGGTGAAAAATTACATCAAGCATCTGGAAAGAAAAAATCAGGTAAAACATCAATCCGAGTTTATTTGCTTTTCTGAACTTTAAAAACACTTGATGCACTTTACATGAAGGTTGGACTTTAGATGCCTTAACTTTGCTCTGGCTAATTATTGATGATCTGTTTTGCAGGCGTAGAGAAGAGAGGATTCGGTGAAAAGATGGCTGAAGATCAGAAAGGACCGACTCTAAACTGAGAGAAGAAGACCAAAGTCAGAGTCACAGAAATGACCCTTTGTGCTTTAAAGAAGATGAAAACAGTGATGAGATCAGACATGAGGAATCAGCTTTTTATGTATGATGGTTTATTGTGAGAGCCAATCAGACAGCAGCTATACTACAGTTCTCTATGTGTTTCTACTTGTTTGTTGTGACTGTGTTATTTCACCCTTTTGTAAATATATATTTCCTTTTTCTTATCAGCGCTGTGAATGAAATACCTTGTAGAAATCAACAGACTTGTGATGACCTGCATGTGTGACAGTGAAACCCTGATCTTTTGTTGTTGTTTTTATTTTCAGAGGATCAGGCTTGTATATAAAAATGTGTAGTTTTTAAAAAAAGGTTTTAGTCGTATTTTGTACAAAACATTGAGATGATTTGTGTTGTTGAAGCTATATTAAGACCTTTGCTAAAATAAAGTTTGATATCATTCTAATCTTCTTGTTCACATCTTTTATTAAAACCGAAACACATACTGCATCATCTAATTCTGCACAGGTTTGCACTGCACATTCTCAAACATGTATGGTCAACCACCAGGTAAACATACAACCAAACAAAGCACTCCCTGAAGCTTCATCCACTTCCGACATACAGTCAACGATAAGAACATTAAATCATTAAAAGTATTAAAAAATACTAAAAAGGTATCACAAATAAAAGCTGTCAAAAAGTGAATCTCTGCACCTGTATGAACATCAGTCATTGGTGCTGCTTATCACTGAAGCCAAGCAGCTAGGAGAGACTGCAAATGGAGCATGCATGAAGTGTGACTAAAGTGTGCCACCTGTGCCGACTATTAATCTCAAAAAGGGCGTCAAAAACCTGCAAGATACACACAGAGAAAAAAAATGCTTACTCTCCTCCTCATGAGAGGGGTAAAGGGAAATCTGTTGACCTTAAAAGTTTCCAGGGTAGTTCAACAAATCACTACTTCCTTTTATCTCTGAGACCTGTTTTGTTCAACACTGGTTTGCGAGAGCTAATAAAAGTATCCCATCTCCTCCGACTTGTTTTTTGCTCAGTATCATTTACATCCCTACCTACCATGCTATGCCACTCCTAAGTGACAGGGTTACTGATATCCTGGGAATTGTGGTTTTCTTCCCGTCGCTGGATTTCAACAGACTGACTCGACCGACTTCTTAAGAAGTAGCCCATACTGATCAATGCGACTACTCTTCACTCCTTTTACCACACACGTCATCTTCCCTTGATGCCCTAAGGAATTCGATTAATGTTACTGTTCCATTGTCTGTTACCATGTAACCTGCTGTGTGTCATCTTCCGCCCCTACTCCCGCAGACTCTAGGGGTATATTCCCTGTATTGGTCGTAGCTTGCTTTGGTTGTTGCAAAAGTACTCTTAATACATTTAAATACACACCTTCAGAAGTCTTCACTACTTGTGTTATGAGTATGAACAGACTTGAATAATAACTGCAACTTAACTGGCTGTAAGCATTTTTCTACATTGAGGTAAAGATCTGGGGAAAGTGGTTATGGAGTGTATTATTGTTGCTAGTGCTTTGTTCCTGTGCAGGTGCTTGTTAAACTGCAGAATACGTCACTCTTTTAGCCCGGTGAGACTTTTAGCTCTTGAGAATTGTTCAGCACAACAACAGTCATCCCCTGTTTTGGAGACCAGGAAAACAGATGCAGGAAATAGTACAGACTACTGATAACGGCAGTGTCAGCTTGTAGCACCATTTCATTTTGAAGTTTAACTTTACAGATTGCTTTACTTAGCTCCTTCAAACAATCATACATATTAAGTGAAATGAGTATGTAACAAGCATACTCTGTATGTGAACTGTTTTGACTGGGATGAACCAAAGACTGAATAAAAACACTGATGACGTGACCATTACGCTGAAAGTGACCTATGCTGACTGGCTGCAGCATAGGTCATAAAGCCTGACTTCTCCATGTTGACAGATGGGACATGGGTCAAATAAGAAAATGAATATAAACATCCAATTCTTTTAAAACATGGTGTTGCTCTGCTGACAAATGCAGCTCCTTTAGTACTGTGTCTTCTGGATGAGAGTGGAGGAGGAACAGCAAGAGGAAGCGTAAAGAAACCAAAACACAAGTTTCCCTGTACTTCCTAACTTATTAACTTGATGAAGGCCAAAGACTTTTTTTTTTCAAATGCATCTCAGTCTGCTCTCATCTTAATCATTAACAGCATTTATAACATCATTTGAGTGTAACAGGGTAATCAGCTGTTCACTCAGCTGAATGTGGGGGAAAGGTGAAAGGTGAGGGAAGGGACACAAGCTGCATTTGAGAAAAAAACAACCCCAATAACGTTTTACAGCATATAGGAAACTTCATGTGATGTTTTATGATATGATATGAAACGATGCGATGACAAACATTCAGCTGCTTCCATCGTCATTGTTTTCACTGCAATCCAAAGAGTTCTAAATTGCTTTTTATATATATATATTTAGGATGCAATGAGCAGCCCTTTATAATGTTTTCATCACTAAAAGGCCACTTTTGAGGACCCTTTATTAGGTGTGCTCATTTTTCAGAGTACCAAAGAGGACACTATCAGTCTTTCCTCCAAAGGAAGAGCCCCCTCAGGGCCTTTTATGGGTTTTCATCACTTCAACTGTTTCCCAGTGGAACATGTGTTTTGGAGGGAAAACCTACAGGGTCATTCCTTTCACGCTGGAGAAGCATCCTACTAATCACTTAAAGGGATACTTCACCCATTTGCATTAAGCTTTGTATCATTAGAAATCTGGTAGTATTTTTGAATGGTCGTGCATCCCGCACTCATTTTCCCCTGAGACGGGAAAGCTCCTTATTTCTTGTCTGAAAAGGAGCCTCCGATGACGCAAAAATCATCATTTTGCGTCATCGGAGGCTGCTTCGGTTAGAGGGGGTGAAACTACATCGCTAGTTCCTCATGTTTTCGACCCACTGAAGCTACAGACCTATTACAGATCAGTGAGTGGGGCCTCACTGCAAGAATCTAAAAGCAACGTCCGCCATCTTGCTAAGAAGCTATGCTGACAGGCTCTGTGGAGAAAGCTGAGAAGAAGCGACAATAGCGGTTAAGATCGGCCTTGTATATTTAATGTTCTGGAAATTACTTACTTCCTTTATTTAATTCATGTAAACATGCACGTAGCTGTTTTTTCTTAACTTTTTGCTATTGATGCTGTTTATATTCCTGTTTTTGAGCTGCTGTAACATCTAAATTTCCCCCATTGGGGGATCAATAAAGTTTATCCTTATCCTTAAATCAAACAATATTTACAAATAATCTAAAATCATAAAACGATACGAGATATGAAAATGAAGATTAATAACTAGCTATGGATGGTTATAAAATCTAACATTTACGGGAATATGCTTTTTCTGAAAGCTGAAACCTCAGAAATGGGAACAGGAACTCCTTTTGACCTAGACTCTTGACCTTCTCATAACAGGACAGTGTCCCTGAGCTCACAGTCTCTGGCTGTCCCAAAGGTCAAAGAACAAGGCTCCAAATATCCAACAGCATCCTTTGGATTTTCCCACAATTCATAATGGGCTTTGTTGGGTCTACAGCCAACCTAGAAGCACAACAAACTTCCAGCATACACACAACTCTATTTACCGGGAAGGATTTGCTGCTGGGGTCTTTATTAAGAAAAACAATGAAAATGCACCAGGACTTTAAAAAAAAGAGGATGAAGTTCTTTCTTTCTTACAGTCAAACTTAAATGAAATTATGAATTGTTTAATTCTTTTCGGTCTTGAATAATTTTCCACAACAAAATCTTTCCTTTGTGGTTGACTTAAAATGTGGGTACTAGTAATCAAAGCTTAAAATACAGTGACATGTGGTACAATGACTGACTCTTTGTATGAAGACTTGCTATATGATGATTTAGTCAATCATAAACAAAGATTGATGTTAAGTGGGATCACTGCTGATGTTAGCTAGTGAGTAGCGGTTGCTTAATCAACTTGCAAAAATGCTTCTTCCAAAGTATTGATGATGCAATGACCACATATATCCACTACTGAGTGCTTGTGGGAAAAAGCAGTAAAAGTGCACCACAGGTGTCAACACTCTATCACTTACAACACTGCAGAGAAACACCTCCGCAGTCTTGAAAATGTATGCTGTTAAATTCAATTGTGCAGGATAGTAATTATTAATATTCTCGTACACAATCCCAGTTATTCCTTTTTTAATTAACCCTCACTTTGGGCTTGGGGTTATTTAAAAACAACAGCATGGAAATGTTTTTGAAACCATACCTTTTTTTTCTTTTCTTCTGGCTCTGGGAACAACAAGGATTGAATACATGTATCATTTGACTTGAGCAAATTCAAAAGTAAAGTTGGATATCTTGAAAAGTCATGTACTGATATCAAGCCCTTACCTTAAGCATGATCATGCTTATCTGTATATGCAGCTGCAATACAAAAAAAGCTAATGATTTTACAGAGATTATTAAAACTGTCAATATTAACAATAAATCACATTATTTGTCATCACTTGTAGATGATAAAACAACAGACATGTAGTTTAGTAGTTTCCCATAGCTCCATTGAGCATTTTAATAACTTTCAGCATTGTTTTGGTTTAACTTGCCTCAACTTTGCTGTTTGTTTCATTTATTCTTGTCATTTGACTCATATGTATTTCAGCAAAACAACAAACAAAATTAATATGTATTACAAAACCTTGAATTGACTTGCCCATACCATTAAACTCCATGTACTCTGACACTATCAAATCCACATGTTAGCATATTAGCACATCCTTTATGCTAAAAAAAACAGTTATATTAAATACTCTTCTGAGGGCCCTCGAGTGATATAAAACATGTCCTGTCCTGTCACTCCGTGCACACTTGGCTGCACGCTCTCAGAAAGGACTGGTGTCTGGATGGCACCCAGATTAGTCCTCTGCAAACACTCCTTCTTGTCCATCAACATCTTTATTTCCTGTAAATGGTTTAGCAGGGAAATTCCATGAGAGAAAATACATCTGAAAGATAGGGCTACGATCCAACTTTGGATTTACAGGAAAAGGAAAGTTTGTCTGTAAATGCTTTATTGGCACTCAAGACGTGTGACTGAGCAGAAAGTTAAATATTTCTGCTGATGATTCAATAATACATTCATTTATGATTTAAATGTTCTGACAGAGTGATGATTAAATATGTTAATTTCAACAAAAGAAACCACAGCTCATCAACTTCCTTTATACAGAAAGTGGGGAAAATAAATACGTGGTTGTTTATAGACACTGTAAGTGTGGTGGTATCCGTTTCACCAGAAAAATGTCTTCCATAGAGACAACATTTAACTTCAATAATTGTGTAAAAGTGCAAGTGCTTGTTTTCACTTTGAGTTTTGATTTTTTATTCATCTCAGGTATTAAAAAAAAAGTGTGCTTATAAAAATTTAAAAGAACAAAAAGTTCTGCAATAATACAAATCTAATGTCAAATGTATAAAAGTGTTAACACTGTAAAATTCTCTGATAGGGCTCAGTATCATTATTATCACTGATGGGCTATACATAATGTCAGTGTCAATTTTTGGAATCTAAAATATGCTAGGAATTTCAGATATTATTTTAAAAATATAAATATGACAAGACGAACATTTGGTCGTAACGAGATAGATTTCTTTACACTTTCAGAATTTTTTTTCAAGTTAGCAGCAACAATAAAAATCCCCACTAGAAATGATCTTCTCCAACAACAGCGATAACGACATAATGCTTTGATACTTTTATTCGTCTGTCGGTTAGAAAAACAAATTATTTTACCCTAACAAAAGCCGCCAACCCATTTATTAACTCACAATCCAAAACATGACATTCATTTGACTTCCTAAAAAGACAAAACACTTGTGAACATCATCTTTGCGGCCATGTTGTCTTCTGCAAAATATAGACGAGAAAGGTCATGAACATTTTTCTTACACTGACTCTTAACAAAACAGCAGAGATACTACATCCTAGAGGTATGATTTTTTATTTTTATTTATTTTGATTTTTATTTACTGAAGGTGTTCCTCAAGGAGCTGCTCAGGAGTCACTACAATTGCAAAAACACATTCATTCTCAACTTGTAAAATTGCAGCTTGCTCAAAAAGCTGGTGTTTATAAAATAAAGCCAATGCAAAAGTGTAAATCACTGCAGTTCCTTAAGTGTCCAGTGTAGGCTGGCTGTAAAAGCAAAGGAATCACTTCCCATTCAAGAATTTGTACTGCAAAAAAATAAACATGTTTACAACCTGGCATAAAAAAAACAGTCTGGGTCTCTATACAGTAACTTATTTCTTTATTGGTAAAACTGTACAAGGGCTAATTTTTTGTAACACATCTGTTTTAATTGTATTACAGCTATGAGTTAAGAGTATATGTTTGCATAATTAAGTTTACCAACAGGTCTTTGCCTTGAAGCTGTTTGCTAGAAGGCTTAAGGTCTATATATGATCTTCTAAAATAACTAACATAAATAATGTAAGAAGATATGTTTTTTTCAAGTAAGAATCACTGACTATCTCTTATAAACACCAAGCCATGATGGTCAGCTGAGTCCTGTTGAACCCATAGAAATCAAAAAGCTTGAGGATAGTATCCAGAAATGATGCTACAGGGGTACCTACAGCATCACATTTCGATGAACTGAGCTCCTGTCCAAACAGGGTGAGAGGTAAAGTTCAGTTACTGTTCAAATCAAGCAGACAGCAAGCAGCCCCCACCTGTCACTCAAAGCGGCCAAGTCCAAATTTGCATAACCTTAAATTATAATGTACATTGGTGAGATATATAAAGCCTTTTTTGTTTGTACCATGCTTTAGACATGTTAGATTCTGCTGTATAGTTGGACATTTTAACCTGGGGCTCAATGAGACTCACATTTTTAGTGACCTCAAGTGGTCACTTAAGGGATTGCAGTTTTTTATATCGTTCCAATTGCTTAATTTTTTTGCCCATTTTGTTTTTATTTGAGCAAGATTTAAACCCTGTGACTTTCTCTGGAAGAGGAGGACGCAATGATAGATGTATTCTAAATAAAGACACGTAAAGCAGAGGCCTAAAATATTCCAAAATGCTCCATGTTTGCACACAAATATTTGCAATGCTTTTCCAAGGAAAAGATCACTACATGGCGCAAGAGTAAATGGGAAATGTCTCTCAAGGATTGTATCTCAATTTTAAGTGGTTACCTGAGAATTGTGTGTTTCAGAGATTAGAGAAGTGTTCCTGTGACCGAAAGGTGCCATGACCCCACAGTGAGAGACAGAGTTTCAGTTACCTTAAAGGAGCTGGGCAAGTTTGAGAAGTGATAGGAATTCAAACAGAAACCTGAAAGGGTTACAAGAAGAGGGAGGGGGTGAAGAAGTATTTTGTGTTTGTGCTCTTCAGTTTATGATGGACAACAGCAGAGGGGTGGTGGGGTTGGAGGTGGAGGAGGAGGGAGGAGGAGGCTGGTCCAGTAAGAATAAAAGTGAAACTAAGTGGACAGTGTTATATAAAAGCATCCATACAGTAGTAGCCAGCTCACTTCCTTTGCCACATCTGAAAGCAGGAACAGGCTCTTCATCAGCCAATCAGCTTCTACAGAGAGGAGAGGACGACCTCGCCAGCTCAGAAACCAGACATGGCTCAGTGGGGCGATGCTAAGCTTCTCTTCTGCTTCCTCTTCATCACCTGCTGCTGCACAGGTGTGTGTGTGTGTGTGTGTGTTTTTTTTATACGCATCCATTTAGGGTTTATCAACAAACGCTATGTCTTCAACATTAAGCAAAAAGTGAAATTAGGCGACTGTCTTGAGCTAAAAAAAAAGATAACAGGATGTGATTCCAATGATGACATTGTAGACCTGAAATGGCTCCAGAAGGAAGTAGTAGATTAAAAAGAGGAAATATTTCAATGTCGTATGTTTGATATGTGAATGCACATCTGTAGTCCTTCCTTGAGGTATGTTTGTGTTTAATGTTAAGAAGTTGTTCTATTTCTCCTCTATAACCACATACAGTATGTAACCAAAAGAGCTTTAAAATACTTACAAAACTTTACTTTAAGTCTTTGTGATGATGAAAAAAAAAAAGATGCAAAGGTATCTGGCACAGCAGAAAAGAAGTAGATTAGCTGAAGATTCCAAAAGGAAGGAACAAAATCAAATTTCAAAAAATTAAAACAGGTCACATGTAAAGTATGTAACCTGTAATATCAAAAGTCTAATTACAAAAACAAAAAAAATCCCATTCAAAGTGAATTATTTTTATTCTGAAATCCAATAAATCACAACAGACTGAATTATTTTTCAAGGTAGGGAGTGTTTGTGGTATTCCCCGCTCCTTGCCTCACACTTTGTAGTGAGTTAAAGTGTAACTGCTGGAAATCCCTGTCAAGCAACAAAAGCTAGTGAGGCAACTTTTGTGATAACAGTTATGACTCTGCAGTGTGTGTCAGGGATTGATACGTTGTGATATTTGTGTGACCTTATCAATAGTAGAGGATATCAGGGCACCCTGAGAAATCACACTACTCATTTCTCTGAATTTCCTCTTTTTGTTGTGCTTATCTCATAATCCACAAAAGTCTGACACTATTTGTAACTTATGATAATGTACTTTTAGCTGATGCACTGATTCATCACTGTCATGACTCCAAGAGCTAAATATATTTCAACATTAAGTGGCATGTGTTCCAGAAAAGGTGCAAATATGATGATTTGTGGCGGCAAAAAGTATCAATCAATTAAATGTTTTATTTATTTACTCCTAATTTAAACAAGAAATCATTTACACTTCAATATTTAATGATAGGTTTCAGCTAAATGCAAAGAAAAAAAGAAAAGAAATGTTGCATATGTACTGATTTAATGCTTCCAAAATGATTTTTAATATAATTATATAACAGATACTGGCATGTTATTTACATTTTCAACAACAAAATGAAGGGCCACATCGAACGCCTGCCACAAAGGAGCTGATGAAGACAAATCTTATGTCACCTGATAAGTCTTTTGAAGTTCAAAGTATTTAGTTCCTCCTTTAAAGCCTCACCGCTGTAATGTTTAATGGGCCGTAAAATGAAATCCTGACACACCCCGTCATTTAACACACACATCAAAGCATAATTACCTCAAACACTCTAAATCCTTTTCAGGTAAATAAGACTTCAGATTTACAGTTTCGATTTCAGATGCTCTGGAGAGGTTGGTGGTGACACATGAAGCCCTTTGTTTAGTTTAACATGGTGTTTTATTTAACTACAACAAAAGCATGTGAGTGAATCAAGTAATGGCCTGCATAGACCGGTTAAAAAAAGGGTCATCACATACTCTGTGGGCATTAGGTGGAGTTACTTTTTTAGGATGCAGAGCTGTTTTCAGGCTTGAACTGCTTAAGGTTGACTCCGATCATAACATTTTGTGGGATTCTAACCTTAAACCTACACAGATTCCCCTTTTTTATCCTGCCATTCATATTCTTACCATCTTACCATCTCGTGTTAAAGATTAAGTCACACCAGTCTAGGACTTAGCCATTCCAGTCAAGTAGGCGGCTGTTTATTGATCTGTTGAGGTTTCTGTCTCTTTGAATGAAAATGTTCTTCTCCACTGTTGCAAAATGTTACAAGTTCTTTCTCATGGTGGATTCATGTTGGGTCTAGGTACATTATAGAATAAAATCACTTTTGACTGAATTGTTTTTTATTGTTTCTGTCTTTCAGTGACATTGGCAGAGATACCTGTGGACTGCTGCTTGACTGTCAGAGACATAGCAGTCCCCAAATCTGCTGTAGCAGATGTTCGCAAACAGATCCGCGGTCAGGGCTGCTCTATTGATGCCACAATGTAAGTGTATGCGGTTTAAAGTTGATAATGGATCTAACCTGAAGATTACTCCACACACTTTGAATATTTCTAAACCATAACATTGACCTGGATGATTTTGTATTGTTGCAGTTTGGTGACCAGACGAGGCCATGAGCTGTGTGTGCCGTCTAATGCTCACTGGGTTCAAGATGTGGAGAAGCACGTGGAATCTGTGAAGAACTTCTGCAAGAAAAAAAATTACAAGGTACTTCATTGTAAAAGAATGTATACTGCCACTGACTTTAAAAAGGGCCCTGTTGTATTTCTTGTAAATCTCAAGTTTAAATCTAAATCTCAGTTTATCTTAAGCTCTGTGCTTCACATATTTGGGCCAGTAACTTTAGTTCTTAATATTGTTGACTGTATTCAATAACTCATCTCACATACGTATTTAAAAAAAAATCCACAATGTCTTTAAAACAAAAGTACTCTGTTAAATTCAACTCACATTGGTGTCAACAGCCTTTTAAATGACTTTATCGCATCATCAATTAACAGCTAGCTCAATGTTAGCCTCAATGACTGCTCACAGCTCATCCCTACAAGGATTAGCTTTCACACAGTTTAGTTTGGTTTGGAGCAATGATGTAAATATGAACTTTCTAAATATTTGTGTGTTTACAGGGTCAACGCTGCTTTGGAGTGAAGCCTGAGTCAAAGTGAGAGAGACCTTTTGACATCTTCAGCCACAGTAACAACAAACAGTGTGAGAATGGACCGCTGAATATCTCAGACTGGAAAAGAATGGTCAACTCAATATAGTAATAGATGAAGAGAGCTTATAATGTTGAAAATCATTTCTAAAAAATGTCTCTGTACGGTTGTTGGTTTTCTGAGATGATATGGGTGCGGCGATAGAAATATCTCTAAGAATATTATAATATATAATCTGAAGGAACTTTATTGTTTTTTGTGTTTTCCAAGAATAGTAGAAGAAATTGTCAATGTTTAAAATGTGAATTTTTTTACTCTCTTAGCTATCTCCAATCAAATTCACCACAGTGGCATGGGCAGCTTTTTATGATATAGATGTTTGGATTGTTGATCTACTGTCCAAATAAAGATATTTTTAATACCCTGAACATGTCCTTCTTTGACGACGACATTCTTCACTCTGTCTGCGTTAAAGTGAGTAACTGCAACCTCTGCCGTTATGAAATCAATGAAGGGCTGAAAGACACACATATTCCTCATCCTCAAATAGTAATAATATTTAAAAAATCACCTGTAATCAATAAAAAAAAAGACTGGAAGCTAAGCATTAAAATCTGTCTGATATGCTAACTCCTGCTGACTGAGGCCATCTAATGTTAACAGTCTGAAATATTTAAAAAAGTGTAAAGACTGCTGCATATCTTAGTTTGGAGTCATTTTGTAAAGCACAAGTTGTTTAAAATCATGTATTTGTAATTTTGTATTTACTCGTGTTGAAAGCCAAAACTGAATAATGCAAAATGATAATAATTAGATACAGTTTAATTAGTTAAAGATATATTTATCAGATGGTTGATTCCTGATAAGGCAGAGTCTGATGTGATGTTCACATGATCTTGCATTGATTACAAGCATGATCTTTAAAGGCGTTTCCGACTGAGCTGAGTTTGATTTAAAGGGACAGGCTGGCAGACACTTGATTTTAAGCAATGATTTATAAAGGAGAAAGTCGAATCACACAATGGTGTGCCCACTGCACTGATTTCTTATCATTACAACATCAGCACCATCTGGTGGCTGGAGTGCACCCTTCTCACCAGTTAGTATAAGAACAGCTAGTACTTCCCCTCACCGTGGTTTCTGTCATTTATGTTCCTATAGTCTGCAGTAAAAATTCAGCTACTAAAGGAAACTTTAAGGGCAGAACGTATGCAACTTACTGCATATTACATTTGAGCTATACTTTACTCATGCCTCAAGTTTTTCATGATGAATCACTTACGTCTAGTAGGCTGAAACATGGAGAACAGCAGCTTTGATTAACCAAACAAAAGTATCAAACATCCCTGAAACAATCTCAGACCAGTCTTTAAGCACTAATGTCTCAGTTTTGCATCTATGTGTTCACTGTTTTTATGTGAGAGAATTTTTAACAACTTCTCTCTCAGTCATACCAAAAGTAGTTTTTCCACATCAAGGCATAAGCTGCAGTTTTGTGCACATTCGAGCTGAAGCATCTTAAATTCAGTAGGAAAATGTGTCGTATTTTGTTACCTGACAAAGTAATTAGACAGTACACACTACAAAGGTGCCTATCGACTTCAGATGAAAAGAACTCATGGCTTCCTGATTACTATTGGAGACTACAATAAAGGCGTATCCAGACTTCTATAACCAGGATATGATGTTTACAACAAAAGACACAGGAGCCTTTTTAGTTTGTGATCACATGAGGACTTTGTTATTCAACATCCATAGCAGTTTGGTAATGTCATACATTTAAGTCATATAGCCTGGACGCAGAGAGAAGAGCAGTGTCACTGATGCTGGAAGTATGTACAGGCAGGAAGAGGCAGCTGGTGGAGAAAGGAGCTAATCTCCATTTTTTTCACTAATACAAGTGAAACAATTTAAAGCACATCATTTAAGCTGACCAACTGCTACGAATCAAAAGTGAATCTGCCTTTTCCTCTGACCCCTGAACCTCCATTTTCCCTGGTTTTATCCGTACTTTGTGTTTTCTTTTGTGTGTGTTCATTTTGTTTATTTGGGTGTCCTATGTAGGGTCTGATCAGGATGTCAAAGAAGAGCAAACTGTGCGGAGGACCGGATATAATAACAAAACATCATCATTCCTTCCACTACTGCGGCCATGTTTTCATTAGTACTGAAACTACAGCTTATACCTGCTTCCTTTATTTAACATATAATACATCAACAAATCAGAGATAACATTCATACATAAACCTCTGTGACAGAAATGAATCATTGAAGGATTTAAATATATTTACACTTCAATGAAAAGGAAGTATTACATTTTGTTTGCAGAAATTAAACGACTATACAAACTGTACAAAAAAACCTAAAAGTATAATTATGTACGTTTTTCAAACACAAGCATTCATTTATGTAATTCATGAACATACATTTGAACCTTTTTATAATGTTTCATATTTAGAAAGGGCATCTGTATACTCTCATCGTCTCTCCAGGATAACTCCATAAAGACATGACTTAAGTTTCCCGTCAACTCATTTTGTAGCTAAGGCCGCTTTAGCATGAACATGCTAACACAGGAGCTATTAACACAAAATGTGTTGAGGGTTTCCCTTTTATCATCAAAAATATCACCTCTATAATCATCTCTATTTCTTTACTTTGTTTAAAGAATCTCTGCAAACATACATTTCTGGAGAAAGACTCGCCATAGCAAATAGAAGATATAACATTAGGACAAATATTAGATCGCAGGCTTCAAAGTTTTCAACAGGGCGTGTCTCCCTTTTTCCTCAAAGCACTTTTAGGCAAAGGCAATAATTAATTCACTACACATTTTAAGCTTTGAGTTTCCAACACATTCACAAAGAGCCTCTATGTGTCTCCACAGCTACGTTTTGCTTTCATCGGTCATCCATTCCCTGTTTTCTGTAACTGTCCAATATGATGGACTGGCCAATAAATGAATAAAACCCAGCACATGGTTACTGTAAGTCGTATATGCATTTACATTAAGTACCAATAGATCAAATGCACATGTACAGCCACTCATTCAAGTGTGTCCTCTTCAAAAGCAACGTGAAGTGTACTTAAAATGACAGGTTGAAACAGGATGGGAGGGAAAAATAAACAATTTGATCAACTTCACATGCACTTCAAACAGTTTATACCATTCACCATTTTCCCAAGACGGCCATTTTCCTCATTATCACACTCTGGGCGGGCAGCTCAACTGCTGTGTACCAGGTTATAAATCTGACAAACATCATCGATCAACTGCTTCTTGATTAATCACTAACTTAAAAGTCGATTTAAAATCTGGAGGATGATTTGCCATATTTCAAGGTGATACGACATAATTACCCATTCACTACAGTAAGACAAGAGCTAATGTAAGTGTCAGTTTCTGGCTAACATCACTCGTTTTTAGTATACATGATAATTCCAAGTTAACCGCCATGTTAGCTTGGAATTGACTGACCATCGATGTAAAGTAGGCTAAGTTAATTGTCTAAACTAAAAAGACATGATTGAAGATGAACTTTAACATCAACCGTTTAATAGTAGCTAACAGTCATGTTAGCAAATACTTCATTGAATGCTAATGTAAGCAGTTGTTTAACACCAGCTAGCTACTGAGATCATGAATGTGTTGTTTACATTGAAATATGAACTGCAGTACCCCCAGATACTAACCCTTTTCTTTTAGTTGCTACAGGTAGCTAGAAAACATTCAACCAATTCCTATCCTAAACTATTGTTTGCTAGAATTATGGACACAAATTCTAGCTAACAGTCATGTTAGCTAGGAATGTGCTAAATGCTCATTTTAGCTCTGATCTAACTGGCGTTATACAATGTTTTTTTTAAATATGTAGTTTTGACTGGTAATGCGCCACTATCTATTGTCTTTCAGTGGCTTTTTGTTGAGGAGGCAGAGAACTGATGATAGTTTATAAGATATTTTACTTTTATATGATTTAAAATTGGAACAAGACATAAAATACTAGCATATCAGCTTCCCACCCTGACAGAGGAAAAAGGCCGCCATGTGATGGTGATTTGATCCATTCCAGTTGTTTGGGGTCCTGTGAGGGCAGGGAGGAAAAAAAGTGTGCAAATCAGTTTGTCCATCTTTGTCTCCATATAAACAGACTTTAAACAGATTTGAATTGATTCAAGAGTGAATGAGACGATATAAACTCATTCTTTTGCATTCTTTAACTTGGTTTGACCAGTCTTCTAATCCTGCATTGTTTTTCTACTCTTCTGATAATAACAAAAATATGCTGATATCATCATACTTTGGAAAAACGGGATCAGACATCTAAAAGTTTATAGTTTTTGCTGTCACATCACCCACTTTAAATCTTGTTAAGAAAAAAAGACATCCAAAAAAAGAATTCACCTTAAGTCAAACTGACCCAAGCTTTAAAGTAGGGGCGACAACTGAGCACTGTGATCAGAGACTGGCACAGCTAGGTGAATGTTCAGACAGTAAAGCAAAGTGCAGCTAGGCATGGCATATATCTTATTTTGAAGTTCTCCTTAATAAGTATCCTCATTTTTTTTCAGCTGAAGCAGAGATTGATGATATATAGCCTGGACAGTCACAGAATTAAGCTAGCACACAGCATCACGTGTGTTGGAGTGTCTTTGGGTTGGTTTCTTGTCTGGGCTTTTGGCTTTTGGATGTATGCATGCATACGTGTTTGGATGTTCCCTTGTTGTGGATGTTAGTCTGTGTTTGAGCCTGCATGCTTCCCTTGCATGTGTCTGTACATTCTCTTCAAAACCGTCAGATTTCCTACATTGTTTTTTCAGGAATCATCCCTAATGTGCATATTCATCATACAGCTGTGGCTCAGCACTGCTCGAGTCCAGTAGCATCTTGGCTCTCCTCCAGACTGCTGAGGGTCACATAGATGATGGGAACCAGACCCTGTGTGAAGCCCAAAGAGCACAACAGCCAGTCTGGATCAGCCTTACTCAGGACCTGCAGGATGTCGCCCTTGTTGAAGCTAAGTTGGCCGGGCTCCATTGCTATGTGGTGGCACAAAGCTCGAACTTCACTGAGGAGAGACAGAGGGGGAAAGATGACAAAACAGACAGATTTATTACAAGTTGTATTGACTCTCCTTTGATTTTTGCATAATGTAGTAGAACTTGTGAAACTTTAAATATCTTTTGCTGTTTTATGATCTAAGTTTCAAAATGTGGTTGGCCTTTGGTTTTTTTTAAACATGATTTTGATTATTTAGTTCTTGAAGTGTGGTTTAACACACAACATCTTGTCAATATTCTTATAGGAGGAAACAGGACACAATGTTACATTTTTTACTTACCATGGAGACTGATGTTTGGCTTCAGTTGGCTGAGCTGACCTTGGTGGAGGTGTGGTTTGGGTAAAGGTGGGCACGGCTGGAGTTTCTGTCTTCTTTCCACTTCCTGCTCCAATCGTCTGAGCTACGAGGTCGAGAACAGATCTGTCCAGAGACAGCCAGCCTGAAGGTGGCCTGAAAAATAAGTGGTAGTGCAGTTTGGATGATAATTTTATAACTTTAAAAATAAGACATTAAAATATGTTTTTTTATTAGCAACAAATACCACAAAAGACCCAAATATGGAGACAACATGAAAACTACAAAGATGAAGTTTACTATTTTATGCTTAGAACTAATCAAAGTCATCCAAAGAGGACAGCAAATATTGTTTACAATCTGATACCACATTTGAATGAACATGTAAGCGCGTTAAACAATGTGGCTCTTCTACATTTTTCTATCTCAATTAGATAATAATGGTTTTGAATTTTGGTGGGATATCGTTATTGCAAGAACATATCAAATACTGACCTGGTTGTTTGAGTTTTTGCCCTCTGATCAGCTCCCTCCCCCCTGGAGGGAGAACCAACGCTGGAACCAAAGAGCCTCCCCCAGCGCAGACCCTGTCCCTGTGAAGGGCTCTCCTCTGAGGTGGCAACAGGGGCTTCGCCCCCTGTGAGTCCCACCTGAGGTTTAGTCTCTTTCTCGTTGTTGAGTACAGACTCTGGAGGACTCCCCATCCATGACGTCCTCCCCCTGGATCCCGCAGAGTCCCCACTAGAGCTGCTGCTGCTCTTCCTGCTCCTGAACCCCTCCCCTTCTTGGCTTGACTCCGCCCCCTCGACCACTCCCTCCCTGGTGGGTGGAATCTGGCCTTGTCGTCTCTCTGATGACTTCTTCTTCTTCTTCTCAGTCTTGACGAACTTTGAGCCCGCTGTTGATTGGTCGATGTAGACCTGGGAGGACTGCATGAGCTGGTACCACCAGCCCGCCTGCCTGTCCTGCCGCTGACGCCCCTCCCCTGCCGTATCCTTCTCTTTTTCCTTCCTCCTGTCCTTATCCTGTCCATCCTCACCTCCTTCTTGGCTCTCTTGTCCTACGCCTTTCAATCTCTGACCCCCGATCCCCTGCTCCTTCCAGAGAAGTCCTACATCTGTCGCTGTTTGTCTGCTCACACACCCAGCTGTCACACTCACAGATGTCCCCCCATCCTTTCTCAACCTCGAATTCACTCCTACCTCCTCTCTCCTCGACCCGACTCCTTCCATCCTCGGCCATGTCCCCTCTCGTCTCAGCAGCCCCCTCTCCTTCTTCACCTCTGTGCTAGACTCTCGGACCATCTCACTCACTGTGGTGCTCCATCCCCTCATGAGCTGGAAGGTGGAGCGTGCTGATAGGTCAACACTCTGGCCGGCGGAACACAGCTGCTCCTTGCGGCGGAGTTGCTCCTGCCCCTTCTGGAGGAGGTGAGGTTCAAAAAGAAGGTCCAGGTCAAAGGGAAGGAGTGACAGGGGCTGCAGCAGGAGGAGGAGCTCCTCAAAGAGAGGCTGACACACCCCCTGAGACAGGGGGAGGAAACCCCAAGGGTTGTAGTGTGCTGCTATGATATCTGAGGAGAGAAAAAGAAAACAGGGTGAATGTCAGGAGGAGCAAGCATTTAAGCAAATAAAGAAAAAAGAAATCTTGGTCCTAATGATGGACAAATGATGCTCTAACTGAGTCTTACCTTCATGTGTGTACAGGTGGTTGAACCAGAACTCCAAAGATTTTAGACTGGAAAAAAATAATCAAAATTTACAAACAATGCAACAATTCAAGATTACAATCTCTACAGGAGGATTATAGGCTCAATATTACTCAACGCAGAAACAAAAATATTAGAGCTGTGAGTGAACAAAAACTTCTGGACAGTTGAAGTCAAATGAGCTGAAACTTGTAAAGGGAAGCAATGACAGTTAAAAATAGGATGAAGTGAAAATACTCACTTGAGCAGTCCGAAGATGAAGGCGTTGAGCCTCATGCTGTGGCTCGTGAGCTCAGAGAACTGGCTCACCTTCGAGAACAGGCTGTGGAGAACACGTGTAGATGGGCCTGATGGGGACAAAGATACAAATGTTACCTTGAAGCACCGACTTTTTCTCTTACCTATAAACTTGTACATCTGCTATTACTGTAATTTCATTCATATTCATAAATCAGTCTGCAAAACTTCACTTGAACATAATACTGCTCAAAATCTGACAGAATAGCATCAACGCAGACATCCAGAGGCAGGTATGCTTTACACAGACTTAAACTCTTTGATAATTCATTTGTCTTAAAACTGTCTTTAAGTGGGGGGCCGGTGGCCTAGTGGTTTGTTTGTGTGCCCCATGTACAGAGGCTGAAGTTCTCAACGCAGACTTCCGAAGTTTGAATCCGTTTGAATGTGGCTCCTTTCCCACATGTCGTTCCTCTCTCTCTCTCTCTCTCCCTGATTTCTGACTCTATCAACTGTCCTATCTCTGTAAAAAAAGGCATAAAAAGCCCACAAATAAAAATCTTTAAAAAAAGTCTTCAAGTACCATGAGTTTGTTTTTTACTTGTAAATATAAAATCTTAATCCAGAATGAATAATTCATATTTTTCTTTAAACATAAAACCCCCTTAGTCATCTCTTGAGTATCTTTTATAATATTAATGGCCTTAAAAAGGATTCTTTAATTACAACAAAACAACCATAGTACAGCTTGTTTGTTAAAGACAGGGTATTATGAAAAGCAAGATTTGGGTTCAGTGGTAAATGACTGTATAAATAATCATAAATATAGGACTGATGTTAATAAATTGGTTTCAGTAGAAATTTGTATGAAGCTGTGTTTACTATCACAAACGTATAAATAACTCTAAGACCCTCCATAGAGCTCTATGGAATAGTCCTCACCGAGCTGAGTAGAAGCCTCCACCAGACTCCAGGGCTGACAGCGCCGCTGGCCAATGATCAGGTCCAGCACGTAGGCCTTCAGGCCGTCCTGCAGCACCTCATGCAGGGCCGGGCACAGGTACTTCAGGATCAGGTGACCCACGTTAGGACTCACCCAACTGTTCCCCAGTTTAGCCTGGCAGAGTGGAGGAGAAACACCAGCGGACAGAGAAAATGAAAGTGAAACAAAACAGCGTTGAGGTCAACAGTTGGTCCATGTTTGCCAGAGCTGTTATCTGTGTGGATAAGAGCTCTGTTTTTTTTTATTTGTTAGCATACACTTATAATAACGTAACAGAAAGTGAACATTTAAGCTGTTTGCTCAGGCTATCACTAGGTGAATGATTACAGGCTGTATTTGCACTTCAGTTCTCTATTCTCATCTGCAGCCCACTTTATTTATCATCTGTCTGTGTGAATAAACACACGATGTGACAAACCCAGCTTCCTGAGTAAAGCCATGCAAGAATGCAGCATTCAGTGGGCTATTGGTTACTTCTTTTACACACTGATTTAAACATTGCTGTGAAATAAATGAACAAAGACAAACAGTTGATTGAGAAAACAGAGGCTTTTATGTAGTTGTCCAACAGACAAGTTTTATGTTTATATGTTATTACAGTATGTGTAACTACAATGCCGTGGTTTTAGCAAGTTGGTATTCAAGAGTGGTATTCAAATAACTGTTGCTTTTTACTAAACCAGACTTCTGGAAATGTTGCAGCTCCTGTTTAAGTTTTTAAACTCTGAGGTTGCATTACAGTGTGTATGGGCAGAAACATAGATTATAATGTAACCCTTTCCCAAGAGAAAACAAATGACCTTAATTTTTAGCAGCAAACTCAACATGAGTAACTAGTTATACAGACTCAGATGAACTCATTGTCTATGCTATCTGCTGTTGTTAAGTTAAATTCTGTGGGACAGAAGCAGGTCCTGTTTGTGCTTGCCTGTTTACAGCAGTATCCTGATTCACCTGTGCATGAATGAGAAACACCTTTGGAAAAAGTTCTAAAGTAAATATGAACAGCTCCTCATAACAGAGAAAGTCTGTGTTTTTAAACACTACTTAAAAAGAAATTGAGGTTGGGATTGAATGGTGAAATTATTCTGATTGAGCAAAACACTCTTTTACCTTTACATCCGGGTCTCGACTGGTGCCGAAGTGTGCCACAATCAGATCCACAGCTGTGTTCACGGCTTTCACCAAACCTGGCAGAAGAAAATAAGAGAAGAATGTAAAAACAGATTATTCATTGTCCTTTTTAGCTGCCAGTATCAGTGTTTTTGCTCTCAATGCAGCCTGACCTATTCCTTTACTTGTGTTATATCCTATAATTAATGATCTGGCTATTTCCTATTTTGCACTATATGGAAGGGAGATGAAAAGCATTCAACTACTAACTAAGATTAAAAAAAGGAAATATTTTTTCTTGAGTGTCTCTGTGGTTCAAAGTTTGATTTATGAAGACAACAACTAGTTGTCACATGCTGCTGAGACTACCCTAAAGGCAATACAAATACAAATACTATTAATAAATGAAATGTTTGTCAGCTTTACTAACACATTTTTCATAATGAACTGTACACTTCGGTTATTCAGATGCACAAACACGCTCAGTGAATGTGTCCCTGTGTATGGGGCTCCAGTGCACTCCAGCAGCGTAGCTGTTGGTCCACTCTGGGAGATACAGTAAACCCTCGCTGCTCATTATGTGACACCCTGCTGTTTCAGGAAGAGGTGTTGGATTACTCTCCTCACTGTCAAGTAGCCTTTTCTGCAGTAAGAGGCACTTGATTTAACCACCTCTCAACAACATCTTTTCACTCCCTGTTCTCCAACAACAACAGCGCTGCAAGCTCTGGAAATGTGATTCTCTATATAACTATTTTAGATTGATATTGGATTCTTTGGGAATTTCTAGAGAGCTTATAATTAATTGAGCTTTTGTGTCCACATAGGAAACTATTTTTCTCCA
Organism: Tautogolabrus adspersus; assembly: GCA_020745685.1. Classification (NCBI taxonomy): domain Eukaryota; kingdom Metazoa; phylum Chordata; class Actinopteri; order Labriformes; family Labridae; genus Tautogolabrus; species Tautogolabrus adspersus. The sequence continues at coordinate 20,938,283 of CM036534.1, forward strand.
CTGACAACTACTGTAGTCATGACTCCCAATTAAAAACATATTCAAATGGGATATAGTGTGTGTAACCAATGTTTAAAAAACAGTTAAAGTCTGTTAGGAGTCAGGCTCCTAAAGAGATGCAAAGGGAACTTAGAGAGGGTAAAAGAAAAACAAGTTTTCCATCAAAGAGCGCCAATAAGTCTCCAAACAACAAAACAGACATCTTTAAATGGATGTATTTGTTTATGCAGGGGACAGGGCAATAACTCCCTGTCATTGTGTTCTTGTTTATAATACACTGTGGCACGTCTATGTGAAGCTGGAATGGAGAAGAGATGAGGCATTTAGAGGTGTACACAAAATGTGCAGGATTTCATTCTTATTTTTAGTTAAAGTCATATTGAATAAAACAATCTCCATGTACAGCCTAAGGCACATTCAATCTGAAAACAGCGTGAACAGTTTCACTCAGGTTTTTAAACGGATCCACACAGATCCTCCAATAGAACCATTAGACATTTGGTCGTTCCATGATTAAATATTAAGATTCGTACCACTGATTTCAACCGTCTGTCACTATGGAGAATGCACACACATTCACACATAAACATGGAGTCTCACCTCTCTTCTGCGTCAGGTCCACAGAGATGTGTGACTGTGATGAAGAGCAGAAGGAGGAGGTTGAAGCGTCAGGGGAGAGGCAGAACTCCTCTGGAGGCTTCTCAGTCAGGGAGAAATAGTCCGGCAGGAAGTCGTTATAGCTCTGCTGTAGTTTAGCTGATTGGCCTATTCCTGAGACACACACACAGAAACACACAAGCAGATGATAATACATTCTTTGACCTTGGACTTCTTTAAAAGTACTACAACTTTAAGCAACAAAGTCTGCTTTCTCAATAACCCTTCAGTAAAATTCTGAGCACCATTGAGCCGTGCCAGCGTGTTGCCGGTGAGGGCTGAGGGGAAATCGAACACGTTCCGTCGAGCAGGTCTCAGTCCCCCGCCCCTTCGAGGTTCCAGGCTACCAGACAGGGAGCCTGAACCTGTAGAAGAGTGGCCCCTCTCCACTCCCAGAGGGTTTCTACGCCGGTACTCCCTCCATTTGAGCGCCTGGGGAGAGAGGTGGTGTGCTGTCGGGGAGGGATGGGTGTTTGAGTTATGAAAGAGGGGTTCATGGTTGGTTTAGGGTTACAGGATGGCAAAAAGAAAAAGTAAAGGAGTAAATTAGGAGGAAACGGTGAAGGGAGAACAGGAGAAGATTTAAGTTCATGCATGAAGGGAGAGAGAAAAAGAGAAAAAGGAAAAGAGCTTATTTAAAAGAGCACATAAAGTGACTTGAACAAAACGTACTTATTTTCACAACATGGCAGCCATCTTTTTTTTCTTATAGTCCGCAAACAGTTACAAAGTAAAGATGATCTGTTTGCTTCTTTGGACAGGTGTTGATCGTGATGACTTTAGAGTCAGGAAACAAACCTGCTACTGTAATTCTCTGTGTTGTCTGAAACTGCCCCTTATGCATTAAAACAAGTGATTTTAAAACCTGTTTACTGATTCTTTCATCAAGAGAACGGTTGTTGCAAGAAAGCAAGAATTCAGTGGTAAAGAAGAATGAAATAGGAAAGTAGTTGGTACAGCATAGAGCTGGATGAATATATTGGTTTGTGATATTGGTCCATCACAGATGAACCATATTGGATCTATATGTTTTCAGATTATTTGCTAAAACATAGACCCTTTTTTTAGAACAACAATGAAGAAAACAGTGGTCACAATCCCAATAGAAAACTCTGTTTTTTCATTGGCCACCTAAATGGCAGTTTATTTTTTCATCTAAAACTAGTTTCTTTATCAATCTCAAAAATGTTTCTCTAATACAACATAAAAGCCAACAAAGAACCATAAAGCAAAAATATGCTGGGGCTTGTGACGTAATGTTTTGAACATGTTACATGAAGTATACACCTGATGTTTCACTGTGACAGCACAAATTCACAGTTTTATTTAGCCACCTTTTCAAAAGGGCAAATGATGTGCATTTTGCGTCTTTATCTTTTTCTCTAGGAAGGATAAAATGGAAAAACAACAAAAATGTCCCACAGTTACTTCAAAAGAATTTGTGCTGGTTGGATTGGAGGCACATCAAGACTACGGACTTCTATTGTTGACTTCTAAACATCAGGCAAACTTCATCACAGTTTCAAACCCTGAGGAAGTTTGACTTATTCTAACTTCCAAAGACCCTCTCAAATTCTTTAAGAACCTACCATTGTGCGTCCTTGCTCCAGGTCCTTGGCCTCCCTCCATGTGATTCCCAGAATCCAGACAGCCAAGTGGACTCAGAGTCTCAGCGTGGAGAGCAGGTATACTGGGCAAAGCTCCAGGATGGAAACAGTGTCCCTGCACCGCTGGGAGTGTTGGAGGCACCACCCCTCTCTTCATCCCCAGAGACGGAGGTGGTGGGGTAGATGGTAACGGTACCGAACCCCCTCCATGCTTCCCTGAGGGTGGGGTGTGGAGGGGGCCAAGTCCTGCTGAAAGCGGGCAGGAGAGACTGTGTGGCGGCTTGGGGCTCGGGCTGCATGTGGAGCAGGTCCCAGAGCTGGTCGCCCCCTGGAGCCGAACCGGGGAGTAGCTTCCAAGAGGCGATGGTCGAACTGAACAGGGAGGAGGGCCTGCTGTAGCCAGAGACCCCTGGTACCTGTGAACATTATCGGCTGCATCCTCACTGTCCTCCCCCGTCTGACCCCCGGAATCAGACCCCGAGCCGGAGCTGGAGTGAGCCTTCATCCCAGAGACGTAGCCCGTCAGGAGGGGCGGCAGGGGCTTGGGCTGCGGGGGTTTGGAGGCAAACTGATGGTGGAAGGTGAAGGGCTGTATGGGGAGGGTGGTGGGCCGCTGGTCTTTTCTGTAGCGGACCACCACCGGGCGACTGTCTGAGGAACTTGACAGACCACCTGCATGAAAATAAGAGGGACGGCAGAGTTGAAGAGGATGGAGGAAAAAAGGGAAAGAAAAGAAGTATTTGTAAAGAACAGTTATAGAAGAGTAAATACTTGGCTAAGACAATTAAGTCTTTAGCTTTTAACAGTTTTTACAACATAAATATAATTTTACACATTAGAATTCAACAACAACATAAACAAACCACCCCAGAGTAAAATCAGTCTTCGGAGCTTAATAAACATCACAAAGGAAGAACTTGTTTCAGGAATGCACTCAGGAGGCATCTTTATTAAATTCACCAAATATGTTCACTTCTGACTCCAAGAAAAAAAAAAAAAAACAGATGGTGACTATCAAAATGTCAAACTCAAAGCTAGATGAACCCAAAATAGTGGTGACTGAGTTTGGTATGAGTATTGTGGTTGGATAACTGGAATAATGGATATAAAAATAATTTAGAGGCAACACAACTTTTTCGAATTAATCTGCTGATAACTTTTGGATAACTGATGTGATATAACAACTAAATGTTATCAAGCATAAATGCTGTTAGAAATAATCCCTCACTATTTCAAGCTGACTTCTTTTATTGCTTAATTCAGGCCAAGGGGATCTAACCAAAACATTTAGACACTGTGATATTAAACGGTTCACAATTCAGAAACTCGAGCCAGTGAATAAAACAATCATTATGATGAGTTATAGTTCAGAAGATGAAATCACTTCATAATAATCCTTTCTTACTAAGCAGTATGAACGTGACGGTCACATCGAAACCAAAAATACAGACTAACATTAAAACTGCCCAGTCATGAGTCACAAAGCCTTTATCACACGCAGCCATGCCACTGTAGACATTGCTCTGAGGTGCATGTGCACACAAACACACACATACCTAAACATACAAGCAGACAAACACAGACACACACACAGAATAAACCTGAAGGCACTGCGTCAGGAGAGACACCAGCGAGGAAGAGAAGCCTTTTTCTGTAATTCTTCTCTGCCACTGAGACAGAATCTGTGTGTTTTTCCCCTTGTGTGTATGTTGTTCTGCCTGTTAGTGTGTGTTCAAAGATCCAGTGCAGTATATAACAGACAGGAGTGTGTGTGACGTTGACTGTGTTGCGCAAGCTGTTTGTCGCCCTAAGGCCGGCCCACTGCTGCCACCTTAGATGGGTGTAGTAATACATCTCAGCCACAGAGGGGGACGTTGAGCTGCGGTAGAAACACACTGAAGGAGGGAGGAGGGAGGAAGGCTACACACCCAGCAGGCCTGAGCTCACACTGGGGATGGAGGACAGAAACACTACCCTCTCTTTTCACTCTTCTATTCTGCTCCATCATCTCTCTAATTGACGTTTTTTTTCTCCTCCTCCTCCTCCCCTCTTTCCCAAATCAATCTGCATTTTCTCCTCCTCCTCAGCTCCTCTTCTCTTTCACAAATGAATCCATTAGATGGCCTTAGTTTTTTTCCTTTGCAGCTCCCTGCTTCATGTTAGCATCATTTGCGAGCTAGCTGCATCCCAAAGGCTGTTAAAGAGGCCTGTACACTGCGGTGAAACATCGCAGCTGAGTGAAGTAAAGTCTGATGAATAATATATATGAACTGAGATGCTGCACAGCCTCTCATTATAATCTTTAACCATCACAGGCTGCATACAGTATTAGACAAATGGTTGTTTCTTTACCAATATGTTTGATGCTTCTAATTTCTAGGGATGACATTTTTCTCTGATTTCTTTCTCAATCTTTTACCTGCCCTCCTCCATGTGATCATCATTTCCTTAGTTTCACTGCCTAAGACAACCAACAAGCAAAAGAAAGAAAGAAAAATGGGGGCATGCCCTTTTCCAACATCTGATGTGGTGGACTACAGAAAAATGTTTCACCTTCAGGAACAGTAAGCAAATGTTATATAAGCCAATATTCTTTTTTTTTTCTATTAGTTTGCTCAACTCAATTCCCCCAGTCATTATTGCAAGATTAGCCTGTTTAGTGTAGTCTGTTTGAATAGTAAATGCTGACTTGAATAGCTTTATTTTGAGTACTTCTTAACTCAGAGATATGGTTCCAGCGATCTCTTTGAAACAACAGTAAAGAGGAGAATTATTCAGCAGGTAAAGCTTATAAAACCTGGTGGTTTTGGTCCAAACAGTTTAGGGTTTTTCAAGCTCTATGGGTGAAAGAAAAGTGGAATGCATGCATACATTCCTGCTTACTGACCCATATATTGTCCATATTGTATGATCACTTCATGGCTGGGTTACAAAACCGACATTCATGTTGCAAACTTGAGCAGGGGGAAGCACCAGTAGCCTAATCTTGCAAACAAATCCAATTCATATGGGACGTTTTTAACATTTGATTTTCAAAGTAAAAGTCTACATCTGCATGAAATGTCCTGTTTCTGTCTGTTTTCTGGAGTTTTGATCTGTCCTGAAACGTTAAAAAGAAAAGACACAAACTCTTTGGAGATGAATCCTAAGAGCTGACACCATAGTGATTCATGTTATTTGGATTTAAAACTATTCAGTTTGAATTATTAGTTGAAGAAGCCAGCAGAGGTAGTCTGTTAATTGGAAATTATCACAATAACATCATAATGGATTTCTATACGAGAGATGTAGTTTGATAAAGGGATTTTGGAGGCTTCAGTTAGAATAAAAGGGGACAGCTGGAGCGTTATAGGACATTCCTTTCCTGGTGCACTCCTCTCTTATTACTTTCCTGGTCTCATTCCAAAATAATTCAAAGCACTCACTGTTTATGTGTGTGTGTGTGTGTGTGTGTGTGTGTGTGTGTGTGTGTGTGTGTGTGTGTGTGTGTGTGTGTGTGTGTGTGTGTGTGCGTGCGTGCGTGCGTGCGTGCGTGCGTGCGTGTGTGTGTGTGTTCTTATCCAACCAGACACACAGCAGGCAGCTAAGAGGTTTGTGTTCTAAACTTACATAAACTCACATATCTGCCTTCATGAACAAAAAAAATCTCAGATAAGAGAAACTATTTAATTCCATGATACGGACATCTAGAGGGCACTCCATTCCACACACTGGAATATTAACGAAGGGTCAGAGCAAGACAAAGTGGCTGAAAAATATCATCTATTTAATGTGGGCTTAAAAGATATTGAACCTATTGAAGGAAACTATGGTGCACACAGACTTATGTGCATACTTTAGCATGTCCAGCTCCACTTGCTAGTTATACACTGTTAATTTGGGTGTAAAATACAGTAAGGCACATGGTAAAAAAGGATTGTATTAAGCCTGGGGATACTGAGAATATTTGTTTCTTTCTGTTGGCAGAACAATCAGGTGTATTATTCATTTACAAGAGAAGCATTTCAACAGGAAGAAGTTTTTCCCTCAGGTATATGAATAAGTATGTAAAAGAAGTGAGGGGAGCTATCTAACTGGTAAATAGAGAGCATATGGGTGTGTCATCAGTTGATGATAGGACACATTAGCCTGTTAGTTTAGCAGTTAATTACCAACCATCCCAAATTGAGTCTCTTAGTTTAACTAGGTGTTGACTGGCTATGAAACAAACTGATATTAATACTAAGGTGGCTATAGATTGACCGTGAGTTACATGTTAAACATTTATAATGAAGAAGGCTAAGGTTTTTTATATAAAAAACACACCACGTTAACATGTAGAGGACACGATCAGCAGAGAGATAAATCATCCTGCTTCATCCACAGGGGGCGCCAAAATCTACACAAACCTAAAGTTTCTCACAGAAGCTTTAGTCTGTTTGAAAGAAATGTGAGTCCACATTTTGCTGATTGCTTTCCATATTCCTTCCTGGTACTTCCTCTGGTTATTCCAAACACATTGGGAAATCTTAAATGCAACCCTTTTACATCAGTAAATCACATTTCCCTTTAGGACGAGAAGTTTGTCATTTGTCTCCCTGTGCAGAGAGGTCAGAAGGGCTCAGCTGTAAAACAGGAAGTTACAGGAATAGAATAATTTCTTGCTTTGTTATCGTTCGATATTTTATAGTTTCTTGTAACCACTTGATTATTAAACCATGAGTACAACTAAAGTCACAGCATGGTTCAATGACACCACACTGGATACATATTTAGCCAAGAAAGTGGTGACACCATTTTGTCGATCACAATGTCGGCGCTTTTGTAACTTTTTCTGACCTCTACTTGTTTTTGAGACGAGTCTGGCCTAAGGCCCCCGATTAAGAATAACACACACACACTAATGCAGATACGCAAACACACACACTCAGATGCTGATTTAGAGCTCAGTAGGGGGTTTCTGCACCTTTATCGCCTCTCTAACCTGATTGTTATTCAGAACATGTTCGTCCCACATCAACTCTTCATTCCCTCTAAAGCTGAGGATACACACTCTGCGTCACTCTGCTTGAAGCACATCTATATGCTGGCATAAGGGGATTTTTTCACTCAGAGAAAGGAAGTCTAAACAGACATAAATGAACTAAACCGTACAAATATACATACAGAAAAATAACAGACATTTCCACGTTGTATAATGTTTCTACACTGTGGAAAAGTTTCTTTGTGTCTTAAGGATGCTACGAGGAATCTAAATCAACATTTAAATGTCTGTTTCACAGTATTAGATAAACCAATGAACAATCAAAAAGTAGTAGTGACATACCTTCAGCCTTGGTCCTGGTCTCCCTTGCCCCCTCCAGGTGTCGCTCAATGCTTCCATGACTGTAACATCTGGTGAAGGGTACAGGTGACAGGCTCTGACTGTCGACCTCCGCATGCTGTTCGGGGATCGGAGAAAAATCCACTGAGGAGTGGGAGTGGGTGGAGTAAGTGGAGGAGAAGGGGTCTGCGGCTGCTTTCAGCGGCGGTGACCCTCCTGTTCCTCCGTTTCTTCGCTTGCTCCTCGCGATCTCTGCAAAGGAGGTGACTCGTGGAGGAGGAGGCGGGGTTGGGGCGGCGTTCTCGCTGAGCCTGACAGGGCAGCTCAACATCCGCTCAAGCGACCCGAGTCGAGGAGACGGAGACTTGTCCAGGTTGCGGTCGTAGCTGCGAGAACGGGGACGGCCTCCTGATGAGGTTCCGCCTCCGATAACACCCCGGGTTACCACAGGAGGGGAGACGTTAACGTAAACCTGGCCTTCTATCACTGCAGGAGCAGCTTCAGCTCTACCTGCTGCCTGCTGATTGTTCTTCTCCTCTTCATCTTCCTCCTTCTCCTCCTCTCCATCCACATCATCATCCCGCTGTAGAGAGGAAGTAAAAAAAAAAGGAGGGAAAAAATACTAAGTTAGTTACAACTAAGGATTAGTCAGGAGACAAATCCGACAAAACAAACCAAAGGCTTAAACTGCCTTCACACCAGATTATCTTTGACACTGTGCCACTGTTCCTGACTCCTGGCCTTCAGTTTAACATAACTGCTAAAATAATCCTCAGACACCAGTTATAAGCCTACACTGTGGCTGAGATCTAAATTAAGCAAGAGCTAGACTAATTCCAGTGCCATAGCTATTAAAATACAATTGTCACAGGGCTTTCAGTTTGATTTATCCTTTTTTTTTTTAAGGTTGAGTTTTCTAATGTAACCATGCTGTAAACACTGTATAATGTCCATCCATCCACGTTCTTCCGCTAATCCGAGGTCGGGTCACGGTGGCGGCAGGCGAAGTAAATCAACCCAGACATCCATCTCCCCCAGCAACGTTTTCCAGCTCCTCCTGGGGGATTCCAAGGTGTTCCCAGTCCAGACGGGAGATTCAGTATAATCCCTCCAGTGAACTCTAGATCTAACCGGGATCTCCTACCAGTTGGTGGTTGATTCCTCTATACAGTAATTACCCGAGTTGATGTAAAAGTTTTGTTTTTTCGTTGATCAGCAGTTCTTAAACATATTCTAAATAACAATAAACATCTGTTCATTTTTCAGATTTACATACAGTAATAGATGTTTTCAGTGGAACCTATTAAATATTTCAAGAGGTATGATGAATTCGTAAAACTATAGAGGTAGGACTTTCAACTCACCTTAGGGGATTCTCTGTCCTCGTCTTCTTCTTCAACGCCCACCTCCTCAGCTCGCTGTCTGAACAGGAAGTACTCGCTGGGCTGGGTCGGGGTTGGGCTGCCTTTGCTGTGCTCGTCGGAGCAGCTGTTGACCGAGGAGCCTGCAGGACTCGGGGATGACTGGGATGACAGGTCACAGGTCACCAGTTTGTAATAGTTCTGGGTGGCAACAACCAGGCGCGCCTGGCTCTGCAGACAGGACGCTATGTCTCCAGATGAACCAGAATGTGGAGGGTGGAAGGAGTTGCAGTTGGCGTCGAGGTCAAGAGCCCCTTGGTGCTCCACAGCGCAGGAGCAGGTGGAGGAGGTGGAAAGGTGTGGTTCTCGGATTTGAAGGAAGGTGCTGTCAATGCAGGAGGGCTGTTGCTGTAATAGGGGAGATTCAGATGGGGAGGTGTGGAGGTCGAAGTAGAAGGCCCCTCTGGTTGAGGCTTGTTGGTTTCCATGGGGATCAGAAAAAGATGAGGTGCAGGAGTGGTCGGTGGAGCTGTTGAGGTTGGTGTGCCCAGGTACGATAGTCTTGTCTGGGATGCCATTGTTCATCTTGTTGTAGATTGCGCTGAAGTTTACAAGCACGCCATCTGAGCTGTTGCACGAGGAATCACTGCCATAACCCTGCTGGCACTCTGAAAAAGGCTCAGGGAAGTGCTGAGGGTAGTTCTGGGAGAGCACACAGCAGGAGCAGTGCTGTGTGGAGGAGCTGGACGAGTAGGAGCCTGTCTTGCTGCTTCGCCCACACCTCATAGGGTGATCTTCATCTTCTTCGTCGTCTTCGCCCCAGTCCTGCTCTCCACAATCCATGGACATGTTGGAACCGCTGCTGCCATGGCGACGCTGGCTGTCCAAGCCAAGGATTTTCAAGTCCTCCAGGTGGTTTGAGAGATCTGATGCTACACCTCTCAGGCACTCCCTACTGCTTCCACCCACTGAGCTGTGCAGAAGAAAGGGCTCACGAGCAAAGCCAAGGTCGTGGAGGTGGAAAGAAGTCATCGCGTCATCAAGGCCAGAGTTGGTGTCACTGTGGAGGTGAAAAGAAGAGTCTTCAAGGTAACCACTGAGGTTGTCCCCATCATCATCCTCTTCTTCCTGTTCCTCATCCTCTGTGTTTAGCAGGAATGGATTGTGACGTAAAGGATTCCTATTCCTTGGTTTGGCTCGGGGCAAAGTGTGAGCAGTGATCAGCTGGTCCTCTGAGTTGCTCGAGGTAAACGATGAATCATCACTGGCAGTGCTGCCTCCTTTCCCTCCACCCTTCCTCTCTCTCCCTCCGTTATGGGAGGAACAGGGGCTGCTGGAAGTCTGGATCAGACTGCTGTAGAGAAGAGCCTCTCTCTGAAGGACATCTCTCTCTGGGAGGGAAGTGGTGCGACTTAAACCAAGGTTCTCCGGTTGCCTAAAAGGGTTGCTCCTCTTCAGGGAGCTCCCGCAGCTACCCTGCCGCCTACCTGACACTTGGCAGTGCACCAGGGGGATGTGATGCACAATCAGGGTCTCTCCTGAAAGCTTAGGAGGGCTGTCCATGGTCAAGGAGAAGGGAGGGCCTGTGTGGGTGAAGGGGAAGGGAGATATGTAGAGGACTGCTTTCACACTGTGTTTGCTGAGTCTAGCTCTGCAGGGCTGCCAGGGACTTGAAAGGAGAGGTCAGGGAAGTCAACGCCATGGTCAGAGTGGTACATCTGGAAAATAAAAGAGACAAGGAGAGGGGGGAGACATTAATGGGGCAGACCAAAGTGGGAGTGGGGAAAATGAGTTCATCTTAGCTCATTTTCGCACAACCTCAATATTTTTATAATGATGTTTTCAATGGGTCCCTCTCAGTCATCCAATTTAGTTCTCTCCCCTCATTTTCTTTTTAAAGTATGTTGTGTCTTTGACATGACACACTAAAGTCAAGTTCACCCATAACATGTTTTTAAGGTCTGTAAGAACATTTCTTAAACTAGGCTAAAAAAGAAAAAGAATAACTGTGAAAGTTACTGTAGTAAATTCTCAAGGGGCTACTAAGAGAAAAATGAGAAATTAATAAATCAAAATCAATGTCCAGAGTCAAAGAGTTTAGGACTTCTAACTCACACTGGATCAGAATCTTTTTTTTTTTTTTTATCCTGTCCAACGTAACTCATCTGAGCATCTGTTGTTGGATTCCAAAATCGTCTTACAAAATAGGTTCGTACAAAGCTACGAAAATGATGAAGATAACACTCACTGACAAATGAACATTGCTGTTAAGAGCCTTTCGAGCTACACTATATGAGCTCTGTCTCTTACATACGTCTCATTTGTGCAGCAAAAATCACCATAACATAAGCCTATCTTCTGTGTCTCCAGTAGCAGAACTATAAGCTTCTGGTCTGATATGGACACAGAGCAGGGTGACTCAGCACCATGTGAATTGGAAACAGTGAGGCCAATGGAGACAGAGACACACACACACACGCACGCACGCACGCACGCACGCACGCACGCACGCACGCACGCACGCACGCACGCACGCACGCACGCACGCACGCACGCACGCACGCACGCACGCACGCACGCACGCACGCACGCACGCACGCACGCACGCACGCACGCACGCACGCACGCACGCACGCACGCACGCACGCACACACACACACACACACACACACACACACACACACACACACACACACACACACACACACACACACACACACACACACACACACACACACACACACACACACACACACACACACACACACACACACACACACACACACACACACACACACACACACACACACACACACCAACAGCTGACTCTTAAACAGAGCGATGATCTCAACCCCAGTCGCATGGTACACCCTTAATGACACACTCAAAGTACAGCCAATGTCTCCCTCCGCATCTTTTGTCCCGTCTCAAATAACAATCTAAACAGAAATGTCACATGAACGGCATGAGTAGCTGCTCATTCGTTTCTTGAAAGCTGATTAAAAACTATGGAAGGTAAACATTTGAAAGTAATCAAGCATGAGCTGCTAATACAACATCTTCCTGTCACAGAGCAACAAGGTCTGTATTGATTAAACTTCATTCTGCAGTGTCAAATAGTTACATACAGTTGTTGCAGATGTCAATACACAACTCCCAGAGAAGGTGTGGCACCTTAGTGTAATTATAGCCAACAAATTGGACAACAAGAAAATAACAGCCTCCGATGCGTAGGATATTCAGCACTATTCTTCTTTATTTACAGGTCATATATTACAGCATACAGACATTTTTTTATTTCCAATTTAGAGATTCATTCAAATTGAATTTGTATTTCAATATCCCCAAAAGTGAATTTTTAGCTGAAATGGAGATATATCTGTAGTTGTGATTTTTGCACTAGTTTAGCACATCATGGCAATCAAATTCAACCAATTACTGTGCTTTACTAGCCCTGGTTAAGCCCCCTCACGTATGTCTGCTTTTATTTGAAAAAAAACAAAAAAAACATTTAAAAAGTGATTATGAATTCATGAAATTCGACCCCAACATATTAGTCAATAAAGAAGCCTGTTTGATGGGATATTTATATTTTAAGATGTTTTCAAAAGTCACTGTGCGTGTAGGTCTCAGTAGCTTTTAGCTGAATCTGTTTGGTTTTATAATTTCGTTTCTGTCCTGCAAAGAGAGTTGTGTTGAGCTGCTGCTGAAAAGACCACATTTACTGATATGACTCTTTGGTAATAAAAGAGTCTCAATGCTTTTCTTTCACTGGCCCCCTTATCTAAATGTACATGGATCTCTTTAGGCTTTGTGTTGCAGTACACAACGTGGGATGTCACACCACAATATAACACACAGTATGAAAAGCAGTCTGGCATATGCTGACAATCTTATTCAGCATTTGTTTACTTTGTGATTGTCCTGTTATTCCAAATGATTGTGGATGATTTATTCATTTGAAACAACTACATTTATTTCTGTCAGCACAGCTGTTTTTAGACGCATGGATGTTTCTGTTGCCTAGGTTACTGAACAGCCTCAGTGTCTATTGGCCACCTTATCAGACTCAGGTTAGTCAAATGTAGCCTGTTTAAGTTCTTCGTTATGTCTTTGATTTTCTAATGTAAAGTCTCATAAAGTACAATACGAGCTGGATTAGGATTGAAAGTTTGCTTTTAATCATCTGCTCACCAGATCATGACCTGGACCAGACGACCGCCAACTCAGCCTTAGAATAATCCCTCTATTATACCTGTTTAGTAAAACATAATCCCAGATAAAGTAGGTTGATTAAAAGATCATTCGAAATGAAATTCAGATTCTTAAATCTTTCTGTAAGTGCCGCAGTGACAAAAGAGATAGAAATGTTCAAGAAGATTTACATATTTAAGATAGAAAGAAAAGAAAAATCTTGTTTTATGCTTTTAAAAAATATACAATGATTGCTAAAGAAAAACAGAACAGCACAGAGATGTACAAACAAATATACATTTTCACAACAACATGGTGTTTTTACAAATGCTGATGAGACCTTTATGAGCGCAGTTACAGGCAGGCGCACAGTGAACAGTGCTTTATCATTTTTACTGCTAAATAAAGAGACAAGAGAAAGGTCAGCAGAGGCTGCAGACTGCAGGTCTAAAGCTAAATGTTAGCATGATGAGGCAGGTTTCCTCAGGAGCAGACTAATAACAGAGATGCCACTCTTGACGAATAACCTTTTTAAATCTGGAGTGGTTGGTATTTGCTGTCAGGGCAGCAGATAAGTGCATCTCAACCTTTTTAGCTCCAAAAAACGGCAGCTCCCTGCTGCGGCCAGAAGTGAGGAACATTTTTGACCTTTGACAGTTTTTTAGATTATTTTCACTTCCATAATTATCGAGGGAAAACAACGTATCAGTCACTGCATTAAAACACCTATGAATGTATAACACGCAGCTGGGAGTCATCAATTGCTTTCAGTGTCACCTCCAGTGTAAGATGTGTTCCTCTCCAGAGGAAACTCAAAGGCAGCATTGATTCAGGTGGAAGCCAACAGCTCAAACTCTTATTTACTGCTTCTCAAATGCAGCATCACAACTACTCTTAGCATGCCAGTCAAATCCAGCATATCACTGGTAATATCAGAACTACTGCTTTTGGAATTTCCATCACTCTAATAAAGACAAATACAGGTTCATCCAAAATGTACGAAGAGCAACTCCGAACACAAGCGTCAAGTGAATTAACAAAGCACTGTTAGAGTGTTTGGACTGTTTTCTGTTTTGAATATCATATTTGTCAAACTTGACTATGCTTGATACATTTTTATGCAAGCTAATACATTTTTACCTTTTACATTTTTATCATGTCTTCTTCCAACTTTGTAGTAATGAGTTGGTCATTTTAAAACAAATCTTGATCAACAACATTTGATCTGAAGTAACTTTACAAGATGCTTCTAGTATTGCTTAACAGCTAGAAAAAAAACTAGGGCTGCTTTAGTAATCTGATGTCATGCAGACAGTAAGAGATGCTAATGTTACATAAAACCAAAGAGACTACAGAGACATCAAATCCAAGGCCGCCTGAAAAAAACACCCTCTAAAACCTAAGTAACGTTTGAAATCAACCTGCCAAAACCGTTTTCAATTTCAACGTTGACTCAAATCTTTACGTCTCAGCCTCTGTATCAGATAGAGACATCAAATTAAAAACATGCGAATGATTAAACTCTTGGCTTAAACTCTAAATAGGTCATTGCCTTTTTAAAAAAATCATCAAAAAACAAAACAAGAAGGAAACGGAGACGTCTCATCAGGTCTAAATGGGTTAAAAGCCCAAACCGCGTGGTGGAATTGTTTCAGATATATTGTTTGTCATGCATTAAAATAAGGATTCAACACATGTAGGACAACTACCAAAACCTAAGGGAAATATGAATGCATGGGAACAGAAGAAGCTCTAACCATGGATTATGTTTGCCTCCTCTACCTGTCTTTTTCCTAGCATTAAAATAGCATCTTCGTTCAATCCTATAAGTTTTTAAATACACATTCCAAAACAATCCTTTCAACATAACTTTTGTAATGTGTTAGTGTGATGGCTCCGGTCAATAGAAAGTGACATTTATACCATTAGCTTGATGGTTCAGTTAAAGAAAGCCGGTACTGTTAACACCAGCTAAAGGAAACTAAAATTGGTTTAGAAGATTAGCTGCAGGCTGGTTGTGTAACAATGTTGGTGTTGGTGTTAGAGAAGGATATTAACACAAGCTACTGGCAAAACTGTCCGGTCTTGTACAAATGTTTGTGCGATTCTGTCACAGAATCAAACTGCTCGTTTGATATTTTCTGGTCTGGTGCTGTCTAAAAACAATGTAGAGATAGAACACGTAGAGAAACATGCTGCATCGATTCTCTGCCAGCACAAACGACAGTTCCATGTAATCTACCTTTGGTTTGTGATGAGAAAGAAACAGCAGACTCTCCAGAGTCTTACTTGGTCAGCAGAGAGCACCACCAACTACACCCATAAGGAACTACTTTATTTTGTACACCATCATGGCATCATTTTAAGCCTCTAGGTGTGGTATAGAAACTCTAATGGTAGCTGTGAAAGTTGTCTTTAGTAAGTTTCCATCTTCTGCACATTAAAGTGAATGTTTGTCTTGTTTTTAATGAGGATGTCCAATCAGAGTTGAAGTTAATATTGTATACATTTCTTAGTGTGTGCTAGGTTGATCAAGAAAGCAAAGTTCTCCAGCTCCAGGGGCTTTGTTCCTACATGTACCAGGATGCATTGCGTGCAAACTGCTGCAACAAAGGCATGGCTGTGCTGCATGGCCTATAGAACAGTTGGCTCTTTCATATATGGCTTAATAACTTTGTCAGCCAAAACACTGTATTATATATTATTGTCCTTTGGCAATCATATTCCAGGACACCACTTTTCACCACTTGATTTGGCTCAAAAATACCAAGATGAGTTTAAATCACCTACATTTAAAGTTAATATAGAATGCTTTCATGTAAATCTCTCAGCTGGTTGCTTTAACTTATTTTTACAGACTCCAAAGCTTGAAACTTACCAAACAATTCATTTTGGTAAAGAAGATTAGTCAATTCAATGCTAAGTGGATCCTCTACTAAAGCTCTGTCTCTTGTTAGGCCATCACTTAAATACATGACATGAGTAGAAAGTCTGTCACTCAATGTAAATTCAGAAGTGTAATGCAGAAGATTTAATGTATTTTGCTTTTATGTGGTGCAATTCATGCATCATGGGTAAAAAAAGTACATAAAATAAATGTGATGGACCACACTGTTAACAAATGCAGTCTTCTGTCTTCTCTGGTTCTAAACATCGTGAAAAAACACTGTTCTCAGTGAGGTAAGACAGTAAGTCTTAAAGGTATAGTATGTAGAATAGCAGAGAGAATCACTCCCATGATACCCCGAGAGCCTCAACGTCATCTTTTGTTATTGTTTTGATTGAGAGCCCCCTAGCTGCAGATTTTACATACGGTACGTTTAACTACCATTGTCTAAAGACACAAAAAAAAAAAAAAGTGAGAAACTGTATGTAAGAGAAACTGCTCTGACTGTGGGCCAGGAAAAGTTTATTTAAGTCAATTAAAAAAAACAGTCTCTTTAATTTATAGCATGGATACCAGATCAGATATAATAGCTTTTGCAATCCTATTTCAGCACGTCTTTCTTTTGGTCCAGATCTTCTAATGAATTGCCTTATATGTTCAAGCTTTCCTAAATATGACCTCAGAATTGTGTCACTTCACACAAACATCAGAGGAAACGATGTTTGTCATACAAGCATCACTGGGCAGCAGAGTTGTGTGATTCAGAACTCAGTGATGTCTCCTACAAGAGCAGGGCAGTGCAGAGATGCAGATGAGCTTCAGGCTATTCAAGCATTCAAGTCCACACACAGAGACTGGGACAGAGACGCTGCTGAATGGGACTATTGAAAAGACTCCATTATGCTATTTTTGTGAATAAAGTAAAAGTGCTCAGGAAGGACAGGTTGAAAAAATGTTTTTTTTTGAAAGTTGCTCAGCAGCTGTGTCATAATGTTTAAAAAGACACAGAACAAGTTAGGCTTCTCACACACATTGTTGTTTTGACAAAGCATGTCCTCACTTCCTTAAAGCCAACAATAGCTCTGCAGAGATCTGTGTTATTACCAGTATACAGCAGATCAAATGGCATAAAGGGTTAACAAGAACAAAGAGGCTGAGTCTGGCCAATCACATTTTATTTCCCACGCAACATCAGAAACCATAGCTACAACATCGGCCAATCAGAGGAGAGGGGGGGGGCAGTGCTGTGAGAGAGACAGCATGAGAAAAACAACCACAGAAAAGAGTCCAGAGAAGGAAGCAGATGAATGCACTAAAACAAACTGGGGTAACCAAGGAAATCAGTTTGGACTTCAGTGCATTAAATGCCTGAGAATGTGCATATGTGTTAGTCTTTACACACAGAAGAAGGCTTTGGTCCATTTATATAACAGCACCAGTACTGGCAGCCTCTGAGAGAGGGGGGTACTGCCTCTTATTTCATTTAGTGCTGTCTCTAATAGTAGTCTAACTTTACATTTTTTTCTTATTACTCTTTAGGCTGCATTGCTTAAATGTTGAAACTAAACAAACCCTTTAGAGTAAATTAATGGACCAGTACTACCATATATTTTCATGCTTGACATGCTGTTTTCAAACTCATAACTCATATTTCTTATAGCATAATATTTCTGCACGTAACGTACCATTAAAAACTTGTGAATATCGAGCGATGATGACATTTTTTTAAGCTTGCTCCCCTGTGAACAATATCTGGTAATGTACGTCAGAAATATTGCTGATAAACTGCAAAGTACGGTGCAGCAAAAATAATATCCTGAACATGCTCCTCTCCAATATTGTTTATAAGGCAGCTTTATTGCAGTAAGATTTCTACATTTTCTCATCGTTTGGCTTACACATAATCATCTGATATGTATTAACTGAGACTTTCAACTGCACTCACTTCTTTATTAATATTGTATCAATTTGTATCTAGTGCGAAATTGTTGATAGTGACAAAGATTTTTACCAGTCTGATAAATGTTGTCTCTCACGCAACTGGCAACTGATTATTACAACAACAACAAAAAAAGCACAGGTAAATCCAGCCCATGCCACCTGCCCTGTAACAATTGGCTGACAGGTAAAGAGAAAGACTAGCGGGGGAAGAATTAGCTGAAGAGCTTTATTTCCCACAGGAGTTTTTGGGGGAGACCAAAATGAAACTAAAATAATGTGAGAGTAAATATGAGACTTGCATCATAAGGTGGCTTAAAACACAAAACTCCAGATCAAAGTTGATATTTCTACCATGTCAGTTTCAATACTGTTTTAAATAGATGGCCAACAGGGTACCCCGCTCACAGCCTATACGTTCTCAGGTGCGCACGGTTGCAGGAACATGTCATGAAAAATAAACCATGGCACACTGACAATAACTGTACTGTATTTTATTGTGAGCGAACGATGAGTTTCACCTGTAGCTTCCTCAGGTTTGCCCAGTGCTGGACTGTTGACATTCTCAAAATTCACGAGAACAAAGTAAAATAAAACATGGATAGATCCACACTAAGAAAAAGTCAGCAAACACACGCACATCACTTATTTAGGTGCTGAGTCAAAAAAAAAAATCACTGGATATGATGCACAAAGACTCACGACACTATGGCAATCCTTCTACATGTAGAAAATGTTAGCTTTGCTGATGCTAATTGGCAGATTAAACCTTCATTTAAAGGTCATGTTCTCCTCCTCGCTCAAGTAAGCCAAAATGACTGCTGATTTCTTTGAGTTTATTTGCTTTTTAGGCTGAGATGTTAAGATATCGTATTGCCTGAAGTGTAACATCAGTTCATGTACAAACAGAGGTCTTTTTCCCACTTTCTATCTTGGGTTTTGTTCAGCTACAGATTTGGTTTGTTTGCTGCTAAAGAGTCAGAGATAGGAGAGAAATACCTCAGGGTTTTGTCAATACTCAGATTATTGCAGAACCTTGAGGATTCTAATAAGAGCCAATTAGCTTTGATTTTTCCACACAAATATATCCTCGGTGGGTTCTTTGGAAAAAACCCACAATACTGTATGTGATCGTTTTGGAGAGCTGGGTGGGAAATTGACCTACTTATAAACGCATACACACATACACACACATACACACACATACACACTGGAGGAAAGCAGCGCTATAACAAAGGACATCCTCCCTCTTATATAACCCTGACTGTGTTTCCAGGAATGAGTCTGAGCCAGAGAGGAGGACATCCAAGTGAAGGCACACCCTGCCCCAACAGAGACAGACGACACAGCAGGAGGAGACGGCATTTACCATGATGGATGAATTCCACACTCGACTCGTGTTTACTGAAGGCTATTGTGAGACTTTTTGTACAATAGAACAGAAAAGAATACAACCTTTTTGTGTAGAGGACAAAACAGCTGATTAATTCAGGGCCAGTAAGTTAAATTTGCATCACCGCGTAGCAGAAAATGTTCCTAATTTGTTTGTGGATGGTTGACAGGGCTGTTAATGAAACTCTTTCTTCCCCCTCATTTCTACCATCATACTCATACTCAAGCAGATATTCTTACTGGTATCCCCCATTAACAGAACTTAGAGCACAAGCATTTAAACTACCCAATGTGGAATAAATGAAATCACTATCACATCTGAATTTCCCCCAAGGATTAATTAATTTTCTCTGATTCTGATAATTACTTTGATAGCTAACTTAGCATTTGCTAACTCCTAACTCATCTCTAGCTCCATCATGTCATCCAAATATGGTCCCTTTTCGCTCCAAAAAAACACAAGTTGATGATGATGACCTCTTTGTCCAGTTCACAAGGTTAAGTCATTTGTAGGTCAAAAAAAAAAGTTGGTATCTAGATTAAAGTTTCACTAAACTTAGTTGAAAACACTGGTGTTTTGGGGTTTGTAAAAGAATAAAACAGTTGTTTAGCTAAGGCATCCATTACACCAAAAATCGGTCATTTGAAAGTTGTTTAAACAGTTTCTTTAACATAAATACATCTGGAATACAGCTTCAGTTTTCATGTATCTGTCTATGTGTCTTGAGCTACAAAAAAACTATAAAACCAATTTGGGGGTTGGATATAATTTTTTTCATTCCCTGTACCAAATCCAAAACCTAGATTTAGGTAGGTCTTGGATACTAAAACACAGATTGATGGCATTTTGCTGGCCTTGACTTACATTACACTTTGCTTGTACACACTGTTGTTAATTACAGATCTTGAAAATTGATGATGATAATTTATCTAAAACTCCCTGTTTTTTGGGAGGCTGATTGGTCATGGCATCAGATCCGCAGAATAGTGAAGAGACTGTCATACACATAAATACTTCATTCTGCATTTAGGCGGTGACAGAGGTTTAAACAGCTGGTTGGTTTAAAACAATGATTGGGGTGACAGTAGTTCAGTCTGGGACTTGGGTTGTTGAACCGGAGGGTCACCAGTTCAAGTTCAAGTCGCTAGTGCTGACCAAGGCTGGAAATTGGTCTGGTAGCTGGAGAGGTGTCAGTTCACCACCTGAGCATTGCAGAGGCGCCTTTTAGCAAGGCACCGAACCCACACCAGCTCAGGAGCGTTCGTTGTGGGCAGCCCCCTCACTCTATCTTTCCATTAGTGCATGTCCATATAGGATCCTGACTGTGCATGTGAGTTTTTCAGCCTGCGTATGTAGCATGTTCAACAACAGTGTAAAATTTAATTTCTCCTCGTGGTTAAAGTTTACTTTCTTCCATCTTTCTCAAAATTGTTTCAATAAATTTAGATAGATCAGTGTATTATCTGTAAACTTTGATTGATTTTCGGTCTTGGTTTTAGTACTGTTACTGAGTTCACTTCCATTTGTCCTGTGTTCAAGTCTTTCTTTTTTCTTACAGGCTCACTGATCTCTGTGTGTGTGTGTGTGTGTGTGTGTGTGTGTGTGTGTGTGTGTGTGTGTGTGTGTGTGTGTGTGTGTGTGTGTGTGTGTGTGGTGTGGTGTGGGGGGGTAGCTGAATGAAAAGAGCTTTGTTTGTTGCACACATTCTCCATCTCTCAGCAGTGTCAAATGAAGCCTGACAAAAAGATTAGGGAAGCTGAAATAGGAGAAACGCTGAAACTGAACAGCATTGAAGGTTTTGTGTGATTTTTGTTCGTCTCACATGACGAGCATGTTTCAAATCACTTCATGTCATTTGTTAAGCAGATTTTTTTCTTTGTCTTGCCAGGATGTCAAAATATGTAGACTGATGAGCAGAAGAAAAAATAGAAAACCCTGAGCCATGTACTCAGTGTGGAAATGTCCTACCTACACCAGCAAGCCCAGTGACAGAGAGTCTGTCAGACTTGTTTTGCTTTATGCAAATATGCAAAAGTTGGTAAAATAACTCTTTTCTGTGATATTTATTTCTAATCATTAATTTGACTATAAAACAACACAGTTTATTATTTGTCATGCCAATAGATATAAAACACTAATATTCTTTTTATAGCCACTCTGCAAGGCTGCAAGCTAAACTTATAAATAATAAATAAAAACTCTGCTGTGTTTGTACTGAAAACTCCACTTGTGTTAAAAACCAAAATGCGACTCAACACCACAGACTGTAAAATGGCTTTGTATACAGCCTCCAGATTTGAATATTGAAGCCAATGCAAGGCTTTGACTCACATTTCTTGCTAGCCCTTTTGGCTATTAACTTTCATATTTAACGATCTATGCTGTTTGCCTTTTATATAGCGGCTGCTTGGTGTTTGTATCCTTAAATGTAGTATGCTGTATTATTGATCAGTTTACTCATACAGTATCTCCTTATCCTTCACATGTCAACACTGGACCAACAACACCGCTGAAGCTGGACAGGGCTCAATTTATCATAATGGTTTCTGGGAAAACTACGTGCAACTACAATACTGTGACTGCTCTTTGACTATTATTTGTGCTGTCTCTTTATTCTGGTACTTTCTTTGCTGCTGCTTAACAGTGAAGATTTCACTGTTCACTAGTAGAACTCCAACATAGATTACTATCCTCTGCTAACCTCAGTGCTGCTTTTAACATCGTAGGATTGCTTTGGTGGAATGTGCACCAATTGCTTTATGGCACAAAACAAGAAAAGGGCAGATTGTTCAAGAGCAAACTGAGCTGAAACAATGTCCATTTTCATTCAAATTCAGAACTCAATAATATATCATGTTCACTTACAGAGGAACTATACATCTTTATTATTCACATCTGAATTTAACCTACAAATGGCATACCTGCAACCTTAGTTCAACAATGCTACATATAGTACCTTTACCATTAAGCAAACTTCTCAGTTCTTTACCTGTGTGTTCCCAGTGAGCTCAAGATTACCACCTGACCTTGATCTCAGCTTCTCTGACAGCTTAGAGACACTTTCCTTCCTCTCCCGTCTGTCTCTGCATGAACTTGAGGAGCTTACTGATACTTGCATAACAGTGCTAGCGTGCAGCCACCGCTGACAGGTATTAGTGTTAGCTGACATCCAGCCACAGCGGGAGGAATGTGGCAGGCTGCGGCTGAGTCATTACAAATGTAAATTACTGAGATTTACCTCTGATTGGCTTCATTTTCAGAATACAATTCTGCTTCAGGATTCTGCAGCAACTTGTACTCCAGAAACCGTGCTTTAAACAAATGTCGTTTTGAGAACCAAAAGAATGATTTGAAAACATGCTTGAGTTTCTAATTTTGCCTCCAAAAATTAATTATTTTCAAATCAGTATTAATTTTGCTTCCTCTAAATGTGATACTACGAGAACATCTGGTATAGCACTGAACTCCAACTTACCATCAATTTCATTATCAATCTGTTTTTCAAAATTTTCGAAAAACACTGATGCAAATATCTTGGTAATACTTTTTTTGAAAGTTAATCAGTGAACTATCATATGACAAGAGAAAATCTTTCACTTTTTCCAAACTTCTGTTGGTTTATTGTCTGTTGACTGATAAACTAACCAATATTGCTCTTGATCTGTAGCTCTAGAGAGACAAGTAACCTTTCAAGAATTAAGAAAAGAAGCCTCTTAAGTTTGATGAAAAAGGAAAATATGTTGGGGTTGACCGATTGGCTATAGACATCACATGAGTAACAGCCTTCAACACTGAAGCCTGGGTGCAACTGACATACAAAACATGGATATGGTGGGTCATTTGGGGAGAGGGGGAGGTGACCTATTTATTAATCAGTAGTTGGTTTCAGAGCAGACATTTGAGCTTATCATGACAGAAAAAAAACTTGAATGATGGCTCCATTATTTTCAAGTGTCCCTGTGAGCCATGGCAGCATGTGCAGCGATCCTTCATTTTATCACTTACACCTGCGTTCTATTGATTGTGCCACAGTGCTGTTTCAAAGCATCAGTGGAAAAGGCTGATTGTGTACCTGAACTCTGTGCTAACTAGTTCAATAAAGACAACGCTATAAAGAGCTGTTTGAATTACAATTAAAGAGATCAGGGATTATTATTCCTCCTGATCCATTGATTTTCTTTTGTCTATAACATTTCTGAAATAGTAAAAAATACCTGATTTACCCAAAGCCCCAGGCGATGTTTTTGAATGTCTTCTGTCCAACTCAATGAGGAAACCCAGAGACACTATCCCAATGATGACAAGGTGAAGCAGTCTTTAGTTTAACAAGCATGAATTGACAAAATGTTTGCTATTGTTTAAGCTTAATCAAAAAGAGACAAACAATTGTCTGATTATCACACGGCACATAATGCTGTTGATTAAGAAACATATCAATCCACCAACTGCTGCAGCTTTCTTAGAGTAAATGCCAACGTGATTGCCTAAAATGCATTAGCTTAACTTAAATCAACTTTACTAACTCTATGACAATCAGAAGATGGCATTTCCATGTGTTTCAGATCTTAAATATAAGGATTACTAAATTAAGGATAACTTAACATGGCTGCAATTTACAGTAGGCTACATGACAACAAAACATCATAAAGAAATATCATTTTTCAAAAGCTGCACCTCTTTTCTTCAAAATCCTCTCTCTCTCTCTCTCTCTCTCTCTCTCTCTCTCTCTCTCTCTCTGCTGACTCTGGCTCTGTCTCTCTTCTCCTCTTTCTCTGGTCACTTTCCAAGCACCTTTCACTCAGCCTTATTTCGATCCATAATTCTTACCCCATCCCCTCCAGCCCTCTGCTTCACTTAATCTCTGCTCCCCCACTCTCTCCACTGTGAGCTCTGCAGTCTAATACGTCTCTCCTTTGCTCACTTCTGCCTCTATAATCATCTTCCTCTCTCTTTTCATCTACTGCATCTCATCGGCCTCCTCCCATGCTGCTGCTGAACACACAAATATCCAACCAAGATGGACTGCAGATGGTTACAGCCTAACCGCCTCACAGTCCCACATTGTTTTTAGTATAGGAGGCCACAACAAAAAGATACTATCATTGCTGTTTACCATCTCATGATGACTTTCAACAGAGATTATTTGCAATGTTCAGTGCTCATTCTTCATCCTTGAAAAGCAAGAGGCATCTAAATAAAACCACAAAACATCACTAGTTGTGTGTTTTTTCTGAGGGCTGGCTGAATGCCTTTTTCACAGTTTTGACCCAGCAATGTGCTGGTCACGGGCTTGGTTAAAACTATAAATAATTTCAAACTAGAAATATAAATGCAAAGAGCTCCAATTTAAAGTAAAATAACAAGTCATCTTTTGTTTTCCAACCCAACTCAGAGAACTGGCAATTCTGGCAAAAGCTAGATAGGTCAGTCCACCTAGAGCAGATTGGAGATTGGGATGGGGGAACGTATTGTACCAGACCTGCTTCAAAGCTCACCAATTTGTAACGAATGCCATTTGGTGACTATTTTTTGGAAGACACATGTAAAAGCCCCTTTATGATTATAGAGCTGGGTATGTTTGAGTTGTATTGATCCAGAGTCAGACACTGATCCCACTGAGAGATTTCCTATTTAATTTCCAAAATAGTAAAAAAGGAGGTCAGATTATTTGAAAACAAACTATTTCATCTTTCACATTGTTGTGACATTAGCTGCGCAACGCTAAAGGTTGTAAAACAAGTAGATGCTTAGAGTTTTCACATAGACAGATGCTTACATTTAACCTTTGTTACCAATAACACGGGGTACCAGCTCATATAAACCTGTGAGCAGAACTGTGGATTCTTTTTTTTACAGGTGCATCACACTTGTTATCCTCAGGTTTTGATTTCCAACGTCAATATCATCTTGTTTCGACTCGGCTTATAGGATTATCAATTTTTCCTAAAATGTATTATGTACAGCAATATTTTTGTATCTAGATATAGGGAAAATCCACAATCGTATCAAAGCGTATCTTGTGTAAAGCATCAAAGTGATGTTCAGCAGAAATAAACTGTTTTGTTTTCCACAGTTAGGTTTGTTTTTGACTCTTAATACTGTGTATGCAACAACAAAGGACAACTAAAAATGTCCGTTATATTTAGCTTCAATATGTTAATCTTGTCATAGTAAGAAAAGGGTGTGAATCATAAAGTTTGAATGTTTGCAATAGATGTTTCTTTTGGTGATTCTTGTCTTTACTCATCTTACACTAAGTAACAATCTCTTCATCAGGCTGCATGTTTCTGCCAGTAACTCTGGAACTGCAGAGGCAGCAGAGAATCGCAGTCTGGAGTTAGATAATTAGAAACCACTGATGCATTCAGTTCAGCTTCAGGCTTGAGGGATTTATACGTTTATGGCGTTCAATTCTGATCCAAACACTGAGATCCGTTCTAAACTTTTAAGTTGTAACTTAAAGCGATGACATCTCGTTCCATATTTCTACCCTCATTCAGCAGCTGAACTACCAGTCATTATCCAATTACCAGACTGCAGTTCACTTCCACACAACAGAATGGTGAAAATGTCCACACAGTATATTGATGTTGTCCCTGAAGCTCTCCCTGCTCTTTCACAGTCAGACAAATGAGTTCAAAATACCGAGCAGGAACAGGGAACATTAATCTACTGCAGCAATAAACACATACACAAATACACAGCTTGCCCAAACAGTCGTCTGGGTGCCTTTTAATCAGTGAAGCACTGTGGGCCGAGAGCCATGAAAGGAACACAACTTCCATAACAAGCAAGAGGGGAAAGCTCAAAAGATCCACTATGCATACATTTATTTTCCTTTCACAAACACAAGTAATGGCTGTGTCTGACTCTACCATAAAGCCATTCCAGAAGAAATATTCTGATATTTTACATAAGGTAGAGTAGAGGCATACATACTTACAAACAGTATAAAGAGAAAAATAAAGTAGCAATGCAGTGGTAATATTTTCATCAAGCTGAATTATTTTTTGCCATGCAACCTTTTACTTTGACTTTCACAGCCTGAGGCAGAAATATCCATTGATTTATGCACTTTTCATGTCAAAAATGTTCAATAAGTGATACATTTTACTAAAAATATCCCTTAGTCAGGATGAGCTGTTTTGCTAGCAAACAGCAGAACAAAGAGTCAGCAAAGAGATAAAAGATACCCGTGTTCACAGGGGTTGCCAAAATCAACACAATTTGATAATTTCTTACAGGAGCTTTAGACTGCTTGAGACTACTTGTACCAAATGTCACAAAATTTAAAATTCATGTAGCAATATTCGTTACAGAACTTTAAAATTTTACTTCACTAAAAAAGAACTTCAAGGAATCCACTTCTTCAGAAACAGCAAAGGACCCTTGTCGGTCCCCTGAGGAACTCCTAGAATCTTAATAACACTTTCAACAAACACCCAACAGAAATTTAGCATCAACATCAAAAGCAGGGCCAAGGCCAAAACGCTGGTGAGTGCAGGTGGGCTCAGCTGGCCTCAGCTGGCTGCGAAGACACATTTATAGAGACCACTCAATGAATTGTAGGTTTAAATGCTTATTATGCTGGTTATATGGAGATTTTTCCAAACCAACAGAAACAGTTATCTGCAGTCCGCTGACAGTCAAATAGAGCAGCGTTCAGACAAACAGTTAGCATGGGAGATTTAATCCTGTTGTTTAAACTGTTGCTGTCTGTGTTTTTCTGTTCTGTTGATCTTCAATCAACAATGTCCCGACCCCTCTATGAATAAAACTCAAGATTTCACTCAAATTTTGTACAAAACTAAAAATAAATCCAGTAATGTTATAAAAAAATGGCATAGCCTATGGGCAATGGCTTCTTGTATGAAGCTACAGTTGTAGGAATCGTGCAGCCGGGCAAAAATAGTACAGAAACACATAAACTTAATAGTCTACATGTTTTCAAATGGATGACCTCCAGACCTCCCTTATCATTATAACCTGAAATATGTATATAGATTGAAGGGATCAGTGGAAACATGATGATCCAAGCTTCGAGTAACACAAGCACAAATTGTGTTGCATGCCATTTTCTTTGGATTTGAAGTACCCCAATAATAGGGAGTCAGGACAAAAAAAGAGTTTCAGGTTGCTGGCAGGCCTTGAAAAGCTCTCAAAATAACTTTGTCATGGAATCATTATCTTCCATATTGGACAAACCTCAAAAATAAGCCAACCAAAGCATTCAGTTGATTTTTTTCTGAGTGTAGCTGCCGATAACCAAGAGTTGAAAAAGTATTTTCAGAGAAACCAGATAACACACAAAGGGACGTGCATGATATCTGCACACATTGTTCCTACAAAACCAGAGAAAGTCACAGCAGAGATTAAACCACTGCACACTCTGAGACATATCAAACACACACATGCAAACACACATAAAGAAAGTATTCACATCCGGCCTCTGCAGTTCTCAGTTATGTAACACTTAGTGACACATTCCAAGATCTGAGCAGCTGAACCCTAAGAACAGACTCGTCTGCAGACACTCTGAATCAGTGGTGGTCTTAAAATGTGAACATGGCAGCGATGTTGAGGCTTTTTTCACAGGTCTCTTCACACACTGACTGGTGACGCAGACAGATCTAACATCAGCCTTGTTGCAAACAATATGAAGTAAAAACAAAACAAAAAGGAATACTGTTGGTGACTTTCACTATGAATGGAGCTACTTCATGCCAATCAACATGAAAATGAGAGAATTTGCTGCACAGATTTTTTGACAATTGCAACAAAACCAGCAGTTTCAAAACTTGAGCTCTAGGAACCGGTTCTATTATTTTACCATGCAGTTGTTTAATGGTTCAATTATTCATAATTATAGTCCAGAAATTAATGAGAATAAATATTAAGTCATAGTACAGTAGAATTGAACAGAGCTTAAACTTGATTTGAATTATTAATAAACAGTAACGTTTTTGCTGTGGTTTATAAAATGTCAAAAAGGGTATGCCAAAAAAAAATTAAAAAATAAATGTGGCATTGCAAGAAAAGACAAAAACAGCAAAACTTCGCCCTCAAGAAGATGAAATCAGACAGTGTTCAGCGTCAAAGATGGGACGACAGTATCTGTCTGGACTCAGGAATTTAATTTGGCAAGACTGACCGATTAAGATTTAGTGACTGAGGAACCAAGAGGAATCCAAGAACCACGTCTGTGTAATGCTTAAGTAGTGCATTCTGGTCTGATGACTGCAGTTTTGCTGACACATCCTCGTGTGTCCACAGTGACTCTTTAATCTGAAAAGTGAGAGTTTGTGGTTGATTTAGGGCAATAAAAATCCCTCTTCTGCTTATCTTCAAATCTCTTGATCTGGTTCTGTGTTTCATCAGTGACTTCAAACAGTTTCTGCTTGATTATAAAGGTTCTGTGCAAAAACACACAAATTGTAGCAGCAACTGAATGATTCCATAAATGTAGACTGCAGATTTATTAGACATGTTTTTGTGTTTCACTGCAGCAAATCCTCATTATTGTGAGTTTGGGGTCTTGTCAGTATATTTGTACTCCATCTTAACTAATTTGTCTTGAGAGTCGATACAATCTGCATACAATAACTTGTTTTCTAATAATTCAATCCTTCTGTTTGAACGTCATAGACCCAGTACTCTCAGCATAAAAAAATACACCCACTGTCAGAACTAATATTACTATAATTGACAACAAATGCACATGTTGCTACAAGGACGTGAAACAACGTTTGCTTGCCACTGCTAACTGCAGCTACTGCAAATGCCAATTTAAGTAGAAAACAAACACTAAAGAAGGATTTTCTGATAACGGCTGCACATCTTGTGGTTAATTATACTTCAGAAGTAAACAGGGTGCCAAAATGTTGACACAAAAAAACTGACTAAATTATGGAGGCCTTGATGTAAGCAGAAAAACACAAGCTAACAGAGGATGAGCATGTATTTAAGTCTCCTGCTCTGTGCTCTCCACCTGAGATTATCTATAATGTGTTTCTCACAGCACAGGTTGGATCACATCTTATTAACCTGAAGTTGCACCTGCATTGATTTCTTTTTGTTTCTGATGTCATGTAAGAAATAAAGCCTCACAGATATAAACAACCGCTGCCCACCACAATAAAGGAGGGGCAATATAGAAGAAATCCCAGGATGCCAAAGTGTCTGTAAAAACATCACTATACACAAAATGCATCAGACATGACTACTGATCACTGCAGCAACCAAGAAATGTGACATTTTTACTGTTTTTACCAGAGCAGAATATCTTTCCCAATTCATTTTCGAAGTAACACATTACAGGTTGACACTGCAGACATGACACCACCCTATTATTATGTCTTTTTAAGCGATATCTGCATCCCCACCATAAAGTAGCTTATGTTATGCACCTGAGGACAACAATCAGAGAGCAACCAGAACTTATCAGGAAGTACTGCCGATCTGCCTACAAAATAAAAGCCTGGGTGGGTGCACAACAACAAACGCTTCCACTAGTATGTCAATAGTACAACAACAAAGAATTCAGGTCAAATCTATAGCTTTACAAAGGGAATCCAGATCATTTTACTCTAAATATTAAGGGTATAAGAAGTTGGCTTTAATTGATATTTCCTCTTTTTAGAACCTAATCTTTATTGTCTGACCCTTTGTTTTTACTTTTCATTTGTAGCATATAATCCTGTGATTGATGATTGTCTTGTAAATCTTCCAATCAGCTTCCCATTTAAAGAGTTAACTGTTAGACAACTTTTCAAAACATTGTCAAAATGATCCTCCGAAAATCCCCATGCTTAAAGTAGCATCTTAAAATTGCTTCAGTGTTCTAACCAACAACACTAAAACCAAGCAATCATCATTTATATATCTTTATGAAAAAGAAAAGCAAAACATCTTAACATTAAGGAACTAAAGAACCAGCAACTGTTTACTTGTTTTGCTTGAGAAAAAGCATAATGGCATCGATAGCCTATAGTAGATTCTAAATTAACTATTGATTCACTGTTGTATCTCTTTTCTGTAAGGGCTAGTTCCTAGGAATTATCTTACCTAATTATTGAGTAATTATGTGAGTCTTGACTAATTAACTAAATTGATCTGAGTGTCGTTGTAATATATGGTTTGAGCAGGCTTTTGTTTTGAAAGTTCCAACAGGAAGCCATACATCCCTTCACTGTCCATCTTGACGCTGGTTGTGTACCGCTGTTGTTTGAAGCAATATCGGGTCAATATGGTGAAAACATAGGTGTGCAGGCCGCTGATGTGTTAGCAATAAGCCAGTCCTGTTTATCATTTCAAATAGATACATTTTGTTTAAACGTGTGTTTCCGTCCCGCATCCAAGCACATCGTTTCACGATGAAACACGGTGTCAAACCCACACTCTTCTTCAATGCCTTTGTGTCACTGCGATAAAATAACACACACATACCGACTAAAACAGCTAGCATCATCTTCCATACAACACCTTTATCGATAATACCAATTTGTATAAAGAAGACAAAGCAATTAGGAGCGGAAAATATCGTTCAAAAGGCCATAACGTCTTTCCCGTTATGACCGAGCGAGGCATCATTTTTCAGCCTCCGACGCGATGCTAAACGACTGAGCGTTTTCTTCTTTTTCCTCTGCGTTTTCTCATCCATCAGCAAACAAGTTACCTGACTAAAATGAATATTGAACCCGCTCACCTTGCCGCAGCTGGTCGACAGTGGGTCTATACTCGATAAAAAGCATGTGTAGCAGTGGAGAACCGTGCTGTTGTGCTGATAGTCCTCGACGTATGGGGGTACTGTTCCTCTGTACAGACTGCAGGCAGGCGGACAGCGGCGGTGCATCGCCGGATGGGCTGGGCTGTAGCGGCACGTCAGCCTGAGGTCACAGCTTGGTCCCAGACCGGATTATCTAACCTTGGGTGGGACGGCTGGTTCGCATTAGGCCTGTTACCTCTGCCAGGGATACAGTGTATTTTCTATTAACTGCACTAGCATTAAATGTTATTATCAACTCCGCATATTTAGATAGGCCTATTTACTAGCCTAGACCTAACAATTATTTTATAAAAGACAAAGGTGCTTTACTTTATAAACATTTTTAAAAAGTAAGGATGATTTATTTTTATGCATAGGCTACATCCATAAGAAATGTAATATCATTACAGATGGGTGACTTTTTAAAAGACACACTTAGAAAAATGAGTAGAGAAACACAACAAATGCATAGGCTATAGCCTACTTCATCATGGATGCATTGCATCATACAATCAACGTCATCATACGTTTTTTTAATCAATTTCTATCCTGAGTTGAGTCACTGAATCATTTGATTAACATAAAAATGTGTGAACAGCTATTTGTATATGACATAGCTTTGGCAGTGATCAGTTGTCAACCATGTTGAACATCTGTAATTTTGGTCCCACATCTTGGAGAGGGCTCTCCACTCCCATTATCATAATAATAATCATTATCATATCACCAAATAAAGAAATATATGTTGAAGGTGACTTCCTTCCTGTTAAAAACAACTTTCTTTCATTTATTATAGCCTTTGACATTGACAAGACCAAATGCCAAGTTTCTTTGCGCTTATATAATAATATTTAAGCTTGAATGAGATGTTTTCTGTCCCTTAAATGCTTTTATGCTTATGCTGTACAAAAGTAGAAGTGATGAACAGAATCCCCCAAAAAATCAAAAACAGTAGGAGTTAAAATGTAAAATCTGTATAAAGAGAGCAACTCATGTTGCCTTTGCTCTTAAAGAAGACTTTATACTGGACATATTAGCAAATCGTTAGATTTTGTTTCAATCAGCTGTCCTCAGTACAAAACTTTGTATGAAGCAAAATGCTAGGTTTAATAATCTGACTGTCCTTAATGTTTAATTTATCTTTTTTTTTCTTGGTTTGACTCCATTTATCTCCCTTAGCCCAACAGTCCCCCACAGTCCTAGTCTCAGTCCTGCTTGTACTGCAGTCAGCAGTTTAAGAGCACACAGTCTTGTTTTCTAAAGCCTTCATGTTCCCTGTGGGAATACTGGATTATTACTGCAGCAGTGAAAGGTTTAGAGCTCACAGTATAACAGATTATTAGATAATTGAGCACCAGTTGTTATGAGACATAAAAAAGTGCTAGATAGGTATTTTTTAGATTATAAGATAGGTTCACAGAGAATTTACGTTACTGGATAGATGCATAAGCCTTCTATAGATGCATACTGAAGCCTACACATGATATTCTCATGATATTTGGTACAAACTAACTTTAACAACTGTTTTTCTATTGAAATATGTAACAAGCTTGGGAAAAAAATGCAAGAATGTAATGATCAATAATTCTGTTTGCATCAGATAGCATTCAGCTTAACATGATGCAAAAAATCTGAGATCCACAGACTTTTTTCTCTGAATGAATGACAATTGAAATGTTTTGCTTCAACTGAAAGATGCTGTTAATCATCTGAAGCTACATTTATACCTTGCCAAAGTATCCTTGAGCTATGATGTAGCTTTGTAGTTTTTTTAGGGGGCACAGAGAGATGATTACTTGACCTGATTTTCATTGTTGTGCATTGGGACACTAAAATAGACAGATTGAGAAATTGTCTTTTTTACAACAAGTTCTAACTAATCAAGTATAACAGTAAAAATGTGCTTGATCAGGTATGAAAGAGTAAGATTAAGACCTTAGTAATCCATTTCCCTTGTATAAACTGAGCTCCATCTGCTGTTTCAATGAAGTAACTGCATTTAAAAAGGGCCTTGGACAACATCGCACTTTTTTCCCCAATTAACAGCTGCCTGTAGCTGTTTGATGTTACTGTTGTAAAGCATGCTTAATGCACAGTAGACTACACTCTAATATGCGTTATGTTGTTGAATTAAAAAATGTTCTCTTTTAATTAAGCCAGGGTCCATTTTCCAGATAATAACTCAGTCAGCCTGTTTTGACAAATCTGATTATACTCTATAATTTTAAAGCAAGTTTCAAAGTTTTTGGATTATACCTTGAGGGAACAAAGCATGTCCTACTTTTTCCAGACCCCTGCCCTTTAAATCAAGCTTAGATCTCTGAAGTAACTGCAGGGAATGAACCTATAGAGATTTAGTTGAAGTCATAAAATTTAGTTAAGAAAGTGTTGCTTATTGGGCTCTTGGGTGGTATCTCCTTACATGGAAGATGAAAGTCCAAAAGCCACCAACAACAATTACTACATCTCTTTAAAAAAAAACATGTTTATCAAATGCTCAATGCTGTATGGTTATATACCTCCAGAAAAGCTTCAACAACTCTTGGAAGTGTCTAAAAATCTCTGAAAATGACCCAGAGAGATCAAACACCATTCAAATATTTAATCCCATTACTTTGAGTTTTGATAATGTAAACTGCAATTACATTTGTTAATGTGGCTGTAAAATAAATAACCATGTCAATAAATATTCTAGTGTCATGTGAACACTTTGTTGCAATCATTACTCACACCTGTTTCCAATCAGCCATCTAAAAGGAGAGAGCTGTGATTGGCTGCCATTACAAGTTAAATTAATTGCACTGCAGGCACCTTCTCATTGTGGCACTTTTGAAGGAGGACTTATAAGTGGAAGTGTTGGGTCAGCTGTTGTCAGATAGAGGAGTATTTGTTTGGTCTTCATCTTATCGCTGGCTGAAGCCATGGGACTGATTTCATGGTAACTTTAAAGCTCTTTGTGCTGAACATTTTACATTTGTAAAAGAAATTACAGATTTTTGTGTAAAATTATTGTATTCCTTCCTAGTGTGGTGCTGCTCTCACTTCTACTCATTGGGGAGCTTCAAGCAAGCATTAAAGGTAAGACCTAAGGTTGCCCATGCACTCACAAAGAAGTTTAAAATAGAAGTATTGTGAAATGTGTATTTTTAGAACTCGACTGGTTGAAATAAGCAATTTAACATGTTATGGTACAGGAATTGCTATTTATTTCTAAGTATATATGAATGACTTTGGAATTTTATTTTGTGATTTATTTAGCTTCTGATAATGGATTTGAGCCTGGGAATTGGCATATGAGCTACCAGCCACAGGTTCCTAGCTGGCAGTCCAAGCCTCAGCAGCCCCACCAGCCCAAACCTCAGCAGCC
The DNA here is from genome assembly GCA_020745685.1 of Tautogolabrus adspersus. Classification (NCBI taxonomy): domain Eukaryota; kingdom Metazoa; phylum Chordata; class Actinopteri; order Labriformes; family Labridae; genus Tautogolabrus; species Tautogolabrus adspersus. Next base: position 20,972,753 of record CM036534.1, read on the forward strand.
CCAGATTCCCAGCTGGCAGCCCAAGCCTCAGCAGCCTCAGCAGCCCCAGGTTCCCGGCTGGCAGCCCAAACCTCAGCAGCCCCAGGTTCCCAGCTGGCAGCCCAAACCTCAGCAGCCCCAGCAGCCCCAGGTTCCCAGCTGGCAGCCCAAACCTCAGCAGCCCCAGGTTCCCAGCTGGCAGCCCAAACCTCAGCAGCCTCAGCAGCCCCAGGTTCCCAGCTGGCAGCCCAAACCTCAGCAGCCCCAGGTTCCTAGTGGGCAGGCCAAGCCTCAGCATCACCAGCAGCCCCAGATTCCCAGCTGGCAGCCCAAGCCTCAGCAGCCCCAGGTTCCCAGCTGGCAGCCCAAACCTCAGCAGCCCCAGGTTCCCAGCTGGCAACCCAAACCTCAGCAGCCCCAAGTTCCCAGCTGGCAGCCCAAACCTCAGCAGCCCCAGGTTCCCAGCTGGCAGCCCAAACCTCAGCAGCCCCAGGTTCCTAGCGGGCAGCCCCAGGTTCCTAGCGGGCAGCCCCAGGTTCCTAGCGGGCAGCCCCAGGTTGCTAACGGGCAGCCCCAGGTTCCTAGCGGGCAGCCCAAGCCTCAGCATCCACAGGTTCCAAGCTGGCAGACCAAGCCTCAGCAGCCCCAGGTTCCCGGCTACCAGCCAAAGCCTCAGCAGCCCCACTTTTATCCAAGGTCTCAAGCCCCTTACTACCAGGCCAAGCCTCAGCCCCAGCAGCCGGTCTACCAGGCCAAGCCTCAGCGCCAGCAGCCGGTCTACCAGGCCAAGCCTCAGCGCCAGCAGCCGGTCTACCAGGCCAAGCCTCAGCGCCAGCAGCCGGTCTACCAGGCCAAGCCTCAGCGCCAGCAGCCGGTCTACCAGGCCAAGCCTCAGCGCCAGCAGCCGGTCTACCAGGCCAAGCCTCAGCGCCAGCAGCCGGTCTACCAGGCCAAGCCTCAGCGCCAGCAGCCGGTCTACCAGGCCAAGCCTCAGCCCCAGCAGCCGGTCTACCAGGCCAAGCCTCAGCCCCAGCAGCCGGTCTACCAGGCCAAGCCTCAGCCCCAGCAGCCGGTCTACCAGGCCAAGCCTCAGCGCCAGCAGCCGGTCTACCAGGCCAAGCCTCAGCGCCAGCAGCCGGTCTACCAGGCCAAGCCACCCGGGTAGGCTGGCATAACTGCAACTTTTTTCAGTTATTTGGAAGTTGTTGAGTTCTCACTATATTTTTTTTCCTTTTAGAACGACTGGAACCCATTCCAACTATGGAAACAAAGGGCGATTTGGTTACAACCCTTATTAAAGCAGAAGGTATAGACTGAGGGTTTACTTTGATTAAGAATCTTTCCTGCTAATGCAAAGATAACTTAAATATTCTACCTTTTTTGCATACCATTTAACCAACTTATCTTGCCTTTCAGATGTATCAAGTGTTTCAACTGATGATCCTCGTTGCTTTAATGTTTGTGCCTGGACAGCCTGAAATAAAACTTTGTCTTAAAATCTTTATTTAATAGTGTTCTTTCTACCAAACATTAAGAATTTGGAAGTTTTAGGGCAATCTATGTTCTTAACCCTTATATGGTGTTTGGGTCTGTGGGACCTGTTTTGATTTTTTTACCAAAATGATATGATAAATTGTTTCAGACTCATTGGCCTTGGCTCATTTTCTGTGGAGAACATTTATCAGAAAAAAAAAATTCAGTGACCACACACTGTACACCCTCCTACACGTTTATATTATATACAGGATGTTTGGGTCCACCGGACCCGGGGCTAATAAAAGCGTGGAAATGTATATATTGAATAAATATAGCTTTGCCAGTGTGGTTCGTTATCACAGCTGATCAAGATGGCCAAAAAATTCTCTGCTCAGAGGGCCTTGTAGTTGATTTTGGGAGAGAGAGAAGATTTGATGATTAAGAGGTTTTAGAATGTGAGGATCACATTTCTGAAAAGCGTGACAGTGACTTTGAAAAAGAGGATGAGATTCAGCATCAGCTATTTAAAAACAAAGATGAGCCACAGGACCAGCCAATCAGCAGGTGGACTACATGGACAAGCTGGTGACTGCCTACAGCTGCTAAAGGAGGACCCTAAGCTGGCCACTGGTGATATTCTTTGACATATTGGATATCTCAGCGTACAAAGGAAGCTCCAGAGGAGATGCCTCTTTCTCGAGGAACTGGGGAGACTTAAAATCCTGAGAAGACAACAAGTTCCAAGAACCTAAGTACATGCAACACAGAGTAAAACTCTGCCCCTCATGTGTTGTATAGGCTGGTATGAAAAGGCAATGTGTTCAATGGGGCTGATGTGTTGTCTAGACTGACATGGTTACTGTATGTGTTCAGCTTGTGTTGTGTAAACTAACATGAATGGGTTACATTTCTAATAAGGTTCAAATAAATAAAAATCAATGGTTGTGAAAAACCTTGCTTAATTTGTAAATTTGGAGATTGTTTTCCATTCATATCTTGATTAGAATTGATTTTCTTTTTTAATGACATTCTATTAAAAAACAGACAAAAAACGAGTAGCGCTTTAATTCATAAATGTGATCTAACAAAGGTAAAGGGCAAATATTAACCATATTTTCTGTTTATATGGCTTGTAATTGGGATGAAGTAAACATCTGTTGAGTATTTTAACATAAAATTGTTTGATTGTGTTGAATAAACACCCAAAAATGCAGCGGGTCCACCAGACCCATGAACACTGGCTGAATAACAAAAATATTAACACCACACAAAGCCACATGGGCTAAAAATGTTTAATCTTCATGCTCACAATGTGTGATTTGCACAGTCATCTCAAACATGGAAATGTACACCTTAAAGTTTTTTTTTTGTTAATATTCTTTAAATCCCCAAGGGGAATACACTCTCTCAGACGTGCTACTTGCACGCATGCAAAAGTGACTGTGGCCTGACCAAACAAATTTCCATCCTTGGATCTGTACAAGGACTTGACCAGGCTATTGGTAATGTCTTAACAGACTGAGCTACTGCTGCCCACCAACAAATTCCCTATTTTTTCCCTTGTCTGATGCAGACTGCCTGCAGTTGCTGATTTTATCATTTCTAATTCTGTATTTCTTGCAGATTGCAGCCAGATGGAGTCAAAGGGGACAATAAAAGTATATCTTAACTGACATGCCTTAGAAAACAGTTCAGTGTTTGTGAGCTCGATCCTTGAGCTGACTGTCATTTTTTTTATTTAACCCTGACTACTGTATTTATTGGCACTTTGACTTTTCTCAGTGCATTTCTTTTTTCTCACTGGCTGTATTCTGATCTGTCATAGAGCTCTGCTCAGGTAAGCAAAGAAGGATGAGTAAAAAAAATCTAAACAAATATTTTTCAAAACAGGCATTCATTTATTTTGGATATGTTTGACTGATGTGGTGAAATAGCTAAATTCCCACAGGATAACCATTCAACCACAGTTCATTACTTTATCCAACCACTGTTTGGTTCAACAAATATTCTGAAAGGTGGTAGCATTAAAGGGGACATATTATGAAAAATACACTTTTACAGGTTTTTGAACATATATTTTGGTAACCTGAGTGTCTACCGACCCACAAAATGTGAAATAAATCCATCCAGTCCTTTGTTGGTGGTCTGTATTAGTCTTACAACTCCGAGAATAATGCTCCGTTTCAAATTTTCTCAACATCACAAGTTGGATTGTGGTAAAAAAAAAAATACCCTCCCCTCCCCTGTTTTCTCCACCCATGGACTCCAATCCCAGCCTGGAGCAAAACGTTTACGCAGGTCCGCCATTTTTATTCTCGCTACAGAGGAGTGATTTCTACTGGGAAAACTCAGGGGGGGCTCATTGCATTTAAAGAGACACACACACCAAAACGGAGCGTTCTGAGAGAGCTGGTTTTTACAGGGTCACAAACCTCCTCTGGTGCTTGATTCATGTTATATTTTGACCGAAGCACAGCACAGATGTTTCATTTAGACCACAGGGGACTGTTTGAAAAGGTGAAAAAGGGGTATAATATGTCCTCTTTAAGGTTTTTTTAACCTCTGGATTCAAACTTCAAACAATGCTTGGTAGAAATATTTACCATATCTACATGTATTGTCTTTTCCAATCTGATTTGCTACATTGAAATGCAGACCATCCCATTAAAACATTCCAATTAATATGCCTTAATAGGAACAGACTGAAGGTTCACATTGAATTGGCTGCAACAGCAATGTTTTACAGTACTTGCACTGTTGTCATTTGTAACAGCTTCAAGGTACGAAATGGAAACTGTTTGAAAACTGTCTAAAGATACAAAGACTGAAAACATATACTGTAAGGTGGAAAAGAAGCACAGGACTTTGGACAATTTTAATGACAAACAGGAGTGTAGCAGCATGAGGCAGATTAACTTAAAGACCATACATTCTCCAGACAGATGCCAACCAAATACAGAAAACTGGGATTGAAAGAAGTTTTATTTTCCATTAAAATACATTTAGGCTTACCTTTGAAATCATACCGTGCAAAAACAGTTCCACAAAAATAACGCATGACAATAAAGTTTCCCACCATCTTTGGCCTTATTTTGGATTTTCATTTGGGAATAAAACTAGTGTGTCATAAAAATCATCAATCTCTTTTTACAAAAGTAAAACAAATATCTTTTGTAACAGAATACAATATATTGTCAATTGACAGTAGGAAATTACTGGAATGTTCACTCCAGATTATGTGACATTTTTAGCCTTGTTTGCTAAGTGGATCGAATAAAAGAAGTTTGTCTCTTAATAACTCAAAGGAACCCACCATACTTTAAGTAAATACATTGTTTTAGTGCTTAGGGGCTTAACAACATGATTTCTATTATAGTTTTACTCCTCACATTGTATTGTTGACACAAACTGTCACACTGAGATAGTAAGGACATTAAAAGAAGCCAAGAAAGGGTTTCCTGCCACTAGAGGGAACCACATGACAAAAGAGTATTGGGACCGAGCAACCAAAGGTTTGAGGTAGTGCTGTTAAAAATCAGACAGACATGTAATCTTGCATTAGAATTTTCCTCAATAATTATGCCTAAATACATGATTAGTTTTTGGTTAAAAAACAATTCATGTTTTTATAATGATCCCAACCTGCTATCTTCCACCTGTGTTCAATCAATCTATTAGGAAGAGAGAGGTGTGATTGGCTGTTGAAGCATTTAAAATGATTGCACTGCAGCTCCTTGTCATGGCACCACTGTAGAAGAAGGACATACTGGTGGAAGTGTTGGTTCAGCGATTGTTAGATAGAGGCATTTAAAATTGCATTTGATCTCATCTCTGGCTGAAGCCATGGGACTCATTTTGCGATATCTTCTCCTACAGCTAACTTTACTAAAGCTTGTTTATGTTCTTGGAAATGATTAAGATTCTGGTGTTAACATTTCTTTCTTTTTTCAGTGTGGTACTATTGTGGCTACTTACTGGACAACTTCAAGCTAACACTAAACGTAAGACCAATTACATTTTGTTTAAAAAGAGTGACCTTGTGATGGTAAAATAGATTTAAATCAATTTTAAATCTATTTAAAAAATTTCTAATATTGAGAAACATTACTTGTTTTATTTTGTCTTGTAATCCACAGCAAATTATCATGGAAATTAGTTAGGCAATTGGGATGCCATCTATGAGCCTCAGGTTCCTGAGTACCAGCCAAAACCACAGCCCCTGGTTCCTGGTTATTGGCCAAAACCTCAGTACCAGCCCAAGCCTCAGCCCCAGCAGCCGGTTTACCAGCAACAGTATTGGCTCAGGTCTGAATACCCAGACTGAGGCTTCAACAGGTTATGTAAACAAAATGGCTTTATTTATTATATGGTAAGTTTCTATGATGATGCTTGGTTTTAATGAAATCATGCCCCCTCACAGAATGATAGGGACCAGTGTCCAATATGGCAGCAAAGGGGGCTTTTTCTACAACACTGGTGCATAGGTTTAACGGTAGGTGTTTAGTTATACACGTAAACTGCTTAATCAGTCCTCTTGATACTATGGTTAACTCAACTAATTGCTTTATCCTATTTCAGATTTTCCAACTGATGGGCCTTGTTCACTTAAAGCTTTTACTACGACAATCTTTAAGAAATAAAATGCTCATTTTAATACCTTGGTGTGAAAATCGCTGCATTTACTTCGTTGGGGGGTTTTAAAGTCTAAAATGTCAAACTGATTCTACTTGGAATACAAGCAAGAACACCTCCAATACTTATGACGACAGCAATAGACTTTTAGGACCATTGTATAACTTGCTCTAATTTGTGTATTTTTTTTTTTTTTCTGAAGCTATTGTGACAGATGTCACTTGTCCTAAAGTTTCGTTAAAACAAAGTTACATTTCTGCCTATTGTAGGCCATTATTTAAAATGTTTTATATATCATATACAACATGTATTTCAACTAATTGCTCAACCCTATTTCTTAAGGCCATAAAGATCCTTAAATGTTAGGCCCCTTACTGTGGACTCTTCCTTGATTAACAATTAGGCTATAGAAGCTTTTAGTTTCGTACTTCTAATTGGGTGACAACTCGTGTTTTGTTCAATTACTTTTGGATAGAAAGGACAGAGGTCCTAACAGCTTGAGGACTTTTTATCCTCCATCTTATCTTTTGTCTAAGTTAATAAGACAACTTTGGGATTTGAACTCTCACATTCCTTTACTTTGTACCTTACCATGTAAGTTAAGCAGAACTTCCATAGTTTAAAAGTAGTTTTGTTTCTTCAATGCACTCCGTATGAACGAGTAGGCTTGTCCAAATTCCTATCTTCCCTACAGTCCTTGAATGCAACATAAGAGCCGCCCCGCTCTACCGGATTTCAGCTTGTAGTAAGTCGCTCTTGCCAGTGACAGTCAGCACTCAAACCGTCAGGACCAACTGGATTGTACACCTGTATCAGAACTGTAAATTATTTTGAAACGTTTGTGATGAAGCGAACAGTAATAGACATTCATAACTTGTCTCAATGACTGCAGAGCAACAGGCAACTTGGCTGCAAACTCACTGACTCACTCATCAGCTTTGTAGGAACTGTTGCACAGAATCCCTTCGCGATGTCCCTGCTGTGTGTCAGAGGTAAGGTCTACATCCAGAACTGCAGGTTGTGCTTTTAAATAAAAAGGAAACATGAATTTAAAAAAAACAACAGGAAATTATATGTACATCTTAATAAGCTGTTCTGCTGGACTTAACTTAAATCATTAACTGTAAAAAGATATTGTCAAATTTTTAATATGCTTGAACAAACATAAAGCGAAACCGTGAGTTTCTAAGAAAATGATTATTAATTAAAATATTTGGTTGGCTATCACAAAGATAAAAGTTTGGATACAAAATTTGCCAGAACGAAAGAAAAACTAAGTTAGAATTATGTAGGCAACAATTAATATCTTGCCCATCGTTTTCCTGAATTCCACCACTAACATGAAGTTGATAATGTGGATGTGGGGGAAGTTAAGTTGTGAAGCTGTATTCAATGTACAAACTCAAGAGACATTTCCAATAGTTTCTTTTACATTCCCACATTTGGGATTAAAGCACACGTAGGCTATCCAGTGTCATTAAGAATCACATCAAATAAAATACTTCCATCTGTCTTAAACGACAAACATGCACATTTTGGAGATGCTGAAGGCTACAAAGGACTATTCAAAGCCTGTAACCGATGTGTAATTGAAATTGGTAATGATTACAACATGTATTTCTAAATCTAGTATATATTTTATTTACTTGTATTCAATACATTATTTGCGCTTAAAGAATACCTTGTTTCGTTTATTTGCCCCAGGATAGAAAATATCAATAAATATTATTGTTAATCAATTTGACTTGTGAGATAGGTCTGGGTTGTTGAGGGGAAGTGAGATGAAATTGAATGATCTATTGCTTCCTCCTTCCACAAGTGAAATTCAGTAGCTGTTCAATCGTAGCTGAGTGGACAGTGGTTTTACTGGGTGTAACTTAAAGAATGAGAAACACGTTGGGCTGAAATTGACCATGTGCATTTAGAAAATTAAGTTTAGTTAATTAATGAATAAAAAGGGATGGACCCTTACACATACACCAGTTAATTCAGTAGTTTGGCTCCTCTCCAGGTGACAAATTGTCCTTCCTCAGTCATGCTGATATTATTTTATCATCAAACTTTTTTCATCCTATCTCTTACACTCAGCCTCTGGGGGTTTGTGTCTCACTTGTAGTTTTTTGACCAGTTCTCATCTTTGGTGTGAATGCCGCCTGAGGCTGGAAGGAGACCACATAACTCCATGTCTGCAACAAACTGGTGTAAAAAGGGGTGAGGTCTGAGAGGTTGGGTGTTTGAGGGGCGAATTAAAGCTAGTGTAAAGTGGATTTAACCAAGCTTATTTTAAATAAAACAATTATCTTGTTCAACTGTTTCAATCAAACCTTGAATTTTACACTGGAGTTTTTCATAGCGGTCTGTTCTTAAATCGTAGAGTGATTATTTGGTGCAACATTGTTGTAAGGCCTGTTCTTAATGGCTTAATGTTTTGGCTCTTTGTGTGATGCTTGCAGTGTTGTTCGAGTTTGTGGCTGTTTAGAAGCACTTTTGGTGGTTTTTCCTACAATCTGGATGAGGCTTCTGACAAAGTCAATGCATGTCCTCTTAGAGCAGTTGGTTGCTGAAGCCCCAGAAGTGTTGCTTGCACATTTTGAGAAATGCTCCTTTCAATAATGTGAAACCCAGCATTGCTCTTACTTTGCTCTTCAGCTATATCTGCCAAGTGTCAAGTTCTTTAGATGAATGGTTTGCTCCTGTACAAGAGAATAACTTTGCTAAAATTGGTTGTGACAATTAGATATTAACAGCAGGAGTAGAAAATAAAAGCAGATTTGTATACATTTAAATAGCAGAGATTGATTTATGTTACAAGGGGCGTGAAGATATGAAGTGATAAACAGTTCTAACAGAATCCAGGACAAAAAAACAAGATTTAGTTTGAGATTGCAGTTCTAAAGTCACAAGCAAAAATCTAAAGTATGAGAAAAACTCATACTTCAGTACTTTTTTGTACTAGAAGATTTTTTTGCCTTATTTAAAATGTTAATAATTATTTGTTCTTTGCATATAGTTGTCAAATCCGGAACAACATAAGGCTGTAGCTCAGTTGGAAGAGTGGGCTGATTGGTAATTGTAGGTTTGGTAGTCCGATACCTGGCTGTTGCTTCGAGCTGTTCCTGAGCAATCTCTGATCCCGCTCACTGTTTGTGTGGGTGAAGGAGAATTTTTTATATTTTTTTGCAGTCACTTTTTTAGCCCAAGGGTCATAATTCACATTCTTGACATGTTGAAGACACCAAAAGTCTGAAAGGACAGTCCCACTTTAACCTATTTTTGAGACTGCATATCTCTATATCACTTAAGTATTATGTCATTGTAATTCAGTGCAAACCCTGGCAAAATGTGGCTATACCTTTGCTCAAACTTGACTATGCAAATTGACACATGGTCAGTCATGAGAATGAAGAATTCATTATACCAGTATGCCATGACCTTTGAACCCTTTACCCTTGTTAATATCATGCTTGATCATGTCCCTTATGTATTTGTATAGTCTGCCTTGTTCCATGATTTCTTTTGGCAAAGTTTTTGCACCTTTATAGGTGGATAAAGGTAGAAGAAGGGCAGTGTTGCTCAGAGAAACCAGGATAAGCATGTAACTAGAGGATTTAATCCAGTTAAGTAAATGTAAAGTCATGTGTACATTCAGCAGGTAAATGTGTGCCCTATGCCTGACCTTTTTCTGGAGAGTGGCTTACTGATATAACTAGTAGTGAAAGAGCATTCTAGTTGCTGAGTTTATTTTGTGTGTTCTGTGTATGAAATCAGCTCAGTGTAGAAATCTGACAGTTACCTGGTTAAGTGCTCTCAAGTCAGATTGTAGGCGACTCTTAATTTCTCTACTTTAGCCTCATGTGATGGATACTTAAAGGGATACTTCACCCGTTGAAACATGAATCTGTATTGACATTGGGTCATATATGTAGTAGAAATGTGAAATAAATTTTGAAGTTGGTGCCTTCTTGACCGAGAAAAGGCAGTAAGTGTCTTTTTGGCTCATGTGGATGAAAGACAACAACTCCCAGAATGCACAGCACCGCAGGCCACTCCCGCTGAAGTAGAGAAGTTATGGTGCATTCACGTGGTATCGGGAAAACGAGATTCCTAGTTGTAAAATGCACATGAAACACTTGCTCAAGTCGGTTTTGTGTTTTGTTAATGTTAACATACTTTTTATTCATGCACGTATTGCACATAAACTCTTTCTCAAATATAACTTTTGACAATAACATTTCTCCGAGTTGGGAAGTCGGAAGAACGACTTCCCAACTCGGACACTTGGACCGCCCGAGCAGCACCTGAATGCAGCATTATATACGGACATTTACAAATACGGACATTTCCTCAACTGATTCAGAGATTTTTTTCAGAAGGAATTGGCATCTTGGAAATTCCTGGCAGAAAACAGACTCTATGTCTGTGTCCATAGGCAAACAGTGACAGCACCGACAACACAAGTCTGCCCTGGCTCCTTCTTCCTACTCACAGCCGCGGACCTAGCCAGCTAGGCTAGCTAGCCTGCCTGTCGGCACCAGCAGCCAGCTTGTCGCTATATTGCGGCTCGTAGAAAGAACCACAAACATCCGATTCGAGCACAAGACCTTCAAAATCCTTCAGTCATATCAGTTTGAAGTTGAAACATACTTTTTTTGCCATTCTCGGTCCTTCAGCTTTATCCATAGAGACACCCAGTTCGAGCCGGCTCAGGCTCCCTGTTCAGCTGCTGTCTGTCTGCAGAAGGCACAGTCTGGCAGCAATATTGCGGGCGGCTCGTAGAAAGAGCCACTAACATTCAATTGGAGCACAAACCCTTTAAAATCCCCTTCATCCATATCAGTTTGAAGTTGAAACATACTTTTTTCGCCATTCTCGGTTGTTATCAGCATTCTCCATAGAGCCTGTTAGCATAGCTTCCAAGCAAGATGGCGGATGTTAAGTTTCGATTCTGGCAGTGAAGCCCCGCCCACTGATCTGTAATAGGTCTGTAGCATCAGTGGTCGAAAACATGAGGAACTAGCAATGTAGTTTCACCCCTGCTACCACAACAGCCGCAGGTGACGCAATACGACGATTTTTGCGTCACCTGCGGCTGCTTCTCAGAAAAGAAAATACGTATTTTTCCCGTCTCAGGGGGAAATGAGGGCTAGATGCAAGACCATTCAATAATAAAAACAAAAGTTTACTACTGATACAAAGCTTAATGCAAATGGGTGAAGTATCCCTTTAAAGCTTCTGACTCGCATTCTGTTTCCTAGTAACAGTCCTAGTTGGTTACCTTTAGCCATGACGGTGATCTTTCTCCAAACTTAACCATGACCACAGTGTTCCCAGAAGTTGACCTTTAAAGCTGCAGAAGAAGTTTCTTTGTTCTTTCATGTGGGGATATTGTGGGAGAATATCAGCACAATGCTTAGTCAAGACAAATAAACAGTTTAGTCATTAGTTCTGAAAATCCTACCAATTAAATGATGATACTGTCAATTGATCCTTTGTTAACTCTCTGAATGGTCCGCTGACTGCCAGTCAGAGAGCTTCTTCTCATAGCAACCATTGCTGGGCCACTTCCGGTTAGACAAACTTTCAGCTGGTCCAAGTCTTTTCAGTGCGTCGCAGTGAAATTGTGACCTTATTTTGTTACTTAACATTGTTAAAAGGTGCTTGAGGTGTCTGTAAGAGTGACTCAAAATATCCACATCCTAATCCATGAGTATTTTTCTTCCAGTTCCATAAACCGAAGGAATGTCGTTTATTTGATTGGTTATATGACGGCTATTTTAAAAAATATAGTCGGCCCAAGTACAATTTGAAAAAATGAAAATTTTGTTTGCTTGATTCAGTATACATGAGCAGTTCTGCCGTGTGACAGTTCCACTTCCAGAGACAGTAAATGAGGCCTAGGTCTTTTTCACATGGATCTGTAGCATTTAGCACTAATTGATGTTGCTGTGATTGACAAATTGTGCACATAACTCTCAACTCTCAACCCTGTTTCCAACATTTAGAGGATATTTCAGACCCCTGGCTCTAGAAATGTTCACTGAAGGAATCAAGAGGTCTGTCAGATCTTGAGGTATTTTCAATTGTTTCAAATGGGGAGGAGCAGGATGACAAGTTATAGAATTATTTTAAGATACGCCTGTTAGGAAGATGACATAATTTGTCTTTGCCTTTCTAAACCATGTCATGTCTCTCTAATGGACTGGTTTGGAGACTGAATCAGGGTTTATTTGATTAGTTGGTTCCCCATTAGCCACTACCTAAGTAGCAACTACTCTTCCTGGGGTCCATTCATAAAAAAATTATCTCCTGCGTGAACAAGTCCAATGTTTTGTTGAACTTCTCAACATGCAATTTTGTCACTCTATCAAATTGCCAATTTACTTCCTCCTCAACTCCCATTTAAATTGCCAACTTAAATTTTTTGAGCTGATGGAATGAGGTGATCTTTGTAATCATGGCAGCAATAGTAAACACATGTGAAATGTTAGTTTCATTGTTTTTGTCCTGCCAATCTGCCTCATGTAAAGCATGATGTGATGTAAAATATCGAGATACGTTTGGTATACTCCATCCTTCTGACCAATGACAAACCTATGTGACAGAGACAAAAGTCAATCTACTGTTTCTGTTTTTTACCCAGCCCTTCAGATATTCTCTCCTTGATTAAAGGGACTCAAGACTCTCCATCAAATTGAAGGAAGTGCAGAAAAACCAGAAGAATTGCATACTTGCTTTTTAAGAGCCATGATGCTGTTCAGTGGCCATTTTCCTGCTTCCTTGTTCCTTGTTGTGTGAAGGGCCCTCAGAGCCTGCATGGTGGCTCCTCTGAACACAGTGAACAACTGCAGAGAACTGAAAGACAGTCTGAGACGGTTCAGTCTGTACCCAGCCTGAGCTGTTTGTAGAAGACATTTAATGTAAACAGTAATGGTGTTAACAGTAATGGTATTTAATAATTTGCACGAGTGTTGAGTCAGGCTACTGTCAAAAAAAAGCAGAAGAATTATATTTAACTGTAATAATGGGAGATGAATACAAGGGGCTACTTGGTCTTGCCAAGATAACAATGATGAAATATAACTTGATTTATTTCTCTTTATAAAATGGGGAAGTATATGCGAAGATTGAAACAAAAAACAAACCCTGCAGTCAAATCATTTACTAAAAAGGGGCAACAAAAGAGAAGAATGTGAATATGCCAAAAAAGAAAAATGTATGTAAATTGAAAGAAAAAGGGAATTCATAAGAGAAAAAAATATTTAAAAGATAGATAACAATTATTAGAGTGACAGTGAAAGGCAATGTTAATGTGTTGTCAATTTGTAAATGTGTTTATAACTGGTCACAGAGTTTACATCTCTTACAGTGTTGGAGTGGTTCAGACAGAGGATCTAGATGGTTTCCAGGATTTTAAAACTACAAAGAATTAGTTCTTCAGACTCGTCCCAAACCATAAAAAGTCTTGTAAAAAATAATTTAAAGCATCCCCTGTGGACAAAGGGGTCCTTCTTCTCTCTTTACTGATTGTGTCTTGCAGTGTTTGTCTTTATAATCCTGCTTTCTTTAACAGTCAGTTGTATCACTCACCTAAATCGTTGCTGGCATTGAAAATTGTTATATAAAAATGAGCAGTCTTGTTAATTATGGTATTGTCAGCTTTTGATGGTCACATGGAGGCATCTGTCTAAAGTTCAGTCTTTTTTTTCATAACCTGTTAGAAACTCATCACTGAAGCTTTCTAATCAATACTAAGAGACAGATGGAGCCAGTGCAGGTTAGCTAAAACGCGGCTGATATACTCTTATTTGTTTGTTCTGGCTGCACAGTTCTGACAACAAGTTCAGATTATCATGGATTTTTCTGGAAAGCCAGTTTAAAGAGCATTATAGAAGTCAGGTTTCTTTGACATAGATGCAAGAACAAGTTTTCTGGCATCTTGTTGGGCATCTTGTTCCAAACCTTTGCAATACTTTTAGTTATTGAAGAGAAATAGTTGTTACAGGTGTTTTCTGTTCTTTATTCCTGCCTGTGTCGTTTTTATTTTGTAATTAAGGCCTGTCTGTATTCATGAAGGTGATAACTGAGAGCGTTTTGTAGGCAACCTCAAGTGACAGGTGAGTGGAGTAGGTGAGGACGGAGCAGGTCAGTAAGCACAGCGGCACACTGTGCTGGAATGACAGAGACACAGTAAAGCTTCACATCCCGTCTGTGGAGAGGGGGTGGGGAGAGAGGGGGAATAATCCTCTGGCCATCTGCTGCTTTTGCTGTCCTGTGTGTGTTTATGCTGTGTGTGTTATGCTGCTGTGGGTGTGTGTGTGTTTTTGTGTGTTTGTGTTTGACTGTGGCTCACAGGGACAGAGAATTCACTTCCTTTTTCTCATTCCCTACTTTATGATAATACTACTTCCTGGTATTGGACTCATCTGCCTCTGTCAGTTTGTCCTGATGCTTAATCCTTTCTGCACACTACTAAACTGACTTTCTCCATAAATGTGGTCGAAGATTTTTTCGTCCACTGACACTTTGAATGGTTATGAAAGAAATAGAATTTGACCCCTTAGCACAGAAAAATACACCTTGTCTGTAGCAGTGATTAAAGTGTTTGCATACATGCAAAACCATCATGATGACGACTGGAAACAGTAAACCTGCTCAACATTAGCATGTTAGCATTGTCATTGTGAGTACATCTTCCTAGAACAATTTGACATGGCTGAAGACCTTTAGTCTTATTCAATTCCTAAGTGCCATGATGAGCTATAACAGCCCGTGTGTTACTGACAGATGGAGTCTATATATATACAGTATATGTTAACGGCAAATGCACCCCCAGTCTGCATCGTTCTGATAACATCATTTATTTGCTCCAAATAATATCAAGTTTTTTCACTGGATAATAAGACTGCATGATATTAAAAAAATAATATTGGGATATGTCTTTTTTCTTGTCTTCTTTATTTTTTTTCAATTTTTATTTTGGGGCTTTCACCTTTATTGGATAGGACAGTGGATAGAGTAGGAAACCAGGAAGAGAGAATGGGGAATGACTTGCTGGAAAGGAGCCACAGGCTGGACTCGAACCCAGGCCGTCTGCTTCAGGGGCAATTGGCTCCGTACAAGAGGCAGGACCTAACCACTAGGCCATCTGCGCCCTGGATATGTGTTGTTTCTGCCAAATATTTGCGCTGTTAAAAGATGAAGTACATTTTACTGGGTACTTCATGTAAAGAAATACACATATGAGACTTATATTATGACACTGAATGTTGAAACACAATCTCTGCTCTGCAGGTCTAGACACTAAAAGTAAACACTCCTCCGAACATTTGTGGCGCACATACAGTATAGACAAACAGTACTAACCAGCACCCGGATGAAGTGCCACTATTATCTTTCAAAAATCACCTTGCATAATTAAACACTTGTCGCAAGCATTCAGTGGACCTAATGTGTGATAGGGCTGTGCTCAAAAAATCAATATGGCAATATATCATAATCAATCAATCAATCAATCAATCAATCAATCAATCAATCAATCAAATAATCAATCTTTATTTGTATAGGGTCAATTCATAACAAATGTTATCTCAAGACACTTTACAAAAAGCAGGTAAAAGACCTTACTCTTTGTTATTTAATATTACGAAAGAGGAGGTAAAAAGACCATACTCATTGTTATGTTACAGAAAGCAGGTAAAAGACCCTATTCATTGCTATACTACAAAGACCTTAATCCATCATGAGGGTTGTTCAGGCAGGCCGTCCACCAATGATCCCGAGGAAGCTAAGAGAGCTCAGGAGCTCCCAGGAAAAGATGTGGTTAGTAACTGAGATTTTCAGATAGCGACATGCAGTAATATGATCTCACAGAGAGAGAGAGAGAGAGAGAGAGAGAGAGAGAGAGAGATAGGAGCTCAAGGTGCCAGTTCCCCCGGTAGTCTAAGCCTATAGCAGCTGTGATGACAGTTTTGAAAGACAATTGAGCTATAGTGCAGTGCACAATAACACCATGGCCATAGCTCTGGGATTAAAATATTTGATGTATTTCTAGGATCTCTGAGGACCTGAATTGAAGTGTTTTAAGTAGTAGGATAATGCCTCTGCTGTTATTCTTAACAATAAAGAACAGCTGTTGTAGTGAATTCTGTATAGGACATGGTCATTATCCAAAATCAATGTATATCACGATATGTATTGTATCGTGGCCTCTGTATCGTGATACGTGTCGTATGGTGGGGTTGTGGGAAAAACCCAGCCCTAATGTGTGACAGTATAGTCATACATGGAATGTGAATTAAAGAAAGGCCTTAATTGTCCCACAGTGCACTGAAACCTCTTTCAGTTGCTTGTTTTGTCCAAGCACAATTTAAAATATTCACAACTGATTACTGACTATTCAAAACATTGCCGGCTCTTAATCAGTCATTATATTAAGACTAATTATGATTTGTCATCGGACTGCCACATCTATACTTGTGTCAAATCAGAAGTATTGCTCAAGAGCAGTTTCTATTTTGGGAAGAATTTTTGTCGGAACTAAAGTTGAAGTGTTGAAGTTAGATTGCACAGTTGTTTATAGATATAAGGTAAAGAAGGTAAAGATAAGGGAGGAATGTTATAGTGTGTGTGAGTGTGTGTTTGCGGGTGATCACATCATCTATGAGCTCCCGTCCCTGGACCCCCTCCAAGTGTCTCCCTCTTGGACTTCTTAAAGCGTCTCTAATTGGCTCATTAGCGTGGTGAAATGAGGACACAGCAGGGGGAGAAATCTGTGAGTTTGTAATTAAGAAGGTGATGTGAGGTATACATGCTGCTCTATACCATTAATACTCTGATACGGAGGATAATCATCTGTAAAGTTTTATTACCATCAATTTTACATTATTTTGAGGGCTTGAATAAGCTCATAAATTAGTCGATGAGAATGAGAGTTTTTAAATCTTATGAGCCTCATTCAAGAACAACTGATCTTCATACTGTAATTGATATGATGTCTCACAAAGAGTTTAGCACGACAGAATTTCTCTCCAGATCAGGTCGTGAAGGAAATAACTGAGAGATCAGACATCCCCTCCCCAATTTTTTTTTTTAGAATATACTTTTTAAAAATCTAAGTACAACAAGCTGTAATGTAAAAAAAAGTATAATTTTGATGACAGTATTCGTTACCCTCCAAAAAGTACATCAACATTAATCTACATTACAGAAACATAATAGAAATCTACCTCTGAATAACTATTTTTCTCATATGAGATTTGACAGTGTTGAACATGTAACAGGTATGCACACAGTTGATTAGATGTGTGAATGTCTTTGCTGCTCCTGCAGCATGTGGTGTATGGTGCGAGTCAGACAAAACAAATGGGGAGGGGGAGTTTAGGGACTATATTTTAAGTTTTTGGAGCGAACACTGCACTCTTGAACAGAGTTTATTTGGCTAGGTATACAACATACAGTATATTTACATTTTTAAACACCCATGTTTGTTCTTCGGCATGCATGACTTTTGACTTAAAAGAAGCATAATGTTTGTGTTGTACAAATTGTTTAGTGAACTATGGGAGCCCACAAATAGGAACCAGACTGCCAACATCACTCTACTATAAGCAAATGGTCAAAGGATGGACAGTGTTAAAGATTCACATGTACAATGCTCAAAAACACAGCTCAGTCTCTCTGTATTGACCCATACACATACACACTCATTATTAGGTGGGCTTGTTGAGGTCTGCAGGGCCTGTCGTTTAATGGAAGTGAGAGGGTGTTAATGACATGGCCACTAGGTTGCCAACCTCCACACACTGAAACCCACTGTGATTTGAAGGACTGCAGTTAAAAATAGATCCACCGTCTGGCCTGTTGTAATGACACTGCTCTGGTCCAGGCCTGTCTGCCTTTTCTGTGTGTCCAGTTTGATAGTGCTGCTTTTTTTTAAAGGTGTAAGGGTGAGATGAATGAATGAAGTAGAGCACAAAATTAAAAGGCTAATTCATAGGAATTGTTTAATTCATTTATGGATCATCTGTTTTTCTTTCACACATGCTGTAAATGGATGAAGGGATTAAGGGTCAGCTGGAAGGGATTCAGTGACTTGCTCAAGGACCCTTCAGCAGTATCACAGCTTCAGAATTTATTTCAAGATCAAGAGGTGGTTTTAAAGAGTTTTGGATACTTAGCAAGAGGCTCGTCTTTATTACAATTACAATAAGACAATCTCAAGATATTGTTTTCATATATACTTTTAGGGCATTTTCACCTTCTTTACTCAACAGTTTGAAAGTGAACAGGTTAACAGGAAATGGTGAGAGACATGCGTAGTAATGCCCCCCGAAACCTTAAGGATTTGTTCATCCTGCTGGTAAATAACATTTTATTGAGTGTATAGGATATTATATTTTTTCCAGGAAAATACTTTTTTTACCGAGTTTTTTAAAGGCAATTATCCCTCACTAGGTCAGATTTCTATTCAATACTATACTTGACTGATATCTGTGGAAGGAACAATGGGTGCATCCAAATTGCAAAGTGCCTACTCAATCTGTCAGTAGACAGTAGACAGTACCTACTATCCATGCTGTATACTGTTAGTACCTACTATTCAGTAGACAGCACAGTAAGCAGATATTTGTGCCTACTTCATTTGATTCATTCAGGATGGAAGTGGTCATTTGTCGTCATTTGCGTTACCTGAACCGGCCGCCTCCATCCTCGTTTCTTTTTTTGTTTAGCTTTATTGAAGAAGAGTAATGCACATATACAGTCAGTAAACAAAAACAAAATCACAATTTAAATAAAGTAAAAAACCGATTAAATAATAAAATAACATACAGTACATACAGGAAAGAAAGTAATATACAGAATATAAAGTAAGATAAACCAATAAAGACTCGTACATAAATATGTAAATCATTCTTTAAACAGAGGGGGAAAGGTTTTATAATCATGCAGACATTTGTTACATTTTCTGTTCTTAATTAAAAGGAGTGATTTTAGAAGAGGACTTTAACTCTAGATTAAGAATTGATTAAATTAATCCATGCTCGTTTGTTTTGATTTGGAGGCGCAGGTGAAGTGACGTTTTATGGTTAATTTCGCACAGCATTGTGGGTGGTAAAATACAATTCATTTCCTAAAAGCATGCATCCGATCCATACTGCATGAAACCAGGAAGTTAGTATCCATGCTGAAATGTTCAGTATACTGAGGTGGACACAAAAAATGCATACTGAATGACCACGAGAGTTCAGTCTACTGAAACTCCCTACTGAATAGTACACACTGCATACTGAACTGTGGCTATTCGGAAAGGGCCAATGTTCCCATCAGCCTTTTCGGTTAGCTTCTATGATAGCTGAGAATAGAAGAAGAGATGGAGAAAGTGTTTGATGATGACTTCTTGGCTTAAAAGCATTTAAAAGTTCAATATTTTGGGATTGAAGAGAATCGACATGCTACAAACACAGGATGAGTGTTAATCAACATGCAGAACAGTATAAATATGAAGGAACTGCAAGATGATAGCTAATGTGCTAACTTGAGAACTGTCTTTATATTGTGTACTTTACACAAGTTTATCCATAATGTGACATCACTTATTTCACTTTTTTTTTTTTTACCTTCCTCTTTAGCTGTTTGTATTTACTTTCCTATCAGTAAGAAGTTCCTTTTTCTGTGGTTAGGTTAATGTTGTAACCTCTGGTCTACCACAAGATCCTTATTGTCTTTCAAATCAAATCAGGTTGCTATCCAGACAGGAAGTAAAGTGCCCTTAGCTTAAGACTGTATACAAATACAAAATAAAAGCACAACAAAAAATGTTGAAATGCAAAAAAATTGAATTTCAAACATAGATACAGTCGGCGTCGCGTCATAGTTTGGTGGGGGGCCTCCCGTGGGGGAAAAGAATCCTTCCCCCCCAGCCACCAATAATGCAAACATGCAGATTTTAAACTCCGATGCTAGCGCCTACAAGCTGTCATGTCCCATATTGATTTATTACTGTAAATTGACAAAGAAAGATAAATTAATAAACTGAACAGAATAGGATGGAATTGTTGTCCGATACGTTTTAAAAGACTGGACGAATGATCCAACTAAACGGCCCGAAGTGTCGTTCCCAGATATCTTTACTACCTGGTTGAATCACCCGGTAAGAGACAATATCACATTTGTTATAGATATGATGAATTACACTTAATATAATATTAGTATCTCGGTACCAGACAACCATTTACACTGAATACAATAGCATATTTGAGTTCATTCCATGCAACTGCTTATTATTACTAGCCTAATATTAAATTGTATATTCGTTTACTGTTGAAATGTGCGTTGCGAAGAAAGCTCATTTCACTAAACGTGGGATATATTTCACTTGCCTTTTAACTAATAATCCTACATATATGGTCCCCCTGTAACAATCTTACACAGTTTGGATAAGGTGAAAATTACGTTAAATGTAACTGTACTGCAGTGCTGCAGTGCTGACTACAGGCATATACGTTTGAATTTTGTATCCAACTGGCAACTAAGCTCGTCCTCCCGCCTCCCGTCTCTCCTACTCGGCTCTGTGCTTCGGTTGGGTAAATATAAAACCTTAGATTTAGATTTTCAGTTTATTTGTAGCGATGAAGGGCACACAGCAGCTCTTTAGCATTGTGTCTATAGTGGTTTTTTCCCCCTCAGCGCGAACCGGATGTGGCGTTTTGTGGGCGTTCCCCTTGATGCCGACTGTATCTATGGGATCAAAAATGCAATTCATTAAAAAATTAAAATCTTGTCAAATTGTTTTAATCAAATCAATTACACACAAAAAATAGGTCAAACGTCTTTTTTTTTGCATTGACATGTTTTATAAAGAGATCATATGTAAGAATGAATGGCAAAAAAAACACAGTTCATTGGTAGAATAATGTTGTTCATCTACAACATACACAGGTTTAACAGATGTTCGAATGACGTAATATTTCTCCTACTGCACAGCTCTACAGCAGCAGGTTTAATCCAACCCTGACTCATGCATGAGCATAAACATCACTTGTTTCCCCACAAAGCCATCGCTAGTTTTTTCAATATCTCAAAGCTTTGGATGCTCCAGAAGGTCAAACATCAGCTGCTCATCATTTCTGCTGGTCAAGAAGGTTTCTGCTTCTCTTATTATTTGTGTGCAGTACAATGCAGAAGGGTCTGCTAGATTTCCGTCCTGCTTAAGGCATTAGCTGGCAGGGATTATCCCACCAGCCAAACGCTCGGTCATCTGCAGCACGCATCCTCTCATACAATCATTCTGACAGACACGTGTCTGATATGTGGCCTGCTTTACTGGCTCTGATCAGGCTCTCCTGCCATCTGGCCTATAGGTATGCTGACCTCTTCAAGCCCTGAAATGTGACACTGACCTTTGTGTTACTTCCTGAAAGAGATCAACTGCAACTATGTTTTTCAATTATAAAAACCCACTGATTTATAAAGTGATAATGTATTTTAAGGCTGTCTTTTGTAAAATCTAAGTAGGCACAACCATCTGAATAACTATTAAAAAAAATGAAATCATTTTAAAGTTGTTGTTTTTTTTACAATTAGGACACATTTGATGGCAAAGCACAAAATGTAATGAAGCACAAACCAAGTCAAGCAAACTCGCAAGAAACACAAAAAATACTCAAAAAAAAACTGGAACAAAACAAATGGTGTTGATAAAATCTATTAGTAATGTAGATATGTGTGTTTTGGATTTTTAATTTATTTGATATCGTCTAGACAAAATGCTTAGGTCCTTCTGACAGACAATTTAGCTCATGCTTTATTTAAACTAAATTCTTACTGGATGCAAACTTCTAAAAGGGACTAATGACATTTCTTTTTCTTTTTCAAATGGATCAAAAAGTATTTTAGTAGACTGCAAA
This sequence comes from Tautogolabrus adspersus, assembly GCA_020745685.1. Lineage (NCBI taxonomy): Eukaryota > Metazoa > Chordata > Actinopteri > Labriformes > Labridae > Tautogolabrus > Tautogolabrus adspersus. The sequence continues at coordinate 20,994,745 of CM036534.1, forward strand.
AATCTATCTTCATCCTCTTCAACATGGTGAACTGTTAATGTGTATATATATTTTTTGATGGGACACCTTCAAAAGTAGATTCATCCAATCACATAACATTTTTTTTTAATTATAAAGAATCAGATTTTTCGACCGTCTCGATGCTCAATATTTGTTTGTGTGATTAATTGTAATAGAGTGAGGTATGAGACACAAAGCTAGTGTCTCAGCTTTGAACTGCAGATCCCACAGATAGTCACAGTAAGAAAAAACATAAAGCCACTTAAAACTCCTGTAAAAATTGTGTTGCTGATTATGAAACAGATATACAGAGTTTTATCTTCTATTCTCAGGCCGGCAGTATGTGCACCGTGATGAAGACAAAAATGCATCAGGGCTCCTTCGTACCTGCTGCTATTTGTTTGCTGAATAGTAGTTAACTTTAATTACTTGTGGCTCTTTGCACACTGCACTTTTCACTGGATGTTGTACTGTATGATCTCTGGGGGGCTCTTATGTAATTATGTATTTATGTATTCAATGTTTGTGGATTGTCGATTAGTGTTGTATATGTTTTGAATGTTTCTGGCTGCAAACCAATTTCCCTGTGGGGACAACAAAGGTACCTTTGACCTTTGACCTTTGATGTCTCTAAATGAGCTATAAAATCAGACCATAAGCAAGAAGATTGACTATTTCATGTAAGTTACATTTACTGCATGAACCTGCTTGAAAGAGTCTTTTGAAAGAGTCTTTATTTACTTTATCCAAGGAAAAGATTCACAGTGAGTAATAAGTTTGACATTTAAAAGACAGCAGTATGACTTTTTTCATTTGAGAACACTTCTTATGCATGCACATGACAAGTTCAGCGAAGACATAAGAGGCACCGCTTTGTCCACAGGGGTTGCCAAGATTGACACAGAATAAACATTCTTCATATGAGCTTTGAGTGGTACAATTCACTAAGAAGCATTCTGTCTCAGTTGGTGGCCATCTCTCTGGCAAAAAAGGAGGTTGAATTGGAAAGTCATTTTCATTGTCTGCTGTGTTTAGGTGTAGTTGTGAACTCATAGCGATGCCTTCACGGCTGAGAAAAGCACTTTGCTTCTACAGGGCTTCTTTATTTGTCCCTCCTTTTTTGCAGAGAATAAAGTCAGATTTGTTGACCTCACTGAGTGCAGCAGGATTAATCATTTTATTTTCTTATTTTCATAGTGATAAAACCTAAAGGATGTCATAAAATCACACATTTTTTGCTGCTGAGATAAAAAAAAAACTCCCATGGGGCTTGTGAATCATCTCAGCTTAGATAAAAGCCAGACAGCACATCCCAAGGAACTCCAGTGATGCTGCTAAAAATCTGACCTTTCTCTCCACTTAACCAAAAACAATTAATTGACACTCTGGGATCAATGAAATCACTCGACAAATGTTAGCTAAACTGTCTGTTAGGAAAATGTAACCTTTAACAAACAGTAAACAGCCTGACACAGATAAGTATTCTTGCACAGCTCCTCCCTTTTTATATATTTGTATCAAGTGCTCTGTACAGTTTTTAGTTTTTTCAAACAGGCTTTGACATTTCTCTCACGCACTTATTACATTTTTCTCTCCAGCCACAGCTTAAGAATGTTGACAATGATTCCTATTCACAAAAATCTAAACCTGTTTTTTTTTTTGCCTGATACATGTCCAACAATATACATAGTGTGATTGGAGGGTTAAACAGAGTTCAGTCAGACAATCTTTTCTTTAGCAGGCTGAATCACACAAAAAATTACTGCTGCATTTAACACAGCCTTCTAAAGTCCAGTCACATTTTGCTCTCATAACAGTTGGGCAGGCTTGTTAGTACCCAGCAAACCTTTGGTCCACTATATCCTTTCCTGATGTACAGGCATGTGTAAGTGGCCTGTCCCAGACTAAGGACCTTCATAGTCAGGCCTTACTACGTAAGTCCAGGGGCGGCTGTGGCTCAGTTGGTAGAATCGTCGTCTCTCAACCGGAAGGTCGAGGGCTCGATCCCCAGCTCCTGCAGCAACATGTCCGATGTGTCCTTGGGCAAGACACTTTACCCTGAATTGCTCCCGCTGCTTCGTTGGCGGCGTATGAATGAGATTAGTTACTTCTGATGGTCTCACTACATAGCAACCTCTGCCATCAGTGTGTGAATGGGTGTGAATGGGTAGGTGTGACATGCGGTGTAAAAGTGCTTTGAGTAGTTAGAAGACTAGATTCTGCCTATCGCCGACTGATTGATGAATGAATGGAGCAAACAGCCAAATCTATATAAAATTAGACTTTGAGAATCCCCTTATAGCTGTAAGAAAACCAAATTTCAACTATGTATGAACATTCATTTAAGAAAAGAGAACCATAATACCTTGACTGTGTAGAAGGCATTGTGTTTTTTATTTATTTAACCTTTATTTAACCAGGAAAGAAAACTCATTGAGATTAAAAATCTCTTTTTCAAGAGCGTCCTGGACGCTACTCTATTACCAAACAGAACAAAGACATGAAGAAATATGATATCACAGGTTAATTTTAGTCAGGTGCCACAGTTGATAAGATTTGATCTGAAAAGCAGGCGGCAAGTTCTGTGATCAAAGAAGGAAAAAGGGTGACACATACTGTAATGACTGGTGTCTTGTCAACCTAATTGCAAAGAATGTCTTCATTTTCTTTTAGCTATTGAGAACACTTCTAACTGGACACAAAAAATAACAGTGTGTGTAGTTCTTCTTGCTGTTGGCAAATTGAAGCTACATTGCCGGATTCTCTAGAAACTAGTTTTAAGTCCAGAACCCTGCTGTAAGGAACAAGCATCACCACGTTTCTTTTTATTGAGCTTCTTTAGTCCAACAGGAGTAAGAGGTTCAGGACTTAAGATTGGTAATAATTCATGGAATTTAATGAAATGGCGTGGTTCATTGGGTTGTGCTATACTACATTTATTTTAAAATTAGACCAGGCTGTAATAATTAAACTTTAGATTGTTTTTCTGAAGAACAGCAGATACAGGTATTCTTTTCGTAAATAAAACATATACTAACTGTGATATAAAATCTTGGTGTTTTTTCAACCTTTATTATATTTCTGTCTGTATATTAGGTATATATTAATTAGAGTCAGAACAAGACATGTTAGGAGACAACAAAAATGAGGCTCTTGCAAACAAAGTCTATGGCAGTCAATGGTGAAAACATTATCATTTAAGACAATAGATACAGCAATGCTTATGGGTTTCTAAGTATTCCTCATCTCACACATTCAAAGTCTTCTCTTCTCTTCTCTTCTCTTCTCTTCTCTTCTCTTCTCTTCTCTTCTCTTCTCTTCTCTTCTCTTCTCTGTAGCCTCAGTTTGAGTCTTTTTTCACAGTTGCAGGCCATTCACACAGGTATTTTCTTTGGCACTGAACCAATGAAAACACTGGGTTTCCTCTGAGCCTCAGCCAAGCTGGCACGAGTGACACACAAGGCAAGCTGTGCTGACAGCCTCAGACAAATGACCTGTTAACGATCTTTCTCTGTCTGGAGATGTGTTTCTTGTCAGTCTCTCTTATCACATATCACACTTTTGGACTTTAATTGAAAAAACATATTGATCTCCCACGGTGAGAATATGCATATAAATCTTGTTTAACTAACTAAGTTACCTTAGAAATGCAATAAAGTTCAACGCAGCTCTATGGTCAAATGACTACAACATTTATCCTGGGGGCTCAATTGTATTCTAGATCAATATCAGTGGCTCACTTTTAACCCAAAGCCCAGAACACTCTGTCATTTCAAGACCCTCTTGAATTTATGGCTTTCTCTGCTGTATATACTAGTAACTGTAAATATTGTTTTATGTTTTATCTTTAACTCACTTGCAATTGTACATAGCTTATTATTCCAGTCCTACCTGGTACTTATTGCTTATTTTATTATCTCTATTCTATTTATTATTTTTACAGTCTTAATTTATTTCTATACTTCCTACTTCTGTACTGTGTCTTAGAGCAACGGTAACAACCACATTTCCCCCTGGGATTAATAAAGTATTTCTAATTCTGATTCTGCTGCTATGTTAGACCTCACTGCTATTTCATTGAGGTGCTTCTTCAATAATTCCTAAATTTTTCCAAGATTTTTCCACTGATGTGGTGATTTTTGGTCTGTTGGCGGTTTCTGAGACACTGAACATTGTTTTCTCTGTCATACTTCATGCCTTTCATACATTGATCATTTTTAAGCATATTGATATTTGTGTAATGGTGTGTTCAGAATAAAGCAAAGACACTTTTTGTGGGATAGGTTGACAACTAGAATGACTGTAATAAACCACTGTGCAAAGTAAACACCTTTTCAGAAATCTGCGTAGTATGGAGGAAAATGTTAACATTTGACAATGTTTGCAATCATCAGTTAGACAAGTCATCAGTGTTGACCTAACTTTGGATACCTGCATTTTAATGCAGAATTTGTAAATGAGACTTTAGGTTTTTAGTGTTGTAGGTGTTTTGATTTGTATTCCTATGGTAGCTCATAAGTTTGGACCAACCATGTTGGAGCAGGCTATGCTTTATTATTAATATCATTAAACAGATACAGTCTTCTTCTGGATTCAGATAGCAATTTAATCTAGATGTAGTCAGTAACTATGACCCCCCTTCAGAATCAGAAAAGCTTTGATTCCAAATCTCCATTATCTCATATCTGGATATCCACTTGCCACACTTTTGGCCCAGAATTATTACAGTAAATTGTGTACCCAGAGGCTAAATCATGTCAGGCATATTTCCAAAGGTTGATGTTAATGAAAAATGCCTAAAATATAAACTGATCAAAGGACAGAGTTATAAGCTGTTTTTATGTGCTAGCTGTAAAATGCCACCATCTTTTTGTGTCATTTGCCACTTACTTAAAATGATGTCTGAATCATACATCTTTAAGAAAATTGAATATTCTGCCATTCATTCAAGTAAAGTGTTTAAGAGGAGAGGATAAATATTGCTGTAAGAAAAGGCAGAAGGGCAGAAGAAACATGTGTGCAGGTCAGAGGGAAATATATAACCTTCATAAAACCGTCCTACCTTCAAAAAACAAATAGACACAAACGACTGTAAAGATGTTAAATATTAAAGCCTAATCAGGATTTTATCGAGTCAAAGCACAGTCTAACAAACTGCAGAAAAAGAAGTAAAAACTATAGAAAGATTTTCTTATATACTGTATAAGTAATCTGTTTTTTTTCCCTTTTTGTTTTTCAGTGAAGAAAGCCAAACTACATGGGCCTCCAGGTAAGAGCTTTCACCTCCCACTACATATCTGTTAATGTTTGATAATTGAGGCTTTTCTTTTAATGCTAATCATTTGTGACAGTTGTGTCATACAAATGATGCTTTATCTCTAATCAGCAGGCTCCGTCTGAGTTACATATGGATGTTTTGAGATTTTTTGCTGCGTCCTTGGAACCAAACTGAGATTATTGACGTGTTTGTTTATGTGATGAATTTCACATTTTCGTCATTTAGGATTAATGTTTTTTTTCTTTGAGAATGACAAAATCATGTTTCTTACAAAAAACACTTATAGAACAGATTTCTATAAATTCATTTCCAATAAGTTAATCCTTAAAAAACTTTATTAGAATCACAATATTTTAATAAACTGTAAAACCTAAAAAAACAGCAACCTATAAAAAATATAGAATTCATATACAGTTTATAGAAAGCTATATTTCATGAATGAAACAAGGCCATATTGGATCGTACAGGTAGCAATGCATCACCAGACCAATTTGCTAATGCATATTAGTTAGGACAACTCAGCCTGTCAACTGGCACAGACTAAAATCCATACCCCTACAGCCAATCCATGCAACGATACATGACGTAGCAATAGGCTTTTCAGCTAGGTAGCTAACATCCTATGCATAAGGCTTCTAACTCATTACACAGACGTTTGACATTACATTATTTAGTAGCTACCTCTTACCATTTGTACTTAACTTGTATATCCCTTTTGTTGGACCCCCTTGAAAACGAGATGGTTCATGCTATCCATCAATAAACAGAATTTCTCACCTTTAGTTTGATGAACAGATTGTGGGTACAGGAGAGTTTACATCAACAGCAGCCAACTTGGCTCCTCACGAACAAAGGCCTTGACTTTGCTCCTCTGTGCAGTTAGTTATTTTATCAAATCTGCCTTATGTAGGATAAACGGTGGTGATTTGCCTGATGTCTAGATGGATGGAAATCTATCCAACAGAAGGGTGAAAAGTTATTTTATCACTTTAGCAATCACTTTCAAACTGCTACATTCCAGTTTCCTGTACAATATTGATGACTGAAAAGGCGTCCTGTTGTCCCTTGGTGTACTCATGCTTTCAGGCATTCAAGTATTTATTTAATTTTTTGTACCTCTGTCTGCGTGCCTATGTCTTCTATAAGTTTTGTGTTCTTACCTATATGCAAAATATATCGGAAGACGTTAGAGGTGGGACCAGATGCTTCTGCTTGAGTAAAACATTTGTTTTATTTTAGGTTCATATAGTTATCAGGTCCTTATGATTGGTATCAAGTTAAAAAAATGTCATGTAAGTTCTCCGACTTAGTGTCAGGTCTGTATTTTTTGGTGTTTGGTTCAATAATCAAGTCACTGTATGGTTTTATATTAATTGGTGTTGGCTTCTACCACAGGCAGTCATATGCTTAGACTCCTTTTTTACTTACAATAGGAGGTTTTTGAACTGACACTGTAACAACCATCCCTGCCTCCTGTCCCAATACAAGTTTTATGTCTATGTTTGTGTGTGCACCAGCTGTATGCACTCGCGAACCATTTCTTGTCCTGTCCCTTCTTTCCCTGTGCAACATATCTTGCCATCCTGATGTTTGAATCACTCGGGCATCAGATTAGGTCGATATAGTCCAGAAGAAGAACGGCAGCTGAAAAGGAGACTGTTTCTCTTCTATTTTCAGTAGAGTTCCTCATCAAAGGTGAATCACTGACAGTTCAGCAGCGTCTCAAATCTGGGACTTTAATGTTCCCATCCACCTTTTCTTTCTGTTTTTTTGTTTTGTTCCTCTCCACTGGCTGCAGCTGCTCGTCCCTCCTTCTCCCCAGGCGATGATGAGGGGAGAACAACCACCACGAGTGGGAGAAAGACAAGTCAAGCCAGAGGAGGAGACGAAGAAATCAATAGATCATCACAGACAAAGGACCACCTGCTCGCTCTAAATGAGAACTTGTCATATCGACATAAAGGGGAAGATTGAGACAAACCCCTCAATGTCTTCAGAAGACAGAGATAGACTTCAGGAAAGGGAGATGATTTGTCATCAGCTGCCTCTGGCCTCAGACTGCAGAGCTCAGATTTGATTGGTCCTCTCTGGGTTCATAAAGCGGGACATGAGTGATGGATGGTACAGGCAAAGATATTGTAGAGATAGACATTACGTGAAATAGTAATTAAGGAAAACTATTAAACAAATGAATCAAATCTTCTACAGTTATAGTAAATGTTAAACTCATTCCAATGTTGAGTTGCCTATAAAAGGGCTACTTACAAAATAAATTCCTTGTAACCTGAAACTTTTTAAAGATTAGCTCCTTCGACGAAAAAAAAATCCAAAGTGATAATTAGAATTGTATTGCACTTAACTAAGTCAACAAATTTCTTTCCAAGATGCAGCTTTGTGGTTTTGGTTCAGGCATGTGAACATCATATCCTGGTTTCACAATCCTTGATATGATGCTCTTATCCTGGTTTTAGGAAACCAGTTTGACATGCAGTTATTTACCCAGGGATGTGAAGTGTCTCTGCAACTCATCTTGTGGTATTTAATAGTCAGTCAAACAATGATGACAAATAATGCAGGGATAATCTCTTCACCAAGTAAAAGGGGACAATCGGACACTGGTAATGTAACCTATTAAAATATGAATGCTATCACTTGTTTTTTAATCCTAATTTGGTAGAGCATTAATTCAGGAAGAGTTTTGAAGCTTTGCCTTTGCTGATCTAACATCAGAGAGTAGTTTGTCTGGATAGAAAACTCCAACTTTTGAAGCAAGACGTTTTCACAAGATTTGAATTTTACAGGAAATCTCTATCCTTCTGCTTACGGACTCAACTGGAGAGAAGTAAAGAGGTCCAATGACTTTCCCCGCAGAGGCCGTCACTGCATGGGCCAAGGACCACCTCCAGTAACCATTGTCTGTGAACACAGTTCATCACTGCATTCACAAATGCTGAAACTCCAGATCCAGAAACCGAGCTAATTTAAAATGGACTGAGGCAATTTGTAAAAACTGTCCGGTAAAAATGTGACTTTTTGTTTGCAAATCATGGACGACGCGTTATCTAGGCTAAATAGGAAAGGAACCACCCAGCTTGTTATCAGTGCACAGCTAAAGCCAGAATCCGTGATGGCATGGGGCTGCTTTGGTACACATGGCATGGGTAACCTGCACATGTGACACATTTGTGACACAACTGTCAGGTAATTTGGTTCCCACATGCTAACAGAGTGTTGAAAGAAAAAGAGGTGCAACAGAGTTGTAAACATCACCCTATCCCAACTTTTTTTAAACATGTTGTTGGCATCAAATTCCAAATGGGCAAATGGATTTCTAAAGACGATGACATTTCTCTGTTTCAACATTTGATCTGTTGCTTCGTGGTACTTTAATTCAAATGTAGGTTTTCAATATTCTGAACCATCACGTTCTGTTTTTATTTACATTTTACATGTCTGACTTTTTAGGAAACAGGGTTGTACATTTTTTCTGGAAATAAGGTTTAAATATTATCTCCATGTTATAGCTGCTTGGCTGGTAAGTATGTAGACATAATTGTAAGAAAAGAAAAGCACCATTCCACCAAAGGGTAAAAGGATCAGTCTTTGATCTTCATATTTTTAGATGAAGTATTCATCAAATCATTCAAGCTTTATTTGATTCTTGAAAAATGAAGGGCCTTTCAGATGGGAAGCTGTGCGCTGTGCTTGCCGTGGAGTAGGGCACAGAGCAGAAGGGGAGCGCGCGCACGACCAAAAATCAACGGTGCCTGTTGCTAGGTGACCGAAACAATAGTTGGGAAAATAACTACGTTTTGGAAGTTAAAAATGTTTTAACTTCTGCACAGCGCACAAGAAAGGCAAGCCTGAGATACGCTTTTGCGCGGCGCAACACAAACACACCATGAATGGGCTCGACAGCGGTGGGCAGCGCCAACTGCCTCCTATCTGAAAGGCCCTTTATTGAGGGCTTGAGTTTTTCCCACCAGATACGAAGATATTTATATTCAGAGACTCTTTTTAAATGCTGTGTCCTGTCAAAGTGGTGATACAGTATGTCAACTGTGATAAGTTGAAACTGTGGAGATTTAAAGTGGGATAAAGAAGGAGGACAGTGAAGTTTCCTCTAATCTTTTTAAATTTGACCTAATATAACAAACCTATTTACCTCAGGGCTGTAACACCCAGTGGTAGGTGACAGGAAGTATACCCAGAATGCATTTCTGTTATTTGACATGATTATTGGTCTCAGGTCAAACACTTCTAGCAGACTTTGTCCCACTCTGATGCCCTAGTTTGGGGAAACGATTAATGTTAATAGTAAGAAGCTGTAATTTTTTATGCCTATGGGGAGCCAGCTGCTGTCTCAAGACCCTCCTGAAACCCCCACAGGTTTGTAACTCCTGAGAGATGTCTCATGGTTAATGTGTCACTTTATTAGTTTAGAAAATGTAAGGCACATTATCCTGTTTTTATCCATACTGCTCTATGACTCTCCAGTGATGTCATGTAGTCTGGAGATCAAAATCTGTGAACCAGCCTGCAACGGTTTGATGGTTTGCCATGTTATTGGTCAAAGACAGTCCCGGTCCCTGGAAAATCTATAATCTAAGAACTTTAGGAGGAACTATTTGTTTGCTGTAGAGACAAGGGTCTAAATTTAGCCATGGGACAGTAGTCCCTAGTTCCTGCGGTCGAAATGAATGAAAAGGTTCCTAGTGCCAGGGGAAAGGTCCTGCGGGCAAAAAGGGGCTTATGTAACGCCCCAAGAATTTCTTGCTTCTGGAGGTTATCATTTAAAAAGTTTAAGAAAGAATGTGGCTTGCAATGCTGAACATTTCTGATTTGTTTAACACTTTTTTCTTCTCTTTTTGAATCTATGTTAATGCTGCAGTTTGGGGGTTTAATATGAAACACCCAGCCTAATTCAATAAATAAATAAATTTTATTTGTAAAGGGACCGTGTCCAGTATTAAACTTAAATGTTATTGAAAGAGACGAACAGGATAAATGACTTAAAAACAAATTTAAGCACCAAATGGAATTAGGCATAGATTTATCTTTAATATTTAGTTTGTTATTATAGTTTGAAATTTTAAATCGCCAAGCTCAGCATTTCTCAATACAAACACATTTTTTCTGATTAAAATGCTTGTTACTGCTGGGACTGGATCTGTTACAGGGGACAGCATAAACACATTAAAGTGCCTTAAGTAAATTATCCCCTAAAAGAGTTCACAGTAATTGGTACATTTGACTCTAAATAGACAGCGTTTTTTTTTTCCACATACATACCATACAGTAAGACAAGACCAGTATGCATCAGTTCATAAAAATATAGATTTTTGGTGGTTCAAATAACTGTAATCAGACAATGAGAAAAAAAACAAAACAGCAGCATGTTGTAAGACACTGCTGATATAAATACTGTCTGAACTAAAAAAAGAACATCCTGTCTGTTTGCACTTATGAAACAAAAAGGATTTAGTCTCAGTTTAATATCTCCTTCAACTCCTTTCATCCATCAGAAACACTCACTCACAACACACACCCACTGGCCCTCCCCCCTCCTCCCTCTCTCCCCCTCCCCTAACAGAGTATTCATTATCGTAGACAGCGAAGTAAATGTCATCTCGCCCGGCCGCGCCGCACACGTCCATGTGTAACTGAATATAACTTATTTATTTTCATAAGTCATCGCCACTTAATTATAAATGACGCCGACTGCTCCCCAAGAGGGGCCAGCTGCATGATGGGATATGTCCTCCACACCACTGCTAGTTGCTGCATACTAGGAGATGGTGTTTGTGCAACCAAGCATTTATAAGAGTCTACTGAGTGTGATTAAGATGTCTTTTCAGACAACCCTGATGGAGTCAAAGGAAATGGATGCTAAATTTAGAAACAGTGACTTATTTTTGTTTTAGATGTTCCTTGTTTTTGATTTTTATTTGTTCTGTGTGTTTGTTTTTGTTTCATTTTGTGGCTCCTCCTGTTGCTGTGTTTTTTTTTCTCCTATTTCTATCCTTCCCTCCTGTTAGCTCAGGCAGTAAATGGGGCTGTCTGCACCCTGCCATTCCCCCTGTCCCCTTAATCACAGACCTGGCAACCCCCTTAACTGAATGATGGATTATTCCTGATTAACCCTTTTCACCACCACTGTCACACAGACAGACAGGGCACATTTACACCTGACATTTCCTGTGTCCCTCCTGACATTTTAGGATAAAACCGTGTAAAGTTCCCAAGCTTTGATTAATACTTTGATACAAAGCACTGAATTTGCATCCATAAGCAATATCAGGATAAATCAAATAGCAGCACGGACATTTTTATACATTTTGTAAAATGTTGTTAAAAATTCTTGCCAATGCATAGCCACAATTAAACACAACATGTTGTATTTACACTTTGTTTCTTTACAAATTTAACTAATATAAAATATTCATGTAGAGGACATGCTATTGTGTTAGAGCTAGGCTAGCTGCTTAGTCTTATTTCAATCAATGTGCAATGTTAAGCTAACTACCAGATGATGGTAGCTTCATCATGTGTACCTGATATTGGAATAGTATGGATTTTCTTACTTATTCTCTGCAAGAACGTGGATTTGTTTAGGGATATCCCCTACAACCAATAACCAGGTTGGAAAATAACACTGAACTCAATTCCAGTCTTGGAAAGTCTGCATTTGACCTGTTCACTGTTTAAAACCTAGATAACTTATCTAGATGCTAAATGGGCTGAAACAACTCTATATAGATTTATAGTGGATTATATATGATTTATTGTGCATTACCCTTTGTAGATTAAAAAACATCAGAGCCTAATTTTTTTGGTCGAATTTTTCTAACCCTAACCCATAAAATGTACTTTATATCATGCTAGTTTAAAATGGTAAATGATAAATGGACTTGAGCTTGTATAGCCCTTTTCTAGTCTTCTGACTACTCAAAGCGCTTTTACAACACATGTCACGCCTTCCCATTCACACAACATTCACACACTGATGGCAGAGGTTGCTATGTAAAGTGACCATCAGAAGTAACTAATCCTATTCATACACATTCATACGCCGCCGACGAAGCAGCGGGAGCAAGATGGGGTTAAGGGTCTAACCCAAGGACACATCGGACATGTGGTTGCAGGAGCTGGGGATCGAACCCCAAACCTTTCGGTTGAGAGACGGCCAACTCTACCAACTGAGCCACAGCCGCTGCAGTTTAACACTGATGCATTAACCCCTTTCGAACATCTAGCAAGAAAACATTTCAAACCATTCTCCAATATGCTTTGAACATTTCTGAAATGGTTTGTAGTTTCTTAATGTCTTTAGAGATTTGATATACTTTATGCCTGATGTGTCAAAGACGCTTTAAGAAGTGTCAATGAATTTAAAGTTTGTTAATTCCTGAAAGCCTGGAAACACTCTTCAGTATTGTCTTTTATCTATTCAAGCTATACGCCACAAAACTAGATTGTACTGGGAAGCTTTCAAGTGTGTGTTGGTGTATGACATAAAGCAGGTCAAGAGTGTTTCAGCCCTCCCTGCATTAATAAGCATGAAGACTTGCAGCGAGCATCCTATTTTCTGTCAGCTGGAGTGTTTCTTCTCCTCTAATTTTGTTTAATAAGCTTACCACTGCTCTGCTCTCTTTGCCAAAGCAGGATGATGTAATATACAACAGCTCTGGAGGGATTCTAAGACAGATATTTGATTCACATGATAAACAAATAATCGTTGTGCTACATTGTGTTTACTTCCACTCAAAATGTCATGTACACTAATGATCCTTTTTGATATTTTGAGCTGTGACTGGTTCTGGAACGATGAGATCCGAAGCACATGGCTCACATCACAAGAGCTCTTTGATCAGGTGCTAGTTGCACCTTGACAGAAGCCATGTTTTCTTTTCATTCTTAATGTTGTTTCTCTGACTAGTTACTTCTTAAACGGGTCTGCAAAGGCAAACATGCTACAAGGACCCAAGAGATTTCACTTTGCAAGATAAGCTGTGAGAAGATTTAAAAATTTATAAATATTCAAGATTAATACAGCAATGGCAATGTGCTGCAAAGGTAAAAAGAATTGACATTATGCAGATTGCAAAACATATGCATTCAAATCTAATGGGCTGCAAATGCACGGGCCATTTCAAAGTGTATAACATGCAAACAAAAAATGTATTTCAACAGAAAAACTCTGCAAATGCAGACAGCATATCGAGTGATCCATGCTTGTAGCTGGGGAAAGCTTAATAGAACTGGAGTAAATCATATTTTATAAATCATATTGCTGTCTGACTTTTTTGTGCAATTGTAGTGATTTTATGTGAATGCATTTGTCTTGGCCCTTTTTTCTTACCTGTAGCTTCATGCATTGAAATATGAAATTGGCATGTAATTTGCCTGCATGATAAAAACTGCAGACTGGCTTGCATTTGTGGAGTTTTTCCCAATGTGGGTATGCTGTCAGGTCCATCCATATTGAAAAAACAATTACCTGTGTTTATCATAGTTTTTAACTGGATCTTGGAACCAAACGCTGTCTGTGATGTATTTATTGATGCAGCTGAATAATCACATTCCTAGACTAATCTCTAACTGAAATCCACTGATGTTGCCTTCAACTTGACCAGCACAGCAGGTTAAAAATACAGAAATGTAGGAGACAGAAATACACACACTAACACTGCATGTCCTCTCAGTCTAAGGGAGATGGGGCTATCTGTTGTTGTGAAGAGTTGGGATTAGGTGATCAGTATCTTAAACCTACATTACGCCTTGGTTTACTTGGATGGATCAGTGTAAGTTAGAAAGCAGGACTCGTACCTACAGACACCCACACTCAAATAATTTCATCATCATCACATACAACATTAATCAAGACTGACCAGCTGAATATCACACTTAGCTGTTACTGCTAATACTGCACCTTTACCATTATTACTGACATTGCAGCTCTAAATCTTATTCATTGTTGTTGTTGCTCTGTTTGTCTTTATCCTTCTTCCTGCATCTCCCTCTATCCCACTTTCCAAACCCAGCACAGTTCGACAGATGGCTGTTCAGCATGAGTCTGGTTCTGTTCGAGGTTTCTGCCTCTTAAAGGAAATGTTTCCTTGCCACTGTAACTATCTAAATGTTGCTTATTGCTCATGGTGGATTTATGTTGGGTCTTTGTATATAGTATGACAAAGAGTAATGTTATTTACCTTCTTTTTTGTAAAGTGTCTTGAGATGCATTGACTGGTGTCAATCAATACCTCAAACCCTGTTGTTATCGCTATCAGAGACATAACAATCATGGTATCAATGTAAGAACAATTTTTTTCTTGTCTGCCAACAAGATCTAATATATTGTAATTGTGAATAAAGTATAAAAGAACGAGTGTAAGAATACAGTAGCAGGATTTATAAAGGACCACATTTAATTGACGTCATGTATAACGTCAATGTTCTTAACAACAATCCTCAATGAGGACAAGGAGAAAGTTCCAGAAAGAAAAGAGGGTCATTATCTCTGCACCAGCTGATCTCAATAACCACATGTAGTCTTACTATGAATGGATATGAATATGTTAAGTCTTAATCAGAGCTGAAAAAGGACCAGTGTCATAGAAAAGAAGGGAAGAGGTCACAGAGTTCCTTCAGTGCAGCCGTCAGGGTGTGATGGGAAATGTAATGAGACTCATGGTTCTCTGTCTGAAGTGGCTTTTTCTAGGTACAATGTTCCTTATTCAGCGCTTCAAGTGACTTCGTCTTGTAAATGAGCTTCATTAAAGGCACACGGCAGAGTTATTTAGGGAGTAATTGTTCATTTTTTTCTTCATGCTTTTGTCCTGACCAAATATGGAAGATTCATTAGTTGAAAATCAAATGTTTTTCTTTTGTTTTGGGCTGCACCTTTAACGTTATACGGTACTGAGTAGTCCTTGTAAATAGTGATATAAACTATATTTTGCTATACTATTTTTTTTTCTCCAGCAAAATGAAAAAGTGACGAGTTAACAAGGGAAAAAAACGAATATTAAAGCAAATCAGAATGCTAATATAAAGTTCGCAGTTATAAAGTCAATTGCTGGTGACAAGGCTGAACACTGGTTCCTTCAACATTTCTCTTGATTTAAGAGGCAAAGCTCAGCAGAATGTCTGCAAGGCAATCAGTACAAATGAAACATTGTCTGGAGAATATTAATTGAACAAAATACATTTTTTATCCCCCCAACTTTATCGGTTTTTGACTTTTGTTTTATAACTCGGCTGGCATAGGTTTTAAAGTTTTTCTTCTTAGAATTTAACTAGCATTTAAGTTTAGGACAAGAACTTCAGAACACTTTTCTCACCTTTTTAGGCTTACTTTTTATACAAGTTAAACATTACACAGCATTGATAACGTTCAACACAATGGTTGTTTGCAACATCCCAAAAAAATACTGAAAGGTTGGCGTTCATTGCTAATTATTCAAGATGATGTGTATTGTTTTTGTATAAACATATTATACAATGTTAATAACACTAAAGGTGTTTTTATAAAATTGCTAACCTTTTTATCTCATACTTTATCCACTCTTTAGCAGCTAAGGCATGATTGAGATTATTTGAGTTATGTGTATGATTTTAGGACCCAAATGCACAAGTTTGGAAAAAGATTGTTATGTTCAATAAGTAAAAAATCCCGTCCTGACTTAAACCTAAGATTGAAAGTGTTAACTCAGTCACTGTTTTCAGTTATTTAATTATGTGCTTTATAAAACTTCATTTTAGGGACAGAGTGTTACCGTTTGATCTTCACTCTGACTTTCTTTAGTCTCATATCTCGTGGGAAATGCACAAATCTATCTATTATTTTGACTTTTTCTGTTCATTTTCCACCTCTCTGTATGCATTGTGTTACATGTAGTCACTTCAAATATTTGATGTAATCAGTCCAACAACTCTTTGATATTAAATGAACTTTCTTTTACTGTGTGGGGAAATACATTTCATGGATCTTTTTTAAGGAATGCACTGTTTCTCATATTTCTGCAGACTGACTGTTCATTTCAGTTTGGCACACATGAGGGCAGATCTACAAGTTTGTTGATCCCATTTTGTTTTGGAGAAGACATCTTCATAATTTTTGGGACTCTGTTTGATGAGTTATGACACAGATATTGATTGGGTAGTAATCGGCCTGCAGTTGATCAATTCTTTCTGACAGCTCTTCATGAATATTATGTCCACAGTGGTTTATTGTGTTTGCACTGTTTAGTGATTCAAAGGGAAAGGGATAATGTACTGCACAGAATAGGCATTAACAGTGTTTTTGTTCTTAGTCTGCAGCTTACATCTCAGCCAAATTTTCTGTCAGCTCTCTTCCCAGTAATATCTTACCACACGAAAGGTTCTATTATTGAAGGGGATTTTAATTGTGTGTTAAATCCATCCTTAGACAGGTCAAGTGGCCCTCGTAGTATCTGCAGCAATGCATGACTTGCAGACGCAGTTATCAATCACAGATGTATGTCACATGGTCAATTCAGACAGTCAGGAATATACTTTATATTCAAACCCACATAATTCCTATTCCTGAAAAGACTGCATTTATATGTCCTCCAATCTTTTCCAAAACGTACTTCATCATACTCAGGTTATAAGCATTCTTGTGAGTGACCATGCAGCTGTCTCTGTCTCACTTCATCTTCTAACCCACATATACAGTATCCAAACAATGGCGACTCAATACTTCTCTTCTTAAGAGGATTTTGTCTTTCACAGAGGAAACAAAATCACATATCTGTCAGATACAGGCCTTTAACCCTTCTCAGTTGTGATTCGAAGATACTGGCAAAGATGCTCGAATTTTGTCAGGAGGGAATAGATTGTTCCATATCTCATACAGATCTAGATGGTTAGGTCATTTTTCGTTCAAACAATATGCGAAGGCTCTTTCATGTGCTAGTAGGGGCATATTCTACAAATTAACCTGCTTTAGCTGCATCACTTTAAGCAGAAATGTGTTTGATAGAATCAAATGGCCTTATCTTTTTTTATACTTTTAAAAAGTTCAATTTTGGCCAAAACTTTATTAGTTGAGTTGAGGCCCACTCTTGTGACCCAATCTCCTCAGGTAAAACAAATGGCCTTAATTCAGAATTTGTTTCCCCTTAAATGTGGAGTTGGGCAGGGATGTCCTGTCAGCCCCCTACTTTTTATCATCGACCCACACATTATTTCTTTATAACATATAAACTAATTGTCCTCCATCATTAGAATAAAACATACAGAGAGAGCAGAAACTGCTTCTTGCTATGAACAGGATGAGGTATCTTAAATGCAACTCACGACACACTCTTTATTGTATTCATCTATATTTGTCTTTGAGGCCCATAAGGTGTGCTCTTCCACTCAAGAGGCTCAGGGTTTGACCTTCAGTAAACTCTTTTTACCTCAGTGGGCTTCCATATGGAGATCTGACATTCATTTATCAAAATGTGATGGGTATAAGATTATCCAATATTAGATTTTATGCAGAGCTTATGTGACTCCTGTCAGATTTGCAAAGATGTCTGAAAATGCTCCTGAATCTGATTGTTTACTTGCTGTTGTTCATATCATGTGCTTGTAGATTCTTGTGTGTTTTGGAAATAGTCTGCAACTTTGTAGGAATAATCTCTTTGACATCCTTATATGACTGTACCAAACGATGGTCTCTATTGGTCTTCTATCTTAGATAAGACTTTATGTTTCATAATGAAGTAACCAGAACAGTTCGATATTAAAGCAAATTCTGAATTGTTAACAGTTTAATTTTCCTCTCTTCCAGACAAGTTCAACGCATATGTGACTCTAAAGGTGCAAAATGTGAAGAGTACCACCATCACAGTCCGAGGGGACCAGCCATGCTGGGAACAAGACTTCATGTTGTGAGTATCAACTTGATGTTTTTATTACTTTAAAGGGCACATATTATACCCCTTTTCCACCTTTTCAAACAGTCCCCTGTGGTTTAAATGAAACATCTGTGCTGTGCTTTGGTCAAAATATAACATGAATCAAACACCAGAGGAGGTTTGTGACCCTGTATAAACCAGCTCTCTCAGAGCGCTCCGTTTTGGTGTGTGTGTCTCTTTAAATGCAATGAGCCCCCCCCCTGAGTTTTTCCAGTAGACATCACTCCTCTGTAGCGAGAATAAAAATGTTGGACCTGTGCAAAAGTTTTGCTATAGGCTGGGGGTGGAGTCCATGGGTGGAGAAACCAGGGTAAAGGAGGGTATTTTTTAACCAGAATCCAGCTTGTGATGTCACAAACTGGGAAAATTTGAAACGGAGCACTTTTCTCTGTGTTGTAAGACTAATGCAGACCACAAACAAAGGACTGGATGGATTTATTTAAAATTTTGTGGGTCGATAGACACTCATGTTACCCAAATATATGTTCAAAAACCCTGTAAAAGTGGATTTTCCTAATATGTCCCCTTTAAAATGCACTTTTACTAAGTTATCAGTTACAGAACCCTACTTTTTTTTTGCAACTTTGCAAAGGCAATCATTTGGCTTTTGCTTACATTCAGAAGTCTGCAATAAAAAGGTTTAAACACATCATATCGCATGTGGACATATACATATATATCTTTTTGCCTTCATCACACTATGACTTTTTGCTACCTTACTACATGTATTTGTCCCTCATATTGTAGCTTTGTTTTTGTGTGGGCTGCGTGAAGTAGCATTTTCATTATTATCGCAAAATGAACATTCCTAACAAACACAATCAAAAAAGTCTGAATTAATCGCAATAAACAAGGGAAACTCATCTATATAAACAAGCAATGCCTTCTCGATAAGCATGTGTACAGCCATTGGAGGAAGGCCAGGGTGTATTTGTCAGGCCTCACACCATTTTGATGCATTCAGATGAAGTTTAACATAGCTATCAGCTACCCTCACATCATGTTGCCAATCTAGTGGTTGTGTTGCAAACACAGGTATTGTGTGTTAAGCATGAATATAAATAAAATGCACTCTTTCATATGTGTTTATTCATCACACTTTACATCATTTTCCAAATATTAAACAATGAAATGGCACACGACATATTTTTCTCTTAATGTAAGTTGTAACCAATTAGAGTTGTAAATGTATTTGGCACATACAAACAGCATACAAATGGTGATCATCACATTTTAAAATGTAAGATTCAAATGTTTTTCTAAAGGTAGCACTTCATAACGCATAACCCAAGAATAGGCCAACCTCCATTACGCCATTTGTGATTTTTCGGTACAGAACGCAAGGGAAAAAAATTGCAACCTTTTTATTGCGCTATTATCCAAAGTGCTTTACAAGATTATAACGGCTTATTTCCCTTTTCAATCACACGGTTAAACATCAATGGCAGTCTACAGGTGGCTCATAATTATACCTTTACCCTCACACATTATGTGTATTTCTGTCTCACATTATGAAGCATGAAGTGATTGCAATTTTTCACAAATAGACTAGGCTGTACATCATAGTTTGTTAGCTTGATGCAGACTCAAATTGGAAATTGCAGTTAATGGACTAACAGAATTAGCATCATGATCGCTGTAACTTTTTACTTCTTTTTAATCCATTTTACAAAACAATGTCTGTTTATATAGATTGTTCTCACAGTAAGAGATGCTCAGTTTAATTTATTATTATCCCTCGCGTCATTGGTCAAAAGTCAGTGCGCCTGTGGGCTGAATGAATTTAGCCCCACTGATCAGCAAATCAAGGGGGCATGCCATGAGACCCGTCACTCATTTACACTAAGTGAATAGAATAGGATGCTACAGTGCTTGGGCTGTAGAAAATCAGCCCATTTAAAGATACAGCATATTTTTCTTATAAATATTGGGTTTCCTTGCTAGTTTATGTTCCAACATTTAAAACAATCTGTTGTAAGTTCTGTAAAAAAATATTTTTTCTTCTCAATTTAAAAAGGCAGGCCATAGCCCTGGTAGCCAACTTTTTCCAGCTTTCACTGGTAGATTAACATTTTACACTCACCGAGTTTGAGACAAACTTTACACAAAGTCAAAAACAGATGCAGTACAAGTAGGTGCTGCATGGGTGTGTTATTCACATTTTCAAAGGTTTTAAATGAGCATGGTTTTAAATAACCAGTGATAAGCAACAGGCTGTTTTATCATGTTATTGTGAGTCAATGAAATGGCAATGAATGATCTGAAAATGAAACAATGAAAAAAAACATGCTAGAGCACAAACTCTGCATAATTGAAATTACTTAAGTTTCAGTTTTGAACAATCTTTCTGTTTCATGGTTTCATCCCATGGCTTTTTTACCTTTTGACTCAACGTGGCTTATTTAAGCAGCAACAGAGCCTGTTCTGCAACATCCTCTTGGGATGTGTTAAAACAAACGCAGTGAGAATGTGAAGCTCAAAGTGTGTGTTGCTCTCAGATGAAAATAGACCTGGTATGGGCTGTTAGCGTATTTGCTAGCTGGCTCTAATAGGTCTTACTGAAATTGAAAATGAGCGTCAGCCGCCTGTGGGACTCCAGTCTGTCCGGCTGGCACAGGCTGCTAAATGGGAATTTGTGGTTGGAGCAGGTAGGATGGCTGGAAAGTGAAATTACATGTCGAGCTCAGATAAGTGGATGAGTCAGTGATAAATCTAATGAATTGTCCAGACCAGTTTGATTCCATGGGGGAGAGGAAGTACAGATGTAGCTGATTTAGGGATCCCACTTCAGTTTTGACGTAAGAGGAAGTAATGCTTTTCCTTGTATCCACGCCCATGAATACTTGTTTTGGGGAATTTTATTTTGGGAATAGTTTGGTCACTTGTTGGTGGAGAGAAATGCACACAACATAATTAGAGAAAGCAGCAAAACAGGCTAGCAGGAGTCTGCAGGACTGATGTAGAGGCTTGGCACAATATGGGGCAATTGTAGTATTCTGACTTTTTTTAACATGTTTTCTGACCTGCTGGACGAGTAAATAATTCATAATGGTCTCAAATCCATCTGTCTCTATATATTTGTAGGACAAAAAGATTTTTCTGGGCTAAATTTAACATCCAAGGTAAATATAACTATTGTGTCATTTGTATTTAAAGAAAATAATATTTTAAAATGAAGCAGGTTGAAAGTACATGTCAAAATATCGTCATTGTCTTACTGGTATTTTTTTTATTAGTTCTGCAGCAGTGGAATAATAATGGTTTGTCAGATACCCTATAGCAGCTAAAGAAACATAAGGAAAACCCCAAACTCTTTCTTTCTCTGTATGTGCATCTCTCTCTGTTACTCAGACACACCCACATGTCATTTATGTTATTATACTGTTCATGATACACAGATTCCTCTTGCTGACTGATCCCCTTGCACTTGATTAGAGGGATTGGAGAGACTGACTGTAGATCAACATGATTACATAAGAGTCTCCTCTCCGCTCTATGCTGCTCATAATCTCTGCCATTACGCTCCATAGCATCCAATCAAACTGTTAGTTTGACTTTCATCATGTCTCTGACAAATGACTGCTTTTAATACTAAAAAACATATCAAACATTTCTGTACAACACTGTTGAAGGAATAGACAGGGATAAGACAGAGAAATGATAGATCGGGGTTTTTCATGTTTTATAGCAAGAACCTGATTCAGGCAAAAACAAATTAAGGAGTTCAACTGAACTAAAATACCATCTGATATAACTTGATGATTGAAAGGCATTTATGATTTTACAGAAAGGACCCCATGCCTCCCTGCTAAATGGCTAAATTGCTCCTTAGCCTCGATGGGGGTTGGTTGGGGAGTGTGTGTGTGTGTGTGTGTGTGTGTGTGTGTGTGTGTGTGTGTGTGTGTGTGTGTGTGTGTGTGTGTGTGTGTGTGTGTGTGTGTGTGTGTGTGTGTGTGTGTGTGTGTGTGTGTGTGTGTGTGTGTGTGTGTGTGTGTGTGTGTGTGTGTGTGTGTGTGTGTGTGTGTGTGTGTGTGTATGTGTGTACGTGTGTGTGTGTGTGGGGGGGGTCAGCAGTAATGTGCTTCAACTGAATTAAAATACCATCTGACATTACTTTAGTGCTTGATAGGTATCTTTGATGCTATAAAAAGGAACCCCATCCCCTCTTATGCTAAATGTGTGATAATTTGTGCTACCTGTTGCCCACTTAGTATTGTTAATGATTTGATCAAAGTAGCAGTAGTTGAAAATAACCCTGCCAAAATCAGAGAAAACTGCTAAATGTTCCCCTCTAGCACTGATATTCTGAAAATATCTATTAAGAGGTTAATTTTTCTGTTTCTGTTGTTACCATTATTCAAATAGAGAATTATTACCTAAGAAGCGTTTAATTAAATCAGTCAACAATGATTTTTGGTGTTCTTCACACTATAACCTTATACACACTGTAATATAATGTACCGACACAGAAACCAAGAAAGATTTAGATCAAGGTTTGACATTAACCATTTATGTGGTTAATTTCCTATTTTGTTGCTCTATGGCTTTAAGAAGTAAACAATCCAGTAAAGCTGAGCTTTAGATAGTGCTACAGCTGACCTTGAATCTTACACTTTACCTGACATGATAATGTTGTTTCATAACGACAAAGATGGACTGTAGAAGACTAAATGTACAAAGGTAGCTATACGTTTACAGTAAAAACAAAAAAACAACAACATTTTGTGTCTGTTAATGCTTCATGTCTGCCGAGGAAAAGTTAGAAAAGGCTGTCTTTAAAAAAAGATGGTGAAACTGGGTTTTGTTTAGTCCACATTTTGTAATTCTGGTTTTGGTAATAAACCAATTGCACAAGTGTTTTTTAAGCAATAGTGTTAACATTATCTGTCACCTTCTGAGTGACATGATTTGCAGCGTGTCATCATCATTTTTACTTCGACACAAATGTTAGTGCAGTCATAGTCATGTTGCTCTGAAACCACAGAAGGCAACCTTTTCACATGCAGCTGGCTGGTGGAGAGGCACTAAGTTCCCCCCAGATGTGCTTTCTGAGTCCTTATCCTGGAAAATCAACTAAACCAGGATCAATCTCAATCTCTCCCCTGCTGATAACACACCTCTATTCTTTCAGACTGTTTGCAGCTGGCTCTTAACCTTTCTGAAATCCTGATTGTTTCAGCTGCATGCCATCCATTTAGAACGCAGATTAAACTTTCATCGCTTTTAAGTGTCTCTACTCAACTCAAGTAGATCAACAGGTACATGACAGAAAAAGTGAAGCTAAATGAGACATTTTCTGGCAGTGTGTGAACTGGAAGGGTTTTAGATGCAGGAAAAGTTTTGTATAAACTTATTACAGATCACATTTGCAAATTGTGCTCCATGTTTGACTTTTCTTAATGCAAACAGACTATTTTCAAGGCCATGGAGAATTTTGACCCCTCATATCCCCCTGACCTTAGCTATTTCAGGGTGTGTTGCACTAAACTTCTTGTTACATTTTTAGTACTGTGTGTTTAGCCATATTAACCTCGTTTTAAAAGGGTTGCTCAGTCTCACTGCACAAGTATTGGATACGTTGTAATGATACCATGACACTGCAATTAATAATTCCTGCCGCCACCAGGGGGGAAAACAATCCATCACTCAGTTTTTTGTGCCTTTAGTGCCTCCTCGACATCTTGTCTGCCACCCAAAGACAGAAAGATATTTAAAAGCTGCTGTTTGGTTTAATTCACCTATAGCACTACGTTGCTACAGTTTTCCAAATAGAGAAACTGGATCTTTAAGAAGACAGAAGTAAATAAAGGCAATAAGGTGTGAAGCATGATCAGGGTGAATTTGAAAACGGTTTGTTCATAATATTGCACCTTTAGGCTTTTTACCAAGAGAAAGATTTTCTACTGAATATCAAATAAGATGTAAACGTTAATGTGTTATACACACACATCTCTGTTTTACATGTTTCCTTAATTTGGCTTAACTGCCTCAAAAAACAGCCAATGAGATGATTCTCCAAGAATACAATACGTTATCATCAATCTTTATTTGTATAGCGCCAATTCATAACAAATGTTATGAGAGAGATGCTTTACAAAAAGCAGGTAAAAGACCTTACTCTTTGTTATTTCATATTACAAAAGAGAGGGTAAAAGACCTTACTAATTGTTTTGTTACGAAAGAAAAATGGAATGGGGGAGAAGGGATAAGATGCAAGAACAATTTCTCCTTTGTATTCCTCGCAATCCTGTTGTCCACACTTCCTTATCGCTGAGGTGGAGGTCAGAGCAGGCTGTGCATGAATGAGGATGGCGGTGGTTGTGGGGACGACATAGTCCGATGGTCGTGGCTGGGCGTCAGAGACGTCAGCTGGTAGTAGTGCCAGATCACCTCGTTGTAGGTTAGGGGAACTCCGTCTACTCGAGAGGACAAGGCCTCCTGGGCTTCTAACACACTGACCCCAGTGACCTCTATGATATACTCTCAGCATACATGGGAGCGAAATGCTGTTCTCTTTAGATCAGATCAGAGGCTCGTCATGTGAACACAAAGTAAGACCTTCAAATACACACACATGCAGGCATGCACAAACATACAGGGATGATCTGCCCTGCCATCTGTGACCATACACATCACCACCATCTTCCAATGACTACTATTCTATGTGTGTAGCATGTTTGGTGTGTTTTATGGGCACCAATCAATGTGCAAAAATGTTTATGATGCTCTAACAAGGTTGCTAAAGTTTGTCTGGAAACAACAGTTGTGCAGTGTTCTGCTATAATACATTACAACCAGCAGGATACATTTGTCTTTTGGCATATTTACAGCTGCAAACAGTCATCTCTTTTTGACAGTTTTAACATATTACCATGCTCGTAAAGTAAACATTTCACTGATTGGGAAGAATTGAGATTTATTTTATTAATATCCACAATTTTAATGTCTCTTCCTAGAAGCGTTATCTTCTTCTATTCTTGTTTTATTTTGCAAAGTTTCCATGAATATTTTCCAATCTTTATTTAGAAAGCTTCAGACCATTTTTGTCACTCTGCTTTTAAATCCTCTGTTGCCTCCTAATCTTTTCTACGTCAATCTGATTGTTTTATAAATATATGGTCGCTGCCTTTGGGTTGATGCCTCTTGAGTGTGTTCGTGTGTGGGGATGGCTGATTGGTGGGTTGGTTGGCCAGTGGGATAAGGGGATAAGCAGTTGAATGTTGATCTGTCTGTACAGTCAGGGTCACTGGGTCTCACGTGCTCGTCTGTTCTCTTGCATCTTCTTATTCCGTTTTTCTCTTTGTGTTTCTCTTTTATCTTCTCTTGTCATCTGATTTTCACCCATTCTTCAGGTCAGCCAAAACTAGTGAGATGCCTTGTGTTCGTTTTTGTTGTCCGTTGCTCCTCGCTCTTTCTTCTCTCTCAGCTGTGCTCACATGCAACTAAAGGTTTAAGTCTGTTGACCTGATTCCAAGTATTGTGTCAGAAGTAAGCAGGTTTCTGTCACTTCAGGTTCTTTCTGTCTACATGAGCCGCTCTGCCACAGTTTGGAGATCTCCTTAGAGGAGAGAGGTGCTTCTGTCTATTTACAAGTAATGCATGTAATGCTATAACAACTTGGTATAGAGTGCCACAGGAATGAGTCCTAAAACCCGGAAGTGAGTTAGCATTTTAGCGCCATAGGTTCCTAACTCTAAAAGTCAATGGGGATTTTGAATGGGTTTGTGGTTAGACGCCTGAAACAAGGTCTGTGGTTAACACAAGCTTAAGAGATGTTGGGCGTTTTGTTAGACGAGATAAACTGCGTTAGATAAGACCCCAACTTGTGAATTTTAAAGTTTTTACGCGTACTAAAAACGGCGGTTGCTAACAAGTGGCTAAATGAGACTACAGTGGTTGTCGGGGACATTTAACGTCATCACGCCGGGAACTCTCTCTCACTAGTCCCCCTTACAGCATCTAGTCTTGTTTTTCAGTGCTCTTGCAAATATTAGGTTAATAAACAACTTATTAAGATATGGTTTCGCTAGCTTGTCAAAACCGCTGATTAGATCGATGAAGCATAACGTTAGTGACGTTAAAATCAACCGACCGTGGTGTAGTTCGCTTGTAGCATAACGTTAGCTTTTTACTTCTCTCGGCTGGATTAACGCTTCAAACTTCATAAAAGTAGTGTTCATTTGTAAAGATTATCCTGCTGAACAAAACGCCTATGCATCAGAAACGTGTGTTTGCCACAGAGCTTATTTTCTGCAATGATCCAAAATCCAATGCAAAAATCCCATAGGTGAATTCTCGTTGGAACCCATGGCGATGCTACTTCCCGGTTGGCCTACAAAAATACGTCATCACTTTTGTTCTCTATTGTCGAGGGCAATCATGGTAACATAACTTACATTTGCTTATATGTGAAACATGGGAAGTTTTTTTCCACTCTCAAATGAAGGCAGAAAGGCCAAAAAGCAAAAGAATAATCAGTGTTAAAAACAAAGTTCTACAATCACAGCTTGTTGTCAAAAGCAGAAAACACACATCTTTCAGATTACTTAATAATATATTTATTATATCACTCATTAAGATACTCATTGTATTCCCATATTGTTCTGTTGTCTTTCCATCAGTAGAACCACTATTGAACCTGTTATACCTTCAGTTGGTTCACTCACTATCTTCTCTCAGCAAAGAATGTTTTTGTAACCAGGAGACTTATAAATTAGGTTAAAAGCAGTGTTACTGATTTGCGTATTTAGAATAAAAGTGGAATATTTCCAGTGATGTGAAAAAACATAAATCATATGGAGTAAATACAGCTGGACACAACAAGCCTCTGACCCATAACACAAGCTGGCCTGCTTGAACCATTGAAGTAAAACAATAACTCATACCAGTTAAGTTTGATTTATTGTTTGGTTTGTCAGGGACCATATACAAAATATACATTCATCTCAATTAATGGGAGATGAGGCATTGCACCAGATGTAGCTGATCAGCTAGATTACTGTATATCCGAAGTCCCTGGGTGAAAACAAATATGACAAGTCTTATGGACTCATGAATGTTGCAGGACAAAAATACACAATTAAACAATATAGAGCAGCAGGGAATATAGTGTGTTTTACTTTACAGTAACAGATATTTATGAAATAAGTTAATTTATCAAGAAATGTCATTTCATTCATTGATTTGCAATTGGAATGATCTGTGTTCCCTTATATGTGGAGCTTTTACTTACAGGATTGTGGTAAAAGCTGAATGTTTAAGAAAAAAAAAGGTGCAGTCACATGTTAAAGTGCCCTGATCCTCTGGGTCCATCATTTCTATCAAACCTCTGCATCACCATTCACACTTGGCACTCTCTCCTCCTCTTATCCCTCCTTTTTTCAATTTATTTCTTTGCTATTTAACACTAGATGTCTGTGTGTCTGTGTCTGTGTGCATGTGTCTGCGTCTGTGTGATGTCTGAGTAAAAAAAATACACCATGTCATTCCCAGTTACAACACAAACCATTCCCTCAATAATGGATGGGCTTTGATGGGGGGCAGATGCCAGAGTCGCAAGATCGCTCTCTCTCTCTCTCTCTCTCTCTCTCTCTCTCTCTCTCTCTCTCTCTCTCTCTCTCTCTCTCTCTCTCTCTCTCTCTCTCACTTACTTACAAACACACACACATAACACGCACACAACACACACGCACACGCACACACACACGCAACTCTCACACAAACGCTCTGTGAGTCAGAGCCAGGCTGCTTGTATGGACAGCGCCAGACCTATTTTTAAGCATTTGCATTTTTTATGCCTTGCGGTTTCTATTAAAAAATACAAAGACTAAAACACTGTACCGTATTTTCATCCCTGGCCATTGCAAAGGAAAAGTTAATTGGAAAAACTTGATTTCAATGTAATTTGATGCCTGTTAAAGTCATTCATAAAGACATTTTAACATTTGAAATAAGACATTTTTGACATTTAAGTGACAGTAATTTGAACCACTATTCAAATTAAGCTCATCACAGAACAAAGACGGTTTTTTTCACAGGTAACTATGTTTCCTTGGCTTTTCCCCCTCCAGACAATGTCAGGACATTTTCAGGTGTCTAGTAAATGTGTGAAAGTGGCTTAAGATTGTTCAGGGCTTTCTACGAGGAAGCTTTTCACCAAGGAAAACAGAACTCTGTGTTGCTTCTTGAGGTCAATGTTGACAACATTATGTTGACCCAAACCTAACAATAACTCTGCACACCATATCTGCAAATGTTTCTTACTGTCAAATTGCTTTAGCTTGGGCACTAAAACTACTTGGTCAGGGTAACAATACCATCATGATTTGGACTTGAATACCAAATCAAAGTGGTGACTTCAGATGTTTGTACCTCAGTTTTTGTTATGTAATACTAATTTAAGGTTAAAGACCGACTAAAATTCGTTGGTAAAAGCCAAAATGTCCCTGCTAATAAGACTGGTGCCTATGCGTTTCACTTTTCCTCAATATAAGAAGCTACAAGGACAAAATGATTTATTTAACGTTGGTTTAAAACTGTTACAGTATACTAACAAAGACTAGTAAAAGCAAAGAATATTTATTTACAGAGCACATTAATACAGAAAGCTACACAATGTGCTTCACAGGAGCAAATACATGTATAGAAACATTAAAATACAAACAGAAAGACAAACACAAACAAGCAGATAGGTGTATGCACAAGCAACTAAAGTGCACAGTGGTTCTGTTAAACACACAGTATAGCCCAACCTGCTGAAACATATTGACTATTAAAAACACAGATTGATCGACCTCATAAAATACAGCAATACAATAGTTCAGTGTTGGGGTGTCTCTCACAATGCTTGGTAGGGCATTCCACCTATTTTTAACAAAGAAGCTAAAGGCTGCTTCACCTGCCTTCAATCTTATGAGAGGGACAACAAGGACCCCCGCTAAAGATGTTAGGCTTTTTGTGGGCTCGTATGGTAAGTTATACAAGCATGTAATTAAGCAAACACATGAATGAAGATGGTTATTGGTGATCATGCTGAAATGTAGGAGCATTTTGTAACTTGTTGCCTAGCAAGCTGGCCGTTTTTCTGTGTGTGGTTGTAGCGATACAAAATACACACTCACATACACACACACACACACAC
Organism: Tautogolabrus adspersus; assembly: GCA_020745685.1. Lineage (NCBI taxonomy): Eukaryota > Metazoa > Chordata > Actinopteri > Labriformes > Labridae > Tautogolabrus > Tautogolabrus adspersus. The sequence goes on from CM036534.1 coordinate 21,024,095, forward strand.
ACACACACACACACACACACACACACACACACACACACACACACACACACACACGCACCTCTTCACTCCATCATCCCAGCTGTGAAGTGTGATCAGAGATGACTGACAGTCAAACTGAGCAGGATGAATATGAATGGAGCTGTGAATGTGAATATGCAGATGAGGAGGAGACACAGTTTGCCTTCTGTCTTCCTTTAGACAGATCTGTCACAAAATGACGCCTTTCATCCTTCATCCACTTTACTTTAGGTGAAGACTCGCAGACTCACTGACCTGATGACAGTGTGAATAAAACCACGGGTCAAATATGGACCATATTTAGTTTTCGTTTTAGTGAGTGCAGCTAACATCTGTCACATGATGATTTATAGTTAAGATCAATTTGTTGTAGGAATTTTTGACAAGGAAACGGTGTTTGTGTGATGACTTGCATTCATATGTCAGTGAATGGATGTAGAGGTTGGGATCAAATGTTTTTTAAGTCTGCGACATTTATGAAATTGGTGATTTACGAAGCAAAGAGCTTTCAAGAAATGAATCTTATAGGATTTTAATATCAGTACAAACATGCCAGTGTTAACTTGAGATGCAAATTTTGCCTTAATTTTTAACCAACTTTTCTCTGCATTCAAATTTGGAAAACACTTAAATGAGATGTCAAGACTTTTGTTTAAATAAAAGCTCATGAAACTCCAATGAAACCAAACCTACTGCCTTGTTACAGTACAGTATAACAGTTCAAACCCCAATCTCTGCTGCCTTTTCTCATAATGCTGTTGAATACGGTTTTTTAAGACTGCCTGAGTGCTCCCCCCCAGTTGAGTTTATTCTTGCTCCAAAGCTGGAGGTCACCACAACCTATTGTTTTCTGGACTACTTCTTTTGAAGTTTTGCATCAAGCCATCACTATCTTGTTTTTGGGGGCTGCTGCTTCTCTGAAAGGCAGCAGGGTTATGATTTGACAAAAGATAGCACACTCGAAGGCATAGCCTACTTTATGGTGTAATTTACTCTGAATGGAACTGTCATTTACAAAATAACATCATTCTGTACTTAAATTGATTTGAAACTAGACTTGAAAAATGATTCAGATAGGATGCAAGCTCACTCCAAGTCTTCTATACAATTACTTTATCTTAAAACGATCCTGTTCTTCAAAGTCTGAATAGACAAAAAAAAGAGGCCCAACCTTCATAATTTATGTAAATATCATATCTGAGACTTACTTTGTAGTTTTAATACCAGATTTAAACTTTGGTCTGTATTTAACATTGGTGTGTTTGTGTTTCTACAGCGAGATCAGTCATCTGGAGTCTGGTCTGGTGGTGGAGCTGTGGAATAAAGGTTTGATCTGGGACACTATGATCGGCACAGCGCTGATACCTCTAGACACAATTCATCAATCTGACCAGGTAACACACCTTCATTGTTTGAATCTTACACACATCAACACAAGGGATTGAAGTTCATTAAAACGTTTTACACACGATTTTGGTAAATAGGTTCATTTGAAACCAGAAATGTGTGAATTGAAAAGTCCACTGGTTAGCTTTTTACCATATAAAGCACTTTTGTTTCAAAACACGTATGTTCGTCAGCAAACCTATGAGATAAGTTCATATCTTTTCATCTGTATTTAAACAACACATGCTCATATGAGACGCATGTGTTGCTGGCTATAATCCTGTTCATACCTACCGTGTTTCCACAGTTTACAGTTCCTTCTTCCACAAAAAATACAGACAGAAGTTGATGTGCTTTATCTTCAAGAGTTACAATCTTCTTTGTGTTTCCAGATAGCAGTTTCTTGCTAAGCTGAAGCAGAGGAAAAGCAACTCAAAGAGGCGATTTCATAAAAACAGTCAGGGAAAGGTTATATAAGCTTCAGAAGAAACTCAACCACACTGTGTTATAGTGTGCCATAGACACACACACACACACACACACACACACACACACACACACACACACACACACACACACACACACACACACACACACACACACACACACACACACACACACACACACACACACACACACACACATAGCTCTGCCATTTTTACGCAATCATGATTATGAAGTTCTATACAGAAATGGTTGCACAACAAAGCACCAGTACAGAAGAGAAAACTCTTTATTCCCTCAACACCTTAGTACAGTATGTTTAGGCAAAGAACTTGTACCATATTGTAGTCATTAACTACACCATGGATGAATATCTAGGCAACAAAGTATCCTTTAATTATGTTAAGGTATTTTTGTAATGAAGTGAAAAACAACCACATCATAAAGCCTAACAACACACAGATTTGCAGTTATCTAATATACAAACAGCTCAGTTTGAACTTCCATAGAAGAAGTAAAAGATGTCCATAGAACGTTTTCCATCAGACATGTCCTATACTGAAAGCAGTATGAACCCCATGAACCCTCGAGTACAGTTTCTGTTTCTGATTCATGCTAGAATGCATACAGTTAAAGTTGTTATAATATTTATGGTTTATTGAAGAGATCCTTTCTGGTTATTTATTACTAAATGTACTATATTTTTACATTTTCACCAATAAAAAGTGCAACTTCCGCATTTTGTAATAACCACTGCAATATGGTATTTATTACAAAATACTGCAGATTTTTACCAAATGTGATTCTTCTTACATAATGAAGTGAACATGTATTTGTGGGTTTTTTTACATTTATTTTTGGGCGGGAAAGGAGCCACAGGTCAGATTCGAACTCGGTAGTATTTGCTGCTCCGACTGCTGCTTAAGCAAACACAAATCCTAGATACAGACACCTTCCTCCACCACTGCTTACCTATTAAAAAACACCATCTTTACCTGTTATCTGAGAGCAGCTCCCTCACAGGTTGCCAGTCAGCAGAAGTGGCCAACTGATTGTTGCAGGCAGACTTGTCTTGCCTTGAGCCTTATTACCTTTCTCTGCAGAGTTTTAAAGTAGCAGCACACATGTAGTCATTAATAATGCAGGCCGCAGTGCTTTTACTTGTCTTCTAAGTTTGGGGCACAGTAAACGCTGACCCTCATTTAACCGGGTCTGAACTAGCGGTGTTGTTTCTCACCTCTTCATCTTTTCATCTTTCATCGTTTATTCAGTGACATCCCCGCTCACCCAACCTGTTCATTCAATTACCACAAAGTTGCTCTGATTGTCAGTGAGGAAATGTTCTGTCTTTCTCTGATTTCTTTCCTGTCCCTCTTTTCTCACTGTTTCTTCTTTCAGGAGGGTCCAGGAAAGTGGACGTCATTGGACTCAGAGGTGTTAATGAGGGAGGATGAGATTTGTGGAACGACCAACCCAACACAACACCAAGTGCTGCTGGACACCCGCTTCGAGTTGCCCTTTGGTTGGTCTATGTTAAAAATCACATTTAAATAAATTAAAAAATCACATACAGAACCAGAAGTTGATGCAGCTTACTGACAATATAGCATGTGTGGTGGAATAATCTTTTTTTTATTGATGACGACAGTGAATGAGCTCTTGGTAAGTGTTAGGAAGGTCAGTAAAGAATAAAAACAACACTTACCTTTCATATTTTTTAAAGCAATTTTCAACAATATTAAATGACAGTCCCTAACCGTTTTTCATGAAAACCTTGAAATAATAAGATAAACATGAACACTCCGATTATGATTTTCTACTGTTATACTGTTATACAGATCAAAATATTCAACTGACAACATAATATAAATATGGGAGATATTCTGAGCTACTGTTAAGCGTAGCAATCTTAAAAAATACAAATAATAAACCTGTGTGTGCACCACACTGAGGAAAATACCTGCATGTGCACATCATGAACAATTTCATCTAAGGCAACACATTTGGTCTTTCTAAATGTTGTGTCAGAGGATCCTCACCACACAGTTTATTTGTATTCTTTTCTTGTACTTCTTCTCAGTTTGCAGATTTCTTCGTGAAGTTTTGTTTCCTCAGCATGCCCTTATAGCTTCTTCTTAAAAACTCTGCTCTTAAGCGGTCACTATCTCTCCTCTCTGTCTGCCTGATGGTTTACTTACATTCACCTCATGTCAGGATGGCTCTGGTTCTTACTGCTGTCTGCTCTTCTTGACATAAAGGTCGGGGCCTGAAGATGGAGATAAGATAATAGCTGTCCTATTTGAACAAACTTTGACAAATCCTTTTGAAAATAAATAGTTAAGGTAATTATCATCCAGTTTCCAATATGAGAACCAATCAATAGTGAGTTGCACCTTTTCAGTCATCACTTACAACAATGAGACATTCTAAAAAAAACGCCACACATTCACAAATGCCTGTTTAAATTTAGGTGTTATAATTATATCTTAAATCTGCTTATAAATCATTGAAAAAAATACTCTTTTAGTACTCAAATCTACATTTGTTTTTAGGTTATCTTGAGGAAGTTATTGAAAGAGAAGTGTGGTTTTCTGTTTTGTATTTTGTAATTTGTGTATCATCGAGTGTTTCTTTATTGTGTAAGTTGAAAAAGACGGAGAAAAATGAAATGAAAAGCTATCTGTATGTCCATGTGTACATGTTCATTGAAGTTCTAACAGCTACTGCTTACTTTTAATTGTGACAATTTGCCAAAACATAATACAACGTAGGAGAAAAAGTGTAGCTCAATCTAGAGCATAGCTAACTCATTCCATAGCAATGTTACACTTTGTGACATACCTTAAAATGATTTGGTTGAAATTAGCTTTTTGAACTTTATCATTATTATGAGTTATTATTGAGAGCTATTAAAAGAGGAAAGCCATTTGTGTTAACATTATGACCCCCTGTTTCTTACCAAGAATATTGCATTATACTCACAACCATGCTTTGAAAAACCCCATATATTACTGAATATCTGTCATATTAGTTTTAGGTTTATTCATAAGTAAAAAGTTGATTAATGTGTAAAATGTAGACAATAAGAGTTGTGGCTTTACTATGACAGACTGTAACTGTCGGCTGTTATCATTTTTAATATTCCTCAATACACTGTAAACTGTATTTACAGCATATACCTGTAAGTGAAAGAATAACACAGTTTTTACAAAGGAAATGTGCAGATTTAGTTCTTACTGTTTTCTTTTCTTAACTTCAGAGAACCACTGAAGCCCCTTGTGTAGTTTTAAATTCTATTTCGGGGCCACCCAGAAGGAAACCTCCTCATCAGATATTAAACACACATGAATATAAGATGGGTGGGAAAATACAGGATGGGACAGGGAGCATGGAGGACAGTCGGCAGAGGAAAGGGTGGAGTCAGAGTGTCTCTCAGGGTCTGTCATTTCTTCATGCACTTTGCCTCACTTTTGTCATTCTTCCTCCATTATTTACCGTTGTTCTCCCTCTATCCTACCAACCATTCCTCCCTCTATGCATGTGTATTTCATCCTTTTTTCCATCTCTTACCCTCTCCTTCACGTATCCACTCAAAAATGTTCACTCTTTAATCCATCTTTTACTTCTGTCCCATCCATCTGTCCAGATATCCCAGACGACGAGGCTCAGTACTGGACCAGTAAACTGGAGCGGATCAACACCATGCGGATACATGACGAGGTAAGTTTCCTAAAACAGTCTATTTCCTCTTTTTGAGTTGTTTATTGAGCCATAAAGATGTTATATGAGGCTACGCAGAAGTCTTAAAGGAGATCTTATTGTTGAAAAAAGTGAGCAATCTCAACTATGAACATTTCTATTCTTCAACTTGAAAATAGGTTGTTGCGGAAAAAGGCTTAGAATAGTAGGATGAACTACACTTGTGTCACTTGAAATTAGATTAGCAAAGCAGGTTCTAGCATTCTTGTTTCTAGTGTGAAGAAAAGTGTATGGTCTCTATCATGCATTTACGTTTCTTTACATCCCACCTTTACTGCAAAAAGCCATGAAAGTGTACAAGTATAACTCAATTTACACTGATGATGAAATATCATACAATCTTTCGAACACTATACACATCTGTAGCCTAAGTAAGTTTACATGTTTTATGGGACCAAGAAATCATGCAACTGAAATGTCTAAATATGTTTTTTATGTGTTTGTTAAAATGGTAAGGATTTTTTTATAACTCTTCTTTTTACTAAATAACTTTAGGTAAACATGGATTCTATATTCTTTTCAGAGCACCCTTTGAATTTTTTAAGTTTTACCAAATATAAAATCACAAATAATAATAATAAATAATAATAATACATTTTATTTATGGGCGCCTTTCATGTCACTCAAGGTCACCTTACAGTATTAAAAACAACACAAACAAACACGAACACAATCAACTACATAAGAAACAAAAAAACAGCAACAGTAAGGAGTGCATGGTCAGACAGAATGGGCTAATCTAAAAAGGTGTGTTTTGAGCTGTGATTTGAAGGTGGGGAGAGAGTTAATGTCACGGATGGATTGTGGGAGAGAGTTCCAGAGAGGGGGGGGAGGGGGGGGGGGGGGGGGGGGCTGTACGGCTGAAAAAATGGGATACCTTTCAGTTGTACTGCAGTTTATGTCGGCTCTCTGCTGCCATCTATTGAAAAACACACCACATTACATAATGTGATCATAGTCAATACTTCACTCATGTGTTTCTATTTTATTTGAAATCATTAAATTTGGTTGTCTTCTGCTTATGCCCTTACACTTATCATGAATTATTTTTCTTATAATTTGTTATTCTTACTTTTACCTTGTTTCTCCTGTGGCAGTATCCACTGCAGGAAGAGGTTCAGAGAAGACGAATGGCTTCAGTTCCCTCTCAGTGCTGTGAGTATAAAAGAACAACATGTAGTACAACACGTTCATGCTACACACGGTGTTTTCCCATGTTTGTTTGTGTATGTTTTGTGGGTCACATGTGTGTCAGTTTAGACCGGGGACAGAAAATATGGAAAAGAAAATATTTCTCTTCTTCTTGTCTAGTGTAATGACAAGGCAGTCAAATTATACAGCCAATTACCAAGGCAATTTGGCTCAGACCCATACAATTAAATGTGCTGCTTTGCCAGCTTTTAGTTAATCAGTCCCCAATGATTTAAAAAAAATCTTGCATTTTGCACTCTGAAGAGGAAATTTGGATGCAGCATTCACTCTTTATGGTACTTATGGAGAGCTGCATTATGTCCTGTTGTGCACAGATTTTTACCTTTGTATAACTGCTTTCCTGAAACTGCTGTGTTTTGTTTCACTCATTCTGTTCAGCATTAGATGTTTAACTCCCTCATCACATTTCTTCATCAGACTTCATTATAGTGTCTCAAAGGTTTGTTAAATTACCATTTGTTAATTTTAATGATATAACCAATTTTACATATTTGGTGTTATCAGTCCCATCACATATCATAAACTCACCTAGCCATAACCAGCCAACTGTTACTGCTTTTAATTTTGTGAATGAAGCTCACTTTTCTTCCTGACTTCTTTGAACACTTGCCTCCATGCCACCAGGCAGTTGGAGTTATTTTGGATGGAGTGACAAGCAGAGTACGTAAAGTGGTTGTTTTTTTTCTCTGTCACCTATCATTCACTCATGAATTCTGCATGGTCTCTCTGATGTACGTCGCTTTGGATAAAAGCGTCTGCTAAGTGAATTGTAGAATTGTAGAATTGTAGGTTAAGGACAATTTTCCAATGCATGTTTGGTCTTTATTATTGATGTGTCCATTGTTTGGTGCCAGTTTTGTTGACACTTGATGTGGTCGGAGTCAATTTGTAAATTTGTTTAATGAATCCATTTTCTAGTAGTTTGTGTCATTGTCTTTCTGGTATTCATATTTTCTGTATTACATATCTGCTACCACAAGGGGGCACTTTTTATTCAAGGTATATTCATTGTTAGGCAGTGATCCAGTCATGTCCCCAGTCTAGGGGTAATCAAATCATGACATCTTGACAACACACCCCACAAAATCCAGAGAAAGGCCAGCTGTACAGTACAAGTCCACAATTTATAATTACCAATCAACAACAAAAACTTAAGTTGTGACACCTTAAACATCCTCTAAATACATTTGAGACAAATATCTAACAAAAACTTCTCAACCCCAAGAAGAAAAGCAGAACAACCAGCAAAAACTAACAACCAACACAAAGGAGCTATAATTCCTTTCAAACTACGTATACATGCTCAGTATTTACAGTTATGATTTTAAAACATTAAATGTACAATTTGACATATTTAAGCAAGACTATTTGCAAAACTATTGATTTCTTAATCACACAATTGCAAACAAACCTTTGATTCAGAATAAAAGACCATTCTACTTGAACCATGCAGCCTTGTCTCTCAGATTATACCTCTGATTATAGACAGTGAAAACTGTATCACTATGGTACAGGTTTGACCTGTGTATGAAATGGTTTCTAATGATTTCCATTTTTTAGAGTTAAGAAATTCACCTCAATTATGCGAAGATATCAAAAGGAAGAGTGGAAGCAGGATCAAATTTCTTGGTCAATAAGAACATTGAGCTTGCTTCCTCCAAGGTCTATCATGGAACTGTTCTTTCAGATTACAAATAAAATCAACATTTGAATAGTGTAGTTTGAAATAATATCATATTAGTTCTATACTATGCATTCTATAAATTCTCCAAAGCTGTATTTTTTGTTGTCATTTAATGCTTTATTTTTCTTTTTTAAATAATGTTTGTTGTCTTTGCCCAGCTTATGATGACCATGATAGTGCAGTGGATGACCGCGACAGCGACTACCGCAGTGAAACTGGCAACAGACCTCCACGCTTCCACAACACCTCTCAGACAAATTCATCAGTGCACCAGTATCCTATAGGACGCAGGGTCCAACATCAAACCCTGTCCAGAGAGTCTGACTCTATACAAAGCTATGAGCTAGACTATAGAGAAATGAGGGGGACAAGGTAAACAAACACCAATCACAGACACACTTCCCTGATCTTTGCAATACTGCTTAAGAATCGTTTGAATTCTTAATTGTTTGCTCTTTGCTTTAAGTCTTGGCCAGGACACTCTTGAAAAAGAGATTTTTAATCTCAATGAGTTTCTTTCCTGGTTAAATAAAGGTTAAAAAAAAAAAAAAAAAAAAAAATAGGATTAAGGAGTCAAGTAAAGAAGAGTAGCATTATCTATTGTTAGAACATTTTGAAACATTCATTTAAAAAAATACACCACCTTTTATAAAAAGATCTCATTTGAGGCTTGACGTGACAGTCTTGTATATTACACAAGTAGCATTACTGTATGCATTTGTAATTTCTGTAGTTTATCTCACAATAAGTATCAATTTGAATGATCACTTCTGGTCCATACAGAGATTAATATTCATAATTTAACCAAAGAAGTTGTAGGAGTTGCCATTTGGGAACTCAAATTCTCATAAAAAATCTACTGATTTGCCTGTCAAGATATTAACAAAGAGCAAACAGTTGCATCATACTTTGAAGTTCTTCATGTGTTTAAGCCACAGCATAATCTTCTGACAAAAAAAGGATGTATTCAATTGTGAACACTTTCAAAGAAAATACTTTTCCTCCCACATTTGCACTTGACTTTTCATTTTCATATTCATTTATTTACATGCTTAAACACTTTCTTTGCATGATTTCCTCTTTTGGTTTATGCCTAATGCTTCATTTCTCTTTTTTCTTTGCATCCCGTTCAACTGCTTCCTGCATGGTGCTTTTCTTTTCTTTAAACAAGGCCTTCAAATAGTAAGGGTGGAGTAAGAATAATCCCTGTTGACTCGGGTATGGGTGTGGAGGATTGGGAGAGTAAATATAAAGTGCCTGAATCAGGTGTCCTTGATGATTACTTGGATGCTGAGCAGAAAATATGGGAGGATGAAGATAAAAGTATAATCTACCGTATCAGTGACAACCCTTGTGAATCAAAAGGCAGTAGGTTCTACCAAGCAGTAGAATGTGATACATTTTCCCCCGAGGATATGGAAGATATGGATGACATGACTGGCAGGCCACGGAGACCGAGGCATGGCTTTGGGAGTGGAGAAGTACGCTTAGTTTATAAGGAAGCTGGCAGCTTTGAGGATGAATCATCTCCTCCTGAAATTGATATAATTCCCTCAGTCAAACAGCAGCGCCAGCAGTCAGACAGTGAAAGTCTACTGTACAAGACCAGACTGTGGGCAAAAACTGCCTTAGAGGACACTCTTGAAAGTTATGCAGCTTACCGTGAGGAGGAGGCTGCTCGGGAAGAGGCTGCAATGATCAGGGGGAGGAGTGAATATGGCTCACTCGGTTCAGATGAAATGCAGTATTCCTTTGGATCAGAGGAGGAACTAGATGACCTGACATTCACTGAGGGGGATGTAGGATATGAATATGAAAGTTACTACTACCCTGGTAGTTATATGTCTGCTTTTGAAGGACAAGCCTGTTCAAGCAAAGGGAGAGAAAGTCGTGGACAAGATCTCATGTTGTCTCCTGTAGAAGAGCCAAGTGATGAATATGTAGATGCCATGGATGAACTTCAGAACTTAGTGCACTCTGTGTCTGAATACCTGGCCGTAAAAGAGGAGGAGATCAACAACTATGAGTCAATATCTAAACCAATAAGAAGAAAACTCCCAGCACTGCCAGCGGATGCTACAATTCTGAAACCTGAGGAGAGCAATGAAGTTAAACCTGAAGCAAAGGAGGACAGTGCTGTTGAACAGGGCATAGCAGGAGTAAAGAATGCCATGAGCTCATTATTTAGTACAATAACAGGATCGAAATCTCCCACTGAGGCAGAAGCCACTAGTACCACTACATCACCTCAACCACCACAGACAGATTCTGGTATTTCAAAATTGTTCTCTTTAATACCTAAACCTAAAACCGAGGCTACAGATACCTCTGGTGTAAGTGCAGTAGACCAACCTACCTCTCAAGCATCGCTCCAACCTGAGTCTGGCATATCAAAGTTACTTTCATTTATTCCCAAAAGTGGTGGTACTTCCCCCCCAGTGGCCATAGTTCCTCCTGCCTCTCAGGAGTCCACAACAGAAAAAAAGTTTTCCCTTCAGTCGCTCTTGCCTTTTCAATCCCCTGAATCTAATCGTCAAACTGACACTGATCAGGCATCATCAAATGTTGGGCCTGGGGCACAAGGAGGTGCAACTACTGCTACCCAATCCCAATCTGGGTTTGAATCCATGTTAGGAAAACTCAGTCCTTTGAGACTTTTTTCAAGTGCACCAACATCTAGAGAGCCATCGCCTCAGCCATCAGAGCAAAGAAGTGCATCTGCTGCGAGCAATGAATCCCTCCAAGGGTCTATAAACAGAGCTGCTAGTCCTAATAGAGATGGGTCCCAAACAGAGCGACAGCTATCAGGAGAAACAAAACCAGGTTCAGGAAGTGGCTCAGTTGATCTTTTGCCAGACACAGGAAGTGGCTCAATTGAGCTGTCGCAAGACACAGGAAGTGGGTCAGTAGAGCTTCTTCCTGAAACCGAGTCATCTGGTGAGTTACCTGATATTCAGCAAAGAAGAACTTCTGCAAAATCTGAACCAAAAGCTGAAGGCACTTCAGAGGAAACAGGATTCTTTAGTCCTTTTAAGAAATCTCTCTCTACACTTATATCAACAGTTCCTCCTGAAAACCTTTCACAGGCAGACACAAAGCCTGCAGAAGAGTCATTCTTAGGTAGCAAACTCAAAATTCAATTTTTCTCCTCTGAAAATGTTGCCACAACAACCCCGCCAAAAACAGAAGGAGGCCTGCTCTCTGGAATTCTTAAGTTTGCATCTGGTGAAGACGTCAATGCGCCATCAAGAAGTCCTTCCCCCAGCCCAGCAAGGACTCCCTCTCCAAGTCGTGCTGCCCTTCTTGAAGGTGTACCAAAAGGAAACACAGAAACTGGTTGGTTTTCAAACTTGTTTAAGGTAGCCCCAAGTGAACCTGCTAAGGAGTCTTCAAAACCACAAGTGACTCCCACTGTGATGCTAACTAAACCTAGTAGTCAAACTGACGAACATATTGAAGAAATTGACCCTGAAACCACAGAGAGCTCTATCCATAGGACAGAACAGGTGTCTCCAGACCAAACATTGTCTGAAAAAGATCCCAAGTGCAACACAGATGTTAATTCAGAAGCAGGTGTAACCACACAGGCACCAGGAATTTTGGCTGGAATATTGAAACTAGGATCAGCTGAAGATGCACAAGGAGGTGATAGTCAGCCTCAACAAGGTGGGCTATTTTCTGGCCTGTTTTCATCACCTTCGAATACTTCTCAAACACACCAGAATTCTGCCACACAACAGTCAGGAGGACTGTTATCTGGATTTTTAAAGTTTGCCTCTGATAATGTTTCTGCTCCTCCAAATCAGACACAGTCTACACTGCCAGGAGGGCAATCAGACCAAATTCCCAATCAAATGCAAGGACAACCTGCTGCTGCACAGCCACCTATAGGTGGACTATTATCTGGGCTCTTTAAAAAAGCTACAGACACAGTGACTGGGTCTCAACCAGATCAGCCCAATCATGAGTCACAAACGGATGCAGCCCATCATACAGTGAAAACAGAAGGACCTGAACAAAATCTCACACAAGGGACCATACCTCCAACTCAGTCAACTGGGATTTTGTCAGGATTGATCAAACTGGGTTCAATAGAAGCCCTATCTCTTGACAAAAGCCAAGACCAACAACAAAAACAATCTTTAGCCTCAGACCTACAGCCTAACCAACGACAACAATCTGACCAAACAACAGAGGAATTACCTTCAAAAGTGACAGCAACACCTCAACCCACTGGAATGCTTGGGGGTTTGTTGAAACTCACAGACACTGTTTCTCAGCCAAAAAGACCTCTGTCTACAACATCTACACAACCCAATCAGCAATCTGGTAGCATGTTGTCTGGATTTTTTAGCAAGATTGTGGAGCCTAATCCTGCTCCATCTCAGCCACAACCAGAGTCTTGTGCTAAAGAGACTAACAAAAAACCAGTGCAACAAGCTCCTCCTCAACAAGGAGGCTTCCTCTCTGGTCTGTTTGGGATTGGGGGCCAAGACACTGCTCCCGCAAATCCATCCCAGCACTCACAAAACCCAGCACACTCTCTACAAAAGCAGAGTGGCCAATCTGGGCCCCATCCTAATCAGCCACCAGGCAGTAGACAAAACCTACAACGACAAAACCAAGTCCCTCCACAACAGCCACCCAGTAATCCTGGAGGGATGCTGACTGGATTTCTTAACAAATTAACAGACGCAGCGACCCCACAGTCTACAGTTGGAAGTCAAGCAGAGCAGCAACAGGCACAAAGAGCAGGCCCTAAAACAGTGCAGCAACCACCAAATCAACAGGGAGGCTTCTTTTCTGGGCTATTCTCAGGAGGTCCTACTCTTTCACAACAGCAACCAACTGTTTCCCATCCAAACCAGCAGCAACCCCAACAAGGTAACAGACAGCCTCTGCGGAGGCAAAACCAGATTCCCCCACAACCTGCTGCCTCTGCACCAGAGCCACAGCAGGGTGGACTGCTTTCAGGACTTTTACATAAGTTAACGCCTACAGATACTGCACAACCACCACCATCTCAGCAGACAGGGTCTCAACAGGGAAATAAATCTAACATTGTTGGAGCAGCTCAATCTGCAGGTCAACAACCCAGTCAGCAAGGAGGATTCTTATCTGGTCTGTTCGGTCAAACAACACCTAATCAACAGCAACAGACAGGCACAATGGCAAGTCCTGATCAAAAAACAACCCAACAACCTAGTCAGAGTGGAGGATTGCTTTCAGGTATTCTAAAGCTTGCATCTGGTGAAAATGTACCCCAGGAACAACAGTCCACTCAACCTGCCTCTACAGGTCAACAATCTGTAAAGTCAGGGCAAAATCCAGCCCAGCCTGACTCAGGTGGATTATTCTCTGGCTTGATGAACAAAATTTCAGGTACCGTGGAACAGTCATCTTCAGTCCAGGAACAGATGAACATTCAAACAACACAGCAACAGCCACGTGCAGGGCAAGGGCGACCACAGATTCAGAGAACGAAACAATTTGAGATGCATTCCTCCCAAGATGGGGCAACAGACAAGGACATAAAAGGTCCCTCACAAAAAGGTTTCCTCTCAGGTCTTTTTAGTGCTACAGAGGCGCCATCATCAAAAACACAGCAGTCACCAGCACCTCAACTTGGCAAGGAAGAACCAAAAACCAGCACATCTCCTAGTTTGCTATCCAACATTTTTAAAACTAGCTCCAGTGACAGTACTTCTGCTCCTGGAAAGGAAACTGAAAAGGGCTTCCTTGATCGTTTACTACCAAAAAGTAAGGAGGATATACCTTTAAGTATAGCAACACTGACAAGTGCTGTTGTTACATCTAATCCAGGTAATGAAACCTGTAAAGAACCATTGCAATCTCAGGGGTGGCAAGATCCCACAATTTCCCCAACAACACGTTATCTTGAAGAAATTCAGCGTCTTTTGTATGGGACAGCGCATGAGTATGGTTACAAAGATCTTTTATACAACTTTACAGAGCATGGTGTCATTCCACCAGAGCTCTATGAACATCAATGTCTCATAGAAGCTCTTTTGTGGCAGCAACTCAATGATTATGCCCTTGCGGAAGCTCTTGCAACTCAAGTTCAGGTTCCTCCCCAGACATGTCAAGGGCATATGTCACCAAAGGCTAGAACACCTAAATTTGAGAATAACGTATGGTTAAACCCTTTAGAAATGGACATAAGTGACTTCAATGTACCCTCACATCCTTGGAAGGATGCTGCCACTCAGCTCTTTGAAAGCAGGAATCACTTACTTGAGCCAGATGAAGATCTTGTTTTGTTTGACATGAGTTGCAGAGACAAAAAACCCTGGAGTAGCTGTGACCATTTGAATGCTCTTGATAGGAAAATAAAACCTTGGATTGTTGAAGGTAGTGCTCTAAATTTGTCCATGGAAAAAACAAAAACAAGGCTAAGCAGATGTCAGTCACTTACAGAATGCAGTGTATTGGAATTCAGCAAAGTAGGTGAAAATTGTAGTGCCAGCATTAATGTAAAAGATGAAAACTTTGACTTAAAATCAGCATCTAAGTTTTTAACAAGACTCGCCACAAAAAAGGGTCCAATGGATTTAACACGTGGTGCTATGGATTTAAGCAGGTTTGCAGGAGCTATGGGGCATGCAGATGAGGACATGCTGTTTGAAGATTCTGAGTGGTATCAACAATGGCTTTCACTATTGGAGCAGGGCTTGTGGTGGCCAGCTGAGGCTGGGGACTGTGGATATTATGTGTATACAGATGAGGAACACATTTATTCTCTCTTAACTGACAGAGCTGGTAGACACATATATGCATGTGCTGCACCAGAGGATGTACAAGCTCTAGGTAATATAACTGAAAATATTGCTAATATTCTGAAACAAAAAGAAAAGGAAAAAGTAACCCTTTGTGGTTTTAAAATTCCACTCTACACTGAAGAAAATGGGTTCTGGAACCCAGGTGAGCAACAGAATAAATGTGTGCCTTCAGAAGCACCTATCAATTTAACTTCGGCCCTTAGAAAAGGTGAAAAAATAATGAATATGAATTTGGAAAGCTTTTCTCAAATGTTTCAAGAATCCATATCTTCTCAAGCGGATCAGCCTGTTGATTTTACTGTGTACACGCTTAAAAAGATCAAGGTGGAATCTACACAAAATCATTACAGCCTTCAAGAGGAGCCAATGGAGGCAGCTGATTTTACTTTAAAGTCACTGAAAGGGGGACATGGAGGTCCGTACTGGATGAATCAGGGTATAAAAGATGAAGTTGTGCTCTCACCTGCTCCAACTCAAAGGTGCTATTCAACACAAATCCCTCCAAACAGACCTTACCCAGTTCCAGAAATAAGGATTGCACATGTAGAGGATACACCTAAAGAACAACAACAACAAAAGTCTTGCTCCATATTGTCAGCTACTGGGGAAATATCAAGAATGTCTCCTAAATTTGATGCAAGGAAAGATCATACACTGCCATCATCAACACCTGCTACATCACCATCAATTTCAGGCACAATTTCAGAGACTCCTGTGACCAAGCAAGCTTCAAAAATACCAGGACCTCTGCACTTAGGAAGGAAACTGCCTACACCACCACCAACGACTAGATCTTCTTCAGCTCTTTCAGCAGGAGCATCTTCTGCAAGGACCCTACCTGCTACATCTTCAACTACTGTAGCTGCGTCTCCTGTTTCCCCACAGAGACCACAGCTTGCAAGGCAACCATCGCAGGCAGAACAACCCAGAGTAATATTATCACAAGCAAATAAGACCACAGTCACAGGGATGGGTGACTATAGCAAAGCAAACAGTACTGTATCACAAGACCAAAAATCCTCTCTGTCTGAAAAGGAGCCACAGGATACATCTCTGGGGCGTACACCACAATTACACATATTGAATGACAGCTCAATTACATATAATGACGCTCACCTTTACAAAAGAATTCAAAACTTTGGCACTGCTAATGGCAATAAGGTCCTAGATTTTTCTGCCAAAGTAATTGAAAACAAAGACATCCAACAAAAAGATCTATCAGAATCCTGCAAAGTATCTGCACAAAAAGATAAAGTTGTCGACTTCACAAAGTACAGGTTAAAAAGATACAAAGACAAAAAGCAGATGGATTCAAATGAAAATGTGGAAATGATGGACAAGACACCCATTGCTGAAGATCTTACTAAGCAGACTGAGGAAGAAGAAGTTGAATGTCCTGACTTGGAATATCCCAATTTGGCCACTTTACAACAAAGTACGGGAGTTCAAATCTTGAGAACACTTCCTAAGACCACAAGCCCCAAGCCAGTTGACCAACACAGGAAATCAGATTCAAAGATTATGGTCAACCAATCCTCTTCAATAATGCACATTCAAAGACGAGAGGCCTCCCAGAATATCTCTATAACTAAGACTAATAGAACTGATGTTACTGATTCTGGAAAAGATGCTGTAGAAATGTCTTCCAAATTATCTCTTGCATTATCTGATCAATTGATAAAGAGATCTGGCACTGATGTAGTAGTATCAGCAACTAGTAGCTCCTCAATTACTACCTCCAGCACTTATATGAGAAAAGCAGTGACACCCCAAGGCCAGAAACTCAGTTCCCCATTGGATGAGCATCATAAAATTCAGCAAAGCATGTCCATAGCTACAGCTGGTTATAGACAGAATAATCCGGCTAAAAGTAAGAGAGCAATTTTTACAATAAATTCCAACCAGACTACTGTAAAGACACAGATATATCAGGAGACCACTGCTCCAGCAAACTCAGTTAAAGCTACGTTAGATATGTCTACCAAGACAAAAATCCAGCCGACACCACAAACTGATGTGCCATCAAACAAGCCTGTCTGTGAGGCATTGCCATTGACAAAGAGAAAACCATCAACCTCTGCAGAGGCAGACACAACTTCAACTCACAACAATTCCATAGACTTTTCATTTAGAGGAGAATCACAGGAATTTGAAGGACAACAAACAACAGAGTTTAATTATTCACTACCTACTGAGAAATGTAATTTTCAGACTACTACAGGTGAGCAGGCAACATGTTTTGTCCTGCAAGAGGAGATTGCATCTTATGATAGAAGGGCATTGTTTCCAAGACAAGTCCTTTTGAGTCATTCTTCTGAGACCTTTGACATTTCTAAAACAAACCAGCAAGCCACAGCACCAGCCAATACAGTTAAGGCCACATTAGACATGACTTCTAAAGCTTCTGGCAAATTGGAGGAGGTGCTTCCGGGGGCAACGAGAGATTACACTCTCAGTGAAGCTATATCACTAACAAGAGGCAAGCCCAGTGCCCGTGAACTTGCAAGAAAAAATTCTGTTGGTGTTGCACTAGTGGTAGATATCTCATCTCAAGAACCTCTCAGCGAAATTAAGACTGTATCGCCTGCTAATGCACAACAGACGTTTGAGAATGATACTAAGTCCCACTCAAATTCTCTTTTATATCAACAACAATCAAGGCAACACAATTCTGGTGTCTTTGCCAAGTTGAATCAACCATCTTTACAGTCATCAGCGACTGCTTCAGCCCTCCAGACAACAATTTCAACAAAACCTTGCTCAGCTGCAGTTGATATGTCACCAAAGCCATCCCAAGGCAACCTGAGAATAACAATGCTTGACTATGAGTCTAGAGAAAGTGAAATACTTTCTAGAGAAAGTGAAGCACTTTCTCTTATAAACAAGCCAAGTGCAAGAGCAGTAGCCAGAAAGGATTCAGTTGGTATGCCTCTTGTCGTTGACCTCACAGCACTGGAATCACCACAAAACTCAATCACTGTGCAAAAACAGGCAATCCTAAATAGAAGCATTGGCCCTGTTATGCATCAGCCACTTCCCACCTGTATAACAGTGCATTGCTCTAGTGTAAATGACTCTAATGGAATGTCACAGTCTGTTATCCAACCGTATACACGCTCTTCAGCCCCAGCAAATTCTGTTAAATACACATTGGATATGTCAACAAAGGCAGGTAAAGCAAACACAGTTACAAACCTTTCAGATCCAGTATCACTGGTACGAACAAAACCATCAAGCTTTACATATTCTCAGAGAAATTCTGTTGGTGTTCCACTTATAGTGGAAACTCACCTCTCCAAAGAGCAACCTAAAAGGCAACAGACACAAGTGGAAACACAAGAAAACACGCAAAAAGGATTTGTGCACAGTGAGAAAGATCAAAGAGCATCAGCACCTGCTAATTCCATCAAAGGTTATCTGGACATGTCCCCAGGAACACAGCGGAGACAATCTGAAACAGCTGCTGAGGTCTTGCCAACTGAAGCTGTACCTTTGATAAGAAACATTTCATCTGTAGCAATGAATGGTTCTGCTGGTGTATCACTTATAGTTGAGCAATCTCCACATGGATATGGAAGAGCTGGGTTGAGAGGACATAATACAACAGAGACACTGCATAAGCACATTTCTACCTGCCACAGTAATGTGATATTTTCTAGTTCAACGACCACCTTCAAGGAAACTCGTCAACAAAATAAGCCAATAGACTTTTCTCATAAAGATAACCAAAATACAACTAGGGTTATCATTCCAACAAATCAAACTTTATTAGAGGATGGACAGCCTATGAACTTCACTAACGAAAAAGCAAAGAAAGAAATGTTTGAAAAAAGGGAATTTAGAAGGCAGTTAGAAAAGGAGACATCTCTGGGAATCGTTGACCTAACTTTGGATGCCCAAAACCAAACCACATTTGTCAGTCTTCAAGATGCTACAGACTTTTCCTTTCCATTTGTGTCTACTCCATCTCAGGGTGGTGTTTATCATCAACAGCCCTATATCCCCCCACCTACTCCTAAGGAGCTCAATGAAGATACAACTCGAAAGTCACTACAAAATTTGGAATATTCCACTGAGGGATATGTCACCAATCAACCTGGAATACATTGCAGAAGGCAGCCAGAAACAAGATTGCACTCGTCCCCGATGAATTTTTCAGTTTCTCCTTTCGTAAATATTGAAAGAAAGATACTGCCTCCCCAGAATTCAGATTCCTGGCCATCACAGGAAATTGCATCTAATACATCATCACTTGATAGTATATATCAACAGGTTGGAGGTATACATGTTGAACACAAAAATCAGTATCAGTTGCAACAACAACAACAACAACAACAACAACAACAACAACAACAACAACAACAACAACAACAACAACAACAACAACAACAACAACAACAACAACAACAACAACAACAACAACAACAACCTGGTCTGGAAATGGGTTGGACTTCTATCCCTATGTCTCAACCAAAGGCTCCACTGTTAAAAATAACGGACACATCTGTTCAGCATGACTTAACATTTAGAACCAAAAGTCTTATCAAGCAACCAACTGTGGAAAGCCATGGGAGCCCCAAGGACAGTCCACCAGATAGTGGAACAATAACAAGTAATACAGAGGCATTGCTGCGGTCATTCAGTGAACAACTACATGGTACACCCCAAACTGCTCCTACTGTTCGATCTTTGAATACTCAGTCAGTCAGCTCAGTCAGTTCAATTATTGAACAAGCACATAATAGACACACTGCAGATCCTTCTCTTCCAACTTTTAAGGTAAATCCTATTCAGGAAAGTAAGACTATAGAAAATCATACAGAACAGCCCCTCCAACTCCCAAAACAATCTGATCCAAGACAATGCCACACACCAACTATACCCACAAGTACTGTGATTTTAATTCCTGTACCAGAGGCAGTTGTATCACAACCCAACATCAAACAAGACCCAACGCCAGTAAAACAAGTAAAAAATATTTTTCTGAGCCAGAGCCTTGGAGCTGAGAGGCAACAACCAGAACCAGAGGTATCTTCAACACAAGCAGGACACACCCCTGTTCAGGGTTTAATTGCATTATTTAGTGGCTCACAGTCCACAGTCAATACAAAGCCAGTTGCTGTTACGCTCCACAATACTCAGATTGTGTCTACATCTGGAGACCAGAGAACACAAGGTACTCCATCACAGTCTTCTGTGGTCAGTCATGTTGTTGTCTCTCCTGACAAGACATCTGAATATGAGAAAACTCCAGTGCACTGTTATGATAAGGGCACAATTGGCCCTGAAGCCCCTGTTGTTCAAATACCAGAAACAACTGGTTTAAGCCCACAAATGCCTGATGTGTCAGGTTGTCTGCCATACATGCCTATATTTGTTACAGACCAAAACCAAGTGTCAGCGGGAGTTCACCCAACTACATTTTCACCATCTGAATTATCCAGAGATCAACCTGAAGCCCTTCAGACAGGGCTGGCTTCAACACCATCACTAAGTACTGAATCAGGATACAATATCAAAAGCCCAGCAAGAGATACACCTGGGAAAGAGTTGCCCCCTCCTGAATCTTCACCAGCTAAACCAACAGATACCATGAAACCAAAAGCAATGCTAAGGAAAAGTGAATCAGTAGAACTATCAGAAACTTTGTCAGAGGTTACATCTAAAGCAATTAATGAAGATGTTTCAGCCCTCACTGATACCATGACTGATTATGAAACAGTCATATCACAGCAGCAAAACTCATATGAAAACAAACAAACTATATCACCAGAACATGTTGAAACCATCACTGAAATAAGGGAGGTCTCCACTGTACCTCATATAACACAGGAGGACACAAGCCCACCAAGGTCAATCTACATTGGCATTGGTTGCTCATCAGAATCTCCCACTGATACAGAAATGTATCCAGGTGAGCCAAAACACTATGTAAGACTACCTCATATTTTTGTCTCAGCAGCAAGTTCACCTGAAGAAGAAACAATTGATCAGCTCAATGAAAGTAGTAAGCCTGAGCTGCCAGGAGTCAGTTCTTATGTAGATACCACTCCCATTGCAGTAACGTTACCAGAGTGCAATGAGACTTTGTCTAGTGACATTGCTGCACAGTCTGTTTTATCTGAGGATGTTAGGACCACAGAAGCCAGTACTACAGAGACAACCACTGAATCTGAGCAGGTCAATACATGTACACCAGAGATGTCACTTACATTGACTACTACAGAAAATACACATGCAGATGAACATGACTCACAGTACCTGCTCGATGAGATCAGTCGAAAAGCAGAGAAACATACCGCTTCAAAAGCTGAGGAGGAAGCAGAGACCACTGAAGCGTGTGAACCACCACCTGAGCTGTCTTCCAAAGACAGCAAATCAAAATCACAAGACATTACACCACTTGAGGCAGTTAAGCCTCTGAGTACTCTGGTCTGTCAAGTTGAAAACACAACATTAGAGCCACTACCCCAAGTCGGTGTTGAAACTCTCGAAGAGTTGGCCAGTGAAGAAAAAAAGACAACTTCGGATTTTGTGTTACCTGAAAAACATCAGTCACTTGATGAGTTGTCACTGAAAGAAGTTCCCGCATCCTCAGATGTAAAAACAACAGAAGAAGTCCAACAGCTTTCTGACAAAACTGAAAGGGATGTCACCTTATCTACCCCTGAACCCACTCCTGTAAAATCTCCTTCAGAGGAAGTCAAAACCTCAAAGGAAGACAGTGTTGCTGTCAAGGTTGAAAAGCCTGAAACTGAACAGCTTAATGACCAACCAGCAAAAGGCTTATTTTCTACCTTTAGTGCCGCAACTGCAACCCAACAGCAGACATCTTCTCAAACTGGATTATCACTGCTTGGCGGCATTCTTCCTGGCTCATCTACCAAAGACATTCCTGGCGCAGGAGGGTTACTATCAATGTTTGGGGGGTCCAATGCCCCATCCTCACCTGGATCCAAAGATACACCACCACTGTCAACCCCACAAGAGACCCAAGGAAAAGGCTTATTCTCTATGTTTGGTGGATCCAGCAGCCAGCCACAATCTGGTCCTAGAGGTCCAACTGGTGTGAGACCTAGAGGTCCACCACCCAAAGAAGCCCCAGGCAAAGGTCTGTTTTCCATGTTTGGTACATCTGCACCCCAGCAACCACCAAGTCCCAGAGGTCCTCCTGGTTGCAGTGCCACACCAAGAGGACCTTCTACTGGATCTTCTATATTTGGTGGTATCCTCCCAGGCTCTGCTACAAATAAGGACACTCCTGGCACAGGTTTGTTTTCCAAATTTGGAGGTCTTGGTGCCCAATCCCAAGCTGGACAGAGAATGCCCACACCAGGACCAACAGCTTCACCAACAGGACAGAAAGGTTCAGAGACCCCGGGAAAAGGACTATTCTCTATGTTTGGTGGACAAAGTCAGCAAGCATCAGAACCACAACCTGCAGCTTCAAAGCTGTCTGAATCAGAGGGTGTTTTCAAAGTGTCTTCTGTGTTTTCACTTGGTGGAGGTTCTGATGGTAATAAATCCAAATCGGGATTTGGCTTATTTGGGATGTCTTTCATGGAGGAATCCAAGACAGAGCCAGAAATAATTGTTCCATCAAAGGAGGAGATAACCACGGAAGAAGTAAAAACCCCAGACACCAAAGACTTTTCAAAAGAAGCAAAGGATCACACAACTGCACGCCAAGATGTTCAAGATTCAACCTTAGATATCAATAAAAGTACTTCTGAAAATACTCTTCCCTTATCGGATCCACATCTGGAGTTAGACGAAATAGCGACAGTGGAAAAATGTATAATTAATGAAGAAACCCCAGATACTGTTGATGCTTCTATCAGAGACGCAACAAAAATTATAAGTAATCAACTAGAGAAAGAGACATTATTGGACAAACAAGCTGAAAAACTAGAAAGTGAGGAACATTCAGACGGCAAAAATAAATTTAAAGAGGTGAAAGATTTAGTCGATTCTGAAAAAGAGGTTACTGAATCATTAACAGAACACTTAACATTAAAGAGCACAAGTGCTGAAGCTAATATCCCTGCAATTGATAGCTCAAACGAAAAAATGGACACTATGCAGATGCCCAAAAGTGTAATAGATAATGATGACAAACCCATAAGATCAGACATGGTGGGAGTTGAACAAGTGGAAGATGTTTTGGAAGAAGGGATTACAATTCCAGAAATAGAGAAACAGACTGAGGAGTCCCTGAAAGTCAGTGCTGAACAGCAACCTGTAGTTGCAGATGAAGGAATATTAACTGAGGAGCCTTTAAGAGATGGTGGTAAGGAGATAACTGAAGTTTTAGATGAAGAAAAATCAACTGAAGAGCCTTCAAAAGTTGCAGGTGAAGATCCACAAACACTCACAGATGGGGAAATTATAACGAAGGAACCTGCTGATGGAAATGTACAAGCAGACTCTTCTGATTTGGAGAAAAAAACTGAAGAAGCCACTTTAGCTGATTCTTTAGTTGAAGTTACAGAGAATATGACTGCAGAATCCATGATGGGTGTGGTGACAACAGAGGCTACAGTTTTAGAATCAGAAAACTCTATTGAAGAACAGAAAGCAACATCTGACAAGACTGTAAAGGAACCTGAGGCTAAGTTAGAGCTTGAAGAAGCTAGTAAAGAACCCTCACATGAAATACAGAAAGCTATTGAAAGTAACAACTCTGCTGCAGCAGTCCCATCACCAGATGAAGAAAAACGTGTTGGTACCAACTCACCAGAAATAATGACGTCTCAAGCAGTGGAGCCTATAAAAGGCCCATCACTGGGTCCTACTAGTCCTCCACCACAACAACATCCCAGGCCATGCATGGCTAGGCCACCAGGCCCACCAGGACAGAGGATGGGAGGGCCACGGATGGGGGGCCCAAGAATGGCAGGCCCAAGAATGGCAGGCCCAAGAATGGCTGGACCAAGACAAGCAGGGCCACAGAAACCCCCTGAACCAGCTCCATTTTCTGGCTTTATGTCTATGTTTTCTACTCCAAGTGCTCCAAATAAAGCATCAACTGTTGGTGGATTTTTTTCGAGTTCACCAGGTTCACTTTTTGTATCAGCCCCTGCTCCTCGTCAGCCCCAACAACAACAACAACAACAACGACCACTACAACAACAACAACCACGGCAACAACAGCAACAACAACAACAGAAAAGCTCATTTTTTGGACTTCCAAGTAGCATTGGTGCAGAAACCCTTACCAATGACCTATTTGGTATTTTCAAAGGTCCTGAAACGACAAAATCAGAGGAGCATCAACACTCTGTCACAGAGTCTGGACAAGTGGATTCATCTGAAAATGTAACAGTCCCCGAGGGTACTGAAAAGACACAAACAGAGAAAACACATTTATCTGAAGATGAACATGTTAAAACCACAGAGGACTCTGAGGTCCCTGAAAAGGGATCAGTAGAGGAGGCAGAACGACTAGACAAAACAGAGGCAGAAGAAAGTACTCTTACCCAATCTTCAACAAAAGCTTCTCTCTCTGGGGAAGGTGCAGGGAAAGATGAGCATGCTGATCATATAGAAGAGCAAGGTTCTGCTGTATCAGACAAATCTGAACCGCCCACATCTCCTGAAACCAAGGGCATCTTCGAAATACCAGGTCTGACTGCACCTAAATTTGGCTTTATGTCTGCAGCTGCTGAAGGTACATCATCTATTGGATCGCTTTTCTCCACTACTCGATCTCCAGCCACCAGTGCCAAGACAGCGCAGCCACAACAGACAGATGGTGGTCTCTTTTCAGGTTTTAAAAACCTTTCTGCTGGTATTTTCCAGGATGAAAAGCCAACTGTAAAGGAAGAGTCTCCAGCTGCTTCATCTGTTTTTGGCATGAAACTTGGCTCAATGTTTGGGAACTCTGATCCTCCCAAAGCTGAAACTGCCCATCCAACTGTCACAGCCCAACTTCCGTCCCAAAGTCCTAAACCTACTGATGACACTTGTGAGCCAGAGTCTGAGAAACCTTCACCAGACTCCGGAGGAACTGGAAGTGCAGATGAAAGTGATACAGAAGGACCAACGGAAACTTCCAAAACAGGAAGCTGTGACACTTTGGCACAATCACTGCAGTCTGGTCTCCCCTCTCATTCAGTTTCCCTAGCAGAAGATTTAGAAAAACCCCAATTAAAAATCACCCCATGTGAGGTAGAGATGAGTGAAGACACACCTGACACTGTTCATACAGATTTGGGAGCAGAGCAACCAAAGGACCTGTTAACAAAGCAAGAAGAAAAAAAGGCTAGTACAATTTGCATGATAAATGGCATGGTCATTTATCATCCTAATGTAGACAATGTATAGCCCCTTTCCAAATCTCCTGTCCCCATTTAGAGATCTTTTTGTTCCACTTGGATGTTTGTAGATCTTTTCCCATCCCCATCACAAAGGGAATAAACGTATCTACAATTCTACATTTCATTTAGCAGACACTTTTATCCTAAGCAACGAACATCAGAGAGTAAGTACAAATCAAGCAAGGATCTAGAAAGGAGAAAACATTGTCAGTAAGTTCGGCCTGAAAGGTGCTCATTGTGTGCAAATATACTTGGGCTGTTTGTACCTACAGCACATCAGTAATAGCTCTTTGTGACTAAAAACTACAAATCCCACTGTTGCATCCAACAAAGTGCTCTGTGGATGGAAAGTATAACAGCAACTTGAGTTACGAGAACATCAAATCGACTGAAGAGACAGCAGACAATGTGTACGAGTCTGTATAGCAGTCTGAGTTTCCGCTGGTCCTGGGTCAGAAAACAGTCCTAAAGCAACATTTTTTTTTTTAACAGACAAAGCATGTTTATTTCAAATTAAAACACACAGTGATTGAAGTACAATGATATAAGAAACTGACAATCTTCATTCATCACTTTTTAACTTTTGAGGCATGTATAAACCTACTCCTTTCTCTGTCCCCAACAGTTATCTTAGTGATTCTCAAAACTTCTACCAATTAGGTTATATAAATAGAAATGATATGAATAAAAAGAACAATGACTATTAATTTGGATCACACCCAGTGTGAAGTATATCAGGCCGGTTAAAGACCAGCCATCTGTTAGCAGTTTCAATCAACCAGCAGGCACACAGAACACTCCCATTTGGTCAACCACTTAAGATTTGTATCAGGCGAGTTAAGTGCATCCTGCACTTATGTGCAGGCATTTATACATATTTTAAAAAGTTGTTCAAATCTGTAATAGCTGGTGTTACTTTTAGCATGCGCTACTGCCTTTTACCTACAACCCATTCCAATGCTGTAGGAGCCGTCCTTCCTGAACCCTTTTAGTTGTCCTTGTTTTGTGTTACCTATTTCCCTGGTGATGATGATAAATAGATTCTAAACCTGGAAAAACATCCCAGTTTGTGTTTTGTATTTAAATGTCTTTATGATTTTAATGGATATAGAAACATAATGGATATTTTATCGGAAATCAATATCCACCAATCAGAGCTTAAACTGCTGATTTGAATAACAGTAAAGATATACATATTTTCTCTTATCATCACCCCCCCATTGTGTTTCTTATTTTCTGATTACAGTGCTTCAGACAACCATATTTATCTTGAATGCTTATTTTTTAAACACTGGATATTGGAATACACCATTCAATTTAGTAGAAGTGTTTAGGGAACATGTTGTTTACCCCACCACCATCCTTTTCTAAATAAGAATCTAATTTCTCTTGCAGTCCACCAGACAGCAGTCACTTTGATTCATCAGGCAACCTCAGCCCGGTCAGTTCTCAGCTCAGCTCTGAGCTTGAGGAGCGCCGAGATCCACAGACCTGCCCTGCTAGCGACCCTCGCCCCCCTCTTGGCAACCAGCCGTCTACCTGGGACGAGGAAGAAGAGGATGAGGAAGAGGTTGAGAAGGAACTGCATCCGTTACCAGAACCTGGTTCCAACAAGGATTTCAAGGACTCTTCAGTTGCCGTGCCAAAACCAGTCTTGGAAAACTATGATAACAAAACTCAGACTAAAATCTGGTATGTAAAATGTGTGAACCAGGTAAGCATGAATAGCCAAACAGTTTTCAGGGACACAGCTGTGCAAACTTGGTTACAAGTTACAGTACAATGTAATGCAACCTTAAGATTTAGCTGGGGGGAAGCCGGTGAGGGAAAACATACGTATTGCTAATCTAGCAACTTTGTTTATGTCACAAGAAAATAAAAGATTGTCAATTTACTCTGCAATTTTGGTCAAACAAGGATGGGTTGTGTTTTTTAATTGGAAGCCATTATAAAGGGACCTTGAAGATGACGTTGTGTAAACACAGTTCAGTATTAGCAAGTTATAACAGTGTTGCTTTTAATCAGACTTTAAAAAATCGGATATTTTTCCTTTAAATGCAAAATTAGTAGGATTGATTACATTATGATTTCAGTTTGCAACTGCCATCTCTTTTATTTGTCCGTTTGAAATTGTTTCTCCTATGCTTGATCATCCAGTTTCTTTGAAGACGGCCCTCCACCCTGCTCTCCATCCAAAGTTCGTTGGCTAAAGGCATACAACAAAGTGAGAGTAAAACTCCATGAGGTAAGAAGACTCGCTCTCTTTCCCATCCCAATTGCTCTCAATTTTTCTGTTCCACTTTCTTATACATTCATACAGACAATCACACGCACACAGACACATACAAATACACACACACACACACACACACACACACACACACACACACACACACACACACACACACGCACACACACACTCACTCACATTTTCTTACTCATACAGTAATATAGTTTGTATATTTAAATGTTTATGCATCATGGAATTTCAGTCCTTGCTCTCAGGGAAGTCAGATCAAATCTGTAAAATCCCCTGCGTAGATCCATTCAAGCACATCAACATTTCTTTCTCTCTGTACTTGTTCTCTCTCTCTTTTGCTGTGTTGGTTGGTTGAGTTTCCAGTCATGCCTCACTAATTTGCACCAATTTTGTGCTCCTTAAATATTTCCACTTTGATCTGGAAGACCCTTTTGCGTGCAGGTTTCTTGAGGTCTGGCTATCGCACTGCTGTTGACATTTTTTTAGTAACAGAATAAGTTGCTTTGAGTTAAAAGGATTTCTCAGATTTCAGAATGAGCCACCTGGGGGGGATAATATAAAGTCAACAGTGTTGAGGTCTGTGTATACATTAAGTAAGTTATTTTCATTCCCAGGACAGGAATGGAAATGAGGGAATGAAACCTTGCATACACACACCTGTGCACATAGTATACAAACTTGGCATGGTTGACCTAGACTTGATTTATACTATTGGTATTTTTTCCTTGGACTTAGTTAACCCATTCATACCTGCTTCTTTATAACAGTCAATTTTACCTTGATTCTAATCCAATTTTGATCTCTTTACCATACATTGAAATTTTAACCCTCAGACAGGATTGCTCATTAGGAAGATGTCAGTTGATTGACAACAAATGTTGCCCCATCTGCTCCAGCTGTTCCATCCGCTTGTTGTGATTGGTCATACCTATTTATATAGGATAACCTTCCAGTCCTGTTCCATGCATCCTTGTTTTCCTTGGACTCACAAACCAGTTTTTCCACACTTGCAAATCCACTCTCATGTTAATCTTTAGTTAACAGCAAAAGATGTTGTTATGACTTCATTTTCATCTAAGGAAGTTAGGGGAGGGGGGGGAGGACAATTGAAGCACCAAGAGGATCTCAAGAGCAAGCGAAACATGGGCTGACAAATGCTGCAATTTGAATTATGTTTAGATACCAATGAATAGGGGTACAAGAGGGGACAAGAGGACAAGAGGCCCTTCGTTGACACTTATCTGCCTTACTGACTCAGAATCCCAGTTGTTGAGTATATCTGTCCTTTATCTGACTTTCCTGACAAGGGGCTGATAGAAACAAGAATTCCCTACAGGGACCAATAAATTGTGAAATGATTTATGACTAAGCTCAGCACATGACTCTGTTTGCTTAATAAACAATAGACCAGGTGGGCTGTCCGTCATGAATCCCATCTATCTTTTTATCCTCAGACAAGTAGCTTCTTTTTTTATGAGGCCAAATGATACATTTTCAAGGTAAAGCTTCAAGAGTGCAGACATGACAGCGTGAAGAATGAAGAAAAAGCTCTCAGGGTAGTCATTTGACTCAGAAGAAGCGATAGACAGTTCTTAAAATTTAACTATTCCACCATAAATTTCAAGGCAAAAAAACTGCAAAATTTGTTTTTGGTTTTAAAACAAGTAAACTTCAGGATGATCTCATTTTGTGAATTTTTGCAAGAAGGTTATCGGAAGTTACTCCAAAAGTAGCTGAGGAAAGCAGAAGGCTTTGGTATTATCAGCCATTCTACATTTACTGTAGATCAACTTAAAGGTGTTTCAATACTCATATTTCAAAATTAAATGAATCTCAATGGGTTTAACTTGTCCTGAAGCCATTTATTGCTCAAAGCATGTTGAATCTGGAGTTGCGATTCCAATTAGATAATCATTTATTAGCCCGTAATTTGATGAGCAGATGTGACATCTGTCTTAAAATGCAGTATTTGTGAATGTTCAAGTGTTGCTGGTGACTCAAAACAACATTACGTATCATAACTGTTAAAAACAGTTTCTGGAGAATGGGTCAGGGAATATAGCGTTGTTGTAGTACAATTAGAATCAGGTTAATTTGAAAAGAAAACAAAGGCTGTGTGAATTACATTAAAGGTACTGGACATGAACAGCTTTTGGAAATGTGACATTTTGCTGTTTATCTGGGCTTGACTGACCATCAGAACATCAAGGCTTCAAGGTGAGGACGTCTCCTCTGCCGCTTCTGTTGGCCACTTTAGTACACATCTGAGGGAGTAATTAGTTCATTCAATCCTGAGCTGCTCAGCATTGATGGGTGATTTCTTTAAATGCCACCTTTGATCTAGTTGAAGATACAGAGGTCTGGAAGAGATCACCCACTTTTCTCAACTAATTACACACACATTCTGCTGTATGACGCTCATTAGGCTGCCTTTGTGTGTGTGTGTGTGTGTGTGTGTGTGTGTGTGTGTGTGTGTGTGTGTGTGTGTGTGTGTGTGTGTGTGTGTGTGTGTGTGTGTGTGTGTGTGTGTGTGTGTGCGCGTGCGCGTGCGTGTTGTTACTGTAAACTACTCTTTCAGTTTGGTGATCAAGTCTACTGTAACTAATCAAAGTGATGTTGCTGGTCAGGGCCTGTTTGAATTAGAGCAGTAATAATCAGTCGTCAAAGAGGAAATGTGACTAGAACAACAAAGGAATTAAGTGTTGCTTTAACAGTATTTAGATAGTGGTAGGCATCCCTTTATAATGAGAGTTGAGAAAAAATCAACTTCAAATACTTTATTGTTCTACTTATTTTGAGTTTCAGAGAATCTTTCATTTGCCTTATTACAATTTTTGGTAATGTTGTAGCTTTATCTCTTCACCATAACATACATATCTGCATTTCTGCCATTTCGATTTTAAAAACACTCTTCTTACTTTGCATTCGACAGGAAATATTGAATATTTTATATCTATAAATGTATGGGACAAAACCATAGTTCAAACTACTCAGGAGAGACATTACATGAGGAAACAAGGTAAAAAATGTATCAAGACAAAACTGACACAAGAAATGCATTTGCTGCAGAGAGGATACACTACCTTTTCTACAGATTTGCACTTTGTTGCACATCATATCAAATTTTCACTTTTTTTCTTCGATTATTTGTTTTATTTGAAGTAAGAATTGTTATAGTTAAATAGTTTTCCGTAATGCTGTGACTTTCAGTTGTCTTTGCAAAGAACCAACCTTTAGAAAACTCCCTCAAGGTTTTACTTTTTCACTTTTAAAACCGTTATCATTTTTCAGATTCTGTCCTTTTTCACTTTTACTTTATTTAAGAAGTTGAAGTCTACTTACAGTCACTTATATTGATGCAAACTCTGAAGTTGTGCAGACAATACTTTTTTTAATCAGTAGAGAAACCCAAGGATTCTCTTAGATACATGATGAACTTCAATTCCCCTTTGCGTTTAAGTAGTTTGTGTATATCGTTTTTGCAGCGATTTAACAAAAGGAAGACTTTATGCACAAGGGCTAAAGTTTTTATTACAATCCAATATGAAAAATGTGGCGTGTGGAGTGACAAGTCTTTACCTTCATGCTTAGGAAAGAAGAATTTATTCCTTTGATTGGATTGTTTTGAAATGACATTCTGAACAAATACCAGGTATTATTAACAATGAAGTCTGAAAGGAGGCGGATTGATCCATGTCTCTGGTCAGCATTTAGCCCATGAGGACAAAAATAGTCCTTTTGTCTCTGTACCATGGCAACCATGTGACATTTCTATGGAAACAGCCTTACATTTGTTTATGATGTGGGTGCCACAGATGCAGCTGGTGGTAGGTGCATGCTGATATAATACATACTACATGCTCAAGCTCTTTCGAGCCCCGCAACAACTTTAATAAAACTCTGAAAGAAAACAAACCTCTCAAGGGAGTTTGTTTTTTTCTGATTGGTTTCACTGGTTATTCTGTGTGTCTATTTTATCTATCTGTGTTTCTGAGCAAAAACTTGTACAGATGACTTTAATTTCCTGTGTGTGTTACACAGCAAGGATGATCGGATTTTTACTACAATTACAATAATGTATTGGTGTTTTTTGAACTCTTCAATTTTGCTTAAAGAAAGGCTCAGACCGCAGGGTCCATTCTTCTTGGTGAATAATCACAAACTTCTACAAATGTTGCTACTTAAATTACAAGACTATTCTTACAGGACCTCGTGTGATTTCTAAAATATCCTGGAACATGTGTCAAATTAGCGCTTAGGTAGCAAAGTCTGCATTTTAATTGAAACAACTGGCCTCTCCTATGGATACCATGTACACAATATGCATATCTTTTGCCAATTTACGGTTGAAGACTGTTGAAGATCTACAGATGTTCCTAAGCTCATTCTGTCATGCAAGTCTTCTCTACCAATCCATCTATTATCTTCTGACATCTCCCTTTTCTGACAGGAACCTTCTCTTTCTGCAAAACTGTTATCATGCTCTTAAACTAGTTTACACATTGTAGACATGCAGATTGAAATGTGAAAGACAACCTCTGCAGTAGTTACACATTTCTACAGATCCTAAGGTGATACCAGGCCATGGAAAAAACAACTGTAGAGAGTTTTTTAATTTTCAAACATATTTGTTCTGGTAATGTTTTGTTTTTCTCTTCTTACACGGCACATTAAGGCTCCATTGTAATATAATGGTGAAACCTACAAAACCGCTTACTTTAACATACAAGATCTTTCCCTCGTCCCCAAAGCTCTCCCAGCTCTCAACAGCAGTTTAAAGCTGCACTGTCCGTTTTGTCCTCATTGTGTGGCAAAAGAAAACAACACACTGGGGTGGCTGTGGCTCAGTGGTAGAATCGTCGTCTCTCAACCGGAAGCTGGAGGGTTCGATCCCCAGCTGCTGCAGCAACATGCCCAATGTGTCCTTGGGCAAGACACTTAACCCCGAATTGATCCCGCTGCTTCGTCAGCGGTGTATGAATGCGTATGAATGAATTAGTTACATCTGATGGTCTCACTACATAGCAACCACTGCCATTAGTGTGTGAATGGGTGTGAATGAGTAGGTGTGACATGTGGTGTAAAACTGCTTTGAGTAGTCAGAAGTTATATAAGCTCAAGTCCATTTACCATTACCATTTACCACACTTTTATAGTCTCCCATTTACATGACCCGATGTCTCACACTGATCTTTGAAACTGAGGCACAAAAACCAGAGAAACAGGATTTAAAACAAAAGAGTAATCTCTAAAATACAATATAAGAAAAGGTTCAATTGAAATTTCCCCTTTAAGCTGCCAGCTGCTAAAAATGATAAAGTACTTGTTCAGCTTGGCCTCTCTGCTCAAGGCTCTAATCAGATATCTTTTGTAAAGTCTCCTCGTGTACCACCTGGATTTAAAGGATGAAGCTGTTGATTTAACTCTTCTTGATATTTAGTTTAAACTTGCAGAATAATGAGTAACGATTAAATCAGAGGTATGTTCACATAACTACTGTGATTATCTTCTGATGACTCTGACACCACTTCCCATTAACAGTCTTGGTAGGGTTGTTTTGGTCCTTACAGTACCTGATGACGAGGGGGAAATGAATCTAGTTAATCCGGGACTATAAGGTTAAGGTTAAGGTTAAACTTTATTTAGATGTTACAGCAGCTCAAAAACAGGAATATAAACAGCATCAATAGCAAAAAGTTAAGAAAAAACAGCTACATGCATGTTTACATGAATTAAATAAAGGAAGTAAAAATACAATAGAATTAAATAATACTAGGCATAAACACTATGTACACTTTCACTTGTGGAAAGACAGATCAGATATTATAAAAAACACACACAGTGTGTAGCATTAATGATATTGATGATTATTATACAGAGTCATGAGGCGGTGATGCTGTTAAACAGTCTGACTGCAGATGGAATAAAGGACCTGCGGTAGCGCTCAGTCCTGCAGGGCGGATGTCTCAGTCTGCTGCTGAAGGAGCTGCTCAGAGCCCCCACAGTGTCATGCAGGGGGTGAGAGTGATTGTCCATGATGGATGTCAGCTTCGCTAACATCCTCCTCTCACCCACCTCCTCTACAGAGTCCAGAGGACAGTCCAGGACAGAACCGGCCCTCCTGACCAGTCTGTTCAGTCTCTTCCTGTCTCTCTCTGTGCTCCCTCCTCCCCAGCAGGCCACTGCATAGAAAAGTGCAGACGCCACCACAGAGTCATAAAATGTCCGTAACAGAGTCCTGCACACTCCAAAGGACCTCAGTCGCCTCAGCAGGTGCAGTCGACTTTGGCCCCTCTTGTAAAGGACGTCGGTGTTGTGTGTCCAGTCCAGTTTATTGTTGAGGTGAACACCCAGGTATTTTGTACGACTCCACCATCTCAATGTCCAAAGCCTGGATGTTCACCGGTGCAGTCTGGGGTGACTTCCTGCGGAAGTCTATCACCATCTCCTTTGTCTTACTGGCGTTGAGCTGAAGGTGGTTGAGCTCACTCCAGTCGACAGAGTCTGTGATGACCTGCCTGTACTCCTGGTCGCTCCCCTTAGATACGCACCCCACGATGGCTGTGTCATCGGAGAACTTCTGCAGGTGGCAGCTCCCAGAGTTGTAGCAGACATGGAAAGTTTAGAAATATATATACATTTTAAAATTGAATGAGTCTGAAAATATTTTACACTCAAAAAAAAAAAAAGAAGCCTACCCCAAATTATTACCCAAAACTTGAGCCTCTATTTTCTCTGATAATGAATACTCAAAATGTGGGAAATCATAAAGCCCTGTAAGTTAAGAATCCATAGACAGGATCACTCATAGAATGGGATGAAAACTGGATGACCTTAAGAAGGACTTGTCTGTTTGATTTACGCAGTACATTTATTGTCCTACAAAAAAAAAATCCTTTGACTGAGAAGAACACGCACTTTCAAACAGAATTCAAGCTTGAGCTGAGATAGAGAAGGACACTGTGGGATAATACAGATGACCTGAAGAGCAAGGCAGTGTCTCATCTTCTCCTCAAGGCAACAAAAACTGTCTGAATGCAGAATCATTTACATGAACACTGAAGATGAGAGATGAGGAGGGCTGGAAGAAAGAGATGAAGGGAGGCATCAAAATTCAGACAGACTATTATCACAGACGTGACGTGTTGAGTTGCTGCTTTAAATCAACAAGTTAGTCAAGACAATGCAGTTTGTCTCTGTGCTTTAGAAACGTTTTTGAAGAGTGACAAAGCAGCATTCTTCTTTGACATCTGTTCATTACTTTCACTGCAGCTGCATAATTAAGTTTTATGTTTTTTTTCCTTTAAAGTTAACCTCCACCTGAATCCATCCCTCCACCATCTTGCAGAGAGTAGGAGGAGAGTTTGTAGTTTGCGCTGCTTCATCAGTAAAGAGACTTGACTTGACATTTACAATAGATGTAAAAAAAAAAATGTTAAACACTCCTCTGCTGTGTATACTCAGTGTAATTGTATTTATTTTATTTAACCTTTATGTAACCAGGTTGGTCCCATTCAGATTAAGAACCTATTTTCCAAGCGAGACCTGGCCAAGACAGTCAGCAGCCAAAACACAAAGTTACAGACATAGACACAAAGAGAGACAAAGTACAATTTACAAAAACACTTAATTTCATCAAAAGAGAACCATCTCTGAGTCACACCTGAAATCATCCCCAAGAGGATTTCACTCTCTCTTGACACTATGAATTTGACTGCAGCGGCACAATAAACTAAAGGAAACTGCACAGAGGTTAGCCTTTTGCTACATTTCCTATAGGATACAAAAAGTGTCTTTCAAAAAATTGCTGTGATATACGCTCATGATGTGGTGCGGAGAGAAGTGGCATTCAGACACTGAAAAATACACATGAAGGTGATGCCTCTTGTCTTTGATGGCTGTGTTATCTCTTTAACCTTTCTGAGAGCACTTCAAAGCTTTTATCCGTCGATTATGTCTTCTTGATAGAAACCTTCGGGAAAATCTTTACTGACCTGCAACTCTAAAGATGCACAGTGAGAATCTAAAGCCTTATGAATGTGTGTGTGTGTGGAGAAGACTAAAAACTTGTGTTAGTGTCAGTCTCTTCTGTTAATACTCTTGCAGTGAGTACCTTACAAGAGCGCTCTTATGTCTTCTGGTAGAACAACTTTCATTAATGTGAAAATGATACCATTGATGAATTAGAGGAACAGCAGACATGAAACATTATCAGTTTTGGTCCAGGTCTTTGTGTGTTGCAATATGCAACTCTGATCCTATGCTCTCTTTGCCTTCGAAATACTTCAGAATATCTGACACACACAAACATTCAGACATGCAACCAAAGAAATGCTGCACAGCTTCACGGACAAGTCACACATCAAAACCATCACAGGGCACATAAGGGGCAGTGAGAGAGGATTGTGGGAGGAAGATGAGAAGAGAGGAGAGCAAAGGGAGAACACAAGCAGCAGGAGCAGATGCTGACTGTAACAACCCCATCGAGGAGTCATGGATCCCTCAAGGGGAGGTACAGTCAACAATCACTGTCCAGATTCAAAACCAGAGAGGTGAAGGGTGAAGTTTCACCCTAATAATGACACGAACACACACGCACACACACACATAGATTTTGCTCTCTTAGTTGGATGCTCTGTAGCATTAGCCAAACAGCAGTACTCATTAGTTTAGACTTTGATTTGTAAAAAAAAAAAAGATACAACACTGCTCATTTTAATTTAAATAAACTTAAAGACTTAAATAAACAGCAGTTCAAACATTCTTTTATTTAAAGTAATATGGAAGAACTGATGCAAAGGCAAGGCAACTATATTTATAAAGCACATTTCATGCATAAAGGCAACTTAATGTGCCGCACACAGGGAAGACATGCTAAAACAAATACAAGGCTCTCTTTAATATACATTTCAGATGATTTGTCTGAGCAAATAAATACAACCTTAAACTCACAAATAACATGAAAGGCCTTGCTTGTTGAAGGCTTTCAAGACACACACACGCACGCACGCACGCACGCACGCACGCGCACACACACACACACACACACACACACACACACACACACTCACACACACTGCTCTCCTGTTTTACCCATTAAAATTACCTCTGTTTGCCTATATGTGTTAGTCATGTTCAAAGAGAAATCAGCGCAGTTTCAGTCCGCTTTACATTACAGACTCTGTTTACGTGTAACATGCAGGAGAGAGAAGAACGAAGAAAGACGTGAAATTGAGCGAGATCAAGGCAAACGCAGGGAAAAGCAGCTTCAATAAAAATAAGAAATAGGAGGTTTGATGGAGCAGGGAGGAGCTCAATGATACAGTATGTCATTATCGACAGAGGAGACATTCTGAGATAATTGGACACAGACGGAGCAGACCGCCTTCACGCAGCCTGTCCGGGGTTCAGATAAAATGATATTAAAAAAGACAAGTAATAAGGAACCTGTTGTAATGTCACCTCAATTCCAGAGATATTAAAATGGAGAGGTACTTACAGTATACATGGTTTGTTCATTAGAGGCAGCTACTCGTGTAGGAAGAGTTATCTCAGTCACTCTCATGGGAAGGGTGGAATCTAAAATATTAAGGTGTTATGAGAGGTTTCAATTATGGGTTTGGATAAGAAATTAAGGAAGTTAACCTTTTGAAATGAATGGATTCTAAGTTTGACAGTTATCATTACAAAGATTTTTCTACCTGTTCTTATTCATATTTAGATCACTCTCTTCTAATCCGTGTGGTCATTCTTCTAATGACGGTCACATACTGTACTCCGCAGAATATTCCCTCCTGTAATGGTTGTGGTGATTAAGTCATTAAGAAGAGAGAATCATGAGGCACTTTCTGCAGGCTCTGGAAACTTTCATTACTGAACTATAAATTCACAAGATTCATAGAATAAGTTTTATTAAAGGAGAAGATTATTTTATACTCATGTTTGACAAGTACTCACTGAAGCTTTAACATTAAGCAGAGCAGAAATATACTCAAAAGAATCATCAGTTATATTATATTATTTGACACTAACAATGTTTGTTCAACAATGAAAGACTAACAGACTGTAATCAGACAGAAAATAGCATCATCATTGGACAGAGGTAGGGTGTATTTAAGAAACACTCATTATGTGGGACTTAATTTAAAGCCAAACTCACTATTCCTTAACTTCGCTGCACGTAGTCTACTTTGATGTTTTCATTAAGTGCTGAAGAAAGAACAACAACATATATTGATTTAAAGCAAAAAAAGAAGAAGATATAACTAAATAAAAAGACAATAGGAGGTTTAGTAGGTTTAGATTTGTTTGTGATGACGACTCCGTTCAGCATGTTTACATCACTGCCCCTTTGAGGGATCTGAGCCTTAACAGCAGTGTGACATTGGCTGAAAGTCACCATGGAAATCAGGCCTGTGTGTGTCAGTGTGTGTGAATGTGTGTCTTACTGGGATCCTCATTAATGCAGTGTTAAATCAGATGTTTTGCTCCCCATGAGCAGACTGTCAGCTCTGTGTTTACCACAGTAACTGAACCAGCCTTAAAATACAGTGGGCGAGGTAACACCCCCCCCCCCCCCCCCCCCCACACACACACACACACACTTTTTATATTATTCTGGTAGCCCTTATCTCCTCTCAGCTGGCTCATTTTCATTCTTTAAAAATCCCTAAATGCAGCCAGCAGAGGGTGAAGGAAAAACAAATGATAAACTACTGTGTCGGTGTTCATCTGATTTGGATGTTTTAGATAAGAGCATTTCATGGAAAGAATAAATAATCTTCAAAGTCAAACTAAAAAGCTAAATTATTTTATTGGATATCTTATTAACATAGACCATAACAGAAATACTCCAGGGGATGAAATGAGTTCCAGTCAACAGCAGGGTGTTATACTTTTTTTGTCTGCTTGACCACATGCTGCAGAAGATAACCATCAGTTTCTCTTTCTATTCAAAAATACTGTTTGTCTATTCAGTACATGGAAGTGGCTGTTAAATATGATGTTGTTCACAGACACAGCAGCTGGTGGATGAAAGGATTCCCCTCACACTAACAACCGGTTTTGTGTGTGAAATGACTTCACTCAGAGGGGTTATCACAGCTTTACATACACACACACACTGTAATTTTGACTTTTAGTCTTGATGTTGTGTCACAGAAATATATTCATAACAGACCTGATATGTGTGCGCTGCTGTGCTTACCCTGTCAGAAATGACAAGACCACATTTTATCAACCCTTATTTAACCCCAACGTCCCTTGAGATTTTTTTTTCTTGGGAGACCTTGGAAAAGTAAGTATTAGCATAGTCAGAAAACATACAGGACACAGAACAATATCTAAAACAGGCAACAGGCAAATTTATTTTTTTATTTTTTTAAGTTTAACTCTATAAACAGGACTTTTTAAAAAGACCCTGCTTCTTATTGATTCACTCTTTAAACATTTTTTAATCACTTTATAGTTAAAATGTTTACTTTCAGGTCTTCAACGCAGCATCTTTCTATTTTCATAAATTATTTCTCATCAAGAGCAAAACAGACTTTTTCCTAGTACTAGGCTGCACTACTGTTTGTTGCAAAAAAAGGCTAAATGTTTTTTTGAAAATCATTTATTTTTGAAACATGAAACCTGACAGCAAAACATTTATTTTTCCAACCATTTCAGTGTTTACCCACCCAGTTAGCAGTTTAGTTAAACAGTTTTCTGTAGACTTGTTAAAAACTGCCTGAGGTTTATCTCATGTGTCCTCATTACTCTGTGTTAAAGCTGTGTTAAGTGCTGTCCCTGTCCTCATAGCCTCTCCAATGAGAATAATCATGTGTAATTTAGTGACATGGGTAATAGTGTCTGTCTGCTATAATTTGGTTTCTCAAACATCCTCCAAATGAGAAACCCAGTTTGCAAATCAAGTCCAGGGATAAAGACATATGTGTGTAGCTCGTTTAGATCTGTGACAGAACAAACTCATTCTTTGGTGTTCAAACTTAAAGACACAAAGACAGAGGAAGTACTGATTCAAAAGAAGTACAGAGCTTGTATAGTGAACAAACAATTTTGTATATAACT
Source organism: Tautogolabrus adspersus (assembly GCA_020745685.1). NCBI lineage: Eukaryota > Metazoa > Chordata > Actinopteri > Labriformes > Labridae > Tautogolabrus > Tautogolabrus adspersus. The sequence continues at coordinate 21,064,049 of CM036534.1, forward strand.
ACGAATATATGATATAATATGTGAACAGATTTTGTAAACGCTGCTGTACAGCCTTGCTGCCAACAAAGTTTTGTTTTTTTCTTTAAACAATGACAATAAAGAGTCTATCTATTTATAAAATCAACTCCAACACAAAAACACCCTGACATTAAACCGCTCTGATTCTAGTGGAGAAGGAATCTAAAAAGCGGAGCGTACAGCTAGAGATGGTACAATGAAGCACACAGCAAAAAATGATCTCTATCAGAAATGTTTTCATATACTTTGAAATACTCTAATTGGTTTAGATGAGAGCATGCAGGTTGAGGAGAAGCACTTGTCTGAAATGTTGACTGTTTTAGTGTTCATATCTCAAATACCTGTATTTCTACGTTTCTGCATTAACAAAAGAGTGGAAATCGACATACAGGCATGCAGCAAAGCAGCGTCACTCAAGGCATTATTTCAAAGTCCACACGCTTGCTGTGAACGCTTATTCAGACTTTGTACACACTTTGTAAAAGGGCACTAACACGATGAAGTCTGTTTAATGCCTGATTCAGCTTATTTCAAGATGTGTGTTCTCACATGCAGCTCTTCCAAGTAATAACAGAGTTTAGAGTCACAGTGCATGTGTGAAAGGAGCTCTGGTTCTCTGTGTGAATGTAAACACAGTCAGGGATGCTATGCTTATTTTCTTAGACTTTAAAAAGAGACGGCCCCTGCTAAGATTAAACCCTTCTGAAAAAAAGGTTTCTGATGTTTTCTAGAATAAAGAGAGAGGTGTGATGGTGCAGATTGTTTTAAAAATAGAAATACAACTAAAGTTATTTGGTAGGACTGAATGATTCACAGTCACGAAACACTTATATATATATTGTATCTGTAAACGTGACTGTAATCTCTTGAAGTTGTGTGTTTTCCTCTATGATGCAACACTCCTGTGGACCTTAGCTGCCTTTACAGCACATTATGTTATTTCACTAAGCACTAAGGATTCAAAAAAGAGCTTTATGTATTTGAGCGTTTACAACAACGCACTGTCAAAGAACTAACAGCATAAACGTTCAAGGACTCATAAGAACCTTACTTCCTTAATATTAAATGTATGACAATATAAAGAAAAGCTGTTATCTGACCGACTCCTCCTCATTAATCATTTTTTAAATGTCCTGCTAAAGCACAATTTTAACATCCCATCTGCAGAATATTGTAATTTTCATACATAAAAAGGTGTGCTTTGCCTGAGTTTGTGTCTCTTTTCTGTAATGAATGTGTGAGTTTATGATATTTTGTAATCATTTTAAACATTACAGACCTTTCTTTAACTATCTACATGAGTGGAATGGTGTTCATTATACAATATTACATGTAAACATGAATCTTTATGCCTTCAGCAGCAGTTAAAGGAGCTTTATGCTGGATGATATTTGCTTTCAGTGTCTCTCATAAAACTAATATCATCACTGATCTTAAGTACAACGAGCTCTGTCTTCCAGGCTGATTGCCCTGTTGAGGTCCAAAGGCTGTGCAGCCACTGGCTAAGCTTTGATGCTCTTTGTGCTAACAGCTTTTTAATGAGACATAAGATACATCCTCATCCAAATGATCCAAAGCTTTTTTGTGTCTGTATCCCAGCCAAAACAAAGGGCATGACATTATGCTTTAAAGTGATCATTTCCACAGCAACATAGAAGTCATCTTAGGCTTGACATGAATTACTCCGTTGTTTTGCAGATTTTAGAGAAGAGCACATTATTTGATAGGACAATTGATGGTGCTTTATGTACCGTTTCAGCTACATTGACATCCTTTAAAGCTAAGCAGGACGTTTTTAAATCATTCCAAGTAGTTGTTATTCCCCTAAGACTGCACATATTTAATTTAATATAACTTATAATGTTTAGTTAGCAGTGTATAACATTGCTGCAATGTCACAGGTTTTTAACAGTGCATTATTTTCAGAGAATTCAGTGCAAACAGAGAATAAGCAATTTTGTCTTAGTTCTGAACTTTGTTTGAAATAAACAAATACTTGAGTTAAATACAATGGAATACATTTAATTATTCCATGTACAAATGTATAATCTGCCTTTAAATGTATTTAGTGCATTTAGTAATTACGGTTGAAGCATAACAATCTAAAAAAAAATGGCAGAAAGCTATGAAATATTCTGGTCTATTGAGGTCGTGTGCATGTTGTGCTGTAGCTCAGTAGCATATGTGAGGCTGTTGGTGTGCCGGATTGTGTGAAAAGTGAAATTATGTGAGAAATAGAGAGGTGGGTGAGGAATAGTGAGAGCGAGAGGGAGAGAGAGAGAGAGAGAGGGAGAGTGTGAGAGAGAAGTAGTGAGATGGCAAAAGCAGAGTGTAGAGTGAGCACCAAAGAAGTGGAGCGTCTGTCCGCAGAGCAACAAGCTGCGATCAGCTGAGCTATCAGGAGGAAGAGGAGGAGGACAGAAGGAGAAAAGCCTGGAAGGAATAAAGATCAATGAGGAGATGTGAAACTGTGAGGCAGGGAGAAAGAGAGATGGAGGAAGAGAGAAAGTGAGAGAGGAGGAGACTGTGTGGTGCGTTCAGGCTGAGAGGGAGGGAGGTGAAACAGAGAGAGCTGGGAAGCGGCTGAGTGATGAAGACTGAGAGGAGAAACGGAAATCCAGAGAAAGTGAAAGAGAGAGCTTTGATTGACACACCTTTCATGAAAGAAGATAAGGAGAACATGTCCTCTTTTTTTTATCCGTGTTTGATCCATTAACATCTTTTTTTCAACTTCAAAGCTTTTTATCGTTTGAAAGTGACATAAGAAAGGTGCATAAAACCTTTATTTCTAAGAAAGGTGCATAAAACCTTTATTTCTTGGATTGCTTCAAACTTGGCTCTGATTCTTGTTTTTCCATCTTGGCTCAGCTTCTCTCTCCAGGAGGTAGGTTTTCTGTTTTTCAATCAAAAAGTGCAAAGCAGAAATATTTTAAAATGATAGAAAGTAGCAGTTTTTTGTAAGATGCAAAAAGAGGAAGACATTTGAGTAATCTTTAACATTTAGTTCGTTAAATGATTTTACTTTGTAATATATCAGGAGATTTTTCTCTAAGCCAGGAGCTCTAATGCGCTTATTGGACCCTGGGGATTTTAGAATAGCCCCTGATGAACCACTCATCTTCATGGTGTCAGATGTGAATGTGATGTGTGTGTGAGCTTAAGTGTTGTAGTAAAAAAAAAAAAAAAAAACACTTCCTCTCTTTTCCCATATTACACTGTCATGACAGGAATTCTATTTTTAACCAGTGAAATATAATCAGATTAATTGAGCACTTTTCTCTCCACTTCCCCTAGATATCATTTTATTCCCTGTGCTGACCGAGCATTTTCTGTGCATAAATGATATTCTTTCCCCATGTCTGCCAATCTGGCTTGGCACTGATCTTATACATAATATTTTAAGTGATGGGATATTCATATCCACAATTGCCTTCTGACTTGACATAATAGTTAGCTTTAAAAAGTAGAAGTAATGAATAGCAATCTAATTATTGTCTCAGGGTTTGGGGGTGGGGTTGTTGGTACAAGAAATACAAAATTACCTTTGAAAACCAATCATAACAAAAGTCACATGGCAGCTATTAGGATATTTACACCCAACATTCGCAAAGTCTTTTAGCTAAGTATTATGTGCTGCTAAAGTTACATTTGTATGCTCACTGAAAACTCCAGCATCCATAGCATTTTGTAAGTCACCTTTGTATTTAGAGCCAGGCAGATGTCAATCAAAATGTGATCAACTCTTCCATTGTTTTAATAAATGATCAAAACATTGAAATCAGATTTTCAAGGTTTTTAACTGTATGTAACTTGGGTTCTTATGAGTTCCCTGTTATAAGTTTTAAAAAGGTTAGACAGTTGTGGTTAGATACAATTTATAGTATGAATTCTGTGAATCAGTCGTAGAATGAGGCATGTTGCCTGTTTGCAGGAGTATACCGAGGGCCTTGATGATCTACTTTTGGTTGCATGTGTCAGTCGTACACAAAGGGAGGTCAGTGTCGTAATGAGATTGCAAAAGCTAACAGAGCATTGCATTCATAGCTTTCAAACAGGGATACTTAGCTAAATTTGGATGTATAGGCGTATTGCTAACTATGAGCGGAGCATGCTTAATGGAAAGCAAGAAGCTTTGGTAATAATTTTTTACACCATGTTCAGTTGTTGTCTGCATGAGTTTCACGTGTTTTGATTTATTAATCTTTTCAGGTAACTATCGGAGAGGATTGTTGACAGATTAGGTTGTCTATTGTTGGGATGTGCGACACTAGAGCCGACTATAGGGTTTAACGATGTCACCCTTGCTAGTCGTTACCAGAATTACTAGTTGAGAAAACAAATTATCATTCCATTGAAATGATGCCTTACAATGCCAGTCAAATGATGTGCTCAAACTGTAAATCAGCCTTCAGCAACCAGCTGGGGCTGTATCCATACACTGGCTGTAGCCCCGTTTAATGGGCCTTCTCCTCTTGCCAACATGTAAACCAAGCGGCAACCTTTAGTATGGTGTTGAAAAATGAACCCAATGCGGAAGTGCAAAATCCTGCAGTTTGAGTGTATGCCTGAGGCTGGCAGAAGCACTGGAAGACACATACACACCCATTCAAAACAGCAGAAATTAACATGTTTACAGCCTAGTACAAATAATGAAATTGGTCTGATAAGCTCTGTCTCTATTGGCACACACTGTAAGGAGGGTTCATTTTTTGATAACTCAGCACTGCTTATGTTAGCCACAACCGGCAAACCAAATTAGTTTACCTGCAGAAAATTTTAAATGGTTAATGGGAATTTTAAATCAAATTTTCTCAATTTTAACGATTTGCTGAGTGTTTTTTTAACCTTTAGACTTGGTGGTAAGTCTATATTTAAATTTCCTTCTAACAGACTGACATTGGTCGCTAGGAATACGTCTACAGTTACATGAGTCTAGTGTGGGCCGTTCATAATCTATTCTTGAGGAGAAGGTGTTGATTGGATGGAGTTTATTTCTGTACTAATAAAATGCTACAGACATATCCTTCAGCATTCATAGCCTTAAGAACAATTTTGGACATTTCAGCTTTGCATGTGTATGCTAACAGCTAACTATGAAATGGTTGACAAAGCATTTTGTAACCCAACATATAGTGACCAAATAAAACGTGATCGGCCCCACGTCTGCTGTCCTATGAAGCCCTGAACAGCAAAAGGAACTTTTTTTATTAGTTATGAAGTTGTATTTTCACTCAGATTGTTGTGGATTCTCAAGGGGCTCAAATGTGATATCAATATTATTTCAAGCCTAAATTTCCAGGCCAAATAAAAAAGTATGTTGTCTTTCAACTCAGCCTCTCCGTGACAGTAACTGTGTGGGTTCACTAGTCGTGATCCCCACTCATGTTGTGTAGAGAGTGTGAGGGTGTGGGAGATTTAGTAGCTTTTGAGTGTCTCCAAATGTGCCAGGCTGCAGCTAAAAACAGTAACAATTGATTAATTAGCTTCATTGCTTGATTACACTCCTTCTCAACCTGCAGGTCAGGACCTTCAGTGGGCTTTGTGATAACACTGGAGGAGTGATTAATGTAATATGAATAATCATATTTCTAATTTAGATGTGTTTAATCATCCTTTTTGATCTGTGGTAAATGTATTTTGCATGCAACATGATTTGAATAATTAAAGGTTTGTTAAAGTGAAATAAGCTGCTGAGGAAATGTTGTCCTCCTTATGTTTTTCGCCCTGTGTACTTTTAGTACGCTGCAGTAACAGGAATCAGGCAGCAGTTTTAAAAGTAAGAGACGGTAGCATCTCACTTAAGTGTTGAGTGTGAATCCCAGCTGCCAGATGTGGGCAGAGGGACACGAGTAAGGTTTGATAAAGGTTCACGATTAAAGGAAAAGGTAATTCCAAAAAAAAAGGAATAGAGAGGGGGTGACATGCAGGCGAGAGATGTTCTTTGGAATGTTCTAGGTGACAAAATCCTGTTCACACTTTTTTTTTACTTCATCAGATTAGATTTGACTACATTGAATCTGTTTGACAAGTGATTGGTTGGATATTTAATCACAATATCTGAAGTCTGAAGTCAACACATGCTTTTCTGTAACATTTCTGCTCTATCACGAGTTACTACAAGTTTTAAAGTCTGCAGCTCTGCCTATTTAATCAAATTCCCTAAGGATGAGAAGATCAGTGTCCTCAGGTACTAAATTTGATTCTGCATTTGGTGACTAAAACATGGAGGGTTTAATGGATTCAATGGAGAAGCAAGATGAACAGTGAACACATTGTCAGGCCGTAGCAAATTTTGAAGTTAAACGAGGTGCGTCTTTCCCGCTAGTGGGCGTGGTTTTGTGCTTTTCAATGGACGCGCTCGCAGCATCCCAGAGCAGAGACTACTGCTTAATTTTTGAAGATTTGAAAATTTAATTTTATATACTTAGTGATTATTTTTCATTACTTATGTGTTGCCTGGGGCTTAATAACACAGTCTTCTGTTGTACAACAAACTTAGATGAGTTGTTTTTTTATTTCTTTTAACAGACTTTAAGGAAATGTTAAAAATCTTCCAAGTGTATGTAGACTCTACAGTTGCACCTCTCAGCCTCCTCTTTTAAGTGAATAGTGGGAATAGGTTTGTAACTTATTTTTCTTGAAACTTTATGTCATATTATATTTCTGGCACATTAGGGAACTTTTATGGTAGCATTTCTTAAGTACAGAGGTTCCATTTCTATCGTGCTGTGTCAATCTGTGGTTTCAGAAAACGATGTATGAAAAGGTCACTGTTTTTTTTAAACTCTTGTCTTTGTCTACCATGGTGCTGATTCATAAATGATCCTCTTCACATTTGACATTTTAGTCTAGCTGGTTCTCAACCTCCTTACATTTACTGCTCTGACTGACAGATAATGATAATTATCTCCAGCTCACACACAGACGCTGACATCACTAATTGTTTGGAGATGCAGATGTGGTGAAAGAGCACACAGATTTGGATTCTGCCTATCAATCAGAATGAATGTAAACTGTGGGGCGGGTGGAGGGTCACAGGGATAGCTTAATTGCACAGGCATTCATAGAGTGGACACATTGACATTTGTATTTGCAAATTAGTGTACACCCGGTCTAAATAAACTCAGCCATATATGTGTGTAATTCATGTAGCTGTAAACTTGTGAGAAACAACAACAACAACTTTTAGAAAGTTTAATTTTGGTTATGTGCTTGATTAAAGGATAGATGAAAGTTCTGATTTTAGGGTACGTTCGTTTTTTCACAACAAACAAGTCCTGCATTTGTGATTGATTAATTCTGTAAGTGCTGCTGTTCTAACTGAAGGTTTACTTTAGGTTTTTTTTGTTTGAAACTAAATAACATTGATTTATCAAGGCCCACTCTCCTCATTGAGTGGATTTCTGCAAGTGACATCATCAGCTTGATTTCTTTTTTCTCAAGACTGCTACATCTAATGAATCATTTAGGCAGGTAGAGGTCTCAGATAAATCTAAGATATGCAATAATCCCCAGCTGAGTACCCCAATGACAAGTCCGAACAAAAACAAGAACATTTTGCTGAAGTCGTGGCACGCTCCCATCACCTTGACCAATGGTGTAAGGTGATCATTAACTCAGTCTGAGCTGTCTTACAAGAGTCTATTTCTAGTCTGTGACCTTGTGATGAAACCAAAAATATATTATCAGGAGTGTTTTGTTCAGTGTCATCCATAAAATAAAGTTCAATGATATGAACATGTTGCTACCCCTCAGCATCAAACAGCAAGCAGTAAACCAGATTGAAAGTAAACACGGAGGGGACTGCAAAGAGTTGTTTGAAGACAGTGTAGGCGTGTTAACAGTTTGCTCCGGTTAATGGGTGAAAGTCTGAAGCAAGAGGAAGAAAGGAAATCCCTCACTTGAATGAATGAAACTTTTATTGCCCCTAGGGGAATTTGCCTTGCACCGAGAGCATACAACACTTTACAAACAAACATATACAGGACAGCACATAATAAAAAATGCATTTGTTAGCTCACAATGATATTCTGGCTTGCTTTAACTGAACCCACAAGGGACGCAGCGGTTTCCAATAGGTGCATCTGCTCCATCATTTATTTTTCTCCTTGGTCATTTCTAACAGGAGCAGGATGACAAATTATCTCAACAGGAATCTAGTTATAGGCTTCTCAATCTCAGATCCCCTTGGTTATTGTCTGACAGCAATTTATGCTTCAGGAAAGGATGGCCAGCTTTTCTGCAATTCCGGTTAAGTAGTGGTAAGCGTCAAACAACTTCCTGTCAAGACTTCCTTATCAATGTGCTGCATTTTATACAGTCCAATTAGCAACTTGAGAAGTGACAGTGCGTGCCCCCCCAGACTGCAAAATAAGTGCTGTCATGTCATGGTTAATTACAAAGGAGCTCCCAATCATCTGTTTCTGGTGAGTCCCAGTTTCTCAGTTAAAAGTATGTTACACACAGGTATCACTCTGGCTTACCTCAGCAGTGTAGACCAAAAATAGAAACATATGTTCTTGTGATTTACTGGCAGTTAACAGGTCTTAAGTTTGCATAAATAATAGTATCATTTTGCAGCTTTGTTAAAAGTAAAAATGCAAGCTTTGTCAGCTCTGTCCTCATCTGGAAAAGAAAACAACTTTTAAAATGCTTGTTTGGTGAATGGAGGTCGGCTGTATCATTTCTGGCACATTCTTGGAAGTCAGGAAATGTCAGTGCTGATTGGCTTTCACAACACAGCATCAATCAGATTTGTTGATGAAGTTGATTTTGTTTGTTTTTTTAAAGTGGAACGAAGTGTTAACTGCACTCGCATGCAGATATCTGTTCATAGAGATAAAAAAAAAAAAAACTATCGTCAGACTATCAGCAATGGGAGCCAGGATTTGATGACAGTTTATGTCCCACCCACTTTTTTTCTTCATACAGACTGTTTTTGTTGCATACATGAAGCATGATCGGTCAATACGACTTTGACGACAAAACGTACTACAAACAGAACAACCAAAACACTTCCCATGCCAAATTCTGATGTATTTGCATCTTTTATCTAGAATCAAGTAGTGATTATAGGCTTCTAAATGGTGACCTTGCTAGATGTGCATCTGTCAAAAAAAGAGGCATTTAGCAGGTAAAAAGAAGGCTCTATGCTATGGCAACAAGTACAATACACAATGTGGGAGGGGATGAGGTATGCTGTACATGCAGAGGAGCTGAACAGGGGACAGGGAACAGGTGCACAGGTGGGAGTGTGAATGACAGTGAGAGTTGGTTCCTGGCAGATTTGACAGCAGGAAAAGAATGTTGTAAACGTAGATGTAGCTATGGCTATGATACTGCAGCCTGAGATACAAGCTGTTGAGAAGGAAAGAGCTTTATGCTCATTGGATGTCAGCAACTACAAGATTAATGTTGATCATTAGGTTAAGACTGATATTAAGACTTACGTCTTTGGCAATGATTACACTCTCAACCCGTATAAAAATATGTTTTATTAATGTTGGCATGATTATCTTTCTCACATAGCATATATAACAGATTCAAAAGCCTTGTGCAATTCAATATCATATCAATTCTTTCATCTCAGTCCTAAAAGAAATGCAGTCATGCATTTTTTCCTATCAGAGCCCACGGTATTGGAAGGTCTCCATAAGGATAGAAACACAATTAGTTTGTGTTAACTTGGAGTATACAACATTTTGCAGACATGATAATAATGAATGTATTAGATGCTTTGATGAAAAAAAGGCAACAAAATAGAGACATTAAGGGTCAGCATGTACAGCAGTTTAACAATTAAATGAGATGAGGGATGGAGGGATTGTTTGGTTTTCTGTAGGGACAGAGGCTATGGGAATACAACCAGGCAGTAGCAGATGAATATATGATAGAAAACAGGATGAGATTACTTTTTCAATAGTTTGGTGGAAAGATCATAGATGACACCCCAAAGGATCGTCCGTATAGTTTCCAAGCAACAGTTCCCACAACCTCACAGGCCATGTAAAGCCTGAAGATTATATGCAAAACATTGTTTATAAAGTAGCGAAAAAATCCATAATTGCTAAGAGAAAGCTTTATTTATTTACCTATTTGCATATTACAATAAATATCTTCTAAAAAGTATAAACCAGTTCTATCAAAGACAGTTAAGGGTTTTAACTGGGCGTGAAACTTAAACTTCAAACATATTTCTTCTCTGGTTTTTAACCTGTAGACTAACCAACTAGTCTAAAGGTGAAAAAAGGTTGCGAAAAAAGTGCACAAAATGAACACTGCAAATCTGTGTAAATCAATCTTTAAAGCTGTCTTCTAAACATTTGCAAAGCAAGTCATTTTGATAGTTTGATACATGCATTCTTTATATCTCTGTTGACATTCTGGATTATAACATCAATCAATTAACTTTTTTTTTTTTTTAAAGACATACAAACAGACAGTATCAACACTTTGAGTTACAAAATATGCAAAGGGCTGTGATAATTTTGACATGCAGGATAACAAAAAGAAACAAGCATCTTGCAGATACAGGCTCAGCCATTTACAGTGTCCCATGATGTCATTAAGTTCTCATTTTCATCTTTGATTCTATCCAACAATTTATTATATACTATTCCTCACATCATAAACTTTCAATTTTTTGTATGTACCAATAATCTAAGGATCAATTAGGTAGCCATGACAACTCCTACCTTCATCACTGAAGTGTCATGTAGGCGTTCAAAAACAAATGTAGAGGACCCATGTGCAGATAACCAAACTTTTTTTTTTTTTTTTAAGAGAAAAATCTAATAAAATAATCAATAAAAAAGTGGTTGATCTCTATTTCATCCTGACTTTCTCAGGGGGATTGTAGGTAAATTACTGTAAGGTTTAGAATGTATAGTCAGTCAGACTCTGCATGCACGCTGACTTTAGTTTAAGAATTATTCATCCTCATCTATGTTCTGGACTGGAGTCATGTTTGGATGTAGGATGAAGCACCAGGTAACATCGTTGAATTAAGGGTGAACGTCCAGATGTGGAGCTCTGTAGACCTATAAATACTCTGCTAGTGCTGCACTGTTTGTAGATTGATTTTGCATTGTATGACCATTCCTCTTTTAACTGAATTAAATCCCAGCCTCATTGAAGCTCGACTTGTGGCCTGTGTGTCAAGAAACTCATCTCTCTTTCAAACAATCCATCCTATCAGTTATAATATTAAGCTACTTCCTTTTTTCCTTGAGTGAGTGCGTATGAATCTTTATTGCTTCATAAAAAGCTTGGGGTAAACATGCCTCATTGCCAGTAGTTTTATATGCTTCAAAAGAAGTGTTGCATACAGTCGGGTGTGCTGTTTTTACAGATTCTAAGCAGTTAACTTTAAAGGCAGGATAAAAAGGTAGGCTGTCATACTGTAGCTTTCTTCTAACTGTACCACTGCCTCCCAAATCCTTCAAAAATGTAATGCCTCCACCTTTCAACTTATCGTCAAGTTAACTGTGCACACAACAAGTGAAGGCATTTTATAAGAGGAAAAATCAGATCTTCTTTCTCACATCAACACGCTCAGCCTTTTTTAAGAGGGCACGCCTTTAAATGATCCACATTGGAAAGTTACAGAAAAGCCAGATGCAGGCAATTGTGAGACAGTTTTGAGATGCAAGACAGTTTGTTGTTGGATGCTTTTTGTACATGAGACAATCACTTATTTTAATGAACTCTGAAGAATGTTATTGTTTTTCATACAAACACAATGTCTGACTGTTAGCTATATGGTGCAACAACCCAAAGCCTGATTGCTCAGTGCAAAGAAAACTAACAGTCCATTTTTGACCAGAACCGAAAAGCAACAGAAGCGTAAAACAACATAAAATACTGTCTGAAACTATTTTTACATATGGACTTAGCAGCAGTAGAAACTTGAGGCAAAATTCTCCACAACCATCATTTCACAGGAAAACTACTGAATTGGCAAGGACAACAAGCAACATCCCTGTTTGGCATCTCTAAAATGGCTAAGAGAAATGCTAAATCAGTTAGCCGCAGGAGACCGTTCATTGTCATTCTCTTCGGGTAACCAATGGCAGGTAGCCAGCAATGGTTCAGGTAACACTCAGTGAAGAAAACGGAATTAGGATAGGGTAGAGGGAGGGGGAACAGGCAAGGCTTATTTGATTTGCTCAGGAAAGTGATTACACCTTAAGCCTTCCAATTCACCTTCCTCTTTTTCCGCATATTAGCTGCTAAATGACAGTGACACGCCTTGCTGGATGGTTCCTCTTGGATGCTTTTACATGGTTGCTTGAGAGTCTTTGAGTGAAAAATCTTTACTTTTTGTGGCATCTGTTTACGTTGCAAATTGAATTTCCTCCTGCTGCCACTAACAGGGTGTGACAGTGTGTGTGAGATTAATGGAAAGGACAGTCGCTTATGTATCTCAGCACATGATATACTTAATGTGTGTGTGTGCCTGTACAGTCTGCAGTGTGTGAGAAATGACTGATGGAATTGGACTGAGGTAGAGTGGCGATGATAAATCAATTAGAGTGCGCAGGAGAATTACTCTAATGAAGGTGGGCAGCAGGGACAAAGTCCCACTCGGCAATGGATCAGTCCTATGGGTTTGTACGGGTGCACATGTGTGCTCTCAATGGATTCTACTTAGGAGGAATGGTGCATCCTGGCTGGGTGAATTTTGAAACAGTGTTTTGATTAAGATAATGGAGAAAACCTGTACAACGCCCTTTGATTTTATTGTGAGATGTAAAACCTCCTTGAGACTAGGGACAATGAAGGACGTTCGTTCAAATGCATTCATGTATTTTTGTTAATGTTTTATCAAACAAGGACCTGTTCTTTTTTGTCTCAGAACCTGGGAAGTACCAACGTTTTATTACATGAACTCAAAAGGTCCAAGATAATGGTGAGGCCAAGAAAGCAGCAAACTCTGGGTGTCTTTTCTGCCTTCAAACGCAACGTTGATTTGAAATCTCTGTTGTTTATATTAGGGCACAAAAACTTTGTCGAGTTAAGGAAAGTGATAACTCAGGGATGACTTCTTGTTTCATATGAGACCCAAACCCAGTTAGTTACAAAAACAACATGACTATTTGTTACAAAGGATTCAAGTCCCAGTCTCTTGGATGTAAGACATACAGTATATGGTTTGACTAAATAATGTACCTTGTTACATAATGACAGAGGTGCTATTAATGGTTGTAAAATCACAACAGTTCAGTTAGAATAGATAGCTTTCATTAAAAACCACCAAAAAGAGTCAGTAGTCTAATGACACCAGTAGCCATTGCACAAAAACATTCAGTACTAGCTAGAGTAGCTAACATGACCATATTGTTTCACTTACAAAAAGGCTTTATTATGAATTGCCCTGCACCTAACCTAGGATGTGCTTATAACCTGCTCTTTTTACTGACATTGAAGATAAACAACTAAAGCTTGAGTTGGATATACTTTGAATTTATAAGCTACCACATAGCTTAGCAAGGAAACAATGGCTGTTTGTTGAATTTGGAATTACATCCGTAAACATTAGTTGGCAGAGGGGTTCTAGCAACTGTGACGAGCTCTGTTTTAGGCAAAAAGTTGAGTTTAAAGCTGAAAAACGTTTGACCCACTGATATTTTTGCTTAAAATACTGCAACACAAAAATTCCACACACAATATGCATGTAGACACAAAGACGGGCAAAAACCATTTAATATTTTGGTTTATTTAGAAGCCAACAGGTTGAAAGACAGCTGCAAGCTAGCTACAAGCTAGCATGAAGCACAGTAGTTTTGATGAAGGGCTAACATAACAGGTGTAGGGAAAACACAATAGCCTACACTACATTTTCTTAACATTATTTCCCTCTACTCCTCACTCTATATATTAACTTTCTAAAATAACCACAGTCATAGCAGTATATGTTTTCTCCCTTGGAAACAGCTGTTATCCTGCTTTCCTTTTTGGCTCCTTCTCTCTGTCTCTCTGTCTCAGCTGCCCACTATTCTTCCAGCTGTCATTCTTTTCTTCACGATTCAAGCCCCCTCCTAATAGTGGTATTTATTTTCTGTCAGGCACTCTTTGTCCCAAACAGAATAGCATGCTCATTACACACACGTTCGGTCTTTCAAGATGAGTGTGAGCGTGTGTTTCTATCACAGAGACACACTCAGATCCTCCCTGTTGAAATGCATCAATCAGCTGCAGTTATGTATACTTCTTGGTCTGTTGTGTAGTTTTCTGTTCCTTGTGAGTATGTGACTGAATTCATGCCTTATTTTATGAATAAATTACCAGAGTAGCATGGGTTTTTTTGTGTGTGGAGTTTTTGCCAAAATGAATGGTACTTTACTATTTTGTCAAACCACTACATGTATTTCCATGTCAAGAATCAACCTTCAATGTCAGTATGAGTTCTACAGATTTATAAAACGGATTTAAACCTGACTGTTAATATAAGTACATATGTTTGGACACGTGGTGGCATTAGCAACATTAATAAACAAAAAGATCAATTGATGAAGTGGCAGTAATGTATCCAAAAGATAACACCATTTTATAGTTGTTTGTGTGTTTGGATATGTGTTTGTATTATAAGCTTGCTCCTTTATGGCTGTTTTGTTCATGGTTGTAGTGTTTTATTGCTTGGAAATAGATAGGTATCTCTTTTGGAGCATTTTTATATGGCTTTATTGGTAAAATGTGTCATCCGTCATGAATTACAACTCCATGTACGTGTTTTTCATGTCACAGAAAACTACAATTGTTGAGAAACCAGACCATTCCTTCTATATAAGCTGCTGTAGTTTGGTAAATTATCCCTATCTTGTCTTATAAGGAGACACATGGTGTTGACTGCTTATGCTACTCTTTGATTGATATCCTCAATGGGATATGTGCAGAAGGGCAGTAAAGTTCGCCTGGTTACAGGAGAGCATTTAAAGCTCTGATCAATAACTTTACAGCCCCTGAAAGGAAACATGCTGAGGAGCTTTAACAAGGCCCTCGGAGCGGTCGAGAAAAAAGCCATTTAGCATGAGGGCTCTGACAGAACTGATGAGCTTAGTCAGATTTCTGGCAGAACAATCGCAGTCCATCATCCAGTGTATAAATTCATCACTGAACACTTGTCTGGCTGGCCGTACACAGAGCCGACTGGAATGTGTCACTGCAGGCGAGATAAACAAAAGCACTCATACACTTGACACTTTCAGGGAAAATAGATAGGTTGATAATGAATATGACAGTATGACAGTTATATAAAAAAAGATCATTTCCATAGAGTAACAGCAGTGTTTTAACCTAATGAAACATATCAAGGTTAATTCAAGGTGTGGATCTCTGTGCATGTAGAAGCTTTCCAACTGGATGAGGAGATTGATCATACATGTCATAGTTTCTTATTAACATAATGGCTTATATGATTTTGTTTTGGAATAGAGTGTTAGAGAGTTCAGAATTGTACGTTCATAGCAAACAACAGAGTATTTTATGCCTTAAAGGGGAATGAGTAGAATCAGTTGCAGTATACAAATACAGAAACAAGTCAGGCACTGTATATGCACTGTGTTTGTATATAATAAGTCATAAGTCATGTTGGTTTGGAAGTCTTTTGGACAGTTCTTATGCCTAGATGAGATGCAGTGGACAATTTTGGCAATCTGCCAAAAAACTGCTCTGACTGTCGAGCATTTTCGATTTACAGACAGAAAAAATGACCAAGTCTATTCAGAGTGGTGGTCAGCATCAATGATAGGTCCAACATTGCTTGCTTTTCTTCCAAATACCAGGATCTTGCTTGAAAAGTGTATTCACAAAAAAAAGACATGGGTAAAATCCTAAAGGCAGCAGGCATACATCTTAATCCCAGAACACACAAAATCAATGAAAACTGAGGAAACTCAAGAAGAAAACACCGGAAAGGCCGAAATGCTGGATACAGGGAATGAAGAACTTGCTCAACAGGAGAAGACAAAAAACTAAATACAATGTGAAGTGAAGATAATCAGGCACAGTGGAGACAAAATGAACACAGATCAGAATAATAAAGGTAGTGCATAACCACACTGTGAAAAAACACAATGGCAGAAAGTAAAATCTACAGCATTAAACGGAAGGGGTGACAGACAAACCGAACTGTACACTAAAATGAATAAAACACCTTGCCTAAAAACAAGGACAATGTGTTTGTAACCTGGGATGTCAAAGCAGAACCAGAATCAGGTTTATTGTCATAGGTGTGCACGTATCAGGATTTTTTAATGGTGTTTAATGGCAAAAACACTGAATAAAATTAGAAAGTTTAACAGCAGTAACTCTACTAACAGGGGGCATATAAAATATATACAGTCAACAGAAAAGACTAAAAATACAACAAACAATATGATAAAATAGAACCGGTATAATAATGGAGTTGTGAGTGGAAAATACCAAAGTAGGGTTTTTAAAATAACATGTACTTCATTTTAGACAAGGGAGGCAACTGCTTGGGGCCCCAAGGCCAGTGGGGGGCCCCTAGGGTTTACAAACTTTAAACCACAGCAGTGGGTCAAAATGTTCAAATTTTGCAATGACAGTAGGAAACCTCCCTAAGGTGGCCCCATCAGACAACAATCCCTCCTGTTGTCTTGCTAAGAGTAGGCATGCATTTTTGTTTTGAAAACCAACGTTTGTCAATAAAAGTAACCGAACGAAATAAAGAGGAATTATCCGTCTGGGAGTGAAAAAAAGAGATAAAGAGGAATACAAATGCCGGGAAACTGGCAGACAAAATGGTGATGAATGCTTGTTGGAGGGGCCCCCAATGATTTTTTTGCCTAGGGTCCCAACAGACTCTAGAATTGCCACTGACTATGAGGACAAGTTGCCTTCTTAAGGACATTGGCCAACAGACTGGTGAGTGTGTGCTCTCTTCTAAAAGTGTAATGAACCGAGTCTAACAGGAAGAAGGCCAACAGGCTTGGAAGTGAAATCCATGATTTGTTCCAAACTTTTATCCTCATTTAATTTTCATATTACCCCACATTTACTGCAACAAGCTTCAGATCGTAAACTATGAATGCACTTAGAAGTCACAGCAAGGTTACAAAACTTCTACTTATGATCATTGAGTCTGAGAAGGATCTGTTGTACACCAAAAAGGCAGGCCTGCACACTCACTCTGTGCCACAAATGTAATTATTTGTCTTAGCGTTTTGATACTACTTTACATATTTTTACTCTTCAAATCAATCAGTTTGAATGTTGCCCCCTAGATCATTTAGGAAAACATGATAACATTTTATTGCAAAGTCTCTTCCTATCTTGGTTGCAAGGAAGACATGAACATTTGTAGGTTGCACAAATAAGTTGACACCCTTTATTCCACTTTGTTTGCCGTGACATGAATCCATATTGCAGCATTATTCAGCAGGCAGGAAGAGGTAAATCTCCAAAGTAATCCCTGTCATTTGCTGGCACTGAAGCAGACCCTCAGACAATCTCCCCCTTTTTGGCTCCGGAGTGAGTTTGTCCTTTGGGTCGTATCCAAAGTGAAATGACCGAGAAAGGAAGCAGGGGAGTGAAGCCAACAAGAAGACATAAATAATAAGAATCATATAAAAGAAAACACGCTGCAAGAGTTGCAGAGAAATTAAAAAAATACATAAAGGAGCTGTATTTTGTAATGTTATGCAAATTGTGGGTTTTGATAATAAGAGCCTTAAGCATGAGTGGGCTGCACAAAGAAACAGACCAAGCATCATATTTATAGAGGTCCTGGAGCCTTGACATGGTTAAAAGACCCTTGCACCTGCCTCAAGCTTCCTCCCCTCCTTCCTGCAGATCACCAATCAGAGGGGGCTGGAGGGGAAAGATGGAGCTTACTCTTCTGCCATCAGCCAGCTGCTCTCCATCACACTGCCAGAAAGCAAAACGCATATTTTTATTCCATAAGAAAAGTTAAAGAAATATCACAATTAGAGCATGAAGTAGCACCATGAAAACTGTTTGTCAGGCAAAGCTCTGGGAAACAAGGTTTCAAATCAAAAGTTATTCTCTACAACTTGATCATTTATGATCTGATTAGCAACGATTATCAAGTGTAGAATTTCATATTCAATAAAAGTAATACGCAGAAATATTTCTGGTAAGAAATGATTTACAGAGTGTTTTTCTTCATCCAATCTCAATGCTTCCTCTCAATGAAAAGTGCATTGGTGATACCATAGGTTCATGTTTACATCCACATTTTTAATCATTTCAATTTATTCCAGAATTATCTTCACTGTGTCACGGTATGGGTTAATTAATTAACAACCCCATGTCTAATTTTTGTTTTCTTGAGACTCAAAACCTGAGTCTCATCCCTCATTGTTAAATCCTTATCAAGCCAACCTCCAAAGGTTATTTCTATGGTCTTTCGAACACCGCCAAATGGCTGTTGCAGTCGCTCTGGGGTGTGATATTGCCATGGATGAGTGTTCAATAGAGTTGCGTGAGCTTGATGCGTGTCCTGCAGACTTTAAAGGGAAACGTACAGTATGCCTCTTTATGTCATGCTGAGGGGTGTGAAAAAGTGTTGGTATTTGAAGACCTTGGAAACAATCTGTCAAATAACACATTTTTATTTGTACAGCACAAAATCATCAGAAAAGTTATCTAAGGACATTTAACAAACATTTTGGTTTAATCTTTAAAGACATCCAACGTTGATTCACTTTGAACAAGCAACAGTGTCAAAGTAAAACTTCCTTCAAACAGGAAGAAACCTCATGCAGAACCAGACGTATGTGGAACAGACACCTGCTGTGACTATGTTGGGCTTGGAAAGTAGAGGACGACGGAGAAATAGAGACAATTCTATAATAACAGCAAAAGTATGTGTAATGCTCAATAACAACTGTAGCAATGATAATATAATTAAAACTGATAATAAATCTAGCAGTTGAAGTTAGGGCAGCAGGTGATCCGCAACAAAGATCCACAGGAACCTACAAGACAAGGGAACAAAAAATCTCTCAGCATGATATAAGAATGAGAGCTGGCTGTTGTACATGCAGAAGAAAAAGCATATCCACATGAAGCCAGTAAGAACACATTCTGAATGCTTTGCAATTGAAAGCAAATAAGCAGCCAAATTTACCCCAAACGTGACCTTGAGTTTCATTTGATTTGTACTGTTCAAGGCATTATCTATACTGCAACAAGTCACACACACTTGTTTTCAGTACCTATGTTTCAACCAGAGTTTCATGCCAATTCAAGTCAGGAGAATTAGCCATTAGCCAGAATTCAGCCAGCTTGTATTTTCTAAAACTTAACCATGACTTTAAGTCTTGAATCAAAAGTACTCATAGAAGAAATATCAGGTTTTCAATCTGATATTCTGTGCTTGATTAATTGATTGGTGCAAAGAAAAATAATTTTTGTTTTTTTCCGCTACTCGCTTACATTGGGCAATGGTGTCACAAACAAACAAAAAATACAATAAAAAATACATTTTTTTCTAGTATTAAAGGAGCCAAATGGTAGGATGTATTTTAAACAATCTAACATCACATTTAAAATAATAGGTGAGACAAATATTTCCAAAATGTTGGCCATAGTTTAACATAAATCTACAATATACATACATCTACAAAATCATAAAAAAAGAGTGTTTTTTTTAAATGTGACATGTTGCTTTATGTCTGATGATAAACATTGCGTTGAAGTTCAAGGCATTTCAGTTCAGGCTCCTGACCAAATTTTCATTTAAAAAATCGAATTATCATGAGACCAACGAGGGTCAGGGTTACAGTATCTCTGTGACCACATGGAGAAGGGGGGGGAAATAGAACAATATGAGCTTAGGAAAGGAGAGAATAGCATTTACCCAAGCAATAAGACACAATGAAAGAAGAGGAATATGGTAGAGAGGGGGGAGGGCATGTGAGGCAGTTCTTATCATGAACCTTCCATTTGTGCATGATTTAGGTTTTTATGTATCTAGCTCAAAAGATTAATCGATCATTGTTAAGATAATGTACATAAGTGATGCCACCTTTGCTTTCTGGGAAAGGAGATGGATTGTGAAATTGTAAACAACACTTACTTTTTGTTACAAAGTTTGTGTGAATGACTGCATGAGCTACTGTGTCACATTGATTCCCTATTTGCACATCTCTTAAAAAGTGAATTAATAGAATATTTTAAAATGAATACACTGCAATGTCCCATTTTTATCTTTTGCCCAACATTTAGTACTCCAAGGGCCTGATTTACTAAAGGTTTGCGTGTCTTAAAACGTGTGCAAACTTGATACCACCAGCAAAAAATGTGGTATCTGATCTACTAACGACACGCAGTGAGGATTGCGTCTTTCATATGAGCAAAACAACACGCATTGTCCATTTAGCAAGTTTGCCTTAATGAATATGCAATATGGGGCGTTTCTGCCGTAGCGTGCAAAATACTGGGAGGAGAAAATTCAAATAAGTTAAGTTAGTACACGCATTGTGATTTACCAAGCCAGGCAAAAATTGCGGTGATTGTGACGTTGTCTAAATTTAACACCTTTGAAAAGAAGGTGCTAATCCAGGAGCCCAGTGTTACGCACAACAGGCTGCAGTTAGGAGGAGACATAGGCACAATAAAATATGGTATAAAGATCACGTTTTTCCCCCAACATGTGTTTACATGTTTTCGATTGACATAAAAAATAAATGACATGCATTATTTTTTTATTTGGATTCAATAATAGTTAATAAAGAGAAACACCATGATTAAACTAATATAACTGAACATTCACAGCCTCTGCATTCTAAAGAATTTACACATTGACATTTATGTCTTCCTATTTCCCTCTTTTCGGCAACATTACATTTTAAACTGGGCATTTCCTTTTTCTCGGGTTGCGTGTCTCTCCAGCTCGTCTCCTCCGGTGCGCTCCTCTCCCTATCGCGCTCGTCTCCAACCTCTACAGCCCCCTGCTTCCAAGCTTAAGGCACTTGGATTGGGGGACCTCACCACTGCTTGTACCCCCGTCTTCGATACCTCTTGCCAGGGCAATTATGTCCGATCAGACACAGCGCTGGCCAGCAGTCTGGTGCGCAACAATAGCCCGAGGGGCGCGCCTGAGCGCCGGTGCCACAGAGGACACAGCGTGCACCTCCTGTGCAATGTATGACAATTCATTCAAAGGATCGAGGGAAGAAAAGAGAGGCCCTGTTTAATGCCGAGGTTTTCTTATAAGCCAAATGTTCTTTTTGTTATATTCAGATTTATCTGCTATAACTCGAAAATACTGTTCGTTCATTTGCCTCTCCCAATAATACCTATTTTGCGCTTGCAGTCATTCTGCTTTCCGTCCAAACTCTCCGTGACGTAACCCAGTAGAACACGCAAAAGCCTGACTGAAATACTACCGCCTCCTCAAGGTTTGCACCCGTTATCATTCACGCAAAGTTTCTTAGTAGATCACCCGCAAAACGCCCACAAGCCAAACGCGCAATTTTTTGGAGTGAACAGGCAATTTTGTACTCTTTAATTGGGATCTTAGTAAATCAGGCCCCAAGAGTTTACACAGTAAAATGCAGATTAGTACTGTTTTTTTTGTTGATGGGAAAGAGGTTTGTCTTGGTTAAAGAAGGGATTTATTACTTCAAGGTCTTCCTCTTTGTCCATTTTTTGACTGAATTGGATTTTACAGTGTTTCTAGTATTTACAAGTATTTAACTTTTGTCTCCCCATTTTAGTCATGGACCTCTGACACTGAGTGGCTGGGTTAATTAAGCTTTTAACATTCTTGATTTATCAACTATGATACTGGAGGGATTATGATAGTATCTCCCATGACAATGTTGGGAACTGGAAGAGGATAGTTTGCTTCTTGAGAATATGTTCTCCAGGAATCGCTTCAATGGACAACATGGAGCAGGTGTTGCCCCAAAAGGAGGAACAAAGGCAAAAGTCCATTCACCCAAAAAGAGGGCTCCAAACCCCAGGGTGGCACTTGTCATTCGGGGAAAGATACATCGTCTCCTGCAAGGGTCTGCAGATCACCATGTCCCAGATGCTGACCTCTACTATCCTGGTATTGAAGAGGATGAGAGGGAAACACAAGAGAGCAGAAAGGAGCATAGAAGAGTATATCCAAGGGTTAGCACCAGTGCTGAAACCTACTCTCCAAAAGTGCCCAATGGTAAAGGACATGGTGTAGCACCTGGGCCACCATGTGTAGGAGAGGTGGAACTAAACAGAGAGGGATGTATAAGAATACCCTGCACTTTGCAGCATAGAAGTTCCAGATCCCAAACAAATGTAAAACGAATCTCCTTTGAAAGTGGAATTCCTGAAGCTCCTGAGCAAATGCGACCTTCTAGCTACTATGGTCCAGTTGGCTCCGACATGAATGGTGCTAAATTTGCAGGGGCATCTGGAAGGGAATTTGCTTCACCCCGTATTCGGCCAAAGAGACCATATTCTACTGGTGATTGTGTGGACTACAACTTCAACAGAACTCTCCCAAGTACGCTGCTGGAAGAGGATGAAGATAAAGAGGAGGAGTCAAGTGCCATCATTGAGCACATTCTTAAGGAGCTGAGGGGAATTAATAAGATTCAGGAGGAAATCTCAGATCTCAGGGATTACCTGACCTCAGTTAGAGGGTCAGTTGAGGAAGTATCTTCCTGTGTAGATGCTGTATTATCTGAGATCGAGGGCATCCGTTCTAGCAACAAGGCTGGTTCAATGGTGCATGCAGGAACATGGTCGGGGGCAGGGTGCAAAGATGAAACATCCCCCCGCAGAAGGCCAGCTAGTGCTCATGGCAGTTTAGGGAGTGCAATGCCAAAGTCTGGTTCAAATATATTATCTCAAGTCTGCAAAGAGCGCCATAGCATCCATGGAGAATTACTACTACCAAGGCCAGAAGAGTCTACTGTGTCTCCAATTGCTGAATCAGTAGATCACAATGAACTGGAGGAACCAGAGGATACTTCTGACCATAGCTCGGATATCCCAGTAGGTGCTTTAGCAAGAAAACTCAGCTTTGGCTACCTTGAAAGACAGGATGGCCAAGACTGTCCAAGCACCAGCTCCTTGTCGTCTGGTCATAGTTCCAAGTCTGAATCAGACATAGAGATACCATCATCTTGTCATGGAAGGAAGCAGCAAAAATCTGATGGTGATGAACATTGGACTGACTCAAGAACACAACGCAGTGATGCCGGGGAATCTGTCTGGCATGGGGAAACTGCTTACCTTAGGGACAAAAGCCTGGAGGTGCATGAAGATGACAACCCTCTTTGTTGTGATGGAGCTAGTAGCTGGGATCACTATAGAGGTGCAGGAGGATATAGTACATCAGGGCAGTGCTCCACAGGAAGCTCAGAGCACCTCTCTGTTCGCTCTGGTAAACATTATAACTCACCTGCCAGCACTACTAGCAGGGAGGAGTGGCAGTCAAGGAGGAGAAGGCCTCAAACCCAGTCTGCAATTCATGTTCCAAATGATACCAACATTGAAAACCCTACTGGAGGATATGAATGTGCAACTGAGTTTTCCTACCCTCAAAGTTCTGGTTACCATTCAGTTGATGTGCATGATGGAGAAGCAGAAGAAGTTGGCTATGGGCAATCAAATGACCTGAGTTACATAGCAGACTATCAACTTGATAGTTATCAAGAACCTCATTTAGCCTATGAAGCATCCCTAGAAGGGACATGGACTGAGACATCTCTATGTACTAATGTAGCTGATGTTGATAACCAATTTATCCAAGACATTGAACCTAGACACCAAAACTTAGAAAACCGATTCCATCACCCTGGCAGTGAAGACATCCAAGCTGGTAGTTTCACAGTGAAACGTATTGGTCGAGCTGTACTAGATTTTAGTTCTGCCTTACGTGGAGCATTGCGGAAACTTGACCCACCTGCTGCTCAAAATGCTGGAGAAGAAACAGATTTTGAAATATCAATGCCTTCTGAACTGTACACAATTGAGTTGCCTTCAAAAACTTTATACTATGGGGCACCAAATGAAGAAACTTCAAATGACACCCTAAAAGGTGATGTGGTTGACAGTAGTAGTGTTGTTGCAGAACTAAGCAAAAACAATACTCTAGACAAATGTGATCTTTTCTCTGTGGAGTCTTTACCAGAAGATGCCAATACAAGCCTTACATTGATGTCTAAGGACAACCAACATCCTTCTTGTTCAGACACAATTTTGCCATGCCAAGAAGAACTTTCAGCCTGCCCTGACCCAATGTCTAGTAGCCCTACATTATTGCCTTCACCCAATGACCCTACAGAACAACCCACAAAGGGTCCTGCAGAAGGTCCATCTAGTGGTCATGCAGATCGCACCATCAAAGCCCAGATATCCCAGTGCACAACTACAGAATCCCTCTCGGTTTCCCTCTCGGCTGATGAAATCATAGACACAGAAGAGCATGGAGTCATTAAGGTACCACTTGCCCAGCAACCCCCAACAGACATTATGTCCCTAGAGGGCAAATTGGAAGGAGAGACAGCAGAGCACCCCATAGAGATAAGCCAGATGGATGAACGGAGGCTAAAATGCCTGAGGACCTTCCAGCAAATTCTGCGAGAGAAGAGGGAATCCAGGCGCAACCTTGCCAGTATGACCATGTCTACCTTTTCTCAGGAGGATTTGGAACCAGGTAGCCTTCTCTTGATTTTATGTTGGACTCCACTTTTGTGTCACCACATACATTTTGTTTAATGTTGACCTTTTTTATTTTTGCCTAAATCAGTTATCCATTGGATTTGAGTTACAACTGCAGAGGCACTTGTATTTCCAATAGTATAAGGGTATTCAGTGTAATACAATTACATACAATATTCCCATGTATCCTTCTAGGGTTCACATAGTAGTTAAAAATAAACCTCCACACTTAAAGGTATTTACCTTTACCTAAGCTTAGGCCAAATGGCCTTAGCTCTTTATTCCACCCCCTGAAGAGAAATGTGTCCTTTGCCACTTTCTAGTCTTTTACTCCTCTACTAGGCTCCAGCGTTGGTTATTTGCTGAATTAGATATAATTTATTATCTCCTTGGAAAGTGAACCTGACATTAAAAGAGAGAGGAGAAGGGAGAGTCCTTTAGGTGATAAATTATACTTGTTAATGGAACAGTTATGACCTAGTCACCCTTTTATATGAAAACTGACTGGCTGAGGTACTTTTTTACATTACCCAAGTAATGTGCAACAAAATTGATTTTCTAGGTTGTGTTTTTCTATTTTGCATGATGATTAAAACTAGTCATTGACTGTTTTTTTCTGTTATGCTGTTTTACAGATGGAAGTCAAGACGGAGTACAGGTTACCTCTTTTGTAGTATCTCTCCCATTATATCCTAAAATATGTTGTACTGAAAACAAATCTGTATATTTTGACACATTCTTTTCATGGCAGTGTCTGTATTCAGCAAATTGTCCTTTTTTTCTATTGTTTTTATATAACTTTTGACAGTTTCAGGATAATAGTAAAGAATTACAGTAGACTATGGTTTTTACAAGATGTCAACCTCAACAAATTTGTGTTTTATGAAGAACATTTGTTGTTTCGGTCATAAATATAAAATTGCCAAAAGGAGCATGTCAGTATTGATTAGGAAACAATATTGATGAAAATAATATTGATATTTTATGTTTCTTTGCTGGGGCTTTTCTTTACTAGCTCTCAGAATTTTTAAAAAGGCTGTTAGGGAGCAAAAGTCAATATTCGGTTTGTGTTTACAATGAGCATGTGTGGTTTGGTAAGTGTTTACGTTACAAGATGAAACCAGATTTATGATGCTCATATATATGTAGAAACACAATGTGATTGATTGAAAGCTCTCTTTGGCATGCAACGTTGAAACTCAACCAACCCAGTCAGTCAAAGTGTTTCTCTTCTGTTTTTTTCAACACGCTTTTTGGTTTCTCTCGTGCTTGTGTGTGTGCATGTTTCAGTTTCATAAAATCAATGGACTGTCAGCCTTCAAAGGCTTAATGTTTGACCTTTGACATTCTATTTCAGGGCGGAGATCAAGATGGCAAGCACCCATGGGCCAAGCCAGGGTCAGTAAATACTTTTGTTGTGTATGTGTATGTAAGCAAGAACATATGATTGAGTTACTAGATGTATGAAGCTGGATTTTTTTCATTCTGTTATTGATGACTGCATTTTGGTATTTGTTTGTGTTTCAGAGGAAATGCACCGTTTGGCATCGACAGCATGCCGGACCTCCGCAAGAGGAGGCCCATTCCTCTTGTTAGTGAACTGGTGAGTCAACATAACTCAGAATCTATTTCCTGACACGTTTTCTTGAACTTCACTGCCGTTCATGATCGTACTCAAGATGTTTTTTTGTTGGTTAATTGAACAGTATTGACTGAGTATTAACATTGGGCAAAAGCAACTAAATGGAGAAAAAGGATCATTCCAAAAAAAAAACAGAAGCAAGTATGTTGGCAGAGAGAGAATGGGGAATAACATGCAGGAAAGGAGCCACAGGTCGGGTTTGAACCCGGGCTGTCCTCTTCGAGGGCTACAGCCTCTGTACATGGGGCGCCCAAACTAACATAACCCCATGGTGCCCCTCTTAAATGGCCCTTTGACAAAAAGCAGTGTTAAAAGTTTATGGTAATAAATCATATTTCTATCCAAACAGCTTCTCAAACTTATTATTTTAAATCAAAGAAGCTCTGCTATCTTTACATTTTAGGTCACAGGTTAGTTGATAGTAATTTTACTGAATACAAACCAGAATGTTTATCACATCTTCTATTGAGTGCTCCATTACTTATCAAAGGTTAAGTGATTAAATAAAACTGTTAACAGTTTGACACTCTGATCTAAACCTCTAAGAAGATTTGACCAGGCAATGCTCTGTTCATTTTTCAGGTCAACCCTAACAACTAATATCAATCTACATTTGACTTTGAGCAGTTGTTTGCCAAGCTGTTAAGTTGTTAAGTATGCTGTGAGTGGTCTTCAAGGTGGATCCTGACTGACAGTTTAAGAGTAATAGGCCCCTTGTTATTGTTTCAATCTTAAAGAGCCTCAATGTCTACACAGGGCTGAATATGTCCCACTGAGCTGGAAGTTGTGTAAAATCACATTTAAATGGAATTGTAAGGCTACTAATAAGTTTATCATTTACACACATTCATACTGCTTATGTCTGCGGGAGCAATTTAGGGTTCAGTATCTTACCCAAGGATACACTGACATGTAGACAGGAGGACCTGGGGATTGATCCATCAACCTACCACTAAGCGACAGCTGCCCTGTTTGGCATCTTGTGACTGAAAATATTCACCTGTTATCTGTTACCTGTTAACAGTAATGTTTACACTCTTTACACTCATTGAAGATGATGATTCAATAATAATGACTTGCAGCTACATGCAAGATAAACCCACTC
Source organism: Tautogolabrus adspersus (assembly GCA_020745685.1). Taxonomy (NCBI): domain Eukaryota; kingdom Metazoa; phylum Chordata; class Actinopteri; order Labriformes; family Labridae; genus Tautogolabrus; species Tautogolabrus adspersus. Next base: position 21,091,459 of record CM036534.1, read on the forward strand.
CGTCTTTATGTTTTATTTTTCATTTTGTAAGACATTGCAGCATTCAAGGTGAGAACTTGTTATCCTCTCAGAGGGGAACATGTTTGTTTGTTTCTAACCTCTTTTCTTTCTCCTTGTTCTCTTTCCTTGCCCATGATGTCTGCCCTCCACTCATCGGCCCTCAGGCTATGGTGAGTAAAAAGAGATTTTGAATATTATTTGTTTTATGGTCTTTGTTTCAAACTGTCTAAGGCTGCATTCACACTGCAGGTCAAATTGACAAGAATCTGATTTTTGTTTTGCTCCTATTTGACTCATCCGATTTCTTTTTTTACAACAGTGTGAACAGCACAAGTCACTATAATCTAGGCCACTTTCATATTTGGATTCCATCAGGAGCCCGATATGGGCCACATTTATAAAGTAATGTGAACAGCCAAACAAAACACAGAAAGCAAAAAATCTGAATTGAGCATTAAGGTTTGCAGTTTCAATCAGCCTAACAGTCTTGGTTGAAGCAGAGAATTTCAATACGCTCCTTTTGTAGTTATCATGTGTGTGTTAAGAAATGTGGTTTATAGAAAAGCAACCCATTAAAAAAATTGAAATGTTCTTCTGAATTACAAAACGTTCTGACGAACAGAAAAATCAATTCCAATGTATAAGTGCTTTCCCCTTTCCCTCAGCTCAGATTGGGGATTGTCTTTGTTTTGTAAAAACTGTTCTGTAATTAACCGGGTTGTTTTGTTTCTCAATATCAAACCTCTACAAAAGCAAATGGAGTTAAAGGTTGCAGGGTCTCCTCTCTTTAGTCTCACATTGACTTTGAAGTACTTCAGGGAGGCTGATCGTGTCTGAGCAGTTAGAGCTGTGAATATTCAGCTGCTGAGACCTGAGAAACTTGACTCGTGATTAAAGAAACTTGTCTCCTTTGAATTGACGTGGATCCTCCAGAGTAAAGGTCAAGCTCAACAGCAGAAGTCTGTGCATTAGAGCGCCCTTGAGGTTTCAACAGATATAAAAGCTTTGGGAAAATGTGGTGTTCAAAAAATGTACTTACATTAATCATGCTGTCAAAGTCAAACAGGCAAAACATGCAGCTGAAGATAATTTGGTGAACACACTTTGTTTTAAAACAGTTACTGTCTAAACCACCAAAAGGAAAAAGGTAAAGGATCAAATACATTAAATCCAAAGATTAGTTTAACAAAGCAGCAACAACAAAGTAAATAGTGTACACATGATAGTGTGGTTTGTGTTAAAACTGTAAGGATTTCCGTCACATAGTTATAAAAGATATTGGAAGAAAAGACAAACACTCTGCTTGCAACATAAATACTTTTTTAATTACGCAACTTTTTTTTGCCTTTTACTTTGTTTTCCTGTCGGCCCAGAGGACACAGAAGAGACTGGACATCGATCAATCAATCAATCAGTTTTTTTACTGCAAAAAAATCACAACATAAGCTGGTGAAGCTTTACCTGTCAACTATTCTCTTTTTGAGATTATTTTTATGATAGACATGAACCAGCAATAATCACATGTTGTTACAAGTGATCATTCTTTTAGTATGTTTTCCAACTTTTTCAACATGTTGCTGCTACAAACATCTGGTCACTACTTTTGTTGCCAGCTTCTGAATTTAGTTTTTACATTATAAAAAAATGTATTATTATTTTGTTTAAATTATTTTGGGCCTACAATACCTTCATTGGAGAGACAGAACAGTGGGTAGAGTCAGAAAAGGAGGACAGAGAGAGTGGGGAATGACATGCGGGAAAGTAGCCACAGGTTGGATTCAAACCTGTACTGCCTGCTTCAAGGACTACAGCCTCTGTAAATGGGGCGCACAAGCTAACCACTCAGCTGCTACAGCCTATTTTTAGTGGAGTAGTTTACATTTTGGCAAGTATGCAAGACTTACGTGAGAAGATTTATAGAAATCTCAGAAGTATCTACTGAGAAACTTGATTGGATCTCTCAAAAAAAAAATCTCTAATTAGAAATCCTACGGTGAAGATCCTTTGAAATGTAGTACATACATTTACAATGCATACAGACATATATTGGTGTTGTCCTCGAGGTAGGTTAATGGAAACATGGGTGACAAAAAGTGTGCATTCAAACTGAGAAGTTTTACTGGACTTCAGAGTAATTCCTTTTTCAATTGTTTTTTTACTCTGGCTGTTATGAGTGATGCATTTTCCTCTGTTGTTTCCAGTCTATGATACAGTCAAGAAAAGCTGGACTCGCCCACACACTGGCCACCAGGACCTCCCTGAAAGACGAAGAGCTTGTAAGTAGCTAAATACACTGAACCTATGATATTATAGATATCTACACTAATCTTCTTTCGCCTGGAGGCCAGCTGAAAGGGATCCACAGAAACTTACACTTACAAACACTCACACACACTTTTCTCGCCATCCATACTCCTGCAGCCCTATTGTTAATCTGTTTGTTGGAGATCCAATATACTGTGGACTCTGAATTTGGTTGAGTCAGCTTTAGTCGGCCTCTGGTTTTAATAAAGCCCGGAGCAGCAAAGCTTATTATTGTTAGTTATTGTTTGTTTGTGCCTCTCTTAATGTACTGTGCAAAGTCATGACAGTGATTAAATTATAATTTCTGAAACATTAATTATTCAAGTTATAAAGTAAGTTAAAGTTAATAATACAGTGGAGAACCTTCCAACTTTACAAGATGATCATTTATTTAATGTAATTAACCATATGGAAAACCTTTGGGGGCGAAATTGAGAACATTATTTCTCTAAATGTACCTCTCACCATATTCTTATTTATCTTCTTTGTATGTATGTAGCTAACTTTTAACCTTTTAATTGTGTTCGCTAACAACAGGAGAGCATAAATTCCTCTCTGATGATAGTTTTCACTTTAGCTGTCATTCTTGTTCTAACTAATGGTACTTTTAGTTTCGATCTTGATTTTTTTTCTTCAAAACTGAAGTTAGCTTTCATGAAATAGATGTGTGTAGTTAAAGATTCTTACATGATATATTGTTTTACCTTGAAATAAGACCATGTTTTTACTACGTCTCCGATTAAATTACAATGCTTTGTAGGATTCCCAATGTTTAGATGATGTACAAATATGAAACACATCCCAAGAATATAATTATAGCAATAAAAAATGAAATAACCTTATCTCCATAAGTGTATACACAATATGGGCTTTTCATAAACCCATTTAGTGACCCATTATTCAGGAGGAACGTTATAAACAAAGTAGAACAGATATAACCAGCATAATGTGTGACTTAGTGATCTGCCCATATGCACAGATGGTGGTTGCGCCTACAGAATACAGGAAAATAATAAGATGTGTAGGCCTGCAGCTGCATAATAGGACTATACTGACAGATGGAAGAACCATATGTAAAGACATGTGTAACATTTTGTGCTGGCACAACATAGACCCTGAGCAGATATTCTCATGTTGTCAACTGATTTGATGATCAAACTTTACCAGATTGTTGCCATCCATTCATCCAAACATTTTATTTGTAATACAAATTGCAGTAAAAATGAAACTAAAATGGATATCTATTCTAATCAAAGGATTTCTCATTAGTTGTTTTTTTAGTTATATGATGCATTGGAGTGCAATGAAGTAAATCAGAGGTTGTAAAACAAGGTCAGACAAAATGATTGTGTACATTTAATGCAGAAGTACAAAAAATGAGTTAAATAACACAGAGACCCACATAGAAACAATTGTTTTTCTTATATAATGTTCAGTCGTCCCCACTATTCACACCACTATATAACCGCTACAATGTAATAATGATGCATCACAATGATGACTCACATTCCCAAATTCTGTGCTGGGCTTCTAGTCAAGGTGTTCTCTCATCCTGAGGAGATGTGTTCACCTCCTCCCACACTCCTCCTACACTGGACAACAGCAGAATCCAGTTAATCAATAAAGAGAATTTTAAAAACACAAATTAGCTCTGTCTTATACCCTGTTTTTTTAATTTTTATAATAGTTTATCTGGAGCCACCTTAAAATAACCAATTTCAAGATTTTTGTAATTCTTATGATTATTTTTTCCTAAATATCACACCAGGAAGAATATTGTTGTAGCTTTTATATTAATTCCTTCCTTGTTCTTTTTTTTTTTTTCATTTTTCTCTTCTGTTTTATGTAGCACAAATCTCTGTAGAGGTACCACATGTACCTCTGTACTTGGTTGTAATGGTGTCATTCACTTTTTTTGTCCTTTTTTTCTTGCCTTTTTCAAACAGTATCCCACGCTTCTTATCCTTGTACAATTTCTTTGAAAATCTCTCATGCAATTTATTTTCATTTAGCTTTTTTGTTACAACCCCACAACTTGTTTTTTTCTTGTCTTCCATCCATCCTTCTTTCTCCTTTGTCTTCAACAGAAAACCCATGTCTACAAGAAGACCCTGCAGGCCCTGATCTACCCCATCTCTTGCACCACACCGCACAATTTTGAGGTTTGGACGGCAACCACGCCAACCTACTGCTACGAGTGTGAGGGTCTGCTGTGGGGCATCGCTCGGCAGGGTATGAGATGTGCAGAGTGTGGGGTCAAAGTGCATGAGAAATGCCAAGAGCTGCTGAACGCTGACTGCCTGCAGAGTAAGTAAAATTATCAAACATCTTAAAAAGTTTAACCAATTTTTTTTTTGTTATCTAAATTATTTTGGCTAAGTTTAATTTTTCCTCCTAAAGTTGAATGGGGCTTCTCCACCTCTCCTGAAACTTTTTTCCTTATAAATGCTGTTTCCAATTTTAGTTTTTCGCTTACTCTCTGGAAAACATCATTTACTCATTATTTATGTGTCCCTCCACCTTTCCACTTTTAGGAGCAGCAGAGAAGAGCTCCAAGACAGGGGCGGAGGACCGGACGCAGCACATCATCACAGCGATGAAGGACAGGATGAAGATCCGCGAGAGGAACAAGCCGGAGATCTTTGAGGAGATCCGGAAGCTGTTCAACATCGCCAAGATGATCCACATCCAGTACATGAAGGGCATCAAGCAGAGTGTCCTGGATGGCACCTCCAAGTGGTCTGCCAAGATCACCATCAACAGTACGTCCAGTGAATTTTCATCATGTAAATTGAAAACCTGTGAACAGTTACCTAAACACTCCAAGGAGAATATTACCTTTCAAGCTTTTCACAAGTTTGGGAGTTAGAATAGGTGTTTTAGAAGACAAAAAAACTATGCAAAAATGTACTGCAGTAGTTTGGACACTGTCCACACCTGAGTTTAAACAAAATCACATACTTGATGTACTTAATGATTGACTTTTGACCTCAAATACGATCTATAGGAGTGTTTCTCTAAATAAAAACTTTTACCAATAGTAGGCAGCCAAATCAACAAGTACACATGGTTAACATTTTTTAAACAGTCTCAGATGATTTAGGTTAAAGTAGTATGCACCTCAAGCAGGACTTGAACTCTCATCTCATAGCTGACCAGACATGTTGACACCGTCATTCAAAATCAAGTGAAATCATTCAGATGTGACTTGATTTGAACAATAACTGGAAATGTAACATACTTTGAGAGAAAAAAAAGGTTTCAAATTTGTTTTTACTGGTAACTCCTCAGGAGCAGTCTCAAAAAGAAAACAAATATTAAATCAAATGAAATCAATGTCAGACCACATTTTCAGGAGCATAAAGAATTTGTATTAAAGCGGTTAGAAAGTCCGTTTTTTGCACATTGGAATCCTAAGAAGGATCAAGAAAAGCTGGAAAGTAAATCCATCAACTGCACCCTCAAGGCACCTGAAAACACAGCACAGTTGTTAGCTGTGAAAACCTGCAGCAGTGTGAATATGAAGCAGAGTGTTGCTGAAGCAGAAAATGTCAGGTTTCCCCAGATAAATACCTAAAAACTGAAACTATGCCAGATTCATGGATCTTCATCTTTTTATTTATCTGACAGTTTGTCCTGAAGTGTACAGAAACTTGAACTGGTTATCTGCAATATTCACTCATTTAAACAGACATATATGCCTACCTTTTTACCTTTAGCCAAACATCATCAGGACTGCCACTGTAACCAAAGCAACCAGTCACATCGTACCATAAAGTGGCAGCGGTGTTGCCATGGCAGCCATCACACCTTGTCTCCCTGATCAGGAGTCAAGAGCTCCAGTGAAGAGGAGAAACGTTCTTACTGCTGGCGCTTTGTTTCAAATTTAGTCATGGTCAGGTCTCGAGTGTCGTCACTCACTGTTCTGCTGATCAAGGTCTCTTTGCATGGTAACACATTCTGCAGATTAAGTGAAATTCAATGGTATAAAAAAAGTATCTGTATAATTTCTGAATTGCCATCATAGAGAAAAGATAACATAGATAATAGATAACACAATTAAGGTTTGGTTTTCAAAGTTGTTTCTCTTCAAATGGGGAGGTAGAAACTCAGGTAAAAGAACATTTACTTTGATTAAAATTACTGATCATTTATCTACTGAAGTAACAGTAAAAAGTGACCAATTTAGTGGGCCTACTGAGTAATGAGTACTTACTTTTATACCCGAAGGGAAAGGGGGTGGAGTTGAAAAGTAAAATTTGAGCTCTCCATCCTTTTCAGTGTAAGACTGACAAGAGAATATACATCTCCAACAAGGTTGTTTAATTGGGGAACAGTTCTATAATAAAGTGACCAAATTGTGGTTCAAAGTCAAAAGTTTAACTTTGAACCAAGATTTGGTTATTTCTGAAGGGATAAAATGAAGAAAAAAACCTTTGTCCCAGTGGTTTAAAAGTCTTAATCTGGATAAGATATCCACTTTTTTCTTTCCAGGTTCAGTTATCCATCGTACTTTTATCCCAGTTTTTCCAAAAGACTGCATTGGATCATCCTGATCCAGATATAAACTTTTAAGGATTAATCCAGATTACCAGTGCTCTAAATGGGACTTCATGTGGGACTACAGGGGGTGCCACAATGTACACAAACTGAAAGTTTCTCACAGCTGCTTAAATATTTTACATTTTCTATTAACAGCAATGGGTGGAATATTTTATTGGGGCAGAATCCTTACTTAAAAAAACAACAGCTTTGAGGTCTACTTTGTCTACAATGTAACTACAATCTAAAATATCAACTACCTAGAAAATCTGCAACAACCTGATATCAAGATTTGATCGAAGTCATAGCTTTAATCCGATCAGATTACGTTTGAACAACGGGCCCTGATATTGTTCAAGTATCATATTTGTTCAATTGTTGCAGCCCTTCAGCCATTTTTTACTCCTAAACACAATGTAGAGAGGTCATACAGAATAATAGTTTCTTCATATCATTCAAGTTGTTTACATTTCTAACATTTTTACTTGTAATCACTTTTAATTTTAGCTTAAATCCATCATGTCTCCCTTTTGAAATACATTCAGACACACTCATATCATTTGAGACTGAAGTTGATGGTGACTGACAGTAGAAGCTCTGCAGAGAGCTCTTTGAAGAAGCCATTGAATTCATTAGGGAACATTTGAACCAATTAATATTCAAAACTCCATTCAGTAAAGATAAAATACATCAGTCACTGACCCTGAATGAAACTCGAGCAAAGATATTAAAGAGACTGATATGAATTTGATTGATGTTGAGTTTTTCAGTGCAATAACTTAAAGAGCTGACATAGTGACTGGTGCTGGTGTTACCGCTAACACTCTGGTTGAGAGATGGCCAAATCTACCACTGAGCCACAGCCGACCCACCTTATGAATTTGTTGGACATAGCCAGGCTTGCTGTTACCTAACTGAATGTGATTCAATATTTCTCCTATTTCTCCTTGCTGATTAGACACAATGTTAGCATGACTGCAGTGAGCTTTGGTAAACTACTGAAAGTTTTATTTAAAGCCTATAGTGGAAAGTCGGTTCACTTCATGGCATGAATCACCACAAAAAATGTAAACCTTTTTAACAGTTAAAGGTAGCTGTGTCACAGAAACTGTCTGTTATTGTGTGTTATTTTGTTATCGAGACATTGTTAATGACACTTAAGCAGAAAACAAAGGATAACAAAAATAATTTAAGGTTCAACAAATGCATGTCAGCTTATAATAAAACCTCCATTAAACCACCTTGAAAACTTGTTGCAAAGAATAGCAGAATGTCAGGTGAGCAAGAGAGAAATGTTGTTGCGGCACATCTGCCTGTGAGTCATGATTGCTGTGTTACGAGTCTTTGCATAACAGTGTGGGGGATTTCTGTGTTTTACTGTGTGTGTGTGTGTGTGTGTGTGTGTGTGTGTGTGTGTGTGTGTGTGTGTGTGTGTGTGTGTGTGTGCGTGTGCGTGTGCGTGTGTGTGTGTGTGTGTGTGTGTGTGTGCATGTGTGCATGTGTGCATGTGTGAATGAGACAGAAGATTGTGGTAACGAGTAGGTGTTTGTTGTGCTTATGCAATTTTCATAGTCATTCTCACTGTTTGTTTGTGTTTTTTTGCATGTGTGTGTTATCAGTCGTCAGTGCACAGGGTCTCCAGGCCAAGGACAGGACAGGATCCAGTGACCCATATGTCACTATCCAAGTAGGGAAAACCAAGAAGAGGACAAAGACCATCTACGGCAACCTGAACCCTGTCTGGGAGGAGAAGTTCAGCTTGTAAGTTATTACATATTATTATATGTAATTACATATTTTATGATCTTCCCTAATTGTAAAGCTCATCTGGAGCTCCCAGAGGTCTGTAAAAGTGTAGGAGAGGACAGGTCAGATAATAAATGTCCCTGCACAGCCATGTTTAACCTACAGCAGTGAAAACATTTGTTTTTTTGTTGATAAGGACACTTCGAAGGACTGTTTTTGTACTTTTATACAGTGTTACATTGCTAAAAAAATATTAAAATATCATCTCATTTCATGCTACAGTATATGCAAAAAAGACAAGTTTTGCATTGCATTTTACATTTTAACTGAAAAACCTTTAGAATTGCATTGATGACCAATAATTTGTGCACATTTTTACAGTACTTGAATTGAATGCTGTTTGATACACATTTAGCCCTCATTTTGCATTGGCTACACTGTGATTTCAGTGATAATCAGTTCATTTTGATGCTCTGTTAAAAGTGCATCAACAGTACAAGCGAGTTGTAAAGTGTCAAGTAAAAAGCGCTATTAGTTGAGTAGTTTATTTACTAATAATTCATTTTTAAATCATCAAATACCTCTAATGCAAAATTGTTATGGAAAAAAATGATGGTTGTCTAAATCTAAATCTAAAAATAAGCACTTAATGGCATGGTTTGTAATTTTCTCCAGATACAAATTTTAAGATTTTGCTTGAACTTGTCTTTAGGTCCTGACAGAAATTAATAATTCATGTGCTCTGAAAATGGAACAAAGAAAATCCGTCATCTGTAGCAGTTGTAAGCATGTAAAAACCTCGACCAATGTCTGTCACGAGGTACCACTTTGATGAACCAATCATGCCTCCCTGTCTCCCTGCTCGTTCTCTACCCCTTGTATGCACGAGCCCACACAAAGAGTTTATACTTTGAGTTTACTTACCGCTGAATGAGACATGAGACGACGTAGTTTATACACAATACAAGCGATGAGCAGAGGTCCGCTTCTTGAGCAACGGCGCTCGTGCATGTACTGTAAGTAAGGGGCGTTGCTTTTGAGGGAGCTCAGAGGGGAAGAGTGGGTGCAGACGGAGCACTGAGGGAATGCTACTTTTAAAATCATGCTAGTTTTCGAAAATTACCAACCCTGCCTTTAATTACAGTATTTGAGTAAAGTAGAAAACTGAAACTCTGAAACCATTTTCTACAATTCTACAATTCACTTAGCAGACGCTTTTATCCAAAGCGACGTACATTTAAAAATGTATAGTTCAACTTGTAATTAGGTTTTTCCTTTTTTTTAAACACAGTACTTAAAGGTCTAAACAACCTGAAAATCTTTGCAATTTTTTAGGCAACACATTAAAGATTTGTCATTCAAATCAACAAGAAATACTCAGTGGCTAGCTACCTCAGAATGATAATTATTGAAGTATTTTTGAACATATGTTCATTTCTGCCATGCATACATGCCCTCCTCTTTAGCCATCTGTTCAAACACACATTCAAAGCACTACAATGAACCCAATTGATTATTTTTTTCACAGCGAGTGCCACAACTCGTCTGATCGTGTAAAGTTGCGTGTTTGGGACGAAGACGACGACATCAAGTCTCGAGTGAAGCAAAGACTGAAGAGAGAATCTGACGACTTCCTGGGTCAGAGCATCATTGAGGTCCGAACTCTGAGTGGAGAGATGGATGTCTGGTACAACCTGGGTACGTAGGAAATCATAGCCATGGGAATATGGAAAATGTGGTGTTCGTGTTTATTATTGTGTACTCCTGTGTTTGCTGGAAGTGTATGGTTGGTATTTATGTGTGTGTGGCTTGGAGTGTGGGTGTTTCTCAGTTAGCAGAGCAGCTGGATCCCACACCATTTAAGTTGTAGTGTTAAACCCAAAGTTCACCTTACCTTTAACTCTGAGAGATTTATAAATTGCATATGAACTGTGTGTCTGTGGGTGTGTGGGTGTTTGCTTGCAGAAAAGAGAACAGACAAGTCGGCTGTGTCTGGTGCGATTCGCCTTCAGATCAGCGTGGAGATCGAGGGAGAGGAGAAAGTGGCACCCTATCATGTACAGTACACATGCCTTCATGAGGTAAAACGCACACAATCACACACATACATACACGCACAGATACTGTAGTAGACCAGAGTAGTAGTTATGGTATATTTTCACAACAGTTTTTCCAATGTTTTAATCCACCATAATCTAAAGTCACATGAGAGAAATTATGGCAAACAAAAGATCTTAGTTTAATTTACAATTTTTAAAATTACTTTTTAACAATTCATGCACCAAATGTATTGAAGGAAAATAAAATGATATTAACTTTTTCATCTGAAATAATCTGAACACTTTTCATATTTTTTAAAGGATTAGCAGCAATCTGATTCATATCTGTTTTGTTTAAAAGCTGTTTTAATAGTTTCTTAGCTTCTCATGTTATATGCAGCTAAAATGAGCATATTTATTCTAAAATTGTAAAGAAAGAAATATGTCACAAGTGAACAATTTCTCTATTTGCAATGAAAATGTAATGTTGACACCTTACAGTGACGTGCCATAAATGTCCGAGTTGTATGTAAGTTGATTTTGAAGCCTCAACATCTCCACTCATATTGTGTGTTTGATGTTTGCGTGAATAACTTAATGAATAAACTACTCCATGATGTCTTCTTCCATAAATAAGGGTTGATGTTTTCTTGCTTACTCATCATTTCTCTGCAGAACATGTTCCACTACTCGACAGATGTGGAGGGCGGCGGCGTGGTGAAGATTCCGGTGGCTCAAGGAGACGATGCCTGGAAGGTTTATTTTGACGAGGTGCAGCAGGATATCGTGGATGAGTTTGCCATGCGCTACGGCATTGAATCCATATACCAGGCCATGACGTAAGCATAGTGTGTGTGTGTGTGTGTGTGTGTGTGTGTGTGTAAATGTTAGGTATTAGAAACCGTAGGCACATGCCATGATGTCAGCCCATTGTGTGGGAGTGTAAGTGAATCAAATCAGGAAATGCTTGAGTGTGCTGGGTAGGATGTTTGTAGGCCTGTGTGTGTCTCTTTGTTTTGATAAGAGGTGGGCGGGGTTGTCATGAACTAAAAACAGCATTCAAATTAGATTTGCCTGTCTAATTAGAAAAGATGACCTGTCACCTCTGCGATTTCCTGGCTGTTTGATCTAATCATTGCTGGCAGGTGGAGGGGCTTAATGAACACGTACATTAACTCACAAATGTTTAATTACATAAATATTGTTGTAATATGACCCTAAAGGGACCGAGAAGATCTATGCGTTTGTTCTGTGTGATGAAGGACCTCGAGCACATAACAAAATCAAAGTGGGAAGTGTTGAGGAAATGAAATCTGGAAGCATATTTTGTCCCAGTGGAAATAAGGACACAGCCAATCAATAACACAACCATATGAAAATACTGATTTGAATATACAGAAGCAGTGTTGAGTCAATCTAGAAGTGTCTTTGCATAATGAAAGCTTTTAGACTTCAGTGGTATTTTGCATCCTTCTCAAGAACAATCTGTTGGAAAAAAGAACATTTCTTTTTTTACATCAGGTGTTAAGTATCCCCTGCTCCCGATGAAGTAAAATATGCACCAAAAAATTAAAGTTTTTTCATTAGTTCACAAGTTTGAACCCTTGAATTTATGATTGTGTGCATGAACTCACAATGCAAATGTTTTATATAGCACATGGTTTAGCCAGAAAGTGTTCTAGAGTAAAAGATATAATTTTCTACGGTTTTAAACTGGTTTGACTGCATCACACATTATTATGTGTGCACTCTGCTGATAGCAGCAAAAGCTAGCCATTATTTTTGCCTGCAGACAAGAACAAATGTCATGAATAATAAGGGACAGTACATCAATTAAATCGTGTTCTTCCTTAAAGTTGGTGGTTGCCTAAGGGGCTGTGGAGTTCGCTTGAGTTTTGTCAAGACACTGAGGCTTCCACCCACATAGCTAAGACCATAAGTTAGGTTAATTGGTCACTCTAAATTTACGTAGATGTGATTGTTTTTTTGTCTCAAAGTGGTAGTATGGAGACAGATTGACTTGTCTGAAGGTCAGCTGGAATAAGCTCAAGCCTCCCCTAAGTTGTCTTCAGTACATGTGCCTTCGTCTTACACAAGTGTGACGTGTAAATCTCCAGTGCACAAACATGGGACATGGGCCTTAAGTATTAGACATATTTGTTTCCAGCAGCTAATGTTGACATGTGATTGCACGTTCATAGATCACAGAATTTTCTATGAGTTATTATAGGGCAAACCTTAAAGAAAATTTAATGAAAAACTTGACATTTTTTGGTGCATGAAACATATCAGATGCAAATTATTGAAAAAATCGGAGTATTTTTTTATGCCTTAAAACATGCTATTTTGGTGGGAATGAAAGAAACAACCGAAGCTAGCACATACACCCAGAGCTTCCTGGCTCTCTGATGATTTCCAAAAGAAATAGAGCTGTTCCATGTTAAAGCTGTGATGATATTTTAATGGCAGTTGCAGAAAAATTTGAACAATTCTGCACTAGGTTGTGACTGCTTTTACTTGAACTCCACTTAAATTGTTTCCTCCATCTTCCAACTTTTTCTCTAAACCTCCGTCAATCCAAACCTTCAATCTCTGTTATCTCTGTCATTTTCTTTTTCCCACTTTCTGCCTGGCCTCTTTGTGTCTTCTGCTTAATCCCTCCATCCTGTGTCTCCACCTGTCTCATCTTTTCTTTAACCTTCTTTCCCTCCCTCTTTATGTCCATCCTGGCTTTTTAAATGCTTTTACTTCTTTTTAACCTGTAATTTCTCACCTTCCAAACCTAAATTGTCACACTATTCTATAACTTCTTCCTCTCTCACCTCTCCTCTCCTCCTCAGACATTTCTCCTGCCTGTCTTCTAAGTACATGCTGTCAGGGGTGCCTGCAGTGATGAGCACCCTGCTGGCCAACATCAATGCCTTCTACGCCCACCCCACCGCCTCCACCAACGTGTCTGCACCGGCCAGATTTGCAGCCTCCAACTTCGGGGTGAGTGACCAACATTCAGTCTGAAACAAACAACGATAAACACAAAGCTTTCCAAAACCAGGAAATAAAGCTTATTTTTTTGGTAAAGCAGGCATTGCACCACAAAAGGTTACAGATTTTGTACATAATACCTTATATCTGGTAGAGAGCCTCCCCACACAGTCATCTATGAGGGTTGTCAGGTACAGAGCGGGTAGTTGCTGTTCCTTTGCTGTTTATAATCCTCCTCATTAAAAGCTAGTGTCTTACCTCTAAGGAAACTTTTGGAACTACTCCCAACTTTGCAGTGTCCTAAATCAGGCCCCCAGGCCCCATGGTAGCAACAGAAGAGGGACAATGTCAGCTAGAGGTCAAGTTTTATGACTCCTGGGATCTTTGCCAAGTGTCGACTACAGTTCTTGTGCTGGTTGCACTCAGACTACCGGCTGGGAGTTGTTGCTTTAATGGGTCAGGGGATGCAGACAGCCCTGTTTATTGCCCAACTGGTAACCCAATTTTAAAGCTCTGCTGGTAAATGTATTTACAGTATATGATTTATTTTGACTGAGACATTTTTACAAGTGGGTTTCTGTTTAATCCATTCATTTCATTAAGCTATTCTCATTTCCCTGTTTGACCATATAGAACTTCTTACTCTCCAATGACTTGACATTAATTAATGCATGACTCAGCTTAAATTAATGTAAGAAAGTGAATGAAAATGTAATGAGAGCATTACATTTCATATGCTCTAATTAGCTCCAAGTTCCAACTAATAAATGCTTAGGCTGCTGTTACATAATGTTTGACTTCTCATATAAAAATAAAACTGACTACGTTTAAATTGTTTTAAGGACCCTTTGAGCTCTCGAACATCAGTTATGATATTACTCACTTACAAAGGGCAAGGCAAGTTTATTCGTATATTATCTTCTACAACAAGATGATTACACTTGCTGTACAAAGGACATAAAAGGAAATTTGGCACAAAAATGATAATAAAAAGCATTAGAAATAATGTGGACATTAAAAAGCAGTAATACAATTCAGGAACAAGCATAAACTTTTGTTTTGTCCATGCAGCACTGAAAACATGTCTGATGCTGTATGTGTAGCACAGGTGACTTCTTTTTCACACATCAGCAGACTCGTCTTCATAGCATTTCATCAGCTAATTGGGGTGCCAATGGCCTAGTGGTTAGTCTGGCGCCCCATGTACAGAAGCTACAGTCCTCTAAGCGGGCAGCCCGCATTTAAATCTGACCTATGGCTCCTTTGCCGCATGTCATTCCCCACTCTCTCTCTCTGATTTCTGACTCTATCCACTGTCCTCTCCAATAAAGGCATACCAATCCAAAAAATAAATATTTAAAAAAAATATTCAGCTAATAAATCTTTCTTCTTATTTTATACCCAAACTTGATCTTTCTACTTACACCAATCTAGTACTATTGTTGCCAAAACTAAGACACTACAACTGTTTCCCAATCTTACAGCCTACAGTATGTGGTTGCATTGAAGGACTCGTTAGTCCTTCTTTAGTTAACATGATTTGCAAGTCATTTCTTCGTAATCCACCACTAAAATCTACAATTGCTGGGGAAAAAAAGTGCTTTTTGGATTTTTGTTCTACAAATTATTTTTTTATTTCTTAATCAGAGTTTTTAGACTTCATCATCTTTTTACTCCTCGTTTATTCCTCCGTTTCAGTTTGAGACAAAACAACACACAAGCAGCAGGGAGGTTAATGTTTTTCTGGCCAAACTCCTGCTCTGTCTGCCTGTTCATTTTTTATTAGTTTGAGCCTTTTTCTTTCTCTTTCTCTCTCTCAACTCTTAAGTGCTGCTTCCTTTCAGACTGACCCTAAAAATCACTCACATTATGTCCCTCCATTATTCCATCTCCATTTTCTGTTCATTACTTTTTTGCCCAAATGTTGATCCAAGACACTTTTCGTGTACCTGTTGCCATAGTAATAAGGTGATTTCTATTTTGGAGACTTAACTTCATCCCTTCCTTCTATGTCCTTTGTCTCTGTCTTGTCACTCCTCTACCCCTCCCTGAGTCTACCTCCTCCTCTCCTGTGTTTCATAACTCATCTCTGAATTTCAGTAATCAGATGGCAGATTTAGTGACACTGCCTGATATCTTGTCCAGGGCTGTGTGCGTGGTTGTATGCCTGCAGACTTTAAGTGTGTTTTCCCCTTACCAATTATTACTATACTGTTGATGCATTAGAAAATATATGGAGTTTACTGGATGGGTTTTATTTTTGGCTGTTTTAAACAAACATTACTCAGGTATAAGCTGTCAACTGTGTTTCTTTCTGGGCCATTCCTCTGAGCTGTCAATCACCTTCACATGAGAGCTGCCTGGTTTTCAGCTAAAGGCAGCAGTACCAATGATGCTGCTATACATTTTGTCTAGTTTTCAGAGTGATCTTTTAAAGCTACAGGTTTCAGCTTAAGAACATCTAAGAGAATCTGTGCACCAATCAAAAGCTCTTCTAGTGTTTTTAAATGCGTCATGGTCATGATCAATGCTTGTTCTTTTAGAGTTCAGTATTTAAGGTGTAGTGCAGATTTTATAGCAGGGCAGTTCATTTATAACCTGGTTAGAGTGTGAAATCTTTCATCTGTGCTTTTTTTGTTGTTGCATTATTTAAGTGACACTTTGATAAGGAATGCATAATTGTCTTTTTCTGATTGTGCTCATTTTGCACATCGGTGACTTGCTCTGAATGTGACCGTACCTTGGTAGAGGTTCAGATGCAGTGAGTGCTAATAATGACTAAAGATTTTTCTATATTAACTTTTTGAAATGTAAGTGACAACCATATAAATTTTTTTGTCAAATTGATATCCGTTATTAAGATATAATTGCTTCTCTGCAGAATTTTCCTCTGAAAATGTAGAACTTCATATTAACTCATAAAATCACAATGAACTCAAATAGCTTTTTTAGTACTTAGTTTCAAAATGCAAAGTTCACAACAGGAAAAGGAAAATAAAATGATTTGATGTTCTTATAATGACCTTCCTGCAGTTTTTTTTAAAGGTTACTTTTTGGGATTTGTCTGCCTTTATTTTAGAGAGAGATGGTACAGTGGACAGAAACCAGGGAGAGAGAGAGTGCAGAAGGACATGCGGGTCAGATTTGAACCTGTGCAGCCTGAGAAGTCAAAAAAACAAATAAGTATAAAGAAATTCTAAAAAAAATAATGTAACCAAATGCATTGGCCTATTGTAAACCTTAAAATAAAAACTGAAGGAATTTTAATTCAAGAAAAAAATTATCCTGGAATTCAGACTTTTGATCAAAAAAGCCTCTCTTTTTTTAACCTTTAGACTATTTGATTGTAATATTAGTAATATACAAATAAAAACGACATGCATTCCTCACAAATCTGATGAACTGATACATTTACTGAATGTTTAATGATCTCAAAAACTGTTTGACAGCAGCAGAGGAAGGTGTTGCTCATGCACCCTGAGATTACGTTCACTGCAGTCCACCCGGGGCAATAACATGTCCTCTTAGTATGTGAAGGACATGCAGGCAATTACAATTATTAACACTACCTTAGGTGAAAGGTGTCTGAATGTGTCCTGGAAGATGGGGTGTGTGCGCTGCGTGAAGCTGTGAGGACATAGAAGGCCTTTCCATTGGGAAAGACAGTGTGAAAATGTGTGACCTTTTAAATGTCAGTAATGATCTCTTCTATCTGTTTTTAGGTCAGGTGTGTGTGTGCGTGTGTGCGTGCGCAAAACTGCGTGACAGTTATAAAACTGTTACGGGATCCCTTTATTCATACTCTTCATACTCTGTAGTAAGTTATCTGATGAGTTTAAAGGTAATAGGTCAAAAACCGTTTGTAATTGCTAACATACCAGCACATACATGTATTAATATTAGGAACATTAATATATATTAATGTTTAAACCTATAGTATTCTGCAGAAGATCACCTGGAAGGCGGATCCTCACAACCCTTTGATAAAATAAAAAGCTGAAGGCTTGTTATGTCCCTGGTCTAGGGGAACAAAGACACATCATGAAGAGTGACCCCCACTCTTCCCACTCCCAAGAAAGCCAGCAGTCCAGGTCAACTTCAGATTTAACACTGCAGTTTATTTTCTTCAGAACAGAGCAGGGTCCAAAACAACAAACAAAAGAGGTGACTGACAAAAGCATCTTTCCTAACATGGAAAGAAAGTAAAAATCATGTTTTTATTTTTTTAATCCCCAAGGGGAAATTCTGGTTCACATGCTTCTCACACACACAGGCCTGAATCACACACATGCACAACGAGACCTGTGGACATGCATTAATGGAGAGATGTCAGAGTGCTGTGGCAGCCCCCACGGGAGGCGACCCCTGAGGTGGTGGGGGTTCGGTGCCTTGCCTTGCTCAAGGGCACCTCGGCTCGAGAAGTGGTCTGGCACCTCTCCAGCTACCAGACCAACTTCCATATTTTGGTCCGCATCGGACTTGAACCGGCGACCCTCCGGTTCCCAACCCAAGTCCCTACGGACTGAGCAACTGCCGCTGTTCCTAGCCTACTAACGAAAAACAGGAGAAAAAGTAGTGAACTAAAAGGACTCCTCTCTCCTAGTTACTGCTGCGTTGTGCGGAATTATTTACAGTGTTTAATTTACAAATATTTTCCAAACAACACTAAATTTTTCTATTTACACACAAACTAAACGATTGTCCAAAGTCCTGCTTATATTCGACAGATCTGTCCTAGACAATACAAGAGGTTCTGATGTCAAGCTGGCTTCGTGGCTGGAGGAGAGCAGGCTGCAGCAGCTGACTTTTTAAAAGCTGTGATGTCGTGGTTTGTTCAATCCGGTCGTAGCAATTCAGCAGCAGCATCTGCGTCACCACCTGATCCACCTTATCACACGGCCACTGACACAGACACACTGACCCATACTCACCCCACAATACCCATCATACAGCATGAGTCCAATATACCTTATCCCTGAATGAGTCTTTTCAAAAAGCAAATTAGTGTCAGCTTGGAGTGGAGTTGGAGACAATTGCTGTCCTGAGGTGTCTTAAAGTAATCCTAGAGGAATCATCACTAAAATCACAAGGGCTTATGGCCCAAAAACAAGTAAGCTGCTTTTATAGCACTTAGATAAGGGGAAACTAAACACCTGCTGCCATGCAGCTGAAACTAAACTCTTGGGGAGACCAAACACTCCTCAAATGAAACACAAAAGCAGCAAGGTATGAAAGCTACTTGGTTAGGTTTAAGTTATTTTTGTTTTTGTTTATATGAGTCCTTATGTACAGTACAATTCAAATGTTAGGACACACCTGTAATAAACAAAGCTGTATAGATGCAGTCAATGTCTACCTGTTGTTGTAGGTCATAAAGAGGCATCAGTATTAAATTGAGACTGTTGAATAACCAGTCTTATCCTCCTCACTGTTTGTTTTAGGGCTTTAGTTCATTATTGAGAGTGGGCAGGTAGTTTGTTTTTTTAAGTGTCTAGAGATTTTTTCCCTCCTGCTCTTTTGTTTTAACTCATCCAAACCAAACGTATCTCCTTGGACTTTTTAATTCTCATGAGTCAGAAGCGATAACAAGCTGTGTGTCTCTGCTTTCCTCTACATAATTACTCACTGTGTGTATTGTCCCTGCCATCCTGAGACACAGATAGACACAAACAAAACTGAAGTTAAAAGTGTCTTTCAAGTGTCGATTAGAAGTTGGCAGGTTAATTTTTTATTTCTCTTTACTGCCAGTTCATGTTGGCAAATGTTAACATTACGTCTATAGGAAAGAAAACAAAAGGAAACCCAATACACAAACCATGCACAAACTAATTGCTATACAACCATGACTGGTTCCTTGGCGATTGAAGATTGAAGTATGACAGATTTCAAAGAGACTTTTATGCTGTGATTCAATCAAATTGGACCAATTAGAGATTCACTGGTGTTAATAACTATTAGATTTATTTGTTGTTTCTCACAAACTAGTGAGGGTAGGAAACCCTGCTTCTCTTTCTTCCTCCCCCTCAATCTCTCTTGCCAGCCATGTTGTGACTCTCTCTACTACTGTGTATTTTCTCTCTCAATTTGTGTTTACTTTCCTGGCATGGCATATACATTATATATATATATATATATATATATATATATATATATATATATATATATATATATATATATATATATATATATATATATATATATATATATATATATATATATATATATATACACATTACGTAAGAAGGAACGTAGTGGATAAATGAAAAGATAAGCAGTGGGATTGGCACTGCTGATTGTAGCTCAGGTGGTTGAGCAGGTTGGCCATTGATCATAAAGTTTTTGAGTCCCCAGCTCCTCCTGTCCATGTGTTTCTATCTATTCTACTTTTCTCTACAGTATGTAGTGCACCTTCTCTTACAAATGATTTACTTTGAATGCAGTATGCACACCCTGGGGACACACATATTTGTCAGTGCACCAAGAAGTTTGACAGAGTTGCTTATACACCCGCCACTGAGGCATTAAGCTTGTTAAAAAATGGGTTGCCTTAAAGAAACAAACAACCATTTGCAGTCATATGTCTGTAACCATGGCAGCTCAATCAATCCAGCATTTTCACACGACAGCCATTTCCATCGGACATCATTCTCAGGGTTGAATAACTTGAATTAAGATTAATGGTGATAATATGTTAAAGGTTTGCAAGTTGTATAAAAAATAAGACCTGTCAATAGCTATCATTTCACAGTTTCATTATTAATAAGTTACTAAAAATACCATGAAAAAAAATACCATGTTCAGTGAAAATCAGAAAGGAGATCATATTAAATAAGAGAGGGAAGCCCCTGGGTTTACTTCAGGCACACTCGCACTGAGCCAAGGTTTGTAGTTGAAATGCCTTTTTTTTTAAATAGGGTATATAACACTAAAACCTTAAAACAACAACAATAAACACCCACCAATGTTCTAACACGCTGCGTCTTCCTCAGTGGTTGGAAGGAGTCACTAACCAGATTTAGAGGTCGTGGCTCACCCAAATCTGCAATTATGGACCAGGAGGAGACTCTGAAACACCAACCATACATCTTTTTAAACACAAGTAGTCAATATGAGATTTGTATTCTTTAACAGCACCTGGCATTCACCTGGAGTTGATCATATTACTATACTGTACCATAAGACTGTGAGATAATGTCTCTGTTAGCATTCAACCTTAGGTAACATTACTGTTTAATAGAGTCTAATAACACAATATCAAAGGGGTGTATTTTTTAGCTAACAGTTATGTTAACCTAGCTAGGGGTTATTTTTCAGGAAATATGTTTAATGCCAACGTTGGCTCATGTGATTACATATAAGTAACTAAAGGGTGTTCAAATATTTAGTTTAGCTTAGAATATGGCCTGATAGCTTTTCACATTTTCTCTACAAATTAAAAAATAATAAAGAAATACTAAGAAGAAAAGTTTGCTTATATTTGCTATCTTTATTAATTTGCAAACCCGGAACACAGATTGTTATTTTGTATTATAACTTCCAATTGTTCTTATGTATCTTAAAAATACACCCATGTTTAAAGATTTATGTGTTTTCTATTGTTTTATATATGTATTAAATCACTGTGTTTATCATTGCAGTGGCTAATGCATTCTCAAACCAGATACATCTAAAACAAGTTTTTATCTGGGCAGAGGCACCTTAAGATGAAAAGTATAAAAAACGTACACTTTGTACAAAACAAAAAAACCACATGCAGTACAACATGCATAACATATAAATGTTGTTAAACTTTGCTGTAGACTAATGTACTTTTGGTCATTTGCAAAAAATACGTCTTTTCTTGTGGTAGCTTGTACCAAACTGCACTGCCACTCCTGCAGCGTTTGTGTGTCATTTCAACACAAAAGAGTTGTCTTTTCTTCATTAGCAAGGGTCATAAAGAACTTTTCTAGAATGAATGTAATGTAACCATGTAGCACTATCGTGGTCTTCTATTTCATACATGTGCAGAAGAACTGGGTCACCATCTTAATATATTTCTCAAACCAAAATCTGCTTTTTCTCTGCATTGGTCCGGTCTTCCTTTTACTTCACACAGCGCCACACTACACATTTTCAGATGTAGACAGACACTCAGACACTTTCAAACACACACACGCAGGCAGTAAATTGATCATGTCTCTGTTTTTCTCACACTGTTTGAACAAGATTCTGAACACAATGTCTTGGCTTTTTCTTTTCTCCTTTCAACAGAGAGATCGTTTTGTAAAGCTCCTGGATCAGCTGCACAACTCTCTCCGTATTGACCTCTCCATGTACAGAGTGAGTCTTTGATTCTATTCTTTCCTCCACCACACAGAGCTATAGATATGTTCAGTCTATTCAAATGACATCTAAGTATGTCCCAATACAATCACAAAAAGCGGATGCAGTGTATTGGTGTACATGTGAATACAAGAACTCAGTATGAACTCATCATCTTCGCCAAACTGACAAATGTTGTCTTCAACAAATATTTACCCCCTTCTGCTGTCATTTGGCTGCTCGATTTCCTCCAATATGCTCTTGATGTTAAAAATACTCTCTTCTCAGCTCCTCAGATGTTGTTTGTTTTTCCCTCTTAAAGTCAATTTCGGGGTCCCAGCAGGTTTTCTGATATTTATTTATTTTTTCAAAAAGCTTCATTGTGACTGTTTGCTTGTAATCAGCTTTGCAGTCGTAAATTAGAAGATGAGTAAAGTGGAAGCTTGATATGATGAACCTTATTAGGCAAATTACCAACATAAAAACGACTTGTCCAAAGAGAAAATTTAATTTAATTTAATAGATGGTTTGAATTGATTTGTGTTTTTCTGCAGAACAACTTCCCAGCCAGCAGCAAGCCTCGCCTCAGTGACCTCAAGTCGACTGTGGATCTACTCACCAGCATTACATTCTTCAGGATGAAGGTGAAAACAAGTTATTTGTATAACATTCACTAATTTCTATGATCATATATCCCCATATAAATGCTGAAACTCACGGCTCAGGACAAGATTTTTTGGCATGTGAAGCATTCTGAAATGATTTTGAAGTTAGAGTAGTACTGACCAATCATGAACCCATCGGCTAACAGCATGGATATAGTGTGGGAGTGGTGGCCAACTTTTCAGGGCTTTGGGTGTAGCCAACAGTTAGCTATGAAGAATGGCGAAAGAAAAACTTCCGTTTCAGTGCATTACCATTGTCAACAGTTCTACAAGCAGCTCGAGATACAAGAACAGAGTTGCAAGACGATGTCTAAAGGAGAACTTTTAGCTGCACTTGGTTCACCAAGTTCAGCATTTTTGCGTATAATCTGAAAGATTATGTAGGAATTAAAAGAGACATAAACCATACCTTGATACCATAACCTGAAATCTCCACTCTACTGCTGCTAGAAAAAGGCCCATGTTGGTCCTCGTGAAGACTTCACAGGGGGAAGAAAAAGAAGAGCAACCACACTTTACCTTGTGATTTTTATATTTCTGATTGACGTAAATCATTTTCCTTTGTAGTTAAAAGAAATGTTTTAAATTCCAAGCTTAACAAAGCAGTGGAAACCTCAGACATGTCTGATGACCACAGCTACTTGCTTTCTGTCCAAAGGGTCAAAACTCTATATATGTATATATTTATGTACTTCGTGTCTTGCATGAGTGTGTCTGTACAAAGATATAACTGACTTGTCTTCTGATTCTGATGTCCGTCCTTGCACAGGTCCTGGAGTTGCAGAGTCCTCCCAGGGCCGCCAATGTGGTGCGAGACTGTGTTAAGGCCTGTCTGAACTCCACCTACGAGTATATCTTCAACAACTGTCTGGAGCTCTTCAACCGTCAGTTCCAGCCCGCTGTCCCACCTGTGAGTTTATTGGCATTGAAATGTTTTGGGTTCTTTTTTTCCTGTCTTGGGAAACAAACAAAGTGTCACTTAATTGTTGAGTCTATTTTTTTTTTTAAAGATATTTGCATTTAAAATAATATCGAAAAGCATCAGCTCAAAAAAGGTCAAGAAGGTTAATTTCAGTGACTTCATTAGCTGGGTGATACCAAGCCAACAGTTGGCTAAAAGTCACCCGTCTACAGGTCCACTCTTTGAACCGAAAGACCAATCTTGTTTCCATTTAATTTGCAGGTTTCCAAGTCAACTTGCTGCTATTTTGACGGGTACAATTGTAGCTGTGCAGTGGCAATGACACATCATACGGATGTTGATAATTGTGGATAATTGTTTTATCAGCTTGACTTCAAAAACGTTCTGCCATTGTTGTCCCTGTTGCTGTGTTGATACTGTCACATCTCCTCTGCTTCTACACTGCCCCTACTGTTCATGTTTATACTGCATCTTACGTCCACATCATGTAAGATTCTGAGAACTTGCATTGCTGAAACACCGAAAAGATGCAGGGAACACGTGGCAGCCATCACCTGCATGCAGGCACCTAGTTAAAAGCAAAAGTATCTGCAGCCTAAGGGTGAAACACATGTAGCAGATCATTGTTGGTAGAAACAGGAAGTCATGTTTCGAAGTTCTTGGAGAGCTATCATGGCTTAGAGTGATATCTGCTGCAATATTACAGTTAATAATATGTACCTAACCTTGGTAATTAGAGACTTCATTTAGCCACCTTCAGCTAATAGAAGTCAGAAGTAAGCAGCAATATTTGTGCGTGGTCAAAGGCCAACTTATGGTATACTCTATATATGAACAAATTAATAGAATGCTAATGTTAGCATTAAGACAATTAATTGGCCAGCAATTCCAACAATTGCAACAAGCAATTTTTGAACTTTTAAACCTTGGATAACAAGTCCAAGGTTTAAAAGTTGGATAGTTTTCTTTGCATAGTCTTAATACTGCAAACAACTTGAAGAAAATGTTGTGCTTTGGGCTCAAACCAAACCAAAACAGTTACTTGTTTAGCTTTTTTGTAATGATTGAGTTTCTGTCTGACAAAAAATTGTCTCCAGAACACTGAATATCTTGTAACAGTGCTCAGAAATATTTCTGAACTCATAAAACCAGTCTGTATTCAGTATAAATTAACAAAACTTTGCATGATAATGAAAAAATGTGTCTGTTTCAGCTCTATGAAGTGTGGAAAACGTCGTCACATAAACATGGACACAGAATATTTCAGTATAAATCGTCTCAGTATGAAAGGGGAATTATAGTTGTATTATTCAGTGCAGATCCTTTCCCGAACTACAACTGTTTCTGTTCTTATTTTATTCCAACTGTGTTTCTTTCTGCAGGTTCTGAACATGTTGTTTTTTTCTGATCCAACTTCTCACAGAAGTGTAAACACATCTTATCAGGCAAACTTCTCACATTTTCTCTTGTTTTTCCTCCATGAAGCCTGAGCCAGAGAAGAAGAAAAAGAAGAAGAAGAAGAAGAAAGAAAAAGAAGAAGAAGGAGAGGAGAGGGAAGGAAGTCAAGGAGAAGATGAAGAGGAGGAGGAGGAGGAAGAAGAAGAAGAAGATGAAGAAGAGGAGGAGAAGAAAGAAGAGAGTCAGCCAGAGGAGCAGGGACCGAGCATCCAGAATCTGGACTTCTGGCCTAAACTCATCACGCTCATCGTGTCCATTATTGAGGAGGACAAGAACTCATACACACCCATCATCAATCAG
Organism: Tautogolabrus adspersus; assembly: GCA_020745685.1. NCBI lineage: Eukaryota > Metazoa > Chordata > Actinopteri > Labriformes > Labridae > Tautogolabrus > Tautogolabrus adspersus. The sequence goes on from CM036534.1 coordinate 21,116,721, forward strand.
TCAGTACCAAAGTTTTCTAAACACTATTAAGTTTAGTTTGGCATACTTTAGGTCTGAAATGACTCAAAATGTGTGTTACTTTCATTATAATATATATATTTTTTTTTTAATGTATAATTCATTCATAAAAAGTCGAAAAAACACAGGATCACTTGATTACTGTAGGTGCTGAGTCGAAAAAATACTAGTTAAGCTGCAGATAAAGACTGCAAGAGACTATGACTATGGCTCCCATAGTGTTGATAGTCTTAACTTATATTTCATTCACATCATAAGTATAGTATAGTTTTACTTAAAGATATGGCTCATAGCATGGTGAATTTATTGTAATCAAATCCTTTTACCTTGAAAACAGTTTACAGCAGCCTCCTGTTGCCACACTAGCAGAGTTCATACTCACCATTTAGGTTGTGTTTACTTTCTTGACTGTTTTTTAGAATCAGTAATAACTTCATCCATACTAAAAAAGAATAATTTAAAATAAATAAAATACATTTGGCTCTTTTCAAACTTTTAAACATGACATATGATATTATATTAATATTATTTTGTCTTTCTTGACTAAAAAAGACACATTTTGCCACCTAATTTAAATTTGGTGCTGTAAGTCGTTTCCTTTGTATCACATTACAGCTGTAATCACAGTATGCTTAAAGAAGAGCACAACATATGGTTATCAATAGTGTTAAGTTGTTGTCTGGCCTCGGATTGTTCATAAACACAAGGTATTTAAAGAGTTTCTTATTCTTGGTTTGTTTGCATGAACTTTGCCTCTTTTTCCTCCTGTTCAGGTTTCCTCAGGAGCTCAATGTGGGGAAAGTCAGCGCTGAGGTCATGTGGTTGTTGTTCGCTCAGGACATGAAATATGCACTGGAGGGTAAGACTGTGTGTCTGTTTACTGGCTGTGTGTGTGCGTGAGTGTGTGTGTGTGTGTGTGTGTGTGTGCGTGCCTGCCTGCCTACCTGCCTGCCTGCCTGCGTGCGTGCGTGTTTGTGTGTCTGTGTGTGTGCAAGAGAGGAGAATTAACACCTGGAACTTTCTTTTTTTCCCATCAACTTTCATTCTGCCCTCTGTCATCTTCTCTTCTAGTTTTGCATAAAATTGATCACTACCGCTGCAACAACGGTGAGATTGTAGACAAACAGAAAGTAGCTGATTAAGTAATAGACAAGTAGTCTAGTCAGAGGAGGCAGTAGTCGAATTGCTGCTGTAGTGTTGTCTGTTAATCTATGCAGGATGGTTGATCTTTGAAATCAGAGAGTCAAAGCTAAAGTCTGAGACCAACCTGGAAAACCCTCACAATCGTTGTTATTGAGTCCAGAAGAGTACAGTATGATCTAGCTGATTTGACTGTAGGTAGCAATGCAAATCAGTTTGAAGAAAAAATGGACATAAAACTATGTTAGATGTTGACCTGATGCAAATTGTTGTTTCCCAAGTAAACACTGTTAATGTCACCGTGATTTCATGTCCTGTGAGTTATTTTGAAATCATTTTAACAGTTTATTTCACCGTGAGAGATTTCTTTATGATCCATGAGATGATTGGTTTCCTCTCAGGCTCTCCAAATTATACTGTAGCCTACTTTTGAGACAAATGCACCAACAGCTGTTCCAAACTAGTGAGCCATCATCATCAGACTGCTTTGACACTCCCTCCATCTCATTTACAACCTGCTTAGCTGCTCATTAGTCGGCTCCTGACTGTGTCTCCAATTGGAATGAGAGTAGAAGCTGTAGAAACTATAGTGTCCTAAAACAATGTCAAACACTTTAGAATTACTTTGTTGTTTTAGTTGTAGTAAAACTGTGTCTGCTTACAACAGAATTGTCAAACTTGTAAAGACCTTGAGTTCTTCAGCTGAGTCAGCACTCATAGAAGAGTTTAAGTGATGTTTTTTATATTCTCTATTTACAAACTCTACATAAAAATGTAGTCAATGAATATAAATAAAAATTGCAGGCAGTTATCTAACGACAATTTATTTATCCCTTTAAACAGATATCTGTATGCAAACGCAGCTAACAATCTGTTTTGGATCCAAAATTTCAATTTGAGAAACAAATCGTCTTGACGCTGTTGCAAAAGCCTGGTTAAAAAAAGGAAACAACAAGCATTTTAAAAGATGTTTCCTCCTCCTGGTGAGGCAGACCTGACAAAGCTTCCATTTTTATTCTTTACTAATCTGCATCATGATCTAGGTCATTTCAGAAAACTTAAAACCTGTTAATTGCAAATAAATTGCAAGCAAAACTGCTTCTTTTTCAGGCTCACAGCTGTGAAGACATACTGATGCCTCTGTGTGAAACATAACCTGAGACTCTCCTAAGGAGATGTAATGAATTAAGAAATGACAGCGTTTACTTTACAGACGTATCTGGAGGGAAACACTTTTCTTTGCTTTGGAGCTGAAAACACAATTGATTGTTACTAATTGGACTGTAAACGTGGCTTGAATTAATTTAACGCTAACCTCTTGCTACACCGGAATTACTAAGAAGGTGCCCATTGTTCCCAGAGGCATATATCATTGGCAGACAATGATAGGCTATAATTGCCAATAAGTTCTGAGATCCTTAAGAGATTTGATCAATGTCTAGATTACCTTTCAGTTCATTTAACATTTTACATTATTTTCTCCATCTCTGAAGCCTTTCTTATCTCTTTCTTTGCTTTATCACACTCACTTCTCTTCTCTTCTCTTAACCTGTATTGTTTTTTATTTTAACTCTGTCACCATCTCAGCTCCCACCTCATTTCGAATCCGCAAAGTTGATTTCTCTGCTGGTAAGACTTCTGTTTGCGTGTATCTATAGTTAGTCATGTACATATAGAAGATCTTTTCAGCTACAGTAGACACAACAACAAGACAAGGGATGAATGCAATTGCTCTCCACAACCCGTCATTAGGCCAACTGAAAAATAAAGTTACAGCACATCATTTCCTTTAGACTTGTCACAAATTATTATAATTTGGGTTTCGACATGATCTAACTCTTTATAGAAGGTGGGCAGGAGGAGAATGAGAGAGCCATGGGAGTGTATAATGTGCACGCATGAAAACAAAACTATAAAACTTGAATATAATTTATTGTGTCTGTATTTTATGGCAGTTTACTGCTGGGTGAAAAAAAGAAAGAACTCTCAGTAATATTTCCCTCAATCAGATTGAAAGTAATGCTGAATACTAAAAAGTTGTGTTTGCTGACTGGTTCCCTTGCATACTGATGACCCACTTCACTTAAAATCTTGTTTGGGGAATTGCAAGCAAGAATAAGGGGGAAAAAAACAGCACAGTACTCTTTTTAAAAATAATGAGCCATAAAGTGACATTGTTAATCAGCATTTTCTTTTTGACTTGCATATGTGGGGGACTCGAGTCACATGACTTGACTTGAGTCAGACTCGAGTCGCAAATTTGAGGACTTGAGACTTGCTTGACTGACAGGGATAAAAACTTGACTTGACTTAGATTTGAGTCAGATGACTTGAAACCTACTTTCATTTTGCATGTTTCCAGAAGCAAGGAGTTACTTTTTTTGGGGTGGGGTATATATGGTATATATATATATTTATATCGCACATATATCAGAGAGGTAATCAGTAATCGCCAATACTCAAGTCTTTTATCAGAATTAATATCAGGAGGAACACATAATATGGAAACGTCGATGCATTTTTCCTTCACAAAGAATCATTTTAGAAGATAAGAACTGTTTTAAAACTATTCACTCAGTGTACTGTGACACTGACTCTTCACTTCTTCCTTCTGTATGTTTGTTCAGTTGGATCCAATAAGGCCAGAATTAAATCAGACATGGTCTCCACTATTGGTCTCCTTTCCTCCTTTAGATTATTCGTTTGTTGCTTCATGTGACACAAAGAGGACTGATGGACTTTGATGAAAATCACAGTGAAGAACCTCACAACTGTGTTTACACTGTTTCAAAATTACAAATGGACCATGCAAGTAACTTTACTGAAGCTTCGCCTGACCCTCTATCAAGTCCAAGGAACTGTGGAGCAGTTTTTATTATAATGATTCTCAGGGTTTAAGGAGACACATCACAGAAAGATTCTCTTTATGTCTTATGAAATGCCTCCTGAGCCCACTGGTCTGATGTAGTGCTAAATATCTGTGGAAGAAATGATTAAATTATTCCTGTAGTTACATAAAAACAAAGATATATTGACATAATAATAAGATGTAATATATTCAGTTGCTCATAAGCAGACTTTTTAGTAACTCTACTTTTTGTAAAAGATTCTGAACAAATGCACACAAAGTTTCCTCAATTTTATGTTACAGTATTTAAAGTATGTACAAAAGGGCGTGACACCTTCAACTGCAGTGACCCACCTCAAGAGATCAATCTGTTTCTTGTTGTTTGTGTGTGTTTATGTGTGTATGCGTCTGTGGTATTTACAGAGCACGAGAAACACAGACTGTGTAAGACTGCTGACTACATGAACCTGCACTTCAAGGTCAAGTGGCTCTACAACGAGTATGTGAAGGACCTGCCCGCCTTCACAGACGCCGTGCCTGAGTACCCTGCGTAAGACACACACACTTTTTACTCACTCATTATCTACCTACCTCACTCCCTGTCTCCACCAGACAAAAGCTAGCTCATCTTGATTGATTCTCTCTCACTTTCAAAAGACATTTTGTACGATGTTTTAGACACAATGGTAGACACACTTCTCAAAGCTCTTTTCACTGGGAATGGATACTAGAAATATCAATAATACTGTAAAATGAATCAATTTTTCACTCCTACAGTGCATTTAAAAACAAATATAGAAGGTGTTTTAAACCAGTGAAACTTTTCAAACAATGAGGCAGTTGTCAATTATGACAACACACATTTAAAAAAGGATAGGATAAAAACTGAAAAAAAGGCAGGACACAATGAAACAGGGGACTTACAGTAATTGAAGTCATTTTGGAAAGAGGATTTACAATATGTTCCTGCTGCAAGCTCTAGAGTTCAACACAAATCATACATGTTCAGAAGAAACACTGATGTCAGGAGACTGAAAACAGTCACATCATCTTTTTGTATCAAAGATAATGTAAATGATAAAGCTTTTTATTTTTGCAGCTGGTTCCTTCAGTTTGTGCTGGCCTGGTTGGCTGAGAATGAGGAGGTGTCGATGGACTTCATGCACGGAGCACTGGAGAGAGACAAGAGAGAAGGGGTGAGTCAAAGAGATGAGTACATGGAGGGCTTTGTGGTCAGAAAACAAAGAGGAATCAATACTGAAAACAAACACAAAAAATGTCTATTTTAAATAAAGCTTTTTTGCAGCAGAGATTGTGGTTTAACAAATTGCTTTGTGTCTAGGCAGAGTGTTGAATCATTATGAGTTTTCCTCCTGCAGCTCTGATCTTTTTGTTCTGTTTTGCTGTTCAGCATCTTGCTGTTACTGGGCAACCCATCACATCTGATAGCTCCTTATGTTTTAATGAGATACAGCAAAGTATACAAAACTATTAACAGTTGCTAAGGAAATCAAATTAATGTTAATAAAGGTCAGAAACAAGTTCCCATAACTTGCTTCATGCTCTTGTATGCTGGCATTTTGTTCTTTTACACTCCTATGTTGATATTGTAAATATAAGTAGAATTGGTATTAAGGCAAAGTCATCATAGTGTCACTCTGTTGCTCTGTCTCACTCTGAAATTTAGCAGCGGTCATTATACATCTGGTGTTGCCTCCTAAGAACCACCCACCCCAACATTGAAAGCTCCCCCTTTGAGGGTCATGAGTAAAAGACCAATTCAGGAAGTTTTAAGGGGAAGGCTGTCCTGAAACTGTTTTTGAAATCTTCTGCAGGGAATGTGTGAAAAGGTTAAACCCTCATGTCTGTCCTTCAGGATGGATATAAGGTGATGTAATGAACCTATGTACATAAATGTCCAGAACAAAGCAGAGATAATTTGGGATAATTACCTCTGTATCAGTTGTATCTGTAACTGTGAAAACAATTTTCAAATGAACATTTTTACCAATATCAACTGAAGCATTTATTTTCCCTTAAAGATAAACATTTTGCATTTCATTCTAAAGTAACAATTTATTATTCCCTTTGGACATGGAAATTGCCGTACCAGAAACCAAAATTTAATTCAGGAAAACAGAAACAATTTGCAGGCTTCTCATGTAATGGAGATGAGACATTAGGTTTTGATCTGAGCTATTATGACCGCTGCACAAACGCTGAAGAACTCAGGGCACTTTGCTCCCGAACAGGAGGAAATTGGAGAGGAGACATGAGGCGTAATGGAAGGTGACTCACTTCCTCCTAATGACAGGACACAAAAGAAACCAACAATCACATTAAAGAAAATACACTGACTGCTGTTGGATTCAACTTCTCTGTTACGTGTCCTACTTGTGATGAAGAACTGTTTTAATCAACAAACCCCACTTGGTTTCCAATGGAACCCAATCCAGTATCAAATACAAGAGACATCCGGTCCTTTAGTTGCACAATAAAACCATATTCTTCTGTTGATGTTACTGTTGATTAGGAGCCAATGTACACCAGCAGTAAAAAAAACTTTGCAGTAAAAAGAAGAATATCTTTCTGACACCTAAAACAGAATGGAAGACAGCTTCAACGTGACCTTTTGTTCACAGACTCTTTGAAGGAAGCTTTGATTGATTCAGTTTTAGCAGAGTGTGCTTTTGTCCAGCCGGTCACAGATGAACAGGATGATAGACGAGTGTTCAACCTCCTGCTGTTTCAGAAGCTGCACTTTCTGTTGTTACTCTGGAAGGTTATCTTGAAAAGAGTTCAGTCTGCAGACGTTTTGGGTGCTCTGACTGGTACCGAACAATGACTTTTCAACGTACAGTATGTTGAAGCACACCAAATTTCTCTAATGGTCATTTAAGACATCCAGCTTGTTTTTACTATACATATAAAAGCTACTCTGGTTGTCCATTACTAAGAGTGCTTTTAGATAAGCTTTGCCTTACAAGGCAGACAGAGTGGATGAAATAGAATAAGACTCATATTTAATCGGGGCGCTGATGGCCTCTAGTGGTTTGGTCGCATCCAGTGTATGGAGGCTATTGTCCTTCAAGCAGTCGTTCTATCGAACTAAACGCAGAAGTCCAAATATAGATCTTTAAAAAAAGAGATTCATATTCAGGGTCTGGACTCTGACTACTTCATTCTCAGTAAGGAAGCACCAAGCTCAGGATTTTGAACAACGACAGCCTCAGAGTTATGGACGCTGTGGGGGGAGGTGGAGCTTTATAAGAATGAATACAAATAATGAAAGTAGCAGCAGCAGTGGCAGCAAAGCACTCAGGATTAAACACTTTTAAAAACATTGAAAGGGTTGGTTTGTTAATAATGCTGTGAAGGAAAAATGCTGTATATGTTTTTTGACAGACTTGTGTTGGCGGCTTTAACTTTCCAACAAGTTCAGCTTTATTTGTTAAATGCAGGGCGGATGTTTCTGTGTATTTGCTATCAGAGAATACTCAATAAAAGTATACATTTACTCTCTCCTGCTACTTAACCTCCTCCCTCTTTCATGTAGCCTGATGGCACATGTCTTTTAAATTAGTGGAGTCCATTAGAGACAGAATTTATTGAGGAAGTGCTTATCTGCCCCGTCTGCCTCTTAAAGGACCTTTTATGCATCATCATGCTGCAGGTTCCTATGAGTAAAAGAGACAGACATGATACATCAGGACTCCCCAACACTGGGGAAATATGTGGCAGGCTTCTCCTAAATGCCACAAACTACCAAACCATCCCTCAGGGCATCATTTCCATTTCCATCTGAGCCATTCAGCTGATGAATTTATCTCTAAGACCGTATGATTAGTGCTGAAGTTCAATAAACCCTCAGGTCCCATTCCAGGACCAACATTTCCAGTGAATTATAGTGGTCATACTGGTCAGAGCACCCGGTAATCTGTGGTGTAATTACACAGGAAAACAGCAACAGTAGAAAGGAAAAGAAACAAGAATGGTTTGAATTCTTATTTGATTGCAGGAAAATAAAGATGGCGGGGACACAAAAAAAAAAAGGCAGCAAGGAGCAACAATTCTTTAAAATTGATAACAGTAATAATTGAGTTGATGATTTGATTAAAAAAAAACAGCACCAGTGGTCTTATTTTTTTGCATGTTATCTTCTTGTCTTTCTGTCTGCAGTTCCAGCAGACGTCTGAGCACGCTCTCTTCTCCAGCTCGGTGGTCGACATCTTCACTCAGCTCAACCAGAGCTTTGAGATCATCAAGAAGCTGGACTGTCCAGACCCCGCTGTGGTGGCTCATTATAATCGACGGTTTGCCAAGGTGAGAGATGGAAAACAAGTACTAAGTTGACTTAATTTACTGGTCCTTGTACATCTGATCAAACACATTTAGTTTATCTTTCTGGTATCTATGTCTTATAAGACTTAACAAAGAAGCTAAAAATATTTCCAATTTAATTAGTATTTTAACCGCTTGCTCTCTGGAGCTGATGATAAAGTAGCTAACAGTTGAGACATTTCGCTTTCTTCTCACTTTTGTTGAGAGAGTTACACAGAGGTTAAAGAGGTCAGGGAGGATGTAGGGATCCTCTGAAAAGCTAGTTTCCAGACCGGGAAAGTCAATGTCAAGTCTAGCAAGTAGCTGATATGAGGTGCTGGACTCGGTAAGTAACCAGCAATGAAAGCTAATGAACTAGAGCTTCACTCACCAAAAAGCATGAGCCCAGTTGGTGCCAAAGGCAATTTAATCATTCCAATTTGTGAACAGGCTGTGTTGATGTCTTGCACACACAAAAAAACACGCTATAAAAAGCTCAAGTCCATTTACCATTTACCACTGCCCCTGATTTAAGTCTTGATATACTTAAAATGAGTGAGTTAAATTGAACTAAATAAAGAGAAAAAATGCTTTAGAGACATTGAACTATTTTCTTACCAAGCTGTAAACATGATAATTACTGCTATAAAAATGGGCATGTTAACATGGAGGTTTCTTGCACACCAGAGGATGCTGCATGGGTTGGACACACAAGTTACCATCTTGGTTGAATGAGATTGTTTGTTTCTCATTCCCAACGCTTGAATCTCAGTAACTGTATTAGTGGCTGGCTTACAGTACCATGTGAGATCCACAGCTCGAGCAAACACAAAACCTCCATCAACATCTCTTCCGTCTTAATTTTGATCTGTTCCATGCAGCATAAATAAATCACACAAGAAAGTATAACTCTTAGTCTTTATAGGTCAGGTCACCAACTTTACAAAAGATAGGCCTGTACCCACAATAGCCAAGCAGATAGCTTTGGTATTATTTGGCCATTTCTTCTTTTATAATGTTTTCTGTAATCACTGCTTCTACCTCCAAGCAGCACTCAAGGTAAAGTTTATTTAAAAGCTTTTATTATAGGGCTGCTTTTATACAAAAAAAGGAAAAATCAGCAACAGATTATTTTTAACTCTCAACTAGTTCCACAATGTAATTGAAACTAGACTGTTGCTAAGCAACCCAAACATTCTTGTCTACTGCACTCTCGCTACTCGGTTTGTGTCCATGGTTACAGACAAGCTACTTTGTAGTATGAGCATTTAGGCTACTTGTATGTTAAAGGAAATTACTTTTATCATGAAACCAGTGAAATAAGTATATTCTGAAATAAATTCTGAATTATTAGAATGATTATTGAAAACCACTGTCAGCTGTAAATGTAAAGTATTCAGAACTCCTGGCTGAGGCAGACTGATAGGCTTACGTAGCCAATGATGTTGTTCTCCTGTATTGTCACTCGTGAAATGCCGTTGCTGTTAATATTTAATATCTATGATAACCAAACTATAGGACAGATATATGGCTCTTTAATGAGAGGGGATGAAGTGTTTTTCATTACTGAGGCAGTGAAGAATTACATCAATATTCCTCTCGTGTGTAGTTTTCAGTCGTTCCTCGTCTCAGGAGCTCAGAACCTTTTTCTATTTGATTCTTGAATCTTCAAAATATAGACTAACAAGTTTCAAGTACTTTTCTGCTAAATGAATGGAGTGTTTTGTTTTGATATTAAACCTTTGATGTAATATTTTTTTTTACTTCATAGTGAATTTAATGCAGCTGCTTTTAAGCAAAGCCATTACATCTAACAAACCTTTTTATGCAGGAGAAATGTGAGTGTGTATGTTTGTGAATGTGTGTGATGCGGTGGCTCAATCGATATGGGACTCACTCATTAAATAAAGAACTGCTAATGTAAGCCATCACTCCTAGCTGTCCACCTCTCTGTCCCCAACCTCTGATCCCTTTTATTTGCTGCCGATCAGCTCCTGTCAGTCTCTCTGTCTACCTTTTCATCTCTGGCCTGTCTAAACTGCAGCTTGTTTTTATCCATACTGTCCAGTCTTGTTCCCCCATCAGCTCTCCATCCTTTTATTCTGTTTCTTAAGATATTTAAAATGTTTTCCCTTCCTTTATTTCTATTTCTCCGTATTTAGTCTATAATTTTCTCCCTTTATTTGCCGTTGCACCCTCTTCTTATTTTTTCTGTCTTGTATCCGTGTTCTCTCTTATAGTCCATTGCAGAAAAATAATATTGGACAATAAAGACAAAGACAGCTAAAGAAAAGAGAAAAAAATGAAGACTGAGTCAAACAACAAGAGGAAACTATACTTATACTGCTGTTATCCAGGCAGCGCTCAGGCCTCATATTTAATGCATGAGTCTAATCTGCCATCTGTCTGACTCAGCAGAAAGTAGGGAAATCTCTCAGACACTGTGACATAACAGGCAGAGTTTTTGTCAATCCCTGTCCACAAGTTACCATCAAGACCGAATAATTAACCTCGCTGATTTATTTCAAAGTACCCTGTGGAGTATTTATGGTATACAAACCTGACATCATTGTTTCAAACCCAAAGGCATTTTTTAGGTCTAACAAAGACTTCGACTTCATTTCCTATACCTCATTAGACGTTTGCAAGTATTTCCTCTTGGAATAATAGTCCTTCCTGCTACTCCAACCAGCTCCAATATGCTGAACAGAATTAGGCAATGGGGCACAATAAATGTACTGTCTTTTCTATTTGATGTCGAAGAGAAGTTTTTGAGATGAACACGTCACCTGATAAGACAATGATGATTATGATGATGATGATGATGATGATGATGAGGGTTTTGTTTGATAATGACAAATGATGTTATTTAGGATGGTTTTAATGCTGGTTTGTATAGCATGAACAAAATAAGTGATAAGGTAAAATATGATAATATGTAATGTAAAAACCTGCAATAAAGTAATTTAAAAAATGTTTACTTCCCCTATTTCTCTGTTACTGTTCTGTTACACATGAGAGTCCCTTCATGCTCATGATCAGCTGATATTGGCCTTATTCAATGTGATAATGTAGTAATAGATCAGAATCTAGCATCAGCTTGAATTTCCCTCGGGATCAATAAAGTATCTATCTATCTCTATCTATCTATCTAATCTTGCAGTGTGAATATGGCCGAACATAAGATGGAACAGGAAACATAGAAATAATGTTTCAAAAGTAAATGTCATTTACCTGCCATTTAATCACAGACTTGACTTAGACTCACTCCAAAAGGACTTGGGCATGACTTAATCATCTCTCTGACTGACTATAAGGAGTTGACTAAGACTGATTTCAAACAGATGTGTCCTTTAACTTCTCAAGAAGTTTCCCAATGTAAACTTGTCCTTCTTGTGTGTTCTCGTGTTTCCTCAGACGATCACCAAAGTGCTGCTGCAGTACTGTGCCCTGCTGGCCAAGAGCTTCCCCTCCTACTGCGAGAAGGAGAAGATAGTGAGTACTGCTGTGTCCCCTCTCTAAAACTAAACCACAACACTCAGATTCAGAGGGAGTCTCAACGTTTTAAAAGCTAGAGCTCCCTCTGTGAAGCAGATTAATATTTCAGCTGCTGCTGCCTTCTTATATAACTCTTCAACTTGTGTCTCTGTTGTTTTTTCTTTGTTGGATTTCCCCCCTCCTTTCTTTGTATTTCATCCTTTGTCTTTATTGTCATTTCCTATTTTTTATCTACTTTATTTGACTTTTATATTGCTTGACTTTCTCTCAACTTCCTCACTTCCTGTCTTTCTCCTCCAGCCCTGTGTGCTGATGAACAACATCCAGCAGATGAGGGTCCTGTTGGAGAAGATGTTTGAGTCGATGGGAGCAAAAATGGTAAGCGTACGAAAGTGAAAAAAAATCCCTCCTGTACAAACTTGCAAACCCTGGTCCTGCAGCGTTAGTATTTCACCATCTGATGATGAAACCTGAGAGTTTGTCATTGTAACCTGCAGATTTCTATTATGAGGTCTTCCTCTGTAGTTTCAATTCAAACTGTTTAATGAGAACTTGTCTTGTTTTTGGGGTGTTTTTGTACAAAAAAGTCTCTGCTATTAAAATTTAGGGGTTGTTTTAATACTGCTTCATTGGTTCAATTTCTTGTACAAAATGAAAATGACAATCTTAAATTGAAAGTAGAGCTCCAAAAGAGGCTCTTTTTACACTTTTACACAATTAGTGTGCAAACTTGATGTGTATGGGCAAAGGTTGTTGCTGAGTGAACCAGTCTCTGTCTCATTAGTGATGGTGGGGAAACAGTGGTTACACAATGTACTGTTTTTACACCAAAGACAAGAAAACTGATCAGGGACACGTTTGATCCTTTTTTAGAGAATGTCTTGTCTTTGCTTGGTAGAAAACACTTTCTACCAGTGAGTGCTGTGGGAATGTAGGCAAAACAAACAATATGTCCAGTGGAGGAAAATACATTAATGGCTCTTTGGGACACTGTAGCGTTTCAGCAGTGCTATTTTTCACTGTGGATGTATGTTTGTTTTTTTAATCAGTAACACAACCACCATCAACATTGTAGTTTTAATAGCAGTATGTTTTCAAATTAGAAAATGCATTTAGGTTTAAATATTTTTAAAGGTGGGTGTTCTCAAATCGCAGCATATCCAAAAGTCAGTGGATGTGTTGGTCAAACCTGGCTGGAAGCGTTGCTTTTCAGGCTGTCAGTCTGAACATGTGTCTTTCCAGGTTATTTTGTAAACAAGATATCCCAGAAACCAATTGAGTGAATATCCTTAATTTAAGTACAAATGCTCACCTGGAGCGCAGGATAAACCGTTAAGATTCTCAAAGGTCAAGATCACCGTGGCTCGAAATTTTCTGCTTTTGTCAAGAATTCAGGCATTAATGATGACATGATTTCATACCAGTATATGGTAGGATAGAATTATGAAATGATTTATAAGGTCACTTTATAAGGTCAATGACTTCATAATGTCCTGGAAATATACTTCTCTGACCTTTATTCACATCCTATTCTCTTGAACATCTCATCAACACTTGGAGGGAACTTATAAGATCTGTTTTTTATCAATCCGTCCAAATGAGTGAAACAATTTCATATTGATAACTGCAAAATCCCCCCTCTCTCTAATGCCATTGTACCTTCTTTTGTGACAACGGTCCACAAACAGGCCAATGATCAGCAGAGACACAGAGAGAGAGAGAGAGAGAGAGAGAGAGAGAGACTTTGTCTGGTGTTATGTCACTGTTGTAAGGTTGTCATTTGACCTCTGCCCTGTAACACTGGTGTGCTTATGCTGTTTACTTTGTAAAGATATTGTATTCTTCAAAATATTTTCAATGAAGATAAAAGATATAAAGATATATATCTCTGTTTGCTCGCCCTGGCCACAGTAACACTATTGTTCTAAGAGTTACATTGATGGATGTAAACCACAAGGTTCAGTCAAATTCTTGAACTGGTGCTTGAATAGATCCAGCACATGAAACAAGCTAAGATCCCTGCACAAAATCATTTATTTGTATGTTACAGCGCCTTAACAAACCTATTTGGCCGGGCTCATCACCCTTCAGGTGGATTTAATTACTTACTAAACAAAACCAGTTTGTATGTATTTCAGTTCATCTGTTGCTATCAAGAGAAGCAGCAGAGTTGAACTGGACATGCATAAAAAAAAAAAAAAGTGCAATTGTTCTCAACCTCCAGTATTTTTTCCAGTACATTTCTTTAGTAATGAGAAGTTTCCCCTCATGTTTTGTTTCTCATCCAACATTCTTTTGACAGCTTAGTCTTGCTTGACTATAGAGTAACTTTGCTATGAGGTTTGCAATGCGTATTTGATAAAGTTCGATTGTAGCCTGTCTATTTGAGTCCTCTTTTCCACATGAAGAAGTAAAAGATGAAGAATGTGTTCAAAAACAGCTTCAGCGCGTGTGCCTTTGCATGTAGGCTGTAAGAGATTGAGTTCTTGTGTCTTTTCTGCACAGCTCACTATTGAGGAGGAGATGGTATGTCTAGGCTTTTTCTTTTTTTTGCCCATTTCCCTTTCCACTTTTGTTCTTGGAAATAAAAACATCCAACTACAAAAGCAATCCCCAGCCTGAACCTCTTGCAAACTGTCAAAATCTCCTTTTACCCAGTATTGTGTTTTTTTAGTCTAGATTCATCCCAATTTACTACTAAACTAGAGATACACTGGACCCCCCTTCTCCTTCTTCCTTCTTTTCCCTGTGCTTGATATCTTTTTAGTAAAAACACTGTGCTTTCCACAATGCTTTTTCTGTAAGATGGAGAACGAGGAGGAACCTGAGGAGTGTGATGAGGAGGTGGGTCCACCTGTTGAGTTTGGATCTCATTTCTTTTTAGTGGATTTAAAATTATTTGGTGACACTGTGGTGTACCTAACTTCTTTACAGTCTTCTATTCAGGCCCTGGACTTTATGTTAAATGGATATAGCCCCCACAAGCTTACTTATTGGTTTGTTCACTACAGTTTGAAAGCCTTGAGTTCGGCACTTTTGCTTTGTTTCCTACATCAAAAAGTGTACATTTTTGGATGAGAGGTTGCAGCTAGAACGGGGGTGGGGCTAACAATTGTATACCTTTAAGCTAACTTTAGCTATAGGTAAGTGAACAAGGTGCAAAACAACTGCATTATCAGCAAAATGCTGCAAATACATACAGGATGCAAAGTTGAAAACACAGTTGCCATTGTCAGCCACAGACACTGTACGTGATGTTTTTCAGGTCACTATGGTAGCAACTTATCAATCACAGGTAGCCACACACACCCTAAGCATATCCCTGCTTTATAATTATACCATAAATAGGAGAAAAACTAACTGAATTAACATTATATTGAAGAACTTCGCACAACCAAATGCAACCATGAATTTATTGGGACTCATCAAACTCATGTAATAAAATGAGAAGTTTAAACTTGTGGATCGCAGACTCATAAGCAGTTAAATGATTCAGATGATTGAGTCCTTTTTAATTACTGTAAAGGTACTGTAGTGGACGCTAGTATAATCTGAGAATAGTACTGCAAAATAAAGTACCATAGCTACACAACTTCATTAGATTAAATCATTCATCAAATCATTTTGTCTGATTCTTCTTTATGATGACTTTTTCTTTGTCCTACATGTTCTATAAGTTTGTGTTTGTCTGTTTTTATTTCCATCCATCTCCGCCAGGCAATGAGTAACAATGGAGAGGAAGATGACATGGTGGGTAGACTGCACTAACAAAAGCAAGAAAAAAAACCCTCTTATTTACCTTTGTTGTAAAAGAACCTTTGTTTGTGTTGGGGTTATTGAGGAAATTTTAATTTTGGTTGTCAGTCATGGAGGCCAAAATTAAAGGAATCCACGAAAAGTGAAGGATTCAGGTTCATTCAGGCTGAATTTCCAATCCAGATAATATCCTTAAATATTCTTTATTTCTATTTTTTTAAATCTCATTTCATCCTTGTTTCTTATTTGTCCATTTCAACTGCAGTCCGTCTGCTCGGACTCAGAAGGATCTGAGGTAAGATGAAATTAAGTAGAAACATCCAATCAAAGCAGAAATCATCTGTAGAAACAGTAATGTGGATCTCTGAGACATTGTCCATTTTTCAATCACCGGCTTAAATGTGTTTGTTTGTTAAAAGTTTTATGATTCTTACTAGAACCTTGGCATTTGCAGTATTTTTTGAGAAAGACATCGTTTATTAGCTGTGAGCAGAAAATCACAACAAAATCTTTTACTCTAACACATTATGGATGGGAATCTTGTATTAGTCACGTAACCCCCCCCCCCCCCCCCCCCCCAGCTCTTTGCACATTTACAGCTGGGCACTAACACACGTCTTTCTCTAGTGAGTGCTTAATAGACTAGACAGTGGGCTGCTGATAATTGAGTTTAATGGTGTTTAAAAATACTGTGTTGAGCCTCCACTTAATGGCTTCTTGTAATGTCTGAGTCTGTCAGCTGACTGTGGGGGGTCTATGTCAGAGAGGAGGGGGGAGGATGTGCTGGTTAATGACTGAAGTTACTCTTTCTTAACAGATGTTAAATGGGATGTTAAAGTGAAGACACACAAGCTGATATGGGCTGGCTTTGTGTGCTTCTCTTTTGTTGAGAGGTTGTTTTTGGTCGATTTCATAATATCTAAGCGGTATATTCAGTTAGAAAAATGCTCAGAAAACTGCAGTGCGGAAACAATGCTATCAGCTTTTCTAACAAATATCTTGTTTTTCTATATGGAAGTGAAATGTTCTCCAGTTTCATCTTTAATTGGATCTGACGATGAATCATTTTAAACAGGTTCCTTAGTTAATACTTATCTATGGTGTTAGTTAGAGGTGTTTTTGATGTTATAATCACAGAAGGGTTTATTCATCAGGGAGTTCAGTGTAAAGGGGAACTCAGATTGTTGATGACAGTGAGAGGAGCAATGGAAGAGTTTTTGGACTTTTGAAGTAGGTCTTCAAAAGTGAATGTTCCTTTGTAGTTTTTATTTTTGTTTTGTCCTCAGATTTTAAATGAGGGCAAACAACATAAATAAGCAAAAAGACATGATTTCTAATGCTGTCCTGCTTTTACTTTACTTTCTGCCCCTTCCTTACTCATCCTGTCTGCTTCCAGGTTGACAACAAAGAGAAAGAGGATAAGGTTGGTTTGTTAGGCACAGTTACAGTGTGTGAATAAGTTTTCAATCTGGTCTTTGTAAAAACCACTTTGTGTTGTGCTGTATTTGTTAACTAGACCCACCTTTGTATGAGTATTATTAAGATGACAAAGACTCTAGTTTGAATATTAAACTGTACGTCTCATCTACTCACCCTGTATCTGGTAAAATAGACACTCTTTACTTTGACTTAAATATTGTCCAAGCTGCACAAGCGACTACTTGATTTAACCCCAAAGGTTGGTCAGAAAAAACTTAAAGTCCTGTACACACGTTAACCAACCAGTCTGCCACACCAAAATCAGAGAAGATATTTCTGTTTGTGGGATGATCACTTCCTTGTGCTTTGGGGATACACTATATAACAAACTTGCTGATATCTCATTCGACAG
The DNA here is from genome assembly GCA_020745685.1 of Tautogolabrus adspersus. Taxonomy (NCBI): domain Eukaryota; kingdom Metazoa; phylum Chordata; class Actinopteri; order Labriformes; family Labridae; genus Tautogolabrus; species Tautogolabrus adspersus. Next base: position 21,134,132 of record CM036534.1, read on the forward strand.
TATATGTTCCAACTATTGTGGGCCAAATTTTGAAAATATGCATATATTTATATTCACCTATAGTCCCAGAGAGCATCATGTCTCTCCTTTCGTGGAAGAAACATTATCAAAGTAAAATAATTACTCTGATTTAATGTGTGAAATAAGAAAAATACATCAACCAAGGTTACATGTAAAACACATTTTTATGTAATTTCAAGCATCGGGCTTTCAGGTTTATCAGATTGTGTAGTGAGTGGCATTGGATCATCTTGATAGTGTGAATTAAAGTGACATATTATCAACTGTCATTACTGCAGAAATATTTATAATAGATATGAAAAGATAAGATTACATACAACACAGCTTTATTAACCCCACAGGAAATTATAGTTTCAGTTGTTTCAAAATAACAGAGCATCAAACATAAGTGAAATCTAAAATACAGTGTGTACGGGTTTAATGCAAAGAAACAGTGCATAATAATGCAACAATAGAAAAGGTTGAAAGCCCAATTATTGGGTTCTGTCAGTGTTGTCTCTATCCCAGTCTTTCACTGGGAGAAGTCAAGTGTGTGTGTTGCTTAATGAAAATGCAAATGAACATCTTGCTAATTTTGCATTAAATACTTGTTTCCACCAAACATCTCTTTCTCCAGCTAGTAGCAGTAAAAAAAAATAAAGAAGCTTTAGAGAAGTAGTGCGCTTTGGAGCTTCTGTTATTACTCTGAGAAGATTGAAAATCTGGTTTAAGTGGGAAACAAACCCTTGAGATATTTTTATCGTTTGGTACTAAAAGGAAAAAGCTAGCCTCTCGTCGCTCTTAGAACAGCAGGTCTGCTCCGTCTCAACTCCTAACTAAAAAGGACAGAAACAGTGAAAATGATCCATAATTAAACTTAATACTCTTCACTTGAAATTATTTTGCTTCCAAAATTTGGAGAAAATGGAGCTTTGTTTGTTGTATAACCATTCCAGTGGTGAATTTATCTGCAAGTAGATGTTTTAGTTTGTATGATTGTGGATATGAGTACAGCTGTTGATGTGTCCTCCTGTAGGATGAGTCCTCAGACTATGATGACAGTGATGAGGAGCGGGAGAAGGTTTGCTTACTTTCGATGGTTCACACATTTCATAAATCACATCCCCTCTTCTGCTTCCTGTCATCTCACAGCTGACTGACACACTCTTATGTGGTCCACTAGATCCTCTGTGGTTTTCTCCTGTGTCATTATCAAATATTCTCTGTGTTTTCGCCATTTTATGTATACAATTATTTTTCCACAATCTCTTTTCCATCATCATAAATGCAGAACCATTACCTTAGTTTCTTCACAACTTGTTTTTTTCCTGTCTTTTTTTTAAATTCAATTTTGTTTCTTTCTTTGTCCAAAAGCTTGATAAGGAAAAGGTGAGCGATCAGCAAAGGGCCCTCATGTAACCCTTTGTTACTCAGTATTGTTATTTTCTGTTGATTTTCTTTTACTTTGTTTAACATTCATTTCATTTGTCTTTTTCCCTTTCTTGTTTTTATGTCTTTTTAGTCACAGTCCAAGAAGGAAAAGGTGTGTTTCAACTAGTGATGCGTGTGTTCTTTGTGGATGCTAACCTGTGTGCTTGTATGCAGTTTTTAAACCTTATTTTGAAAGGGGACATTTGATATTAAAATACTTGAAAACAAAAAATCCTTATTCCATATAACAACACATTACCTAAAGGCCATGAATGAAACCCAAAACTAAGGATGAACTCAGGACAACAACAGAACAGACATCAACAGTCAGGCCAAACAGAGAGTAAAAAATATAAATAACATAGTGAGATACCGAGCGAGGTTTGAAAGAGAGCTAGGAGAAACTATGAATGGCTTTTTTTAAAGTAAAAAATTAAATGTAGGTCTCACGTCAAACAAGATGTGGTGCAGATTATTAAAAATTGAGTAGAGGCCTTTTATAATCTGTTGATTTATTTCTGAAAGATTGAAATTACTTTAAGTGACTCGGAGGAGGCAAGAGCTTTGTGTGCTCCCTCTTCAGGGTAACAGTTAGTAATGACAATGACCTCGTTGTGAGAGGCTCTGACTGTTTAAAGTAGGGCAAAGAAGGAAAAATAATCAGAATTCAGTCCTCCCAGACAAACACAACTTTCATTATTAAAAAGTGTTCTGAAAAGTTTCCATCTTTCACAGCACAATCCAGATGCCAAGAAAGTTGTGACTTCGTCCAAAACATAGATAAAACAGAATGTGATATTTTGTTAGTTCTACCTCGTCATGTATTCAAGTAAAAACAGCACAAATACAGTACTAAAATGTTCAAACAGATTGAGTGTTATTCTGAAAATGATTCCTGCACACGTTGACTTTTCAAACACTTCCCAACTTTGTGTTATTGGGGTTGTAGTAGAAGTTGCACTTTTTTTTTTTTTTTCAAATATGTGCTGCAGACTGATTCAATCATTTGCAAATGAAATAACAAGAGAGCATCTTTTCATATTAGATTCTTTTTATTACAAAACATTGAAGCAGGGAAAGTTCAAGTCATCAGTAAAATGATTGGGTGCTCGAAGATAAGACTGCAGAGTCTCAAGAGCTCTTGACATTTAAGTGTGTTAAAACCCAGAGGGCTTGGCTGCCAGCGAGCCTGATGATAATGTTCCTACATCATAAGGTTTGTGCAAATTATCCAGACACATTATAAAGATTTAAATTACGTGTGTAATGCAGAGACAATCTTGTGCTCTTAAAATGTCAGGGATTATTTTTAGCCAAATCTTTATCACCCCTCAGATAAGGGATGTTAGCCTCCAGGCTGGATGTAAAAGCCCATGAATCAACAAAAACTGGACTTAATGAGGGTCTCACCTGAGAGAAACATTTAGCTTTATTACTGTGAGTCAGTGTTTGCAGGGACGCAGGGCTAACAGCGAGGGTGAACCTAATGAAAGTGTAAGAAAGAGAGCAGCTTGGAGCATGCCAGTGTGTAAATGTAGCTATGTGCACAGGTGTTTGAAAGTGTAGCTCACCAACAGATGATGTGTGTCATTGCAGGCTGAGAAGAAAGATAAAGAGAAGCAGGTTGGTTTGTTTGTGATCACTCTAACATTTTACATCCTCTTATTCCTCCGTGCAACTTTTCTAGTCTCTGTGAGTTTCCTTAGTTTTGCTCACATCTCCCGTGATATTCCCAAAACCTCATAATGAAAGCCAAGTCTTCTTTACCCCAATTTCTTACATGGACTGTATGAAAGAAGTGGATATAGCCACCAGCCATCTGTGAAACCCTTCTTGAGCCTCCATTTCACTTTTTTTTACATTTGATCGGATATGAATTGTTGTGTCTCTATTCTGGTTGAAACTGTGCCATGGTAGCGACTTGTCAACATCTATGCTCTTGAACAAATCCAGCTGTTTCTTAGATGTACTCCAAATGGCACCACAATTCACAATATAGACTTCTTACAGTATTGAAGACTTGAAACAAGTGATTAGGATCAAAAACTCATCAAGAAAATGTTGAAGCAAATAAATCAAATGATTATTTCATACAATCAAAATTGTTTTGCAACCATTGCAGTATCCCCCTGCTGGTTGTTTGGTATAATGCAGGATTAACTTACTTCTGCATTAGCTTTACTTTTGAAACTAAGAGGCTACACCCACTCCTTTTACACAGTCAATAATGTATACAACACAAAACTACAATTCAGTCGATATTACTTTAGAAGCTAGCTCATTAAAAGTGGTTTGTTTGAAAAAATAAATCTTAATGGTGATGGCCTTCTTTTAAAATATCTCCTTTCTTATCTCACACTCAAGGAGGACACTAAGAGCAAACAGGTGGGTGCTCAAAATGCAGATACTCTTCCTCACTTTGATCCTTTTGAAGCCAATGAAGTCGTGTACAATCAGTAACACTTGAAGCTTAATTAAAAGCCTTACACAAGCTCCCACAATATGCATATACTCAAGTTTGTCTATCGTCTTTTTTATGTTTGAACTCATGGTAATAAAATGTAGAATGAAATGTGAGCTGCAGCCAGCTGTCTGGAGTAATGACAATGAGCAAAGCTCTTGTTTTTGCCTTGCACAACCTGCATCTTTTCCCTTAAAGCTCAGTTACTTTGTTTCTGTCCTCCTTACATTTCATTTGGACTCTTTCATGTAAAAAAAAAAAAAAGTCAACCTGTCATTCCTATTAGCGTACATTTTGTATTGATGCAGAAACATTCAGAAAAAAAAGTGGTCTGTGACTCTCAGGGACCGCTGTCTAATGTTTTCTTTTGTATTTTGTTTCTCATCAGTCCAAGGAGGAAGTTAACAAGGTTTGTTTGCCCAGTAAAAAGCATCTCCCTCCCTTTCCCCTCCGTTTAGAGTATTAGCTGATAGCCATAGGGCAGTAGAAAGCCTTTTCTCTTTGACCTGATGCACAACATTAATATCAGAGGGATGATTGTAGAATTGTAAATTTGATAGCATTGGGGTCACTTAGGGGCTTCCAAGTTCTAACTATATATAAAGACTGTATAATATGTAATTTTGTGTATGTGTATTCAATTTATGATTGATTAATTGCACATCAGTCAACGAGTCAGTCCCAATGTTTGGTAAATTCTTTTTCGTTATGTTACATTTTCTGGATTTATTCATGTGTGCTACTAAGCAAAGCTTAAGGATTTGGGGAATTTTTTATGTAGTTACAGTGTCCTTTACAGTGTACTTTTATATTTGTAGCAAGTAGGCTACTACTTTTGTGTGCAGTTGATCCTCATGAACAACAGATAATGGATGACTGAGAAGATTTAAAATCTTTGTAGCACAATAATAAACGTGCAGTATGACAACTGTGTGTGTGCAAAATCAGCAAGGGATTATTCTGCTCTCACTAAGCAGTAAGCATGTAGTCCAAATTTTAACAGGCCAATACTTCCAGGTACACATAGTAAGAAGACGGTAAGAATTTATGAACAGTTGTGTATGAATATGGGGACATATTATCAGCCAATTATCTGATCTTATTCAGTGGATGAGATATCAAAAAACATGGAACCATCTTTCAAATACTTTTGACACTACAGGTGATATCAGTTCTTAACAATTTGTTTTAAAGCATCTCAATTTATTAGAATCACCCACTCACCTTTACCCAATCCACAAGTCAATATACCTAAAGTAACCTGAAATAAACCCTGATGCTATTTTTACCTGCTCTGTCCCTTCATGTACAGCCCTGTGTGTGTGCAGTCTTGGTCCTGCTTGTGTGACTTTTTATTTTTGTGTCTTTTCTTTCTTCCTTTCTGTCTCTCCGTGAAGACTGAAGCCGCAGCTGACACAAAGAAGGTACAGTAGGGTTTTAGAAAGTGATAAGGCATTTATTACCTGTAGAGGACACTTTTAATTTAAGACTGTGACTGAAGTGAGGAGTGTGTGTACATGCAGGTTTGTGTAAGGGTGTCCTTTGGTTCTTAAAATTGCTTCTTCTGTGATTCTCTGCGTGACACGGTCATTTTTCAACCTCAGAGTGCAAGTTCATACCTATCTGCAGGCTCTCTATAGGAGATTAGAGTCTGTTAAAATCAAACATGGAGTGAAATATACTCACTGCACTAGCAAAATAGCGACACTATTTTGATCTTCAAGGGGTAAAAAATAGGATTGAAGATGCATGACACTGCATAACTCTGTGATTTCCCTTGTTGCAGTTGAGGAAAGAGTTTGTGGATATTTATATTTGCAGATGTATATTCATTGCACATTTGTGACGTTGGAAGCCATGTAAGCTCTATAAACAGATATCTGCATATGAGTGTAGATAACATTCCAGTATTAGATGTAAACTTTTTAATCAAACTGTGAAGTTACTGGTCAGACAATAAATATTGAGGCGAAGTTGTCACCACACCAGAGCCAACTGGTTATGGGACAGGTTGTCATATAATAAATAAAATAACTACAGCAAATTATTGTTAGTGTAAGACGTACAGGACTTTTCTCTGTTGTGAATTCAGAGACATAAATACTAAACTAAAATGTCTTCTTATTAAGCTTAAAAACAGACATTTTATTTCAAAATGCTGAAGTTTATGTTTTGGAAGGTTTAAATGCCAAAAACAAAATATTCAGCTCTGAATGTATTATCTATAGCATTTTTGTGTGTGACTCATTGTATCTACACTATCACTGCTGTTGGTTCCTCTTGCTGTTTAACATTGGAGAAGAGTTCTCTCTGTATTTTCACTCTCCTCTCAAGGACACCTCTTACAGTTATGTGCACACTCGCCTTCAAACACCCATAAAGATGTCAGACACTTCACATAAACACAAAAACTCCGCTGTACATTTTCATTTTTGGATTCAGACCAAAAGGAGCAGAGTGGATCATGCAATCTTACCTTCATTCCCTGCAACTTTTCTCCGTTAAATTCCAGAGACTGAAATGCTGTCACTTTAAGGTCAGGGCCCTCTTTTACTCCAATTATATGTTCTGGCAGTTTGCCCTCTGTCCTCTATCTAATAACACACTTACACGTTTATTTTAGGGAGACACTTTGGGACGCCTCATCTTGTGATCCACTAGCCACTTAACTGATCTAACACGTTTAGCATACGTGAGGTCCAGCATACTAATGAGCTTCAGCCTATATTTTACACGTTTATTGATGAGTGGTTAACAGGCTCCTTTAAGCAGACTGCACACCCACAGAAAGAGGGATTTAGAAGATGTAGTTTCTTTACATTAGCAGAAAAAAATGGACCACTGTTTTTGTTAACCATATTGAGTCATAAGGTCAGAACATTCAGAGCTTATCCACAAGAAGTTAAGTGAAAAAAGTGTTCATGTTAGCCCTGACTTGTCGTTTTAAGTGTGTAAAAGTGTTGTTTTCTGACAGCTATATCTCCTGCTTAACTTACACAACTACAATAGTAAGCTGGAGTTAAAATGGTAGGAAACAAAGATCATAACTGGCAGTTCCATCCAAATAAAATTCTGTATTAGCCCAAAGAAAACCACTTTGCTTCGTGCTTGCTTTCTGTTACGGGTGATTTACAACTTGGTGACAATGCACGGGCAGCTGCTAAAATAAAAAAACCATAATAACTTAATCATATCTAAAATAACCATAATCAGTACATTGGTTTGGCAAAAGGGAGTTTGCATCAGGATCATTTCTTTGGGATCATTTGTCACAGATCTCAGTTGAATATTGAATGTGGGGGGGTAATTAATGTGATGAAAAAATATCCTCAACATCCTCTATGTTGAAGCTAATTTTGGATAATTTCTTCAGCAGCTTCCTCCTCTTTTCTCCTTCCAACTTCAACCACTGTGACAGCCCCCTGCTGTCATAGAGTCATACTAAATGGGGAAAAAAGGATGTTATTGAGAACTTGGTTTTTCCGGAAATGTTGTGCTCTTTTTTTTTTTTTAGCATGAAGCACTCTTTTAAAAGGCTGTTGAAAGGGTTTGAAGATGAAATGGAAAAAGCTTGTCATCCATTTCCCCAATTTTATCTTCAACCTTTTCTCATATAAAAGCTTTTATAGTCACAACCTTTGCAATTTTAGATTTTAGACAGCTGTCAGGATGCATACATTCAACATCCAGCAGCATCATTACACACAATATATGCCTGTAGTGTGAGTAACTTTGTGTATCTCTGACTCATACACACTCACTGCATTCTCAACATCTCATGAATGTGTAGCAACACACTCGTACTCACATTTTATACACACTTGAAATGCAATCCTCTTCTCAAAATAATCTATAGGTACTGTATATTGATTGCCTATTTACCCCACATTCAAAATACTTGTATGCCTTTGTTAGCTGCAAACTGTGTGCTCAGTTCTGCTCAAATATCACATAATGCGCTGAGTTCAAACTAGCAAAATGTTGATATTGATTGTGGTTTTTCACTGTGAGTTTGGTGAAAAGTTTCCAGCTCACAGTACAATAAGAGGCTTTTTAAAAAGTAATTCCTCTTTTCTTTTTGCTGTTTTCTGCTCACTGGTAGTACAATCGCTCTTTACAAAGTGTGCAGTTTTTAAAACACTTCATCGAGAGCTATTAGTAAGAGTGGTATTCAATCTTGAAATGCTCCTCCATGTGTTGAAGGCTGGGTGCAGTTCATTCTCTGCTCTGATATCATTTAACACTTGGGACTCATATATCAAAGCAACTCTTCATGCGCAAGAAAGTTGGTATTTATTAAACATGCATTGGTGCATCTGCTTGCAATAAACAAGGATAAATGCCATCTATTCTACAACCATCTGCTCAAGCTCTGTTTTGCAGGAGCTACGGCCTCATAATGCGATACATGGTTAACAGTATTCCTTTGTGGAGGGCTAATTGTTTTGGAAAAATATAGCAATTAAAAAAGGAACAAAAGATGCAGCATTTTCTAAAGTCATTTATCAGAAATATTGTAACATTTATTCCACTTAAAAACAACTTTACCTGTTTATACAATAGATTATTAGACCTCTTGGTTCTATTCTCTGTCGTGCAGTTTTCTGTTTAATCACAGTCAGGATCTCTGCCTTGTTTTTGCTGACCCTGCAGAACTCCTGCATGTGCATTAATGTATTTAATAAGTCACATTTGACATCACCCTAATATCTCATATCTTTCATTTGTTCACCAAAGTTTTTTAGAATAAATAAAGGAACACTTTCTTTGTCTTTAATAAACTTGGGCCAGTATTTTCACAGAAGTGTTTGAGTTCCAGTGGGCAGAAAATACACATTTCATACATGACTTGTGAAGCTGTGAATTAAGATGTGTCAACAATGCATCTTATTAATCTTAGACCATCAGTAGGTTGTTGTTTTTAATAAACAAAATGTTGAATTAAACATCTTTGTCATAGGTGGTCCATCTGCTTTCAACATTGCCTAAAGAGTAATAAAATATGTTTTAATACTTTTTTCATAAATGATAAATAAGTCAAACTGTGGTCATCAACGGCTGGGGTCCGTGTACGAAGTATAATTCATTTGCAGTACTTCATGTTGTATAATGAAACATGCGGGTGGGATCCAGCAGTCAATCACCAATGAAAATTGTCGGGTTTAGGTGAGGGGCTAATAATTTGAATTAAATTTGACCAGGAATTAGCTAAAAGCAAAATGTCTGAAAAAGGAGGGTACATTGGCTAACCTTTTCCTTGCCTGAAAATGTAATTAGTTATTATAATCAAAATATATGTGTTGATTAAAATGTGGATTTGCCTTAATGCAGAATGAGACAGGTAAACAAAACACAAAAAAGATTAAATTTGGTTACTTAATCTGGCTTCAGAAGAACCAATGACTCCTGCAGCAGAGATGAGACAGGGCTGAGTTGTGTCCAGCTGACCTTTAAGATGATCACAAACTGTAAAGACTTTAAATAACCTGTAATCATCTTTCTCCTCCTCTTCATTTATGTGTGTTTCAGCTGGACACAGAGGCAGCTGACATCCTCAACGACCTGCAGGTGAAGCTCAACACGGTCCTCGACAACTTCAGTGCCATATTTGCAAAGAGGTAACGCATAAACACATCATACAGATGTTGCCTGAGGAGGAAGAAAGTTTCCCTGTCTAAGTTTTCTCTCTCTTTGTTTCCTCTCCCTTCAGTTTCCAGATTCGTATCACCGGCTGCATGCGTCAGATGGCTGAGATCCTCTACCAGATCAAAGGACCCCCCAACCGCAACACAGCAGAGGCAGACGCTGACAACATGCTGAGGCCCCTCATGGAGTTTCTGGACGGGAAGTAAGTCATAGCACGACACACACACACACATACAATGGCTCCCGTTGTTAACTGCTGCCTGATGACTGAATGAGAAGGTCAAACTTTAAATCTAAAAATCAACCACAGCTGGATACACAATAATGGCTCAACTTCATACTTTCAGTATAAACCACTAAAAACAAGTTTTTTGTACCTTTGTCAGAATTTATTTGTGTTGAAATATGTAACCAAACTAAATCATTGTATTTTAGCAAACTGTTACAATGTACCTTAGTTCTTCTTCAACTTACACATAATCATGTTTTATTGATTGTTAAGTGCCGTAGTATTATTTATTTAATTATTTTTAACCATACATCATATTGTGTTGTATACCTAACAATAAATCTGTGACATGCAAACTTCTGTCAAAATAAGTCAAAACAACAATTTGTATTTTGTGTTTAAAAAAACTGAGACAAAATTTTAGAAAAAACATAGCATTCATTCTAAGTCAAAAGTTGCGCTAAATGCACTGACTGTTCTGCATTATTAAGCTTATTATTGACAACTGTAAAGATGGCACAGTGCAGGGATTTGCAGTCAGTATTTCTTTTGTTGTTTTAACATTTCAGGCCGCTGCAGATTAAGAATTTACAGAAAGAGATTTTTGTGTTGGAAACAGTGTCATTAGTCTTTACTGTTTTAAATGAAAGGGTTGGCTAACATTTGCCTCCCTATAGAAATATGTTAAGATTTGTAAGGATACAACCTTTTAATACACAAGAGTAGGAACATTATAAAAACTCACAATATGAGTTGGCAAGAGTTGGTAAGAATATAACGGAGGGAGTTACAGACTGCTGTCACTTCCATGTTGCAATGAATTCTGTTGGACAGAACATGTTTCATCTCACATTGATGGTGTTTATGTGTGATCCAGCCTCAGTATCTTTGCTGACATCTGTGAGAAGTCGGTGCTGAAGAGGATCCTGAAGGATCTGTGGAAGACCGTCCTGAGCAGCTTGGAGAAGACCATCGTCCTGCCTCAGAGCAATGACAGCCTGGTCAGTAGGAGACTTACCCTGACAATCAGAAAATACACCAAGCTTTAACCCAAAACAAAAACTACAGCCTTTTTTCACCAGTTCAGCCATTCATTCCTCAAATCATGTCAGACTCACTGTTGACAGTTTCTTTAAATTCATCAAATTCAACACAGTGTATCACACAAATTCTTTGTCCTCAAACATGGTGAAAACTGCTGCTTTAAGTTATTACTATGAGAGAAGAATGAAAAAAATGCAAGGTACTTTAGTAGAGCTGTGCTATGCTGCTTCCTAGTGGTGGATATCAGCAGGTGTGTTTCTGCACGGTGTTGAAATGATCTCTACATAAGTTTGATATCATTAATGAATTAGTTAATCTTGTTGCTTGTCTGCATTCAGTCTTTTGTACAGATATATGTAAATGAATAATCATGAAAATATAAAACGCTATGTATAATCCCACATTATCCACTTGTTTGCCTCTTCCTCTCTCTGCAGGGAGCCCAACTCCTCACAGCAGCTAAAGGACTTTCTAGTTTAAAGGTAACACACACAAGCTGTAGAGAAATGATAAATAGACTTGAGCTTGTATAGCGCTTTTTACACTGCAGGTCACAGCTACCCACACACACCACATTCACACACTGATGGCAGAGGCTGCTATGTTAACTAATCCTGTTCATATACATACACACGCTGCTGACGCATCAGCAGGAGCAATTTGGGGTTCAGTGTCTTACACAGCGGCTGCAGGAGCTGGGGATCAAACCCCCGATTTTCCGGTTGAGAGACGACCAACTCTACCACTGATCCACAGCCGACCTTAAAGCAGGGGAAAGAGGCACAGCTAATCTTTATGTTTTTAGAGACCAATATAAAGCCATGGTTTTCTGCAACATCATGTTAGATATTAAAAACAGATAAAAGGCTCGAAACACTTATTAAAGAACACAGTTACAAAATGTGTATTTCAACACATCAATATGTGTGGTTAAAGCAAATAGAAGAACCTTATAAGTAAATGGCTCAAGTTGTATTTTGTGACTGCAGAAGGGTGACTAAAGTTTCCAGTTGTATCTGATTGGCTGGGTAAAATTCCTTTTTAAAGTAAATTGTTTTACCCTCCCTCAGCTGTTCCTGCACTTAGTCTCAAACAGAGACTGTTTCTTAATTTCCTTTTACTATTCAGTGTTTGTGTTACCCACGGATAAAAAAAAAAAGTCAGAGTAGATGTCCTGATGAGGGATCAATGGTCTGTTAAATGTGGACATATTATTAAGTGATTAATCTCCAACAACTGAAGGTAAGTGAGCACAACTCTGAATATGAAAATGTTGCTTTATAACAATGGCTAAGAATCATCATTTCCCTCTTTCTGTTTTTTAATGGATTACTTTAATGAAATTATTGAAACGAAAGTGTCTCTAACTGTGATTTGTTGTTTCTGTAGGGAGGAGGTGAAGCCAAAACATTGACGCCCAAACAGTGTATCATCATTGATGCAGGGCTGGAGACCATCAAGGTAGGTGTGGAGCTCAACAATCAATGATCAAGCAGAAACTTTTCAATTTGAGACAATCATAAGATTCTTTGTCCTTTGAAAAGAAGAAGAATAGAGGCCTTTTTAAATAGTTTATCGTGTCTGGTACACGGTTTTATTGGAAATTATTCTGCAATTATTCATTTGCAGCTTTAGAAAGAAAACAAAAAAAAGAAAGAGAAATTCACAGGAATAAATTATTATTAAACAGAATCAAAACAGAAAATAGTGGGCACCGTTAGCCTAGTGGTTGGTGTGCGCGCCCCATGAACCCAGGTGGCAGATGACCCAGGTATGAAACTGACCTGTGGCTCCTTTCCCGCATTTCATTCCCCTCTCTCTGTCTCCCCAAGATTTCTGACTCTATGCACTGAACTATGTCTTAAAAAATAAATGAATAAAAAGCCAAAAATTAAACCTTACAAAAAATGGAAATTACATTCTTGATTTCCTAAAAAAAAATATGTTCTGTTTTTTCCTGTTTTTAATTAGACAAGTACAAATAAGAACATGCGTTCATCATAAACATAAAAAGTATATATTTTTCTCTTACATAATTCATCCCTGTATAAAGAACATTTGTAATAATCTGTATGTAGACCTACTACACAGTACAAGTTCTACTTATCTATGTCATTCAAATAAAGAAACTTAGTATATTGTACAGTATGCTGGACTTGAAATAACCATGTTTAATACACATTACAGGGTACTATCATGGTATATAGATAGACTGCAGTATTTTGTTTTAAGTTTAATTAAGTTACGAGTTCAGATTTTCTTCTCTTCTTCTTTCATGTCGTCGTGTTTTTTGTGATAATGTTTGATTTGGTTCTGTAAAGGTGTTATTTTTTGGAGGGAATTATAAAGTCTTCTTTTGTATCCATATAAAAACATTTAAATTTATCAGTTTCACCTCACCACTCTCTTCTCTCTCAGCAATATTTCCACGCAGGAGGAAACGGGCTGAAGAAAGCGTTTGTGGAGAAAAGTCCTGAGCTAGCTTCACTGCGATATGCTCTGTCTCTCTACTCCCAGAGCACTGATGCTCTGATCAAGACCTTTGTCACCACACAGCACTCACAAGGTGATCAAAGTCACACACACACACACACACACACACACACAAACACACACACACACACAGACACACACACACACACACACACGCACAGTTTATAGGCTTTTAAGGTTTAATGTTCCTCTTGTGGTTGAAAAACTGAAGTTATCCTAACCTCTCTGCTCTTTGCTGTTGTCTCAGTGCACGACGGGATGGGCATAAGAATTACTGGCAACGAGAAGATTCGACCTGACAGAGGTGAGTCCAAACAAGACAAGAGAACATGGAGATTATTTGGAGGGTTCTTTGTAGTGAATAAAGGACCAGCTAGGATGTCAACAGGCTCAGAGGAGGTGCTTTACTCTTTTAACAAAACATTAAACAGTGTAACTGTTAATTTGCATATTTCTTTTTAAATGAAAACTGATTAAAACTGTAAAAAAAAAACTTAATGGTTTTCTTCGTTGAGCATTGCTTTTTGTAGATTTTTCATTCGGGCTTTCAAACATTAGCATAATTTCCTTGTCATCTCTGTTGCAGCAGAGCCCAGACCTCATGCTGTGTGAGGGGAGCGTTTTTAAATTATGCTGTTATCAAAAACTGTAGAAGTATTAGATAAGCTGGTGTTTCTTAAATGATACAATCTTTTGAAGCGATCCTCATTCTCTCAAGTTATAAAAGGAATTTGTAACAAGTTTGCTCAAAGCTGAGCTGTAAGATAAGAGAGTGTGTCCCTGCAGCAGCCATTAAAAAAAGACGCTAAGAATGAGTTAGCTTTAAAGATGTTGTTAATCGTGTTAATGTGGGATGTGATGGTTGTGTTGTGCAGGCTCGGGGATCGAGAAGCCCATAGGAGAGGCCATTCTACAGATCGACATGCTGCTCGGGAAGGAACGCAAAGTCACCGTCAGAGGTGAGTTTAAAACACAAAGAATCATTTAGAATGAAATATTGATGTTTTATTCACAAACTTTAGTGCCCACCTTAATTGTCTTTACTCTAGGACACAGTCTTTGATGGAGCCTTTAAAGTACCATTCTGATACTTTTGAATATTTGAGGACATGAATTTCTTTGTTTATACATTTTATTACATTACCGCAACCTTTTTTCCAACCACAGACAATTCACTGATATTTCCCAGCATTATGTGGGAAGGCAATGAAATGTTCAAACTAGAGTTAGGCTACGTAAGTATCTACGGTTCTATGAATTCTGGATGACCATCAGAGTTCTCTGTCACTCAGAATCTTGGCGAGAAGATTCTGTAGGGACGTCTCTCATGATGACGCAGGCTATTTAAGCTACGTCATGCGTCATCCCAGGTCACATGTGACTTTGTTGATATTAAATAATCAACCTGCGCATGTATGACGCAGATACTTTCCACTGTTAAGAACTGCCTCTGGCGGTCAGGAAAAATGAAATACAACTTCTTTTCAAAAATGTTTTGATTGTTGGTTTGTGAAGATTTTGTCCTAAAACATCTGTTGCTGTCGGGTTTATACCTGACAGAAAAAAACAAAAGCAACAACAAAACAAAGAGCAAGACAAAAAAAACAAAAACAACCGTACCTCAAGGATCCATTTTAAAGACTAAAAAACACTTAAAGTCCCCATGAAATGAAAATTCATTTTAATACAGTGCAGAGTGAAATGTTGATTTATCTGCCAAATATATTTCAATAAAGAATTATCTGGGTATGTTTATATCAAATAATTGTATTTTCTCTTCTTGTGAAATGTTTCAAATGTTTGATGACTCACCCTGCAATCAGGGGTGTTTACTTCATCCCAATGTTATGTCCCGCCTTCTGTCTTGTGATTGGTTCTATCCCGTTTAAGTTGGAAATACGTCTTATTACGAAAATCATAAATGGAAGCAAAATAAAACAAAGAAAATAAAATAAAAAAGCAGCAAATACTACAGAAGAAATAATAAATAGTAATTGTAATTATTCATTCCTAACACTTTCATCAGCATTGGATCTTATTTTCTGTGCTCTCTCTCACTCCATTAAGTGATCGCTGTGAACGACATGAAGTGGCAGACATCCGGGATGTTCCGGCCGTTCGTTGAGGTCTCCATGGTCGGTCCCTTCCTGGCTGACAAGAAGAGAAAGTTCCAGACAAAATCCAAGAACAACAGTTGGACGGCAAAGTTCAATGAGGCTTTCCAGTTGTGAGTTTAAACAAACAAGCAAAAAACAGCTTAAATGTGCTGAATTTGTTTCTGTTTTTAACCTCTTCTTGTGCTCTGTAGTGTCCTGGGTAAAGAGTCTCCAGACTGCTACGAACTCCAGGTGACGGTGAAGGATTACTGTTTTGGCCGGGCGGACCGGGTGGTGGGCATGGCGGTGGTTCAGCTGCGTGACGTTGCAGACAGAAAGAGCTGCGTGTGCTGGTGTCCACTCGGGCCACGCATTCAGACGGATGAGACAGGCCTGACAGTGATGCGTATCCTGTCCCAAAGACCTGCTGACGAGGTGGCCAAGGAGTTTTTCAAGCTGAAATCTGAAACCCGTCCTGTGGAGGAGGGCAGATGAGTCGAGACACTGAGTTCAGATCAGAGACTGTTCGAAATGTGGAAATCAAAACTGACATGGATCGTGGTCAGAGTTTGGAATGAGGGCTACGAGTTTCTCACTTCTTTGTCTGTTGTTTATGAGCGCTGTCATCTCTATTCTTAGTAAACACAGATCATTTAAGCTTCTGACTGATTAGTTTAAACATGAAGGACATCCAAGCAACAAGTTATAGCTTGGTTAGAAATATATTACTTTAAAGGGATAAAACACTGAAAAAGAAAACATCTACCCATAAAAAGAACTAATATCATAACTATCAATGACACTTGGGTAGTAATCACAGAGTCTTGTGGTTAAAAATGGTTAAGTCCAGCTCTTATTTGTCTTTTTTTTCTGTATATCCTGACTGATTATTTTGGTACATCCATTGCAAATTAAAATTATGACACAAGTTGTTTGCCAGGTGCGATCGAATGTCACAGCTTTTTAAAAAATTGACTTAAATGATTGGATTTTGTGTCTGTCCAGCTGACAATATCAAAAGATATGAAAAAGTTATAGTTTTAAATCAAAATGGACATCAATGTAAGTTCTGAAGTGATTAATCAAGTGGTTAATAATCGTAACTATGAAGTGAGATGATGGGAGTTGTAGCAGGTATTCCCAAGTAATATGAGACCTTTTGACTGCTAACAAATATTGGGACGTTCTTACCATTGTTTTGTTTTTTTAGTTATTTTTGGGGCCTTTTTTGCCTTGATTAGATTGGACAGCTGAAGAGAAACAGGAAATGTTGGGAGGAGACAGTGGGTCGAACCCACGGCCGCTGCAACGAGGACTATAGCCACTGTACATGGGGCATGTGACATGACCACTATAGGCTGTTTGGCACCCTGTTCTTATCACTGTTACCACGATTACCCAACACTGTCTCCCCAAAAAAAGGCATTGGATATCACATAAGGTCATTACAATTACAAGTTGTTTACTATGTATGAGTCCAAGTCTTTGTAAAAAATGCAAAGACAGAATAAGTAGAATTTGTCAGCCGCGGATTATAAACAGTACATTCAAAGTTGGCCCCTCCTCCTTGGTTTAATGGATGAGTGCTTAATCTCTACCGTCTGAGTCCTGTTTTCATACCATGTATACTGTATTATTGGCCCCAGGCTTCACCCAAACTGCCAAAAGGTTAACACCCAGAAACTTTCTGATAACAGCCAAATACAAAAATACACGCTGAAAGCAGGGTCTTTGTAGTTTCTTTGCGAATAAAATTCTTCTTATTCTGCCTTAAAGCAAGACACCAAAGGAGGCTGCTAAAATTGAGTATCCAACACTTGTTCCCCATCATGAGCAAATAAAAAAACTCAAATAGTTCTCTGTTTAAGGGATCAATGGTAGCTCTGTTTTGTATAGCCTACATCTTTTAGCAAGAAGAAGTAGACAGCATCCCAGAATTAAAGTACACCACTATGAAGACTTTATAAAAGTGCAGCCTTTCTGGAGTTGTCAAAACAACTCCAGAAAAGCTAACACTAGAGCATATTCTTATGTGTTGAATCAAGAAGAAATGTGTCAAAATGTGTGAGGCTCTTTTCTACTAAACTGCTGGTGATAGTTTTCTAAACTGAATGTATAAGACTTGAAAAAAGAGAAAAGATATGATACACAAATTGCATCGCCTTAAAAAGAGGGGCTAGCTTATAGAGCTAGCTAAAGGAGCTGGCAAACAAAGCTAGCTAACAGGCCTCAATACTTAATAAATGAATGGTTCTTTTATCTAAAACACTAACTTGATTTATTTTTCCAGAAGCAAAGAACTATAGTTGTGATAGTTAAAAATATGATACTGAACTCTGGACTGTAGCCTGTTGAACAAAGTTCAGATGCAGCGTCAGAGGTTTTGAATTTTGCTCTTCTGTTTTTGCCAAGTTTTCATACTGTGACTGTGAACACTGTTTACCTGTAAACTCGCTCTGAATAGAAACAACCAAACGTTTACAACCTGTTTACATGAGTTTAATAGTTTGATCACCTTCCTGAGGACCCATATGGAACTCTAAAGTTTTCTTTTCATCTGTTTTTACAATTTAAAGTTGAATGAGAACAAATCAGCTAACACAGCCTTGTCATGCATGCACAGTCGCCACACCATATTCTACTGAATAACTGATTGGTGTTCTGCTTTAGAGGCACTATACACTTGAAAAAAAACCAATGCTGGTGGGCTGTTAGTTACCTAAACATGGTTTGATCCACACTAGTGTCTGTTTACTACGTGCCAAGGAACACAAGTGTTCAGCGAGCCATATTCAACTGGCTCTTCTTACAGTAGGTATTCGGGGTTGTTTGCTGACCGATGTGGCAGTTGTAGATCTCCCTATTATTGCACTTTTGTCAAAACTAGCTGCACTGTGGGCTCTCAAATCAAAAGGATAGGTCTGCTAGAATTTACAAGAGAAGTATGGTAAAGTAGTGAATGGTTTTATCTAATATGAGTGCATAAAAGGTGATATTTTACAGTGGCCACAGCTGTAGCAACAACTGAACTCTTGCACCCTGTTTAAAAGTAAGATTGTAAAAATTGTAAAAGTCTACAAGGGGAGCATGTATTTATTGTATACAAATTAAACTAGGATTGTGATCTTTTTTCTTGTATGTACTGTGAAATAACATGATCAAATGTATGTAAAGTATAGTTATAATTATCTAATTATCTAATGTGACATATGTTGAATATAATTGTAACATTATTTTGTATATAAAATATTTATGAATCAAAGCAGAGACTACTGTCCTTTATGTATGTGTTAAAGTGACAAACTTTGATTCCAAGAATCCCCAAACTCCTTAATGCATTAGTAGGAAAAGTACAAGTGGTACTTATGACAATAAGTCATTCTGACCTATTTGAGTGTCAGAGACTCTGAAACTGAAGCAGCTAAATGGGCGGGAAATGTGTGAACACGTTGAATTTGAACATTTTTGTGTTGCAACATAAATTGAGTTGGCATCACTAAGTATGTTGCAGAATAGCTTTAATAACTCAGAGCAGAGGGCTCAGTAGAAGTAACTGAGAACATGTCAGGGTTTTTTTGTTTTATAAATAAGAGGGGGGGGATAGTATAAAAATAAAAAAGATGAAGTAACTGCGTATGCAAGGCATGGCTAATAACTAAACAGGAAAATGGAAATATGTTTTGTATTTGTATTAGAGCTCCCCCTTGTGGTCAGATCACAGACAGCACAGAATGTAAACTACTAAATGTAACTAAGTAATCAGACGTTGCCATATTTCATTTGTAGGGGAAAGAGTTCAGAGGAGATTCAAATATAAGACTTCCTCACACTTTTCAGTTGGACAGAAACACAAATAGATGATTATGTTACTCTTTGTGCATTGCTACCTTGTTATCTACAATTTAAAGCTTTCTTCACTCAATGCAACAAATCTTCGACAGTTTTAAAAAAGGAGCATGGAGGAGATGTTACATTGTTTAAAAGACATAAAAACACTTTCAGCTGGCATTTTGAGAGTTGTCAACAGATTTATTCATTTCTCTTACTGCTGTTAACATCACACCTTCATCACATCATCAACAAGTTTCTCTCAAATTCTCTCAGAGTTTTTACATTCTGAATATGAAAATAAAGAGAAAATCAGCCACACTCGACATTCAGTTCATGCCTGGTGAGAGATTAATTTTCACTCACTGCCAATAATTTAACATGAATACTAAGATATACTGACTATGGTTAGAAACATGAATAATCCTCTGTTAAAACAATATTCAGTATAACAGACTATCTTATATATTGATGTAGAGACTCTAATATTTGACTAATTTAAATAATCTATTGTTTCTTCCCACATCCTTTTGGAAATAAATTAGAAGGGCTTGAACATTTAAAGGAATGTTTTCTGTGAATGTGAAAGTGAAAGGAGAAAGACAACCACCTGAGGTTCATCCAATGAGAAACAAATGTAAACAGTTTTCAAAAGATAAAACAACTTATGACAAATTAAATGTGCACCATTTTTTAAATCTCAAAACTGTAATAAAACAAACAATAACAATAATAAATTAAGTAAGACACAGTACAAGCCTTTGACTGTCATGGGAATGATTTATGTCATGGTGATTAGTCATAGACGGTCATGGTTACTATAAATGACATAGAGGAAAAAATAAATCCATAGACTATGTTTATCATTGTTTGTTTGTTGTTTGTTTTTCTAAGACGATCACTCAGATTCTCTCCTGAGCTCATTTCATAGGAATGGAGTTCTTGTTTCTTTCACTTGGTGCTTTTTTAACATTTTGAGTGATAAACATTGTTAAAGCTTCGAACTGGTCAACACATAGTTGATGACTTCAAGAGTGCTCCCATGATGAAGCACTGCACTCATCTGACAGTGACATTCTTTTCCTTCCAAAACCTTGCGCCTACGTTGCCCACAATGCAACGTGACCACAGACTGTTTCATTTCGGATTTTAGAGTGCAGTAAGCTCTCACTCCCCTTAGACTTTTTTTCAAAGCATGACTGACTCAAGTGACAGCACTTCACGCAGTTAATCCGTGAGGGTCCCTCTACAGCCACAACAGGCTTCATACTTCACTTAACTATTTTCAAGTATGCAGTTGTACTCCTCAACAGTGGGAAAGTGACCTCCATATTTAAAACAAGCTGAGTTGTCTTTAAACACAGAGATGCATAATGTTACACTTCAACAAGTGATCTCCAGGTCATGTCTAGGTGGTAACACATGATCTACAAGACTTTAACAGCATGTGTTTGCATTGTATTTAAACTGTGCACATTGTGATCATGTGACGTAATATAATAAACGAGGTCTATATAGGAAAGAAGAGGAGATAGATTAATAGATTTAACATGTCCTAACTAAACTCCTTTTTTGATTTATTATCAAGTCCAAACCATGATCTTATCCCAAACCTTACCATATACTTTTCAAACCAACTCTTTTAAACTGCTTTACACCATTACCAACTTGTTGCAAATGCTTCTAGGGGTTCAAAAAGAAAAAGGCAAAAAAGGGTGTAGCATTTGGGGAACCATCTCGACAAACCAAATTTTGGACGCTAAATGAATGAATGAATAAGGTCATAACTGAAAAAAAAACTGTCAAACATTGAGAAGTTAACATTTGCATACAATATATTTCACTTTGGCTTATAGGCAGCATGTTTCAACATGTAACAGTTCCTGTTCGTTTAAGTTTGTGCTTTTTCTTGTGCAGCCAAACATTACCGATCCAGTGGCACACTGTATCATCTTCTTGGATATCATTGGCTGTTTGACTCAGCTTGCACATGGTCGACGGACCCTCCGTTGGTCTGTGGGGTCTTTGGGGTCTGTAGGCGGTCAGGGAGCAGAACCTCCACCGTGAAGCTGATTCTTTTGGCCTGGAAGATGCTGTAAGTGTTGTCAAACCTCAAAACATCTGTAAACACACACAAAAGAAAAATTACTGTATGGCTGGATGGTAACGGACCAATAGTCTATGCGAAGTGTTAAAGAACTGGTTACTCACAGACTCCTGGGCGCTCACAGGTCAGTGATCCGTCCTCGGGAACTAAGTGGGAGTTGTAGCGCTGGTTAGGCACAATTTCCTCCATCTGTGCAGCCTTCTTCCATTCGCCCTTTTTAGCTTTCATAAACACCCCGAAACCAACATCTGCACTCTCAGTGGCAAACTGCCATCTGCAGAGATAGAGATAAATATTATGACATGTATTAAAATAGCTTTTTTGACTTAAAAAAAGTCATTTGTTACAAAAATAAATTGTATTTATCATCACAACATAAAAAAAAAATCAAATGACGCTGACAAAAAAAACCTTAATGTCAATGAATAACTTCAACACTAAGATTTTTTGGGATCACAAATTTAGCTCTAATTCTTCTTAATGATTTTCTGCAGTCGTGCCTGTTAAATGCATGTGAATATATCAGATAACTGCCTTCCAACATGTTTCCACATTTTCTTTGCGAGCAGTTATGAAATATATCTGAAATTTTTTCTATGAATACAGCTACATATCTACCATTCCTATGTGGGAGGAAAAATGTGGTTGTAACAGCATTTAAAAGGTTTGTACTCGTGGCAGCCTTTTGGCATAATTCTGCATGTTTTTGAGAATTGATTAATTATAGCAAGTTGTTATTTGTAGGAAAAGTTGTTGATTAAAAGGTTGACCTCAGAGGATTGAACAGGAGATGAATGGACAGGGCTGATATCTAGAAACTAAGTAAGTAAGTAAGTAAGTGTTATTTATATAAGTAAATGGGTAAATCAGTTAATTTTCTCAGGTCTTAAATCTATTGACAATATATCTTCTTGCCTGTTTTTTCCAACTGACCTGAGGACGCAGCCTGGAAACAGGATCTCATAGTCCAGCTGTTGGGTGGAGCCTCGACTGATGGTCATACACTGCTCGTAGTCCACCTTCACATGGTCTCGTACGTAGTATGATGTGGGAACTGGGCCAACGTGGTTTATCTGCAGCCGACAAAGATCATATATTTATTTAAACAGGAAAAGAGTTGGGATATGTGTGTTGAAAAATAATCATATAAATTGTTGAAAGAGGGTACAAGAAATAAGAAGAAAGACAAAACCTTCACTTACTGTGACTTTGTGACATTGTCTGAATGCTTGTAAATGTACAAACCCCCACCCCCCAAAACACATCTAAAAACAAAATGCTCTTTCATGACCACTTTTCTGTTTATTATTTAAAAAATGGTTAACTACTATAGTTGAGAGTAGTGCAGTTCACAAACCGACTAATAGAGAGCAGTGTTTCCTCATGTAAGGTCAGAGAAGAGGAATACATTTAATCCAAAGTTAAATTCAGCAGGTGATGATTAACATTATGCATATTACAGACGATAGACGAAGTTAATACACACAGAAAAAGCACAGACATACACACAGAGTGTAAAAGAATATCATCTCAGACTTCAAGAAGCTGGTCAGTTCAAGCAAGAATTCTTCCTGTCTCTCTAAGATAAGACAGTTGCTTTAAGGGAAGTCAAACTCGTGTAAAACCACTTCTCCAAAACACCTTGAAGAACTCATCAGAACCGTTATTGGGACACAGCCACAGACAAACTGAAAAGATGCAGAAAGACAGCCAAGAACAAAAAAAAAAAACATGTTGTCATAGTCCATAATAATGGAGAAAAATTTCATCAGGCGAACCCGGATTTTCGAATCCATTATTATGGACTATAAATAAATTTGTAGCTACACAGATTGCTTCTAAAACTGACATGATTCTTCTATGACATTAGAAGCGGAGGTCAGAAAAGGTTAGCGCTTCAATAGAAACAAAAGGAGAAAGAAGCTTGGTTCATCCCTTGCAAACCAAAATCTACCAAACAGACAACCCAAAAAACGTGTGATGATTATTGCTTTATGGGGAGTTTTTTTAGGAAGAGCCAGAGACTCCGTGTAGTCCTGGCTAGCTGTTTCCCTCCCACCTTCATTTGTTGTGCTAAGCTAAGCTAGTTTTCCCTTGCTTTATAAGTGATATAAATACTGTCATCTAAATCTCAGAAAAAAGTGAATAAGCAAATTACTGAAACATTGTACTATTCCTTTAATAATTCAACTCAACCTACTTAAATAAATACAGTATAGGTTAATGGAAACACAGCTAGCTTAAAACGTTGACAAAAAGAAACAAAGGTTAAACAGGTAAAAACACTTGGCAGATTAGCATCACAATTCTGGACTGCAGCCAAAATGAATATCTGTCTTCCTGTTCCTCATCTGTCCTGGGCCCAATTATTTATCTACAGAAACAGTGACAAACACAGAGTCAGTGAAGAGTTGTATCTGTCAAGTGCAACTACTCAAGCTGCGGCTCTCTGTGCATGTGCTCAATTCTACACTGTCTTTAGCTTTTAGCCTTTTCTATGCAGTGAGGCAGGAATGCAGCGGGGATGAAGAGGAGGTTTTACCAGGTTTTTGCTTAAATCTGGAGGATTTCCTTCTTCATTACCTGTGTTTATTCACACAGCACACTATCTGCAACCAAAATATGTCTTTTTTTGCACATGTTCCTTGTTATACTGGTTTCTTCCGGACCAACAGTGACAGGATAGTGTATTTAGCATGTGTAGAGTTGTATTGATTATCTCTGCACAGCCAGTCTGAAATTGTCCTTGTTTTGTCATTGACCTGCTGTGATCACATGGCTTTTATGATCCCTCCCACAACCATAGTTAACATAGCATGATCAGGAGTCTAAGAAAACATCCCAAACCACTGTGTTCAGTTTGACCTGTTTTGTAGCCTGAATCAGACTTAGTATTATTCTTGTTAAGCCAAATTATGTCTATGTTTACCTCTTCACTGTGACTGGAAAAACTGGTGGGATGGAAACTCACGTCAGAAGTAGTTTGCCAGTCAGATTTTTACCCACAGCATTCCAGGTGCACACAGTATGCATATAAGCCAACCTTTGTATTGCAACAAAGCTGTAAGCTGCCAAGCACATGCAAAGCAGTGAATTAACACTACGGGGCAGGATTAGAAGCCTATGAAAAACATAGAAAATGTCCAAAGCAAGTGTACTGTTGGCTGGCTAGGCACCGAGTTGCATGTCTGATTTGTATACAGGAGGGCTGATGAGGATGTGGTTAGAAATAGACTTAGAAATAGACTTGTATCCACTGCACGACAGTTTCTTCTGTCTGACAATTGTTGTGAAAATGCAAAGCTAGTGACCACTCCTCAAAATCTATAAAGTCATACATTTCTGCTGTAATAATGACAGATTCAAAGGTCCATGCAATAGAAGTGCTGTAATTTACAGTTCATCAGTCACATCAGACAAAAAACAAAATATTCCTACTGTGTGTCATCATAGTATTTATAGATAGAAGAAAAGTGGACCATAAACTGCTAGGGACCCACTTACACACTTTTAAGGACCTCTGAGGGTCCCTGCTTGAGGAAATCCATTTTTATTTCATTTCTCAGTCTGTTGAAATGATTCAGATGCTTGATAAGACTAGACATCATACAACTATTAGTGCAGGGCTTCAAATTGTTTACAATCATTTCTTGTAGAGATTTAATACATTAAGCATTTAGTACCAGATCACTGTCTGGTAAACAGGACTGCCTTGACTATTTAACTTACTGAAAACATTCTTTAAGGTGAGTTAATTGAAGGAAATAAATCCTACTGAATGCGTCATCAAACATATCTGAAAGACAGCGCTGATGTCTTCAAAATAATCTCAAAGCATCGGCAACAGATACTTGTCTTTCTAACTCACCATCAGCCCACCTTAATAACAAAACAAAAAAAGCACCAATGGCAGTGCATTTAGGCTTTTTGATTCACCCACTCACCTTCGTCCGACAGCGAGGATCTCCATCAGGGTCCGTCAGTTTGCCGCCGTAGATGACTGGAAGCTCCTCTGCATCGATGTACTTCAGTAAAACCTCCTGCCAGTTAGCTGTCAAACCACAGAGGCAACTCAGGCATTAGTGTTTAGTTTGGAGTGAATTCAGTATTACGGTGAAATATAAATAAGAAGCACTAATGTGTGGCGTCTTACCCCCGAGGATATGGATCTTTTGTCTTGTAATCTCACTCAGGAAGTGTTTGATGAGGTTGTAGGCCACAGGGAAGAGTTTGGGAGCTGCAGGGGGAAACCACAAGATTTTCACCAGCAAGATAAATACACAATTAATCAATAACACCCCTGGACTACAACTTGTTTACAGTGCCTTTATGGAGTCAGAAGACATACATACCTTTAATCACAAACAGCCTTTTCAAGCCTTCTGGGTAGTTTTCTTCAAACATCTGGAGGATCTGGCGACATAGAGGAACATACTGTATGTTAGGGATTGAAGACAAACCTAATAGTCTGCATCATGTTTACGTTTAATGAGGTGAACATCCACACTGTATGTGTGTGTCTATCTGTACCTCTCCAAATGTTTCTATAGCAGGCTTCCATAAGTGTTTCAGACCCAGACCTTCAACGTCGTAGATCATGGTGATTGACTCCACGTTCCTCCCAAGCTGGTTGAAGAAAGAGACACACAATATAAGCCTAGAAAAAAAATCTATATTCACAAATAAATCCATAAAGAGAAATGAAAGCAATCATCTAGTAACCCTTTAAAGTAATCTCTAAAACCTCAAATCCTGTTGTGGTGATCCTGATTCCCACAATGGGAACAAGTGATGTAATGGATATTTCTTAGCGTAGCTATATAATCAAATCAGACTGCCTCCTCATTGTGTTTTCATTGTAGCAACAGTATAAAAAACACTTTTATTTATCTCAAGACACATTTCAGTATCAAGTATGAACAGGAGTCTCCTAACTATGACGTTTGTTTCTTACCTTCTGCGTCTGGAGGGTACACTCCTTGCGCAGAATCTCACAGTCTCTGATCTTGGACTTGATGAAGTCTTGCTTTGATGCAGACAGGAAGAGGCCTTTGGGATCTACAGGTCCGATGACGTCATACCAGATGGGGCTGCCCTCCCGGTCATAACCACACATCCCTCCTGACAGGTACTTCTCTATCACCTGCACACAGCAGTCATTTTAAAGTTTACAATGCTTGGATATTTGTGAAGAAAGACAACTCGTGACACATTTATTTCAAGACAAATATTCCATACGTTTCCATTATGTACAATTCATCTGCAGTAGGTTATGTTTCAAAGGGTTTTTTTACCTCTGGTGGACGCCACTCTGTGGTAATTGTGTCAACTTTCATGTGTTTCCTGAACTCCACATGCTGAAAGAAAATACAGAAGCATGTTAAGTTGTGCAAAATGTTGTAATAAACAGTAGGAGGATTAAGTTAAGTATATAGCCTAACTTCCTTGTAGACAGCTTGGACAGTTGCAGATCTGCCCCTGCACAGTGCACTGATTTAAATGGCTTAGGAGCTTTCAGACAGTAAGGTGATGTCACACCTGACAGTCAGCATGAAGGGGATCAGTCGTGTACTGCTGTGTACACTCACTGCAGTAAACACATGGGAAGGAGATCTTGTAAATGTTTCCAATGCCATTAAATATCTAGATGTGAATATTTGTATCAAGTCTGGTTGATAGATTAAGAAGTAAGGGATCATTAGAAGCCCAAAATAATTTTAGCAGCAACACGTGAATGTATAACCAAGGTGTTTGTGATGAAGGTGTATTTCAGATGCTTTGTAAGCAGTTATTAGTTTGATGACTTCTGCATCAACAAGTTAAACTACCAAAGAGCAAAATGGATATTTTACTACCCATCTCCCCCTGAAATGTACATTTTATCCAGATGAGATAAAGTAGAATAAATTAGCCAAGCATAGAACATCTGAAGGGCAAGATACGTTTCATTGAAGTACAAACAAGAGCAAGAGAGTTATTTGAGTTCTTAGGTGGATGGAAGCAAGACTTAAAATGAGTACTTATGGAAGCAGCTAACCATAACAACTCTGACAGATTATACATCCCCTGTGTTGTGTGTGTTTATCTGCTCCCTAGTGGACAAGAAAAAGCAAAATGTAGCTTTCAGTTAGCTATCTTCTGTCTCCTTAAGTTCTCATTTAATCTCTTTTATCCATATCTTATCTCCTCAGGCC
The DNA here is from genome assembly GCA_020745685.1 of Tautogolabrus adspersus. NCBI lineage: Eukaryota > Metazoa > Chordata > Actinopteri > Labriformes > Labridae > Tautogolabrus > Tautogolabrus adspersus. The sequence goes on from CM036534.1 coordinate 21,161,661, forward strand.
GCTGTGATGACTCCCCGTAGTGAACCGATACCACACAGCTCGGCTCTAATCAGCAGCCGCCCCTGAGCTGAACAGTCTGTGCCGGAGCTAATTGAACTTTCACAACCCAAGTTCACTGAAACAGAAGGCGTTGTGGTTGTCTCTCAGTCAGTTGTGATTGTGAATGAGTTGAGCTTTCCTACAAGAGAACGACTGAAGCTGACACTAATAATTGTCCTGTTTAACCAAACAGAGAAGCTTAATATGTTACCTTTCGCACCATGGCCTCAGACTTCTGGACATTGAAGTTTCTGGCTGCAAAAGAGTAAGAAAATTAAAGGACGATGGTGTTAAATATCAAATGTTAATGATCTTTCGTCAGAGAGGGATATCAGAGAACCACACTAGATTTACTGTTCTAGTATATTCTTCCCTAATCTACAACTTCTTTTGTAACAAAAGCAAGCCATGTTTATTCATAAAACACATTTTAAAACATGTTAGAGCGCCTTACAGGGGAAAAGGAAGAATTGGATGAAAACAAAAGAAGAGAAAAAGTAAATAAAAAAGAGTTTGAAATGTAGAAACTACAATACTAAAGATGTGCAGTTAAGTAACCGCTAAATGAAACAAGCAGGATCCGTTTTGTAATGTTTTTAAAGATGACTTCTGTGGTAACAAAATGAATCAAATGAAAAAATATCTGTGTTTTTAAGTGTATGTGAATGTGTATAAGACAAGTTAGTCAATAAAATGGCAAATCTAAGTCCTTTCAAAAAGCTGTAAGGAGGCTAATCATTCACTGAGTAATATTAGTAAAGAGTAGGAGCTGTTGGAAATATCATACGTACATGATCTGACAACTCATTCTGCATGACCTCATACCTAAATCTGCTTAATGGATTAAATCCCTGAAACACTTTAACCAAACAATTAAGAGAAAGATTAGGAGGGAGCACAACACACCTTTAAGCTCTCCTGTCTTATTGTTTTATCTGTTAGAGAGTCTGACGATCCATGTTTCAAACATAGACTGTACACAAAAGTGGATGTAGCCACCATTGCACTAGGCCTCCAGTTTAGCATGTACGCTGTTGCCACTTTGGTTTCTAAGAGCCAGGAGTAACCGTATTTACAGTGTTGGATAGGGAAGGTTAAGTTCAGCGGCTCAGATGAGCTGAGGTGACACTCTTAAGAAAGCTAGCAGCATCAACATGTCACTCAAAGCGTCCACACACCTTCACTTTACATTTATTTGAGCCTAAATGTGACTAGAAAGTTCTGTTTTCGTAAATAGGGATAAAAGCAACATAGATCAAAACATTTATTTTAAATACTGCTGTAAAGCTGCCATTTTGATATCGGGCTCCATGGGGGGTTGACTTGCTTTTGCAATCAGCCTCAAATGGCCATTACAGCAACTGCAGCTTTGACACTTTGGACGTTGCAACTTGGTTTCAAGAGGGGTATTTTTTCCAAATAGAAAGATTCTAATTCATGATATAAAATTCTTAGAACTAACGTGAACCACCACCATTGGAAGCTATCGGCAAATTAACGTCAACAAAGACCCTCTGGGAATAAACTTGAATAACACTCAAGACACACGGTCTACTGTCTTATACTCTGACTGAAGTTAGAGTTGCTGCCATGAGGTGAGAATTAGTCCAACTCTGGATTACAATCACCGTGTCTAAGGCCACAGTTTGGTATGCTCACTGGGGAGTTAGGATGAGGGTACAAAGGGAGTTACAATCACAAAGCAGGTTTTAGAAAATGACCAGGCCTTATGTTGTGATCCGATTACCCCACACCCATGAATGATTACAGCTCCTTTGTAATTTAAGACCCTTTAACTATTATTTACACACACAGAGCCCTGAAAGAGGACAATGTTTTCAGAAGTTTCTGGAGAGAGGCGTTTCCCAATCTTGAATTTCTAAAGTAGTGGGGGCACGATCACGATGTTACCATTCGTGACTCTTCTTGATGGAGTTTAATTCTGTTACGACCCAAGTTTTTTTTTCCAATATAAAAATGCTGCGACCATCACTTTTTCAGCATGTGCCGAATCCAAAAGTGAGGTGAAAAAAAACTGTTTTATTAGACAAAAGGTGCGGAACTGACGGTTTTTGTTTCTAAATTGAGGGTTCTTCCTTACGATACTGCAATGACATTATCTTGCGCTGTGATAAAGGTGCATGGTAAGAGGTAAGCCGTTAGATTATCTAATGACATTCAAAGATATCACCCTTTACACTGGGGTGTATATCTCGCACAACACTTGGCGAGAACTCTTGGCCAGTTTTTATGATCCAACCTGTGTCCTTAGAGGGAAAACGTGCCCTTTGTAACCATGAAGAGCCGTCCATACAATTCAAGTCAGTTGTAAATAAAAACATTTTTTTAGCTAACACTGCTTCAATTCCTTAATATATCTGTAGATTTGATTGAGTGACTAAAACTTTGCTTCAGAAGAGCCTTGAAGAGGCTGCTGTTACAAAGGTCTATTTGGCTGAACTCTGATACAATATGCAGACTGCAGTGTAACACTACAGTACTGCTGATAATGCCAGTACAGAGTCTTACATCACATCGATGTCACGTACACTTGTTCCTTTATCTCTAAAGGTAGAGTTTCTCAGAGATACATTCTAAGAGTGAGAGTCATCTTTGGGGCGGGTGTAGAAAACATGTGTTTAGCTGCTTCTGCTAAGAAGAGGATGAGGGTTATTGGCCTCCAGTACAAAGCATCTTCTGTCATATGAGAGGAGCACACTCTAACTGGATCAGTCACACTTGCAGCACATCCTGTTTAATTCAAGCCACAAACTGAAGGTCATACACTGTAATAGTTTATACTTAGGGTGACTCCGTATGTGCAATATCTGAACTTGCAAAACCCTGCCTGACTTCATCATACATACTGTGATGTGTTCAGTGTCATCATGTAAGCTGCGCAAGGGCACAAGATTGTTTTGCTAAATAGGCTACTTACACAGGCACAGAGAGCAATGTTAACCGTCAAAATCCTTGTACGTTTACACAAACCTGGTCAACAAAGCAGATTCTGATTCTTAAGTTTGCAGTTTTAAATAAAAGCTCTCATTGGCCTCCCTGGAACAAAGTCAGTGAGTCTGCTGGAAAACTGAAGAAGTCAGGACAATCGGATCCAGACTAACTTCAGTTTTCTTCCCCCTGTATTTACTCTTAATTCTGCACTGCTGTTTTAAAAGCTGCATTTGATGGACAAAAAAAAAAGTCTTTATTCTCTCTTGAATGAGACATCAACTGCTCGAAAGACCTCAACTGCAAATGGTTTCAGAGCCAAAAAAGGACCCTCTTTTTATCACAAATTCTGCGAATATAATTTCATTTCATTTACAATCAGGCACATTTTATTCCTAGACTCCAAACAATGTCTTTTCATCAAATAAATGATCATTCACCTTCGCTGCCACTCTGAATGAATGATAAGAAACTATTTTGGGAGGAAACTCGAAGGAGCCCAGTACAGCAACAGGATCACAGTCGAAGAGTGTCTCCTGGCAGAATGGTTGTTGTCCATTGTAGTGCGCCTTTAATGCGATTAGCCTGGATTAGCCTGATACACAGAGTGCAAGACCTCTGCTGCACATCTAATCAGCACAAGGCCTACTTTAATCAATGCTCCCCGTTCCCTCCAGTGCCTGAATGCAGAACCAAAACCAGAGTTTCTGCAGGATTCAGGAAGGATCATGTACGCCTTCTGAAGTCCTTTTCTCATTAGATGCAATTCATTGTTGGGGTTCATAGTTCTTTCCAAACCAGGACAATATGACCTAACATTATTGTTTATACTATCACATTTTGTGATGATGAATTCCCATACGTTTATTTGATTTGTTAGACAAATATAGTATACGTATAATAAAGTGATCAGCTCCCGTACTACTCCAGCTAAGAGTGAGGAGTTTTATGGTAGACTAGTGACAGAGATGAAGGGTGAAGTGATTCCCCTTCCAAGCTAACATTCCCTCTAATAGCATTTGCATTGATTACATTTTCATAACATTCCTTTAAGTAGAGTTATTCTGTCAAAATGATTCATGGTAATCTACTTGTTCATTTCAATCTGAACATCCTGTCATTCATTGGATAAACATATTTTTCAAAGTTAGCATGTTTATTTGTGAAATGTAGGCTAATTGACTTTAATTATTCTAATACTTGAACAAGTTCAGACTACAAGTTCAAGGTGATGTTCATTCTTTTTTCGGTCATACATGTAGTCAGAGCATGCTTTAGCCACACTACATCTAAGAGGGAAAGTGTCTTTTTGTACTGCAATTCTCTAAATCTTAGTGATATTAAAACAGATGTGTTTGAATGACTCACTGAGTATAACAGTAGGTGTTCATTATTGATTCAGACAATTCTTCTTTCTATAATATGACAACAATGAGTTTCTCACTTGCAAACATTTCTGCCGACAGAAGGCAGGAGAGAAAGTATTTCTGATTTTTTACATTAAAATGTCTCTGAATGATTTTTAAGGAATATTTTGAGGAAACTGAACTGAGGACTTGTTTGAAACTTTTCCTGAAAACACTTCCTCATCCAATGCAAATAAATTCAGTATCTTGGATTGGGACCCATTTAGGATGACAAAAAGTCATCTTGTCTTGCTTAGCTCCTTCTGAGTGATTTGTCACAGAGCAGGCTTTGGTTAGTTGTTTGTGTTCACACTTTTAAACCATGTGAGTCTCTTTCTCAACCATTGTGCACAGGGCTGCTTAAATTAGTTGCCACATGTCCTTTCTGGTAATAAACCACAGCAACTTCTGCTTATTGCACAAGTACAACGGCACCACCACATTTTTCACATTGGAATCAAATTATTATCGGCAAATTATCACTAATTAAGCATGAACATGGTGAATAATTGGAAAGGTTTAGCTTTTTCTGCAGGATGACCTGTGTGGTCACGGAAAAGGCAACTCACCTCTCAGCCAACGTAACAAGAAGTGGTCATTCTGGGCAGGAAGTTGGGGAAGAATATCTTGTATCCTCTCTCGAAACTGTAGCCAGAGGAAAAAGAAACAGAAATGATCGACTTGCAAGTGAGGCAAGAAAAGGATTCGATACTGATAAAAGACATTCAGGAATATGTTTAACTACATTTTCTAGTTCCAGTTATTATTATTGCGGTAAACAACAGACTTGACATACAGTGTTTTTCTTTGTGTAAGCATATTTAGTTCCCCTTATTTCAGAGGATGAGCAGGCCATATTTCCAGATGCTGGTGAAACATATGACACCGTGACTAATTATTTTACACGCTTTAAATATTCAACAACGGATGAATTTAGAAATGTTTTGCATACTGATTAAAACAGTCATCAAGACAACCCACGTGAGACAGGACACTTAAGGTTTTATCTACAGTACACAACCAAAAACACGAGGACCCTTGGGAACTAAACCGTGTTTTTTGTGGTAAATTGTTTGGCTTAAAAATAAAAGAAAATGTGGGTTAACAGTTATCCTAAGATCAATTTCTCATGGATGATTTCATTTTCTTAGAAGTTTTCCTTCAATACAGGGTTGCACAGTGACGACTCCTTGGATGTTTGTTGACACTAAACTTGGAAAGTACTGCTCTGAGAATGGCAGCATTGTCCGGTTTAAAACAGGAAAGTTGGAAGCACTATTCTCATAGAAATTGGGTCATAATTGGACCATGAAAGTCTGCACCTGACCATGAAAAACAATGTGAGCTGTGTGTCCACTTACTTTGGGCCAAATGGTGTGATTCAACGTAGGGCCTCAACTTACTAAGGAACTTTAGTATGACAACAAATCACAGCAAAATGACTATTTATGACATTATATAAAGACAATGATGTGGACGTAAATGAAGGCACTATAAAGTGAAGAAAAACAATGTCTTATATTACAGCTTTTCTCATGAAAATTCAATAATTGAAACTGATGCCTTCACTGATCAATTCTTAAGACCTGATCTGTGTGTTGTAGTGCACTAACACTGATAATGTAGCATATAGTTACAGTGATAGAAAAACTGAGACTAAGGTGATTCTGTATTTACATAAAACAAGGGGACTATAATGACCCGAGCATAGTTGAAACAATAAATATTTGCTTAGAAACCCAATGTTATGAAAATGTAGCATCTTCTTATGGGCAAAATATTTAGAGCTTAGACACCTTTTCTCTTTTATCACATCAGTAACTGTAATATCTTTGGGTCGGCTGTTTACTAGACATTAAAGGTTTTTTGTGTGTGTTTTTTACTGTTTTTCTCACACCTTCTCAGTGGAAATCACCCTGCTCGATTGTACTGATTTCTAAGGGAAAACCCTTTACAGGACTTGAACTACTGTAATAATGCTGTAACATGTCTTTTTGAATCAGCTATAAATCACTGATGGTGCTAATAAATCAAGCAAACACTGGCTGGTTCAAGCTTTTTCAATGTCAGCCTTTTGCCACTTCTCTTTGTTATAACAGGAACTTGGTCAGACATAACAGGCTGTCTAAAGTGAACACCACAAGCTCTGGTAAATCTAGCAAACAATTACAACTCTTTTTTTCTTCACACTCTCTCCACAAAATGATTGAACCAGTTCATTGAGAAAATATGAAAAGGACAACATCACATGTTGCATCCCCATGCACATTCAACACTTCAACTCAGATATTTACTTAGACAAACTAAAAGTTGAGTTTATGAAAAGAAAAATACAAGCAGTGAACACAACACTTTAAGGAGGAAAAGTTCAAGTATTTACTGCACAGAATGGATTACATAGGCCTATATACAAATATAAACAGATATGTATTGGTCCTGTGTTGTTATAGCAAAAAACAGCAGAATCCTGAAACCTTAATATTTAATGTCATATTATATTTGTACTACTTTTATGACAAATCAAAGCAAGTCTATAACCTCTATTTGGTTGTATGAATAAAATCATGCAATAAGTAATTATTTCGTTCATCATGATTAGAACAGACTATTTAATACGCTAGCATTGGTCTGAATATAGAAATTAAATTAGGCTGTCAAGTATAGTGAAGTAGGCTATTAAGTGCATCAATGAACATACTCAAATAAAGTACTAGTTCCTCAGAAATATATATGGTGAATGTTACACCAGTGGTCAAACATTGTTAGGCTATTAGTTAAAATAGCCATTTTACAGAGTTCTTCTGTAAAACAATCAAAAATGATTCACAATTGCCTACATTTAGCTAATCGGTGTCTTTTAGACGACGGGTTTTTACGGATTAGCCTGTGTAACAGTTAGGGGGATGGCAAGAAAGAGATTTAAGGGATACGGAAGTAGCCTGAAAGAGTATTTATATGATCGTAGTCTCAGTTACCTGCTCCAGTGTTTCTGCCTGTTTAGGGCTCAGGTCTCCCACTCTCCCACTCATTTCTGCGACCAGGAGATATTCACACGCTGTAGACGGAGCCGCTTTCAGTAGAATGAACAGACAGGGAAACAGCACCGTCACTTTTAACCGTGACAGGCGGGACGTCTCCTCGTGATGCTCATTCACCTTACTGCTGCTGTCCCCCGTTCTCCTCACTGCCAACTGCCTGCAGGTGGAAAAACTGCCATAGGATGAAAAATGTAAACACAAGAGGCCTGTCAACGATATCGTCCAACCAGCTGACTCGGCCAAAGATAGGAAAACAGGTAAGAGGATTACTCGTCACAAAAAGGCGGAACCATAGAAACAGAAAGGTCCCGCTTCCTCTCCAAAAAGCTTCTCTGTGTATTTGAAAATGTAACCAATAGGCTTCTTTTGACCTCATCAGGGTACAGTTTCAATAATGATTTATAAAGTGAAAACACGATACAATTTAAACAGCTGGTCATCTAAAAAACAAAAAAATGTTTTTTAATCAACTCTTACTAAATAGACTAGGTCTAATTCAACTTAAAGGTTGGCCTCCTTTACTTTAGTATTTTGCTTTTATTGCAAGGGTACTTTTAATCCCCTACATCTCAAATGGAAATATTGGACTTTACACGTACCATATTTGGCTTTTTGTCCTTCCTGTTGAGTGAAAACCCAAGTGAGACATTATCATGACATGGTGATTTTTAATTTTAATATTTGGCCTATAATTAACTAAAACATAAATTCTAAAATGGGAAAGGAATAATCTCCTAATTTTTAAACTTCATAAACTATTGAAACTAATTTCCCCTCATATAATAACCTCTCCAGATTAAATTAATTATTTGCAAATGCTTGATTAAATAAGTCTTTCAGAAGAAATTTTAACTTAGCCTACTTACTCTTCATTACTTAATTTTATTTTGTCTTTGAAAATGTTGTATGATCAATCTCATCTGATGAGACAATAGACAATCTTTGTTGTTAATCCGAACATCTCATACATTTATTTTTCATAAACTACCAGGCTAACCTCAAGGTTCAATACAATACAACAATAATAATGCCACATAATAAGAGACAAAGTTACATAATTTGTGTCAAATTTAAATTTGACACAAATTATGTAACTTTGTCTCAATGAGCAAGCGGAAAGAGCAGCAGGCACATTTTCTTTTTTTTCGCTCACCCGATAAATTGTAACTGTTAACTAATATTAATTAGTCTCCATGTCAACAGAAATGAAATAGTCTGAAAGTACCTGTCCAGTTGACAGATGATCTGCGTCAACGATAAAAAATACATAAATAAGATCTGCGTCAACGCTCAATCGAATAAGGAAGTACAGGGCATTAATATCTCAGTTCGTTACTTTCTTCTTTGGTTGTACAAGATAAACGTTCACCGTATTTCACGCAGATTTTATTTTTTAGTAGCGGGACAGTACAAAGTCAGCTGACACAAATGAAGTAGTACATTGTAATATTACCTATGATTATTACGAATGCCCCCGAAGGTCCATAGTCCTTACCGGTTTGCGTTAAAGAAATTAACAGTCTTGTGAACAAGATAATAATCCTTTGTCTTGTTCCGGTCACAGCCGGAAGTTGCCTCTCTTGTTTACATTCTTTGACGAATCTAGCTAACTGGCGAACAAAACGCTAGCAGCTCTTCTAACATGACTGGGAACAGTTGATTAATTTTGCGAATAACAGTACAAGCTGTATTTTTTCTCTGTTGTCTTCCGGGCCATGGCTTCAACTCAAAGCGGATGCTGTCTCTGGGTAACGTTACTTCTTCTCTTGCTTCTACGGTGTCCCGGGTTGATGGTCGCCGCGGAGCAGGTTGCTGTGGTGGAGGTTTTCCTTGATCAGCGGCCCGGTGTCAGCGCTCTGCTCGAGGGGGAGGTGGTGGAGTCTAGCGGGGGTAGCAAGAATACTGAGCTCCAGGACGACGACCAAGAGGAGCTGGAGGGAGAGCTGGTCCTGGTGAGTGTGTCACATGGAGGCAACGTTAGCTAATATTAGATTAATACTGGGCGAGTGATTTTCTGTACCTCTGATAATCTAACAAAATGTGAAAACAGGGAGATTTGAGACCACACAGATGGCTGTAAATGTTGTCATAAACAGCTATTTTGGATTAGCAACATGATAATTTCGTTGGTCTGCTGAGATGCTTTAAGCATCAATGTTTGTTTACATCATGGCCATTCAGTTTTTAAGGGTTTTGAGAGAGATGTTACGTCTGCCACTATACAATTAACAACCCTGGAGTAGAACCATTTAGCCCGATTTATTTCCTCAGTTTCAGGATGAGAAGACTCAGGTGAGAGGAGGAAACCAAAAGGATGACACCAAAGAGCAGGAGCCATGGATCGGGCTGGTGCCTGTGGAGATTGATGACAACAAAGCCTCCACAGGAAACCAAGAGTCCTTTGCTGATGCAATGGTTAATAAAGTAAGACAATCAATACAATCCATATCTGTATCAAATTAAGTTGTCACTGGCGCCAATAGGCTACCTATATGCCCTAACCTATATGTGGGTTATCTCTGCCCAAGATGAAGAGAGCCTTGGTCCTTGGGGCGTCTGCACTCATTATACTGGCTCTCAACCAAAACACTGTCAGTGAGGTAAATCTGAACTTCAGCTCAACCTGGACACCTTTTCTTTTTCTATCATGATGTTCTGAAACCAAATAAGTCAGCACAGTCTCTGAGTGATACTTAAAATCAAAAAATTGACTCCATTCTTTTGTAGATGGATCTGTCTCAGGTGCTGTCCAAGCCCATCATTGTGATCCAGACTTCTGAAAATGTCACAAAGCTGATTGGAGCTCTGCTCAGGTAAAGAACACCTTTTCCTTTTTTTTTTTTTTCAGAAACTACCAAAATGGAAACAGGCTCTTTCAAAAGCACCTTTCCACTCATATCAACACAAAAAAAAAGAAGATTTTACATCTTTAATATGATAAGTTAATATATCATGCCACATGAGGACCTTCATTTACAAAAGTTTCCTCTCTCTACAGGGGTCTTCAAGCGACAGCAAAAATCACCTACAGGACAATCTTACAGGACAACCTGGTGAGCACCTCAGTCTATCAGCTGTCAGTGTGTTTCTGAGTTATTAGCCCCCTCTAGTGGTGAGTGAACCGATGACAGACTGAGCTGACAGCGAATGCTGCTGTGTGTTCGGGCAGGGAGCCACGCTCACGCTGTGGTCCAGCTGCGGGCGATCGAGAGGAGGTCGATACGGAGAGTGGCAGGGGGTCATATGCACGGGGGAGACCAACTCCCAGGTCCAGGTGGGGGAGCAGAACAAACACCAACAGCACTGTTAACATGCTTTCTAACAGTTCATGTAGGACAGTGATTCTACAGTTCTTATAGTCTTTGGATGAACTATACTTTTGTGCCTGTAGTTCTCTTGTGGATTCATCCAGTATTTATTGCAGCACTACTTGAGTACATTGTTTATATGGAATTAAAATGCTACTGAGTTTAGTGTATCACTAATCTTGTCTTGTTACACACTAATAAACAGAAAGTTTTTAAATAAACCGTGATAACAGAGAATGTTTCTCTGCTCGTGTGGGTAGAAATACCTGCAGCAGCTGTGGGACACGGTCCTGCTGGTGGCTCTGATCCTAAGCACTGGAGTCATTGTCCAGGCTCGATGGCAGTACCAGGACCAGCAGCTCCACGATGACCTGCAGGTGAACTATGTTATGACTTTAGAAAGTGGTGGTGGTGGTGGTGGTGGTCACAAATTATACATTTTATAAATGCTACACATTCAAAAAACAGTGTGTCCTTGAAGTATTGCACATTGCAGTCTTTAGGTAACACACATTCTGTGATGTTCTGGTGGGTTTTTTTTATCAGCTCCTCCCAAAACAGGACGTCCTTAAAAGAATGTCGTCACTTAAAACGAAAACTTATTGTCAGCCAAAGCGTTGGTGTGACCCGACCCAGCCTGCAGAGACGGACAACTGTGCAGTGTGTCTGGAGCCATTCAACAACAACCAGGTGAGCCAACAATCTCACAACTCCAGAGTTTAAATCCCGTATTTAATGTCTCCCTGTTGAAATCCACGAAGGCGAGGTGGGTAGTGGAATAAAATCAAAACAGATGATTCAGCAGTGATACGATGTAAACTTTTGTCTCGTGTTGTTTTCTTCACATTAGTGTCTGCGAGTGTTGCCGTGTCTTCACGAGTACCACAGAGAGTGTGTGGACCCCTGGCTGCTGCTGCATCACACCTGTCCTCTGTGCAAACGCAGCATCCTCAGTGAGTTCAAGTCTCAGCGTCATGTTCATTTACACTACATTGAGTTTATGAAGATTTCTGAATAAAGAAATAACACCAGGCTCAAAGGTAGTCAGTTTAAAAAAAAAATATCACTGAAGGATCCAGTAATCCAAATTAGATCTTCTTCAGCCCTTCTTCTTTCTCCTCTAAGCACTAAAAAATTTAAACAAACTGAGACGCTGGGTAACTCCCTCATCTTTCCCCTTTTCTTATCCTTATTCTTACAGTAAATGTGAGGCTTTTATGTTGAAAAACAACCTTCAAAGGTGGCTAAGAAATGATGCTGTGAACCTGTTAACATGAAACTCAATACAGGTCCAAATTAAGGAGCAAGGGCGACAGAGCTTTTTCAGTTGTGGCTCCTAACTTATGGAATGCTTTACCCCTCCACATCAGAGCAGCTGAAACTCTGGAGCATTTTAAATCACTTTTAAAGACCCACCTCTTCTCACTGGCCTTCGACTCACCCTGACACCCTGACATCTTATTTTCATCTTTTAGTATAGCTTTTATTTGTTTTACCTTATCTTAGTAGTTGTTCTTACACCCTGATATGTTATTTTTATCTTTTAGTATAACTTGTATTTGTTTTACCTTAGTAATTGTTCTTATTGCCCTTTCTTATTGTTAATGTTGATGATTTATGCTGTTTTTATCTATATTGCTAGCACTTGACTCTATGTATGTTGTGCAGCACTTTGGGCAACTAAGGTTGTTTTTAAATGTGCTATATAAATAAATTTTGAGTTGAGTTGAGTACTGTGACCATGTGGAAGGCGTTTATCAGTTTCCAAAACTCAGACAGGAAAAAAAAGAATAGTACAGGAGCAGTACAGATAATCTTTTCCTCCTCTGTCTGTATGCTTAGAAAGCATGGTTTCTTTTCTATTTCGGGGAATAGAATGACTTAGCTTCAGTTGATACTCCCTGTTTTACACTTTGTTATGTAACACTAATGTACAGTTAGTCATGCAAATAGATCCATCATAGGTAGTTGTTAAAGAATGTAAGGTTCATTTATATGGGATGCACATGAGCAGTAGCATTATTAGACATCTGTAAAAAAAGTTTCTGCAGGGAACTCTTATTTATCAATGAATCAACATATTCAAAACACATCAGTCGCGGAAGAACAGTTCATTCAGTTTCATTCCTCAGTCACTCTGATTAATCCTGAATCTATTTAGAGGGTTGTTATTTAAGCTTACATGTTGTTTGTTTTCTCTCTGCCCTCTTTAGGCAGCGTCTGCAAAGACAGTTAACGATCGCCCCACTTAGGACTCTTGCAGCAGCGAAAGCTGTTCACATCTCCTCTCTTCCTCGGTGTCACTCCAGTAGCCTTCTTTTTTTTTGACCTCAGTGATGGACCCTCGGAGCAGAAACACAAACTCCTCAGCAGCTGGCCGGCCATCTGGACTGTAGAGCAGTCTGATTCTGACGTCTGACAGACATGCGTAGTAGTATAAAACAAGTACTGTAGTGGTACTGTTGTGTGTGAACAGTACTTCTTCTTGGGATCATGTTACTGTACAATAGTTGATATATGTGTTTTGTCTGGCTGATCTTCAGCAGTGAAGATGTGACTCATGAAGGTGTTTGTGCTCTATGTGACTCTTCATATAGAAATCTTGAGCTCGGAGTTTGTATGAACAGCGGAGCTACAATATGTTTGGCTTTAAGCGGTGAACACTCATAACCCTGAGCAAGTATTTGAAATCAGTTGTTTCTGCATGAACATGTAAAGCTTTGGTTTTAAATATGACAGATTACCAGGCCAGTTTAAACGTCACTTTAGGTCCAAATGATGTCAAAAACCACTTCAAAGTGGACGAAGAGTTGAAACGTGAAAGATCTGGTGTCCAGCTCGTGCTAAGCTTTTCAATGTCAGTCGTACAGGTTGTGTAGTTGTCCAGAAGTTAAGTGTGCTAACGTCGGAGCAGATGGTTAAAGCGTTTGCATGTCCTAAATATGCCTTATGACTAAACCCCAAACCATGAACTTCATTCTTCATTAACTCTTTAAACTTGAATCAGTTACAGTATGTTACAGTAAAAGTAGCTATTGTGCTTTCATTTGAAACGCTGTGATAGTGTTTAACATGTAGGTTGGTTAATGTTTTTGTAGAGTCTGTGGCCATAACCGAGTGTGATTCTTACCCTTTTTTTTGAATGTTTTTATTCAATCTAATGATCTTTACATTCATCATGCCTCTTAGCCCCCTGCTGACATACGGCTGCACAGGTAATCCTGATAACCACACTAGCAATGTTGACTCTATACACACCATCATTTTCTGCTGCAGTAATAGTTTTTGTCAAGAATGGCATCGTCTTCATTTCATGACTTTTTTCCAATCTAAGAATGTCAGACATTTTCTTTTGGGGGGTGGGGGTGGGGCACTCACTTCTTTGTTAATAGAAGATCGATACCACTCAGATGACTCGACAGAAAATATGAAGTTACACCAGCAGCTGGTTTTAACAGCTAAGCATGAAGGCTGCAACAGTTAGACTACCCTTAAAGGTCCCAATGTGTGACAACCAGTACCTCAAAAGTGTGATAACTATTGAGAGATTTAATTTAAACGAAACCTAACCACTAAAAAAAAAAGACAGTTTGTGGATTTTTGGTCTGCGACATCCTAGCATCTGTGCTTACAGTGGCAACAGACCTCCTCTATAACTTACTTTTTCACATCTCTGATTACACAAATGAGATATAAGAAGATGGAGCAGCTGGTTCAGCCTGCTTCCAGACATTATGCTAATACACAGCCTGCTTTGAGACTGGAATGTGAGTGGTATGAACCGTCTGAACATCCAGAAAACCTTTTTGTTTTTTTAAGTTTCAAACTATTTAAAGATTTGTATACAAAAAAGTTCAAGCTATTTAATAAACAAACAGTATACTGTGCGGTCGTGTTCTGAAACATCTCCAACAATTCTATTAATTCTCATCAGAAAGGACTCAAACTTGAAAGATGTCAAAACATATTGTTTTTAATTTGTTTTTGTTTTTTTTGCATTGTCAACTCCAAAAGGCAACTCCAAGTGCTTCTTTTGTTACAAAATGCTCTGATAGATGTGTTCTCTTCATAGAAAATAGTGTGTGTGTGTGGTTACATGTAGGAGGAAGGCTTCCCACAGCTCGACCCCTCCTCTACAGCACGTGCTTCCAAACACAAACACAACAGCATCATCAATATGAGATGGTCATATTTCCCCTTTTAGATTTCTTTGTTTGTTTTTTTGAACAAGGCTGATGGATGGTGGATGACATCACTTGCGTGCACTTGAAGGTCACATGCAAGGCAGCCTTCACACAAGCTTCAAGGACAGGGTGAGTGGAGAGAGCGTTACACAGAGTTGATCTCCAGGTCAGTAATTGTTCTTCCAGCTACAGAAGCGACCGCAGTCTCTGTTACAACCGCTGGATTTCTCTTCCATTTATTCCTATGTGTATATTTGATGATGATGATGTCAAAGAAACTTCAGTGGATCACTTTGGATCTTGTTAATAAACTGATTTGTTACTTGGCAACTATAACGATCTTATTCTTTGTCCTCAGTCCTACTCAGGACTTGATTATTTCAATCTGCAATAAAAGAAAATCATTTGAGCTAAAGAGCTAAACATCATTTAGACTCAAACTGTAAAATATGTTCAAACTTCTGGGCAAGCTGCTGGCGACTTTTGATCACATAAGACCAAAATAAGTCAACAAACAGCTGCAACTTCTCTTTACCAACTGAAAACCTTCTGTTGCCTTTTCCTCAAGGAAAGACAGTGGCCTTGTGGCTTAAGTGTGGCTATGGGGACAAAACACTGGCACCAAATTCACAACCTTTAAACCACGATCAACAACTAAGCCCCAGTTTATCTTTCCCTTCACTAACTCGCCCCTCCCTCCGACCATCAGTCTGTTTGGATTGAGCAGCCGTCGGTCACACAGGTCAGGACGGGATCATGCCTTTGTTCCTCTTGCGGTCCGCCATGCTGCGCCGGTTGTGATTCGACACTCGGCTCTTGTTGGCCTCCTTCTTACGCCGGTCCAGGAATGTCTCCGTGGTTTGTCCTTGGCCTTTTGGCTGGCCAACCACATTACCGGGCCGCTCAGGTCGATACCTGAAAGGGAAAAAAAAAAAAGAGAGAGTTGCCTCAAAATGAGACATTGACCATTAAAAAAAAATCTTAGATGGAAACCTAAATGTCAGACTGAGACTGCATGGACGTTACCCTTTCCTGTGCTGCATGGCAGCTCTTCTAGCTTCAGCCCTCTCTCTCAGCAGGGCTGGGTCCTGCACAAACTGGTCCCTGTTGACATTGTTCTGAAAAATCAAACAGATTCTCATGTTATCACACAACCAGAAATGAAAAATGCATGAACATGAACATATTGTCACTCATAGCTAACTGGAATGTGTGAAACAATAATTGACTCATTTGTATGTGGTGCTTTCAGTAAGTGATACGTTGATACAATTTGGCATAATTCAAACTCTTCACATTAACGCTTGGAACGCTGAGTGGAGCCGGTACATTGAGAAAAGATCAAGAAACACAATTCATGGAGTTGTGATGCTCGTTATTAAAATGCTGCAGGTTAGTAGAAAATATAACTTTTACTAAGAGTAGTTTGATGTTACTTTTGAATGCATTGCTGTCTGTGTGGCAGCAGTGTGCCATCCAAATGGTCTGAATTTAAGTTACAATAATGCCGTCAAATTCGGCTGCAACAACGGTTAGAAACATTTCAGTTAATATTTTGTGGTCCAACCTTTTAGTTGAGCTTTCAAATGGATAAAAAAACAAATAATTCTATTAAGTAATGTTGGATCTGCTGTTTGGAGAGCTCTCAGTACCGGTATAGGCTCTTCCTCCTCTTCCTCCTCCTCCTCCTCTTGTTTGGTTCCTTTTCGGAGTACTTGTGGGACTGTGAAAGGTCTGCAGTAAAACACGATCACAAAGTTAAAAATATGCACGTTGGAGGACTTCAGTATCTGGAGCTCTTAGTGTCATAGCTCTGTGATTTACCTCCTGTTCAGTAAACTGTCTCCATCCAGGTCATTGGCTCCCACTTGGTTCATATCGTAGGTGTCGTCGTACTCGTCGTCATAGTCGTCCAGATCGTAGGCCTCTGCGCTTTCACCAGGCGCGATGACGATCTCATCAACCACCGTTTCATAGGATTGGTAACGTGCTTTCTGCTCTGCTATGTGCTGCTTGTCATTCAGCATCTCTCGAGCACTCTCACCTTTCCTGAAAGAGAAACAGCAGCAGGATTACACCTGACCTTAGAGGTATTTTTTAAAGACTTAGATGGCTTAAGAAAAAGAAGGTACATCAGAACATCCTGCTTGACTTTATTGTTATTTATCTGCTGCATGAGCTCACCTCCTGCCCTTCCAGATGCGGGACATGTCTATCTGGTCCCTGCGGAAGATGTCAAACTCGTCATCATCAAACACGTTGGATCTGACGCTCAAAACATCGGGAAGCTCCTCTTTCACCGGCCTGAAATGACAGGAAAGGACATGAGTCAAACACACTATCACAAGAAATGAGGTTTATGTAGGTTTTAGAATCATTACTTAAATGAAATCTCTTTTGGTCCATTGATGTTTTACTTGGTAACCTTTTAGTGGAACACCATTTAAAGTTGACCATCATTTAATGAGGTTTAAAAATGAGTCCTTGTTGGTAAAACTCTTGTGAATTTAAAAAAGTGCCACATGATGACTTGATAAAGTCACAAATGAATGAAGGAACAAAAATTGTTGCATTTTTTCCAGCTTCCCTAAAAGAGCCAAACCTTTTGCTGCTGCGGAGGATTGCAGCAGCATAAAAAAAAAGCAAAGAAAAGAAATACTAGCATGTCGTCATCAAACAACGTGGGGTCACCTTGGCATGGCTCGGTCCAGTTTGTCCAGGTTGGGGGCCAAGCGGTCCTCCAGGATGTTGTTGATGACCAGCTCAGAGTTGTAGTTGTACTCTTGTAAACAGGCCAGCAGAAAGCCTTCCCCCAGATCAGGCAGCAGGTCCCGGATACACGACAGCAGAGACTCCAGCTCGGCCTCGCTCACAGGACAAACCGCCCCCTGATCACGCATAGACCAAAAAATAACAAAGTGCATTTAGTCAAAGTAATTTCTCCATCTACTTTTTCTTCAAATGTGTATCATGTATTTTGGATTTCTAAAGTGCTTCTGAACCTAAAATATAGAATTTAAGTGTGAATACATTTTGTTTTATGATAGTTTGTATTGTGTTTAGATGTATCCTCTTTAAAGAACATTATGAAATGTGCTATACAAACACAGTTGAATTGAGTAACTTGAATCTTTTGATACATTATTTGGATTTTTATGCCTCATGTAATTTACTTGAAGTACCTTTCCATTTGTTTTGAAAAATCCACACAAACAAAGTTGTTCACTATATTCAGTTCTGAGCAACTAAAACTGAGGAAGATAAATACCTGTCGTACAAACCTCCTTTCTTTCTACACCTCTCTGATAAATATTGTAATTCTTTTCGTCTTAAACGTGTTTTCTCCTGGTTGGTTTTGGTTCCTCGGAACATAAACTATGTGAAGTGTTTTTGCTAAAGAACCCGTCATGGCTCATAGTTATTTGACGTTTGCTGCTTCCCCTTTTTCTGTTGGGTTCATGGAAATTTTAGTAACCATGACAACAGTTAGTTGATAACAAGATCCACAGGATATAAATTTGAATCTATTCTGATTTTAAAAAAAGATAAAAGAATATCCAAGATATTTTATAAATCAAACCATTCTTTCTAGTTTGAATTTTTCAAATAAGTGGAATTGATGCTAGCCTTCATCACGCATGATACTACACTGAATATTTTGTGTTTTGTTCTAAATAGAGCTCATTACCACCGAACTCACGTTGTTTCCTTTTCGGGGAACTTCCAACATGGCCTCTGCTCCCAACGGACTCTCCCGTCCTCCTTGCTCTGGGACCTTCTGAGGTTTAAAACCAGCTGAAGATGAAGCAGCAGCAGCACCGGCTGCTCCCTGATGGGCTGCTACAGATTTTTGATGAATGTGGCTCTGTGGTCTCTGTCGGCCCACACTGTCCCAGGCGCTCTCCACCCCTTGGAGCAGGTAGGACGTCCGGGTCTCATCACTGAGAGAGGCAGGAGGTCAAGGCTATGAAACGAGTAATCCAGTTTATACAAAAACTGGGCTTGAGGACAAAAAGGGAAGTAACAGATGACTAGTATATAACTGGCTAATATTTTTTTAAATTAAAGGCCCAAAGTATATTTTCCAAATCTGTCTTTATGGGCTTTGCTTGCTTAAACATCAATCAAACTGGTTTAGATCTGGGATAAGAAGACAAAGGATACATGACAGGGAGGGCCTGCTG
Source organism: Tautogolabrus adspersus (assembly GCA_020745685.1). Classification (NCBI taxonomy): domain Eukaryota; kingdom Metazoa; phylum Chordata; class Actinopteri; order Labriformes; family Labridae; genus Tautogolabrus; species Tautogolabrus adspersus. The sequence continues at coordinate 21,180,769 of CM036534.1, forward strand.
CAGGAGGCTGACGTCGTCTGCGATGGGAAACTGCTCATCGTAGTCAGACAAGAACCTGAACGAAAACAAAGAAGCAAAACAATCATTTAGACACATCATCATTATACTGCATGAGAAACGCAAAAAGAGAAAACACCAGATGTACTGTGAAATAACTTCAACAACCATTATGATAATCATAACAAACCCTTTGATCTCGATCAGTAGTTTTACCTTTTCTCAGGTAAAAAAGATGTGAAATGCTGTAGAAGCTCCTCTGCAAATGATAGTGTGTTTTCTCCTCTGCAAGGCAACAAATATCACCATTTATTAATGAACAAGTGACATTTCCCCAAGATGCATGTTGAGAGGGTTGAAGTCTCACCCCTCAAGGATGGGCTGCAGGCAGGTGTGATTCAGCAGCAGGTGAGTTGTCTCCACCATCTTTCGGCAGGAGTGGGACAACCTCTTCCATAGGTCCTCTTGTAGACTAAAAGGAAGGTTTGAGAGATTATTGAAAATCATCGTTATTTTATCTACTCAGTAAGTGGGAATAAATGTCAGCAGAAACTTACCTTTTGTCATCAAAGTTTCTCTTCCTCACTGCCTTCTCCAGGTCAGGCACGGCGGTCTCATAAAATGAGGTCAGTCTGCAGGTAGAGAAAACAATGTTGTCACAAGAGGATTTAAAATTTAAAAAAAGAAGGTGTGGCTGTGATACTGCAGGTTGACTCCATCTGTCTACCTGCTGAGGAAGCTGTGGGCGTGAAAGCTGGTGCAGGCGGCAGGGAAGATGTCTAGGAAGGCATGGATGGTGGTGGTGGAGTCACACAGGTACAGAACAGTATCTACAAGTTCCTAGGAAAGAAAAGAAGTGTTCAGTAGAACAGGAGAGATTCCATTACAGCGGATGGCAAAGAGTTAAAAGATTTCACTTTGGGTGACAAAGCGGTAAAAGGGTTTTCTCAGATTTTTCTTTCCTTTATCATCCATTAATAAAAATATTTTGTTGCATGTGCTCTGAACCTGTACCTGAGTCAACAATTCATACCTCTATTTGATTATGATTGTTGCCATAATAAAGCATCACTATGTTGACATAAGTTTATTAGGCCAACATGCAGTGGTAACCACAGGTGTGAGAGTGTGTGTGTGTGTGTGTGTGTGTGTGTGTGTGTGTGTGTGTGTGTGAGTGTTTGTCTGACCTGCTGGTTCATGGTCATAGCAGTGGGCTGCTTGTGTGCGTTCAGTTTCATGGGCTCCATGGCTGCAGCTCCTTCACACTGGAGACCACATTTACTTAGGATGGTGTCGAACACCTGAAGGTGACAGGGAGGAAAGAGAGGAATCATTTAAAAAAACATATTTACAAATCAGTTTACCATGTTAATAATACAGCTGTAGATTTTTAATCCCACCTGTAACACAGTGGGCACCGTCTCATCCAGGTCACTGTAGTAGGAGGGCTGCTGGGTAAAGATGTTCTCTAAAAGGACGTCATTAGAAAGTGATTAAAAGGTGTCAAACACAGGGTACAAGAGATAAAAAAAGACTAGTCTTGCAAACAGAATATGAATCTTATAACATCCAAAAATGACCCACTGATGACAGAAATCAAAGCTCACCTATCATCTTATGCAGCAGCTGGCTGTTGCCTTTTCCAAAGAGCACACACAGATCCAGAATTTTGGGAATGTCAAACAGGAAGTTGTCATAGATAATTTCTCCAAACACAGTTGGGGTGATGAAGTTCTCCTGTGGAAGAGGAGCACAAAAACACACACACAGCACAACAGGAACAGTTTGTCATTGCTTTGGAGATGGGAGTGGCTTTGGCAGTGGTGTGCACTGTCATAACAGTTTACTAATCAAACTAGAACTGCTATTTCTAGAGGCTAGGCAGTGCTACTTCACTCTGTATTGATTATTTTCTGACCTTGGACTCTTTATGTGTAGCCATCCTGAGAAAGGTCAAGAAGACGGCCCTGTGGATGGAGCGCTGCATGTCGGCCATGGCCGGGGAGGAGGGCAGGCTGCTGAGGTCAAGGCCACGGGGAGCCTGATGCAGGTATGAGTCTAAGCATCTCTGCAGAGACTCATCGAACACAACCTGGTGGGGGAGACCGATTGGAGCAAATAAGAGAAGGAAAAGGAAATTGGCACCAAGAAAACACAATAAACTAGTTTTTCGAAAGATTGGTTAAATGCCAATTATTCCTCACCTGACACCAAAACTTGTCATGAGGCAGTCCAAGCAGCCACTCCAAGTCCTCTGTGATAAATTTGGCATGTTCAAGAAACTCCTCCACCTCAGCAGGAGAGCCGTCCTCAGGCGGGGACTTGTAAGGCACAAAACAACGCTCCTCCTTCCGAGCCGGGTGCTTAGGTGGAGTAGAAAACAAAGAGTGTTTGATCAACCAGTCCTCTTCAAGGACTAGAAATGATATCCGTAGAATATCAAACACTGCTGCTTGACTGTATTTATGTACAAAATGAGGTGAGATGACTCACCAGTGCAGGCAGTGTGTGTTCTTTTCCCAGAGGGCCGGGCTCGGTCACCTGCTGCTCATCCAGTGGCACTCGCGCACAGGCCATGACTTCTCACTCTCTGGTTTTCTCTAGAAAGTCATACCAACAAAAGGAAACATAAATTATAATAATTAATAAACATATTGCTTCTACATTAGTTATATTAAAGTGCTTCATTGTGACACTATAACTTTTGTTATAGTCACTAGTAGATCATTATTCCCTCCATTAAACAATGATTTACTTTATCAGTATACCTTTATATCAGCATTTCATCTATAAAGTGGTAACTACTTATTACTTTTCAAGTACTTTATTCATTGGTTTCTCAATGTAATATTAATGGAGCATGCTATATAGGACATATAAACCAATCAGCCAAAACATTCTGACCAATGACAGGTCAAGTGAATATCATTGATGATCTAAGAGTGCCTGCAAAGGTGTCAACGTGTGTAATATGTTTTGCAGCAAGTGAACATTTTGTCCTCAAAGTTGAAGTGTTGAAAACTGGAAAAAAATGGTCAAGGATAAGGATGTGAGCAACTCTGACAAGAGACACATTCATGGTTCGATAACTGGGTCAGATTTCCAACTCTGGTATGTGCTGACCACTGAAGACCAGCAATACCCCACAAGAGCTGCAAAGTGGTCACCACTGGGTCATGGCTCGTTTTACTTGAGCGGGGAGCGAAAGCTAGCCTGTGCTGAAAAAACCTTAATGCTAGTTCTGATGGAAAGGTGTCAGAACACACAGTACCTGGTCAGGGCTGTTTGTCAGCTAAAGGAAGACAACCTGCATAATATTGGGCAGGTGGTCGATGGTTGATCTTTGTGTAAAGCAGTGCATGCAGAGTGTAAAAAGAACACTAACTGAAACAGATGTTATCAACATTGCATTAACCTAAATGTTTTTATGTTTAAATGTATATCTGTTACAAATGTTGTGTTTTTTATATCTATGTAAAGTCATCCTACATCTGGTCTTTGTCATAATTTGGAGTTTTTGTATTTTTCTTCAACAGAAATAACTCGGTCCCACAAATAACTACCACTGCTGAACAGAAAAGTCACTTTATATGTTATAATGTGAATCTAAGTTACAGAAATGTGCTTAAAAACTACAAACATTGAAATGAAAAAAGGCAATACAATCCGATGTAGTTCTGTAGCTTTAAATGCCAACACCCCAAAATAAATATCTACCAAAAATACAAAGGAATGGATTGAATTATTCTCCATGTTATGAGCTACCTACACGTCAGCAACAAACTACCACTTTGGTAAAATAGGTTTTGTTTCTTATAACATATTAAATCAACGTAAAGAGACGAGGACTTCGTGTAGTAACCTGCTACAGTTGTCAGCTATTCAGGCTCACTGGGGATTTATTTGCTTAGCTAGCTAACTTCTGACTGTAAAAGCTTCATAGTCTGGTGACAGAACTTGCCAGCTCGTCGCTATTTACCAGTTTTTTTTGGAGCTGAGGGAGAAAATGAATGGAGAGGCTAACGATAAGGTAACGTGGCTAACCAGCCGGTGACTTTATAACCGTCCTCTGCGTCTCTTATGAAGTTAGAGTACAAATCATAATTTCATGATAACTCACCTCTTAATACGACTTTTTGTAACTCTTCAGGCCATCTCATCACAGTCGTCACGTCTTTATACAGTTTCAGTTTCCAAACGTTTTCTAATCACCTGTGCTGGACCAGGAAGTGACATGCTTGTTATTTTAGAACAGCGCATGTGCAGTAAAACTACATTTGAGTGTCTCTACCGCCCTCTGGTGGGCACCAGAGCGCGGCGTCACTGAGATTTCTCTTTCACCATCGCTTCATAGTGTTGTTGATGGACAGCAGTGATGGAAGTCTTCACATACTTTTCTAAGATAGATATATAAATGTGTCAGTATAAAATACTGAATTACAATTAAAACTGCCTAACTCCAAATGTGATATTGTATCACAGTATCATGTAGTAAACTTGTTCTCATATTCTGGGAAACATCATGCACAGATATTTACAAACAATGAAGCTCTTTCATTCAAACATCTAGATATATTTGACACATTTTGTATTTTGAGCACTAACATGTATTTTGTTCATATTATTGTATTTGGGTTTTTTATGTAAGTGTGTATATTTGTTTCCATTTTTTGTCCATTGATATTCAAAAAATCAGAAAGACAAATTAATGTACTTTATAAATCTACTCAGAAATATATCCTGTTTTTCGACATATAGATAAAATGTTTAGTACTGAACTTGGCAAAATGGCTCCTTAAACAGTGTGATAACTTACAATGACATATATCATCTTTTCAGAACAAAAACTTGTTAGACGGTTTCAAAGTTGCAGTTTGTCTGGGTGCAAGCCATTTAGGAGGTTTTTGTACACCGGGATATTAATGAATGAAATAGATTATTGTAGAGTACTGCAAAGGTATAGAGACAATTCACAATTGTACTTTTTGGGAAAACATAGTATTTGCTCATCAGTCAGTTACAGGACGCTACTCTTCCTTCAAGTTTCTGCTTTCAAAGCTCAACATACTAATGTCATAACTTGAGAGTCATCTAATAGTCTGGATGTAAACTATTATAAATGTGTACTGATTAAAATATTCATATCACAATTAAAAATCAAACTAAATCTGCATTCCATTTTGTAATTAATTGAAAAGCTCATAAACATGGACAGTATCATCAATGACCACACACGACACTCGATCTTCTTGGAAAAGGATGTTTTATAAAAAAAAACAGACTCCCATGACACACAGAGAAGGCTGAGGATGATTCCAATAACTTACAGTAGGTACATTTTTTCCTCAAAATGGGCAATACAAATTGTAACAGCAGATCCATAAGATATTGAAATCTCCAGACAATCAGTCATTGGTTGATTGATGATGATGAAAAAGACATGTTTGTTTCAATCAGTGCTTCTTCACTCATGAATCGGTTTTATCGTCTGAGTGCGAACAGGTTTTTTGTGTGAAAATGAAACAACGTTTAAAGTGTTATAACAGAGCAGAAGTTCTGTATATTAGCTCTGCTATAGAGGTACATGTGCAGTGAAACAAAGGTGTCTTCTGTCACGTGTCCCATGTGTTCAAACTAAAACAAACAAAAAGATACAAATCCTCTCTTCTATCATGGCTTTCAGTGTCACAGTAAACTGAACACTGTTTCTTGGTGTAAAGCATAAAATAAATATTTTATGGCTCAAACAACAATAAATAATCTCCATTTTATCATACACATCGAGCAGCAGTTATATCAGACCTCATGGTACTGGGGTTAATGGCTTTCCCAAAGCGTCTAGGTATAACAGAAAACGTAGATTTGTAAAGTCCGTCCATTAACATCTCACCATCAAGGCTTCCAGTTTTCTATCCCCAATAAATAATAACCTACTGTACAGCTTCCACGCTCATTTGAAACCAGGAGTAAAGTTTGTACTGACTTTCGACAGTTTGGAATTCTTAATATTGTAACAACAGTAAAATATCAGTAAATATGGATCAACAGAAACGTGCACTGATTCGTGGTGCACGCAGCAGCAGAAGGAATGAGGATATAATGGTGTGAACACTTGTTTCACTTGAACACATTTGTTACAGTTTGACTGTCATAGGACTGGTTCCACTTCATTTCAATAAACAAACAACTCTACAGATCATGAACCTTTTTTTCCTTTAACAGGTTCTCCAATAAGGAGAGTTTTCTGACATGGCCAACAGTACATAGATACCCAAACACGTCATTGCTGAACATCTTATTCAAAAAGCCATAAAGCCTCTAATCCCTCGGTTTAAGGCCTTCAATTTACTTTCAAATTTGAGTGCAGGGATTGAATGTGGCTTCAGGTTCTTTAAGAAACAGAGGAATCATTTTTAATGAAGCCGTCACTGTGCACGGCGGCTGTGTTATGTTCAAAAGGAAAACGACCTTCCCTAAAATACTGACAAAGTGTTGGGACTACATAAATATGAACTTCATTTTTGTTATAGCATAAAAGCAAGATTTCTAAATCAAAAGCTGTTTCATTACCAAGAATCATTCAGAATAAAAATCAATGAATGAAGAATGAAACAATCAATCATCATACATTTTTAAAAACACATACAAGTCATTGGTAAAGTTGGACCAACATAATAAAACCCCCCAAAATGTTTGTTAGCTTTTTTTTTTAGCAAACAACTAATATTTAACTGGTCAGTAAATGGATCAATATTGCCTTGTTGTTGCAACACTTCAATATATTTAAGTTTCTTAATATGAAGCCTTGCCCCTAATCCAGGCATCAAGTTAGCGCAGCGACTTGGAAAAGGAGAAGACATCTTTTTTCATCCACATGGCTAAAAGAGTCTTTGAGGTTTGACGAAACACCGTAGAGAGTGGTCAGTGTTGTTCAATTAACTTCTAGGTCTTTTAAAGATCTTGAGGTATTTTCAGGTCTAACAAACTTGACTCTTAGATCCGTGATTTAAAAATAATCGAAAATCATGAGGAACGAACAGAGGCTGCTGCAAACCAAGAAAACCACCCGATTAAAAATGCATGTAAGCATCGAGAAGAGCTTGTCCACTTTCAGCCATATAGAGAAACTTAAAAAGACTCAGAGGGTTTAAAGTCGAACTAAATATAGTATTTAACTTAAATATGTAAATATGTATGATCAGTATGACATGAAGGGTGAATGTTTAAAGATTACATTTACAGTATTTTGTTCAAACACATTAAAAGAGAAAATAGTCAATGGTGTAAACCAAGACCAGAGATCATTTAATAATGAAGGGCACTGAAGGTAAAGTAAGAGGACGCTCAGTGATGCTGCATCTTATCTGGAAAAAAAGACTTAGATCAAACTCTGGACTTGTCCTCACTTTTAGTGTCTGACTTCAGCTTCATGTTGGGTGTTTCTAACAGCATGCTGAGGATAAAGACACATCCGTATAGAGGAGAATCAAAGTGTTCCCAAATGCCACTGTGTACAGTAGCCCTTCATTATTCTTTATAGTCGCTCCATATTTGGTCTTCAAACAGGATCATTTTACAAAAATATAACATCGACACACATAGCAAAGTCCAGCTGGAAGTTGACCCTTGATTTAAAATTCCACTTGAGGTCCATAGAGATTTGTTTTTGGTGTGAAATGAATGAAGGAAAGAGAAGGATTTCAGTCTGGAAAAGAAAAATAAAGACTAAAAGATGTTAATAATACAGCTGCTACAACCTGATTGTGCTTGTCCCACCTACTGAAGAAGCGCTTAGAGAGAAAGTGACTGAAATAATCTGGATCTACTGAATGTCAACAGTTGAGGCTAAAAGACTTCCACTGAGGAGAAGAGAAAACGTGAGAGCAGTTGTAAGTCTGGAGAACAGAGAACATTTTCAGTGACTGGGTGGGTAGTGCACGCGGGTCAGAGTTCAGAGTTGAGGTCGTCTCTTTTGACTGAATGATTCCTGCTTTAGGAGATATTTCTGTTACTGTAACTGAGCAGAAAAAGGGGTTTATAAAGGTTGTAAAGAAGGCTACCACAACCACGGCTCAGGATTCTACTGCATCTGGGAACTGCACATGAACATCTCAAATATGTTTTGATAGAGGAGTGTGCGTACCTGCCGCACAGCAGCCGAACTCCCAAAAAGCCAAGATCTTGAAAACTGAGACAATGGGAGGAAAATAAAGACAAATAGTTCTTGTTTCTGTCCCTCCACTTGTAGTCAGTTGAAACTGGCACAAACCAGCTGTCACCTCATTTTCATATCACACTGGTAAGAGCTGCTGTTTGTCCAGAGGTGTCCGCTGCTAGCCCAGCTGGATCTGTCCAGAGAAGGTGGTGAGGAAGAACATGATGGCGAAGCCTGTCAGTAGGCCGGCGTTCTGGATGCCGAACGTGAGGAGAAAGCTGCTGCCGCCCGCGTCTTCTTCCTCACGACTCACCTCGTTCATCTCTGGAAACTGAGAACAACAAAGCAGAAAGAGAAGGACCTTTTTGAGAGGAAGTCAAACCATTAGGAACGCTGATGTTCATTAAAATGGTTTCACACTACAGCGGCACTCACTACAAACTTGAAAAAACAAAAACTTTCATCACAGTATACAGTGTGTGGATGGGCCTTAAAAATGGGGGCATTTTCCAGGCTAAGAGGGGATAACAAAATATATCATGGGGTTGCAAAATTGTAAAGTTAAAACTACAGTATATTAATGAACTATATACCTTTTTCTACAAGCGGCAACTTAGCAGGAGCTAGTAAAGAAGAGAATTGCTTGTTTTCCTTTGTTAAAATACAAATGACTTTTTCCAGTAAATCAAATTAAAGTGATGAATTCTGATAAAAAGTTCTGAAATGATTGTCCTTTAAGAACTCTTATAAGAACAGATCCACCCTGTCCACACGTGCACCACATCCCTTCGCCAAAAACACTGACCATGTCTGCCAGAGCGATGTAGAGGAACATGCCTCCTGCCAGAGCAAAGATCCAGTTGGGAGAGAAGCTGTTGCCGGCCAGGATGCCGAAGCCCATTCCCAGATAACAGCAACAAGCTGACAGGAAGTTGAAGAACAGAGCCTGCTGTATGCTCATGCCGGCATTGAGCAGGATCACAAAATCTCCTGGTGACAGAAAGAGAGAGAAGAGCTGCATGAAGACAAGAAAATGTCTCTACATTTGTTTTTCAAAGAAAGTTTGTATTTCTGTTGGGTTGTGTCTGGGAGGAAATTGAAAAAAAAAAGAAGATAATTTTATAGATTGATATTCCTGATTTACCCAGCTCGTGTGGAAACTCCTCACACAAGATGGCCACAGAGGTGCTGACGCCCTGGAAGACCGAGGCGGTGAAGGATGCTCCAATAGCCAAGCCGTCAATAAAGTTGTGCAGGCCGTCGCTCAATGTGATCATCCAGGCCAACGTGCCGATGTCAGAGTACGCCGTCCCCTTCAACCAATAGCAGCCACCCCTGCTGCAAGAGCGTTTGCCGCTGTCAGGGCTCTGAGAGTCCTGAGTGAGAAATTATTTATGAAATAAGGCAAAGAAAAGGCTTCAGATGCAGATTATTTTTTTGATGAATAAGGGATCAGTTGAAACAGGTTTAATATGCTGATAGATAAGAGAGCGGTTAAACTTCTTCTCCCCAGAGGGGCTGGTGGACTTTCCCTCTTTATAGGAAAGCCTTCCTTTCACTTTTAAAATCGAATTACTTTGGAAATATAATTAAACAAGAAAAATCATAAAAAGAAAAGAATCTAATCCAGGTTGTAGTCTCTCCCTGTCTTACCTCTGGTGTCTGTGCAGGACTCAGCATGAGCTCTCCCTCTCCTAAGTCCACCTTGCCGGGGGCTGCTCCGTTCTGCTGCAGCTTCTCCTTCTCCACGCTTTCCACATCCCCGTCAGATTTTGAGTACTGATCAGAACCAGGGTAATGACTGTGTCCGTGGCCCTGAGACAACAGAGATCATGGTCAATAACTAATGTTGAACAGAAAATGAAAAACTATAAGACATGGGATGTGTATGAGTGCAGCCAGTAAACTGGTAATCCATGTACAGAAGTTGAAACCCAAGACACAGGGATGTGTTGTTTTGTTGCATCCTCGAGGAACACAGCAGTTTAACAATCCAGTTAGATACTCTTTTTATAAGCACTGATCAGGCTTTTGATCTGAACTTGATTCTGAGTCAAACTATTATCCTGCACAGGAAACAATTGTTACTCTAGTAATCTGAACACAAATACCAAGAAACTCTACAGTAAAAACTTTGCTAATACCATAATCTAATAATAACTAACACACACCAAAACACTCAGACAAAATGATTAGGTCAAGTCAAAGCAGTGAACAAGAGAGACCTGTTGATTTAACCTTCATGTTGTCATGGTTGATGGCTTTTATTCTCTTGATTTTCTTTTACAAGTCTGCTTTGACTGAATTCAGGGTAAAGATGATAAATACCACTGATCTCAATTCTTACAACAGTTCTGCATTGATCCTTTAAAGTTAAGAATATCTGAGCAAAGCTATCAATCAGTGTTCTCTCATTGATTTAATGAGACTGGTTTTGTCATGGTTTTATTTGGAACGACAGAGCACAGGTGAAAGAACACGTCAGGTCACAATTCCTCTCCTTAAGGATGATGTTGCCCTGAGCGGAGCCTCTCAGGCAGCATTTACTCTGAGGATGAGCTCTTAAAACAAACACTAAACCTGGAGATTATGACTCTTACAAGGACAGTGGTTTTATTGTTACTGTCCTGTTTCTCCTCTCCATCAAACACTACAATAGTCCCCTGTATTTCAAAAATAATTGCTAGTGACAGATGTGGAATTGTTCGTTTTTGCAACAAAATGAAAAGCCTGAAAGCAGCGCTGCAGGTGGCAATCCGGGTCAGAGAACTTTTGTAATAGGATCAGCATCAAGTGTGAGCTGTTAATCAGCCTGGCTGGACCATATGGCTCGAAGCATCATAACCACAAGGTGGAGCAACTGTCCCCAAATCACCCTGCTTGCATTCCCTGAGGCTTTTTGAGAATGAATTCAGCAGCACTGAAAAGCTGTATGAACTCGTGCAGGTTAGAATTTCAATCAAGCGTTTTTTATTTTTTTGAATGTATTAAAAAAGAGAAAATCTGCAAGTTGGAACAGTGACATCCATTTACCAAAGTGACAAACAGATTCATATTGCAGCCATGGAAACCTTTTATAATAAGTGCTATATACAATGCTACTGCACTCAAGCAAATATGCAGCAAAGGCCCAGCTGCCAAACGGCCAGGTGCCAAAAACCAGATACACTGGAACAGCTCGCAGTCAATCCTAAATAAAGAACTTAAAAAAAATAGCCACATGCCAACTAACCACGTCGCCACATAGTCGAGAGTTCAATACTCATATAAAGGGAGGAGTAGGAATACATCTCGCTGTCTAGAAATGAGCAAAAAGAACATCATTTCTGTTGACTATAATTTAAAACAGAAATGACACATCACCAATTTTTGGAAAAGTCATGAAAACAACTGAGGCAGCCAGCAAGCCTCGTCTTTGGCCTACTTTTGCTAAATGATTAGGTGGATAACACTTTAGTAGCAGGATGATATTAATTCAGCAATAAATCTCTTTACATTGTTCTGAATATTTAAAAAATAGAATAAGGACATGTCATTGCTTAATTTGTCCAGACAACAGAAACATTTATAAAAGCTGGACACTGTTAATAATCAGCATATTTGCTTGATGACTTAATTGAATCCTCCTTTGTTTTCACACTAATATGGCTTCAGTTCCTGTTTCTTTACGGATATGTATTTTACATAGGGGAGGAGTGGGCGTCCTCGCCTGGCGCCCTGGGGATGACAAACACTAAATCCTGCACATGTATGGCTCTGCAAAGTGAAATATTCTTGGTGTGGCAAAGAAAAAACATCTGCTGACTTTTCAGGACTGGAAGTGAAGAATGACTTCCAGTAAGCTCCTGAGGGCATAACTGTGAACTTGACACACCAGATGAGGGGCCTCCCGTCTCAACATTTGTACAACTTGCTAAACCTGCCACTGGAGCACAGATATTACATGACCAAACTATTTCATTGTGCGTCATGGTGATGCTGAGAGCAATTCATAATCTAAGTCAATGGAAAGCTTCATGATAAAAGGTTGTTATGATATCCTTAACTAATACTGAAGGAAACAACAAAGTAGTATCAACACATGAACAACCTTGTGGTGGTGGAAGGAAAAAAAACATCCATTGTTTGACAAATTGTAATTGAAGTCCCTCAGATATTAAAACTGTTCATGATTTTTGTTCATATAACGATTTTTTCCTGATTTAATTACAAAAACAGTAAAAAAAAAAAAAAAAAAAACGATTACCTCTTCATCTCTTTCATGTGTGGCTATTATAAATATATCTCAGTATATTTCGCACTTTCAAAAAGCTTAGAAATATCTTGATATTGACAAACAATCATTCTCCGGTAGACAATTAAAAAACCTTGTCTTTTTTTCCCCAAACTAATTTTCAATAAAAAAACAATGCCAGCAGAGCAAAGACCCCTCTTCACTTTAGATTCTCCTTTCCTTTCACAATGGGTTGTGTCTTTTTCTCTTGTTGTTGCTAGGATGCAAGCTGTTTAACCCGGCAATAAATACCAGCTCAGTGAGGCTCTGTTGAGACTCATCTAAAAGTTGATTCAATCATTTCCTCGGTTTAACTTTTTAACTGTTGTCAACAACATCTGTATTTGTCACAATCTGTTGACACTATGAACTATCATACAGTTCTGCTACCATGGCTACAATTTAACTCGCTTAAATCTATCTCAGGAGGGGCGCCGGTCCAGCTCAGTTTGTGGAGCAGGTGCTTCATACGCAGAGGCTACAGCCCACAATGCTTCAGCCGCAGGTTTAACTACCAGCTTCAATCCTTTGATGCATGTTTGCCCCACTCTCGCTTCAGCTGTTTTATTGATAGTGGCATAAAGGCCCGAAAGGTAATCTTTAAAAAATGTATCCAAGAATATATTAAACAGCTTTTTAATTTTCCTAACCTGATAGCTAGAGCCTTTGTAGAGTGGACAGATATTGTTGCTGCTACAAATGATACGGATATGCTTGTTGATCCCATCGTAGTTTGCCATTTCCCCTTTCTCTGTATCTAAGCATTAAACTCTAAATATCCCATTCTTCTTGCTGTGTACTCACCTGGTCTTTCTGTTTGAGCAGCACTCGGAGGACTTTTTCAGTAAAGAAGAAGAGGTAAAATCCTCCAAACACCACAGCTGACTTGGACATGTAGAAATCCACCATGGGGTCAAAACCAAAGGCCTACGATTAAGAAAATAAGAAGATGTCAACGTCTGATGAAAGCTCAAACTAGCTCTTATTACATCATTACTGCCATACATTAAACAATGTGCATAGTTTTAAAAGGAGGTGTCATTTAAACAACTTGCAATTCTAACAGAAACATTTAGCATGTGGTTTTGAGAGTGAAAAATAAGTGATTGTTGAGCCGTTTGTTGTGAAATCTATGTGGGTCAAGGCTGTGCAGTCAGCGGTCTAAAAAACAAGAGAAAGAAAACATTTTGCTGTGTTTTGATTTGCTTTCACAGTCAGCTGCTGTTATAAAAGCATGTTTATCTCTTCTGAAAATGTCACCCAGCTAGATGTGTTTGGACAGTTTGATTATTTTCCAATGAAAAAACTGAAAAGCAAACAGCAACTGAGCTGACGTGATTTTGAGATATTTCAGAGCACTCCCCGTTCTAATGGAAGAACTGCATCATGGACATAATCGTCCTACGTCAAACTTCAGATGAATGAATGAACACTTCAGCTGAGAGGTGGTTTTTTTTTTCACTATTCAACCCACCTGAACTGATGCAATGACTTACACAACTGCTGTAAAGCTAGCCTGATGGGTGTGAGCAGTTTCTTTTTTAAATGCTGTCTAGACAGACAAATGGGAACACACTCTGACTTTAAACTTTTGTCCGTGTGTTGACATACACTGAAGCTCTCTTTAATACAACTTTGCTTATTGAACGTCATCTTAATGAGAAACATAAGGAGATCAATAAATAAATAACACTACTAAGATTAGTAGAACATTTCATAGCCTACTTTCTGACAGTATGTCTATCTTTGTTTCAATTTCTTTCAGTTTTAACAAAAATGTTTAAAATGTGGAAATATAAAATTATGAATGCGGTTAGGTGGGGAGATTTAGTTTGATGCTCAATCATAACAAACACAGCAACGCGTCTTCCTCTTTCTTGCTCAGCAGCCCTGCACAGCTGTGGCTCTGTGAAGGAGCTGCAGCTCTCTAAATCACAGCAGCATCGACACTACCTCTGGGATGAGCTGAAACAGGGCGTTGGAGTACAGCGTGCCAATGGCCAGGGCTATGAAGAAGAGCAGCAGCCGCTTGTAAAAGGTTTTCCTCATGAAGGGCACCACGCTGGCCCCCACCAGCGAACACAGAGAGATGAGTGTTACACACAGGAGACCATAACCCCACACTGATCAGCGAAGAGAAGGCAGAGAAAAGACGAGAGGAAGATGAGAGAAAAAAAAAAAGAGAGAGACAGGTAGTTAGTTGGGAACTGATTTGACCAGATTAATCACCACAGTGAGGTAAAAAAAAAAACATTAGATACCAACAACCGGTTTATGTCCCTAAAGTGGGAAAAAGGATTTGAAAAGATCAACCTAAGAAAAATAAATTAATTTAAAAGACACAAACGACCCTTTTGTCCATTGATCAACAGAAGTAACACCACCTCTCATTTGCAAAGAAGATAAAAGTTTGTTGTCTTTTGAAGCAGTCCAATGACACCATGCATTTCTTTTAAACTGGGAAGGAAGTGCTAAGATACAATTACAGACACACACACACACTTTGTCCTCATCCACTAAGGTGCATCCACTGTCCTAGCCTCAGGGTGCACACTGGCTCTCACTGCAGACAAAAAAAGGGGGCTAGTGAACCTTAAATAGCCCGACAGTAGCAGAAGGAGCACTGCTAACACGGGATCCCATTTCAGCTTGAAGGACACAGTGCGTTACTTCTCAAGGATTGTCTTACACAATCCTATAGAAGTGAGGGAGTTTTGGGAAACCTGTTTTTAAATCTGTTTGGCTGTTTATATGCGGCAGTGGCAGAAGAGAGAGCTGATCTGATTTCTCCAAGAAAATAACCACACGACTGGCCTAGATCTTAATTCTGAGGAAAGTTCAGATTCAAAAACAAAACTCAAACACACCCCTTGATAATTAGTGACGCAGCGAGAGTAGAGAAAAACGAAAGAGCCTTCCACAGTGCTTATTGGAGCTGAAAAAAAACACTGCGAGGAAACAAAGGCAGGAAGCAGAGGATATAGATATGACCACATGACAGACAAAGGAGCTCTGGGCCAAAGGTGCACTCATTTTATAAACAGCCGTGCAGCACTGCAGTGAACTAAAGGGAATTTTTGTGTTTGTTTCTTGGGAAGCAAAAAAAAAAAAGGTTTTATGGGCTGTGATTAAGGTGTAGACAGAAAGGTGTGGGGATGGATGGGTGGATGGCAAACCTCAGGCAGGAGCTGCAGGACGGCGCTGGAGAACAGTGTGCCAATTGCAAGAGCGATGAAAAAGACGAGTATGTGCTTCATGAAGCGCGTCCTCATGAGAGGCACGATGAAGACTCCAGTGAGGGCGAAGACATTGATCACACTCACACTCAGGAAAGAAAAGCCCCACACTGGGGGTTTGAGTGACAGGTGAGGGGATGAAGGAGAAAGGTGGAATATTAAAACACACCGCCATGCTTAATGTGTGGAAATGGAGCTGTGAATACAGATTGAGCATTAAAAACAACAACAAACAATTATTTGTCTTCTGAATATAATCATGGTGTTATATCAGCCAGGAACTCCTTTTTTTTAGCAAACTAGCTCAAGACAGCTGCCGGGCTTTCATGTTGTGAAGTGCATGAGTAGTACCATTAAAAGATGAAACAACAAAATCAGCTGTGATAACTTTAAAACAGTTTAGAAGTAGCTGGTTAGTGGACGGAGAGGTTTGTCTTCAACACATACGGAGATGTGTCGGATAGAATCCTGGATTGATGAAAAAGTTGTTTAAAGAGAAGTCACAAAAGCATCACCCTTAGATAACAAGAACAAATGAGGATGTATAAGTTGGAGAGATCTGCAGTGGGGATGAACTTCTTTGGCATCTGCCTCCCTGCTGCTTGCAGATCTCAACAGTCCCTGCAAAGAAAAAACAGCTCACGAGCCAAAATAAGCTGCCTAGAGCGGCGTAGAGGCAAGGTTGAGACGAGCTGAGGGGCGTATCAGCGCATGATAACGGATAACACATTTGACCATGGGGAGGGGGAGAGCTCAGTGGGTTAAAAGTAAAAGCAGAAATTTGTGAGCTAGCTCAACATGGCCACATAAGTTAAGTTGGTCTTTAATGATATCTGTTGATCTGTTGACGTAGTCACTGGATTTGTCCCACCTGTGTTAGAGGCAGTAGGCAGCCAAAGTGCAGAAACAAAGGCCGTGCTTTAAAAAGGAGAATTATGTTTCTGATGGGGAGGGAAAGCAGGACAACTGGAGGAAACCTGAACAAACCCGGGAGAGCATGGATTCAAACAAAGGACCTGCTTGCTGCGTTTCATGACTAGCTATTGTTCTCTTCTTGAACATAATGACAAGCGAAGTCTACATAAGTGTTGTTATTTTTCTTCAAGCTAGAACGATCCAGAAACATTGCTGCTCAGTGCTTGCTGGCATCATGTTGTGAGCAGTGTGCTGCAGACTAGGGGGGGGGGGGGGGGGAGAGAGAACCTCCCACATGTTGTTGACCCCATTCTCCAACTTTGTCATTATCAAGGTTTCTGTACCAGTGGCAAACTTAAAAACACTCAAATCAAAAGCTTCAACCCACATTTTTGGGAATGTCACATCGAGTGCAGATGCCAAACCTACTTCCAGGACGTCTAAGTGGGTGTGTAAAATGGGCAGTATGTTTGGAGTTACTGTGGCTCAGCAGCTGAAGACAGTTTGTAGCTGGCCTGCTATTCTGTTTGACCTGGATGAGATCTCTGCTATGTACTAGGCATGCTGATTGAGGCAGGATTTCTACAGTCTGAAGGATGTGTTTAAGCCTTACTGAGATGTGCAATCTGAGACTTGGCTATCTGTGTGCGTGCTTATTTTGGCTTTCATCTCCTTTGGGAAAATCGTGATATCACCATCACTAGGCAACAAATAACACACATTTAGAGCTCAGATCAGACAGAGAAAGGTGTTTTCAAGGTTCCACTGCTTTAGTTTTTCACTGAATATATTTTGAACAGAAAACGTAGTTGTGTGAGAGAAGATAGAACAGAGAAAAACTAGTAAAAACTCCAGAAGAAAAATACTTAAGAAAACAACTGACAAAAGGGAAGCTGTAGGAGGAGAAACAGAATCGTATCACCGTGAGTAATAAAGAGAATATGAAAAAAAAAAACACTCCATATTATTCAACTGTATTAATAAAGTATCTGTACAGTGAAAAGACAATGATGATGTTACCCTATATTTTCTTTCTAGAATTAAAAAAACATGAAATCAACATTTGTTTGCCTCAATTGTCACCCAATGAGATTGACACGTAAAAAACTACTACTATTTCATTGTTTATTTCTGGCTGGCTTTTTACTGCACTTGTTGATATAAGGAAACTCTTTGATTATTGAGTGTAACTCCACAATAGACAAACAGTTACAAAGGGCCTAGTAATGCTCAGTAACAATTCAGTGCTCACCTTCAGCGTCTGAGGGCCTGGGGGTGGGCAGCTCCTCCTCTTTATGTGCCCTGCAGGTGCCTGCATCCAGCTGCTGCAGCATGGTGGGACACAGCTTCTGTAGGCCCTGTCCATCCAGCTGCGACTGCTCACTGATGCTGTACACAGCTAACGTGTCAGCAGGCAAACACTGCAGGAATGAAAACATGCAAATTAATCAGTTAAGTCGCAAAACAAGAGTTGCAAATAGGTAGAAAAGATACACGGTAAAGGTGAAAATGTTCATGTGACGAATTCCATTGTTTGAGTATTTTTTCCAAGAATCGCATCCTTACTGTGAACAAACCAGTTAAACAGCATTTCTATGGGGGGAGAACATATCGCTCCACTGAAAACAGCCATCAATATTAAGCAGCTCTTTTTAAGTGACAAACTGTCAAACCAAGTCTTTTCACTTCAGAATAGATTCTGTAATCACTGAATTAGTCAGAGACCAATCAGAATAGGCAAGGCAAGGCAACATGGCAGTTCAAAGTGCTTCACACGACATCATGACAGTTGAAAGAAAAAAAAGACAGAAATATTAAAATAGAACATTTTAAAATCACTAAAACAAACCATTCACAATCACAGAGAAGAACCATTTAGACATTCCTTGGCATTTGTACTACCTCCTTCAGATCCCAGATTTGAAGGACTCACGTGAGATTTTCCCTGAATCCTGAAAACGTCTCGACAGGATGCATATTTTTACGGTTGTACGCAAAACCTCCAACTGTTGGATAATTATAACAGTTATCACAGTAAATGCCAAGTTCAGTCACAAATGTAAAACATTTAACTTAATTGTAAGACACTGAAACTTCCATCCTCAGGAAATCACAACTCTTATCACCAGGTTTTTTCTCACATTGTTCGACAACATGAACCATTCGGACCTTCCTTGGCATATACAGAATACTCCAAAAATAGATTTTTTTTTAGAGAATTTTGAGATGTTTCTCTAGAAAAAAAACACCCAACATCAGGTTAATCACATCAAATGTGAGAATTGGATGAATCAGTGTTTTATTTATTCTAAGTTAAACACTTTTTGGTCTAACTTTTGGTTACCCTGTGCTTTATTAAACTGATTGAATTAATTTTCTATGTTTTATTTTTTACTATTTTCTGATGATTTATTTATCATGAAGTCACTCAGTCATTCAACAATGAAAAAAAAAAACCTCTCACTTACAGCCAACTACTAACTATAAGAGAAATGCTGAGGAAGTTGTCTGATTTCTGCGTCTGAATACAGACAATCTGTAGGATTTTTAGTAGAATTATAAAGTGTACTGAAATGTTAAATGACAATGTAGAGTTCTGACATCACAAGGACAACTCCTGAAAATCATTTGTCTGAAATATCAAACCTGAAAAGTCTCATCTAAAAGTCAAGAGAAACTGTATCCACAGTAAACATTACACGTCTGTATTTGGGACACAGAGGCCAGATGGAATTCAATCTTCAAGGACACACAGTCCGCCTTTGAGCAGGATTCAGCACATAACAAAGTGAATTGTCCCCTTTGAAAAAAACACTTTAGTAATAGAAATATTAGTTTGAGTTATTTTTTATGAAGAAAAGAAAAGGCCAAAGTTCTGTGATTTCAGTTTCTTAATGTGAATATTTTCTGCTTTCTTAATCCTCTGTGACAGTAAAACTGAATGTCTTTGGGTTGTGGAAAAAAAGAAAACTTTAAAGGACATTATAAGCGGGCTTTTGGAAACCATGATTGAGTTTTTCACCATGTTCTGACAAAATAACACATGAAATGTATTCAATACTTGTTTAAACTTCTCATTCTTTCAAAGTGAGAATATTGGAATTCCACGTGTAGCAATACGAGTCTCTAAAAGGTGTTTCAAACGCGTAGTACACATGGTTGCACACACGTGCTGGTGCGTCACTAATAAGGGAGTGTAGTAACAGGGAAAGGTTGCACTTCTTTCTTTGTTCATTGAGTCACACACACAAACACAAAAGACTGACTCTTCCTGATTCTATTGTCAGATCCAAGCAGGTAAAGAAAGAAACCACAGAGCAGCGTTTGAACGTCCAGCATCTGAACTTTAAGTGACGTTAGCCTATTGTTCTATTTGATTTTCACAGAAGAGCTTAAACCTTTTGACCATCACTCAGGTTAATCTATTCAAAGGCAGATCAGCTAGTGAGTCGATTGCCCAGGACACAAAGCATGGGAAATATGTGAAACATTTCAGCCATGTGGCACCAGGGGCTCCTGCTTCTTCAAGACACGACTGAGCCTGGATTTACCCTCCAAAACACTTCACATTAGGGCTTATGGCGTACAGACAGGATTCTTTTGCTGGTAGAGAATAGTTATTGAGAAAACAGAACGTAAAAAGGACATGATCAGGTCAATGTGTTCATCCTGTCAAACACTTCAACATTTGGCGATCTATCAAAGTCGCTTCATTGTTTTAATGTAATGCTTTTAATCAGGTTCTGCCTGATGTTCAGCCACACCTCCCCCCTAGGTGTGTCACATTGACAACTTTTGTTAGCCTAAGTATGTTCCCTGAATTAGTTGTTAAAACCAACATCCTTGTCGTTTTAAGACAGCTTTATGCTGCATAGTCGACAACGTGTTCATGACAATATCTATGGAAATGTGACTTGAAATAGGGAGAATGCATTCATGATTGTATATATACACACAAATCTAAATAAAAGAAACTTTGATAATGATTGAAAAAGATAAAAAAAAGACTAATAATGATGTTTTAATTCAAGGGCAGGTCAAATTTAAAATACATTATTTAATGAAGCTGAGATGCTGCAACGTCTTATCCATGCTATTTAAAACAATCCTCTCTGGTGGCTGATAACGTTTTCTGCTTGTGTCATGTTATTACAGAAGGAAACAGCATCTGGCAACGCTGAACAACCGCCAACTAAAACAGATCATCACTGAACTCCAGTGAACTACTGGTGAAAACTACGAAAGTGAAATGAGTCAACTGACGGTGACAGTAAATTGACTTTGTCTGAAAGGTGATATATGAGTAAAGTTTCATTGTTTGATTGTTGGTTTTTCCTTGTTTACATTTGTAGATATGTGTACGGTGATTCTAAAATGACTGCTTCATGTTCACAGATATTATAACTGTCATCTTAATTATTTTGGAGCAGCCTCTCATTTAAAAAAAATCAAACTAAAGGCTCGTTTTGGCTCTTACCTTGGAATGGTTGGTTTTGAGAGGTGTTGTGGTTGGTGACTCTGCCATATTGTGGCCTTCTCCATCTCCTTCCCCTTCACCCTGATTCCGGCTGAGGTGGGCCAGCAGAGACCGCAGCTGGGGCACCGTGATGGTGACGTTGTCTCCATAGCGAGTCAGCAGGTCCTGCAGCACCTGGGAAGCGGACTGAGTCTCAGTTAAGCCCTGACCTGTCACTGGACCGAGGGGGCAGAGAAGCACAGCCAGAACGAAGATCTGCTGGAGGAGGGTGATCGTCATAGTGACACGGCCATGAGGGGGCCAGAGAAGCATGGCGTCTTCACAGGCTGGAGGACAATAATCTGTGGGGGGGACAGAGGAGAAGAAGATGAATACTTAAAGTAAACTTACAACCTGAGATAGCTCTTACTGTTGGCTGCAAGCACCAAAAGATGTCGTCACAAACTGGTGAACAAGTGAAAATATATATTTGACTCAAAATAAAGAGCTTTGCTTGACCTGGTAAATAATCAGTTGACTTTCCTGCATGCAAAGACAGAGGCTTGTAAACAATTGAGTTGAACAGACACTGTGATATAGTCTTCAGAGCATTATATAGATTTTTAAAAATTACGATGACTACTGTTGATCGTCGGGGAAACTGTGGGCAACTTTCATTGTGTTTCGATTTTTCTGCGTCCCCTGAGGAGAAAGCGAGAGTCTCATCTTTCCTTTATATTTGTGTTTACATTTCTCATCCTGCTCTTGTCTAACTGGTGAACGGATTTCTCACAATGGACCTTCAGCAGTGAAACAAAGCTATAGATTTTTGGTCTAAGAGCAGTAATGTCAACATCATAGGGAGCATCAACGAGAGGAATTCAAATGAACTAATAATAAATCTATCGTGTAGCTTGGTCTATTTGCTTTTGGAGGTCAAACGGGGGGAATCCGTATTTGTTGAAGACTATTTCATAACCCTTTCAAATCCCCTCACATCAGGTTCAACTTTTGCCAAATGTACAAATATAAATCTGCTGCATGTGTTTGTGATTTTCTCAATCCAAAAACCTGTAGACAGTAAGGGCCTGATTTACTAAAGGTTTGCGTGTCTTAAAACGTGTGCAAACTTGATACCACCAGCAAAAAATGTGCTATCTGATCTACTAACGACACGCAGTGAGGATTGCGTCTTTCATATGAGCAAAACAACACGCATTGTCCATTTAGTACGTTTGCCTTAATGAATATGCAATATGGGGCGTTTCTGCCGTAGTGTGCAAAATACTGGGAGGAGAAAATTCAAATAAGTTAAGTTAGTACACGCATTGTGATTTACCAAGCCAGGCAAAAATTGCGGTGATTGTGACGGTGTCTAAATTTAACACCTTTGAAAGGAAGGTGCTAATCCAGGAGCCCAGTGTTACACACAACAGGCTGCAGTTAGGAGGAGACATAGGCTCAATAAAAGAAGGTATAAAGGTCACGTTTTTCCCCCAACATGTTAACATGTTTTCGATTGACATAAAAATAAATGACATGCATTATTTTTTTATTTCGATTCAATAATAGTTAATAAAGAGAAACACCATGATTAAACTAATATAACTGAACATTCACCGCCTCTGCATTCTAAACAATTTACACATTGACATTTATGTAACTGGGCATTTCCTTTTTCTCGGGTTGCGCGTCTCTCCAGCTTGTCTCCTCCGGTGCGCTCCTCTCCCTATCGCGCTCGTCTCCAACCTCTACAGCCCCCTGCTGCCAAGCTGTAGGCACTTGGATTGGGGGACCTCACCACTGCTTGTACCCCCGTCTTCGATACCTCTTGCCAGGGCAATTATGTCCGATCAGACACAGCGCTGGCCAGCAGTCTGGTGCGCAACAATAGCCCGAGGGGCGCGCCTGAGCGCCGGTGCCACATAAGTCACAGCTCGCACCTCCTGCAATTCATTCAAAGGATCGAGGGAAGAAAAGAGAGGCCCTGTTTAGTGCCGAGGTTTTCTTATAAGCCAAATGTTATTTTTGTTATATTCAGATTTATCTGCTACAACTCGAAAATACTGTACGTTCATTTGCCTCTCCCACTAATACCTATTTTGCGCTTGCAGTCATTCTGCTTTCCGTCCAAACTCTCCGTGACGTAACCCAGTAGAACACGCAAAAGCCTGACTTAAATACTACCGCCTCCTCAAGGTTTGCACCTGTTATCATTCACGCAAATGTTCTTAGTAGATCACCCGCAAAACGCCCACAAGCCAAACGCGCAATTTTTTGGAGTGAACACGCAATTTAGTACTCTTTAATTGGGATCTTAGTAAATCAGGCCCTAAGAGTTTTACAGCACATGAAAGGCTGCATTGTTTACTCCACTATATAAATGTCTCTTTTCACTTTCTCTGCATTTCATACTGTCATTTCTTTCCACACCAATATCTCATAAAACCCAGCACAAAAAGTACAGTCCCCTGCCTCCAATTCAATTCCAGTAGAACATCTACAGAAAAGTCCCTCATACTTTGTCTTTATTTTACCCTACACTTCTTGACAGAAGGGGAAGTGTTCCTATGTTCTATTTCATTGTTTATATATTGTTATGAACCAAAAACCAGGATTAATATCAAATCATATAGTGAGAAAGGTTCTCTTGAATGCTGCAGTTGTAGTTAAATAAATAATGAAGCAGGAAACATGTGGCACAAAACACAGAGGGAACAAGAAACCAGCGGGATAAACAAACACAGACACTAATGACAGACAATTATAGCACACATGTATCCACCAGACACACCACACAGCCACAGTGACAAGAGTGTCATAAACCAGTAAGGGTTTACTCTAACACTGAACTAAAACCAGACCTGAACCATTTCATTGTACGTTTCTTTACACCAGATAAGTGTAGGAAGATCGTGGCAAAAAAAAAGTGCATGGCAAATTTGTTTTCTGATTTGCATTAATATGAAAAATGTGATTTTCTTTCTTGTTTTTTTTTGTGTGTGTAAAAATGTGAAACTAAGTGCTTGACAATAAAATACAATACAGAACATCCAAAACATGGTGAGGCACACACTGAAGATGACTTGACTGTGACTTTATTGTAAGTGAACAATGTGTTTCGCTTGTAGCTCACTCAGGTTCATGGTGTTGGAGGAGAGAAGAGAGAATTTAACAGAGTGAGAAGTTCTCTCTAGGTTATATGTTTTTTAGTAGCATTTTTTTTTCCAAAGATAACATTGTTGTGGCCTTTTTATGCCTTCATGTAGAAGATAGGACATTGGATGGAAAAGGAAACCGGGTTGAGAGCGTGGGGAACGACATGCGGTTAAGTGCAGAGGGTTGGAGGGGAACCTGGGCTGTTGGCTTCAAGGACTTCAGCCTCTGGACGTGGAGCAGGCGATATTACCACTAGGCTTTAAGACACCCCAAGAAAGTAGTATTTTTAGTACATATGTGCTTAGCTGACACAATGTAGAAATCATTGTCAGCAACCATATGAAAAAAAAGGGAATTTTTCCCTTCTGAGATTGGTGTTGGTCCCAAAAATCCCCTCCTGGTCTTCTATCAGTACTTTTGAAAGTGATATAAAGATATATTTAAATGTGCTGTATTGTTTTATGGTTTCTTATAACGTGCACATCACACACAAGAATTCCAAAAATGTGAAGCCAATGTGGGTGGGACGGTGTGTCAGGATTTGTACTACATAAAATCGGAGTGCATCTACACACACAGCTGTAATGTTCCTGTCCCCAGCTCCAGCTCACAGAGCACTGATTCATTTCAGAAAACCCCCCAGGTCCTCTGCAAGGCTGGGCTGAACACAGACCCATTCATTTTTTTTAAAGAAAAGCTCACCGTTTTCCACAAGGCATCTAATGATAGCTGGTGTGTAACGTGTCTGACTTGAAGTCGGTCTGCCCTGAGGCTGCAAGCGTGCTGAGGGAAGCTCACAGGTTACCCAGGAGCAGGAAAAGGAGTCGCGGGAAAGAGCAAGCACAGAAAAAGACATTCTTGAAGAGAGCAGAAGGCTCCTCGAGAGTGCAGTGAACTGAGGAGGAGCAGAGAGAGGGGAGGGGGGATAAAACAGGTTTACAACTCAAAGTAAGGAAGAAAGAAATAGGAAAGGATGGGGAAAAAATAAAAGTCGAAGAGAAGAGGAAAAGTCAGCTGAAATGGGAGTTTAAACTTTACTCTTCAGACTTCCTGACTTCTTCAACTAACAATCTCAGGCTTCAAAATCCAGCACCGAGCCAAAGCCACATCATTCTTTTCCTGAAACTGCAATGAGCTTTGCTTTCCCTGTTAGTTGTTTTTCAGCTATAAAAAAGGAGTGAGCCATTTAGCTAGCTGGCAGTGGAACATGACGCAGACATGCAGCAGATGAAGAAAATCAAATTCCAATGCTGTAGAGGAAACATTTTGTGTAGAAAGTGGACATAGCCCCTGGAGCTGAAAAGTGGAGAAGTCACTGCAAAACAGCCATAAACATGAATTCTCTCTTAAGGCCAGGAGGGGAGGAATGGTTGTGTAGAAGTCTACCACACAGTGAGCCTATTCTACCCTCATTTAAAACTCTTGGTCTAGTTTGAACTAACTACTTCATTAACTTGATGAATTATGCTGCCATTTAGATAGTGATAAACAATAGAGAAGGGTATGTTAGGACAAGGCATCACCTGAATGTCCTTTTTTTTTTTTTCTAACCCCAGTAATCATGAATTACTAATGCAAAAAAAAAAAAAAAAAAACAGAGAGAGAGAAGGGAGAGGCCAGGCCAGGAGTGTGAGGAACTTTCTAGGAGTGACTTCTAATAGCAGCACGTGATTAAACACAACAGTCCTCTACAGACAAAACAACGTATGCCCTGTTAACTTGTTTACATTTGGGGTAGAACTCTGTTGAAATATTGTTACACAGATCCACGTGTCAAAGGCAGAAACACAGATAAGCACTACAGTTTATTGTTTTCAAGCAATGGCTTGATTGTACTGCAATGTATATTATTATAGGCTGCTCTTTAAGCTGAAGCTTTATCAGATGAACAAGAGGCATTACCCCCGCACTGATATATTATTATTATGTTATTAAACAGAGCGTTTGAGCTCATTAAATAGCAGAAAACGACTGTAGGAAGTTGAGGTTACCAAAGGATCAGTCTGGCAGAAGAACTTTGAAAAACAATGCTGTGAACTTTAAGGAGTTTTTTCATCGTTGATTCTTGTACGTCCTTCTAGTATGTTTCGTTGCATTCACCTCCTGCCAAATCGATATGGGCAGATTTGTGTTGCAATGTTGTCTATTGTGAAAACAAGAAATTAGAAATGATTAAAATTACGCAGTGTCATCGGTATGAATTAGGAACTAACAGAGTGATTGGGAAATGTCAGTTTGAGAAACACAATGACAAACTGACAACACAGAAACACCCATTTTCATATCATTTGGTCTGTAAGCCATCACTTTGTCAATGTGCCACAAGTAAGTGGTAAGTGTAGCTTCATTAAGCAAATGTAGTGGTAGCCCTCTCCTCCATTAGATATCACTTGACGAGGGAGAGCAGAAATGGTAGTGAGGATAGCCTAGTGGTTATGTCAGGCGTCCCATGTACAGAGGCTATGGTCCTCATCGCAGCAGCTGTGTGTTTGAATCCATGTATGCATGTTAACCCCCGCTCTCTCCTCCTAACATTTCCTGTCTCTCTTCAGCTGTTCTGTCCAATAAAAGGCAAAAATGGCCAACAAACACAAAAACATAAGAAATGGTAGCGAGGATGACCATGGTGTTAATAATACGTTGTTGTCATTATTTCGATTGCTGCTTCTTTTTTCTGGTAATAAATCTATGAATCTTCTTTTATTATGGAACAACAACAAACCTCTCAAACTAACAGTGTCATACCCTGCCCTCTAACTTCTCTGCTTATCTACACACTTAACATAGCATGCCTTATGCACAGCCACATAGACAAACAACTCAAGGTTTCCTTTCACTTACTGCCAGAGGTCATCCTCTTTCTTAAGTGTATTAATTATCAGAAGCTTAACTTTCCCGTCTTATTTTGTATGCGTTTAAATGTAATGCTCAGGTACTTTTTTTGGCAGAGCTTTTAAACGTTCCTCCTCTTAATAAATGTGTTTTAAGGAGCAACAAAACCAGCCAATCATATCAAGTCCTTTCTTATGTTATGTGTTTCATAAAAAGTTAGACATTTGAATCTCTAAAATATTTGTAATTGTTCACAAAAACTGTAGTATCTCCTGTGCTCTATCCAGCATGACACAAGATGTAACCCTGCTTGTTTGCTCACCGGTGATGTTAGCCCAGGACTTATTAGATCATAACATATGCACTCATCCCTAAACAGTCCTTCTTGTGCTAAAAAGATACGGCTGAGTGAAAATGAACAGTGACGGAGAGAAAGTCTTCTTCCCTAGGAATCACTGTGGAGGCCGTCCAATCAAAACAATGCAAAAGCTGCTTTTAAATGTCAGCATGTCAGGTCAGAGTGATGTCCCAGCACTCTCACAGAATCACTATGCCCATGCAGTTAAGAGTCCAAGGCCTTTTTTGGAGCTGTAGAGATAATGGGTGGTGGGAGGAGACATGCAGTCTGCAGCAGGGACAGTGAAGTTAAGGCCTTTGCCGTGATGTGTACGAGTTTTACATGAAGGGAAGAAGCAGATGAGTAAGGAGGAGAGACAGGAGATGTTTAGTCTGTCTTCTCTGTCCTGCTAAATGTCGCCCTCTAATAACTTTTTCTATAGGATTAGAAACTATAAGAAACTGACACAATCATATTCGTGTACTGATAAGTTACACTTTCTGTACCACGCCATCAATGAGAAGAGTGACTATGGGTATAACCTTGTTCAATGTAGCAATACACAGCATGCAAACCGGGAGTGCCTTTGTTTAAATTTCATTCAACTGCAATCTGTTAGACAAATAAAATGAAGCATGGTGAGATTTTTCATTAGTGATTGCAAAGTTCATATAAAAGGAAGGATCAGCAAAAGACGTACAGCATCATCCACAGGGGAGGCCAAAGTGAACATTTAAAAAATCTCCCTAAAATACCTTCAAGAATCAATCGACTCAAACTCTTGAATTGTTAAATATCCTCGCAGTGGCTTAAAAATACAGACAGTGGAAATACACAAACGTTTCTTTGACCGTACACATTATTGTCACCAGGCAATCCGAGCACTGGGAGTCAAAAGATGAGCACACGTGACTACCAGGTTTTTCATCAGGTGTCAAC
This sequence comes from Tautogolabrus adspersus, assembly GCA_020745685.1. Taxonomy (NCBI): domain Eukaryota; kingdom Metazoa; phylum Chordata; class Actinopteri; order Labriformes; family Labridae; genus Tautogolabrus; species Tautogolabrus adspersus. The sequence goes on from CM036534.1 coordinate 21,209,068, forward strand.
CAGTGTTACAGTATCAGCACTCCTGTCAAACCTCACACACTACAGCCGAGTATAAACACAACTCAGTGAGACATTTTCCTGGTCATCATCAGTTTCTGCAGCTGACTCGGAAGACATGAAACGTCTACAGGTCTAACAGAGGACCAGCTCCGGGTTTACCAACATGAGATGCAGCCAATTCAAACACTGCCTGGAAACACAAGGGAGGAACGATGTCTGACTACAGGACTTTGTTACATTAGGATTTACTTTTTCCCTGAAATTATTTTAATTAATTAACTATTATTATTATTTAACTGCAGCTACCTCAAACATACACACCTCTTAAATAAATTAGGACTGATAGTGATCTAAACAACTGCTTCAAAGCTCAACTGTCTGCTTTGGAAGATGACCAAAGTCATGACTGGGCTGATAGAAACTTCTTGTTTTCATTTGTCACTCCCTTTCTCAGTAATCCAAGTTCACATCCTCTTTTCAACTGTAGAAAATATTTTTACTAATTAGTCATGACTTCTCGTCCTTTGAGATTGGGCATGTCTTTATGTGCACTGCTGAATGTTGGGTCTGCACAAATATCTTTAAAATTGTTTTATGGCAAAAACTCAATTTCCAAGTTGAAGAAGCTGCAAATGGGTTTCAAATGTTTTGCTCAAGAACACCATCAAGATCGGAAACTGTATAGGCGTAAAAAATAAAAATCTGTTGAGCAAAGATAGTTTGGCCTTCCCACAAAAAGGATATCATATCACAGTCGTTATCTGTAAAAAAAAATAAAAAAAAAATAGAAAAATCACACAAGGATTTTTTCCCCTATCAAAATTGGATTTAGGGTTTGAGTAAGAACTGTTCTCACTGAAACATATCTGAAGTCACGTGATAAGGCTCTCAGAATATTTTTCTAACCCACCTTGACTCGACATTTTCCTCTTAAAATAAGGTTTAGGTTAAACAAGCTAAGACTAGCAGACAAAAAAACAATCAGTGATGTGTTCATGATCGTGCACTAAAAGGTTTCTTTATCTTATACATTCATCCATTAGCCATGCACACACTTGCAGGTACTTGATGCTTTTGGGGACATATCTGTTCGATTTACTGTATTGAAATAACCTATTGGCTTTGTCACAATACGATTGAGTCCTTGCTGGTCTTTAAACGATGTATTATTTATTATTAAGAGTGAATTGTAACAAATCGTCTATTTCAAACAACAACAACGTTTTCACTTTCTTTATCAAAACTACAAAAAGGAAAGTTAACAGGTCTGGCTCTATATAATGATGATTACACATCTAGTCACTCGTCCAATGATCCACCATTAAAACTTGATAGATACTGCAACACTGTCACTACAAACACTATTCACTTACTGGCCTGCAGTTCAACAAGACAAGTGCTCAATGAAGGCCTGCCATATGTTGTCTGTTGGCTCAAAGTCAGACAGCAGCAGAAACATTCCTGCTAAGCGCTCCTTCTGCTCAGTGCTCCTTAAAGCTGCTCTTTCAGTCCGTTTCAGAGCAGAATTTCCAAAACTCTTGCTAATTCTAAAGCATAAAGCATACAGTACCTTTTACGAATGGTGACGCACAAACAGCAACTTCCTGTAGTTGTTCTTTCAGAACTCGCAGCAGCTTGCTCCTCAAAAGTGGCCTTCTGTGGTCCTCTCAAGTCTGCACAATCATCTGTTGCATGCCAGGTCACTTTATATACTGCAAAGGGCGGGTTAAGCTGTGCATCGACTCATAAACCTTTACCCAAGGCCCATAATTACTGTTTCTCTCGGTCCTCGAGCTGATATCACCAACCGGAGACTGTCATTAGATGAGAGAGCGATGGCTGTGGGTCACATGTAGGTTCACCGAACGCATTGTCCAAGTGCTCCACTCAGCCTGAGTGTGCTACAAAGGATCATTCACCGGACATTAAAGGGTTTAGACGTGACTTGACTTGATCTGGCTCCACCCCTCACTTTAACCCAGGGGCCAGCTCAGAGGTCAGGGATTGCAAAGCCGCATAGCACCATTTTTAGAGACTTAATTGTTTTATAACAGGGACACTTTAAAACACAACCACATTTCAAAAAGAAATGTTCAAGTTTTCCTTGACTTCATTTCTGGTTATTTATCTAGCATTATAAGATACCAATCACAGTTATTTATCAGTTATTTTGGGGCAGATATGAGCCCCATCACAGATCAGTACCAGTGTACATGATTTCAAAATAGGCTGATATGTTAACTGTTATACAAATGTAATGACAAGAATAATGCTGGGGCTGACTAAGACATGGCATCCTCACTTAGCTGACCGTGCTCTGTCTCCTTTACAATACTCTCAGCTAGAGGTGGGTAAATAAATCGATTATGTAAAAATCGAGATTCTTATCTTCTGAGATTTTAAATAGATTCATAACTTCCAAAAATTGAGCTAGCTAAGGCTAGCTCTTTAACTCAGTAGAACGCAGAAATGGAGCAACAAGAAATTCAGCCAGTCTCACAGAGGACTGGAGTAGATCCTGAAGTATACATCCAAAATAGACTTTGAATCATGAATCCAGATCGTTTTGAATCAAAGATAGATTTTCTAAATTGAATCGTGACCCCAAGAATTGAAATGGAATTGTGAGACACCCAAAGATTCCCAGCCCTACTCTCAGCACTGTCGCATGAAGCAGAGCAGCTCACCGCGGTGACTGCACTAGAATTGGAGGAACAGTATTTTGAAAATTGTTATGGGGTTATATTGAAGTAAAAGCCCTCTGACAAAATGTTCATGGTCATAACATTTTAAAAAAGCAGCCTGATTCATGAAAAAAAAGATATAATTGTTTCTGTTTAAAAAAAGAATCACTTTTACATCTTTAAATTCACAACTGTCCACCACATGTCATATATTGGTGAACTTCTACCTCCTTATCACTTTCTCATATCATTGGGCTCTATATGAAAAGCTCTAAACCGGTCTTGTGAAAAAATAATCTGAAAATTCTGTACATTGATCAATTATGGAGTAACGTGATGCCAAGATTAACATAGTTGATCCCAAAGAATAGAGCAGTCTTTGCGTTGAGCACATTAATGACAGAAAAGTCACTTGGCTGTTCCTCCTGAACAGACTGTACATTGCCTGATTCAAATAAATAAATATAAGCCTGGTTTGAATTTTTTAAAGTGATTTGTTGGTCTTTTTTGCTTGTATTAAGATAGGACAGCTGAAAAGAGAGACAGGAAATGTTGGGAGGAGAGAGTGGGGGGATTGGAACCCATGGCGGCTGCGATGAGGACTATAGCCTCCATACAAAGGGCGTGTAACATAACCGCTTGGCTATCCGGCCCCCCATGGTTTGACATTTTTAACAATAAAACACTATTTTAGTTTTTTTTTTTTACAAATTACTAGTACAGTTATATCAGATCATGTTTTGAACCATGTTTTTTTCCTTCAAGATCTGAGGCTTGATTCCACCTCTAAAGACATTACAAAACGACAGTAGTGCACAATTCACACCGAGGTTTAGTTTTTTCTTCTAGCCCAAAACATTCTCCATATTGATTGCTACATGTGTAATTGGAGAGCTTTTAAACCTACATCAGTATCCAGTGTTGGCCAGACTCTACATTACATAAGCTCTGGAATTATTATATTAACATGCCAAAAGTTATTACAGCGTATTAAATATCCTAAAATACAATTGGAGTTTACTTTTGGCTCCTTGTTGCAACATTTTTAATCCCAGAAATCGACTTATGATTATTTCTTTCTGCTTTTTTAAGAGAAAGTGTTGCTCAAGATTTTCAAACATTTCAACCAATTGGTTTCAATGACGTATTCGTGGCTTTATGGGCAAAAGAAACCTCTGCTAATTCTCTACATAGATTAACAATATGAGTAACATGTGATGTCATGTTTAATCAAGAAATCCAAAAGAATAAAGCCCTCTCTGCATTTCACAAGGTAATGACAGAACAGTCAGCGGGTTTCTGTCTGAACAAAGATCCTGTACATTTCAGTAGAATCAAATATAGTCATGGTGGAATATGGTTCCTCATCTTTTGAAAACTTTTACAACCATGAAAATCAGATAACTACTCTAACTTTGTCACAGCCACATTATGAACAACATCGACTACTTTTTTTTTTCTTTTTAACATCAGGTTTGTTTTCACCAGCTGAGAGATTTCAGAGCAAAACTGCTTCACAATCTACCTAGAAAAAGTCTACTTTAACTCCGGCTGAACATTTGCCACTGAATCTACAATTTCTTTACTTTGACCTCTAAAATGTCATCCCCTAATGGCCAGGTTCTTTCTTTGATAAGCTCTAGAAATATAATATTAAAAATCCAATAGTTATATTAAGTGATGTAAAGCCTTAGAATATGACCAATTTCTACTTTTGGCTGCAGGGGCAACATAAAAAAGTCAATTTATATTGCTGTAGATATATTTATATGAATATTGACCTTATTTCCCTTTTGTCCCTCTAGGAATTGCTCTGGATTTACGCAGAATGCACATTAATAATATCCCTAAATTCTTATTGGCACTAAACCCGACTTGTGAAAGAAATCTCTGCAAATTCTGTGAAAAGAAAAAGTATCAGAATTATGTGTGATGTCAAGACTAGCGCACTAAGCCCAAAGAATAAAGCTTCTTTGCATTACAAACATTAATAACGTACAAATGGAGAGAGAAATTGTATTTATAACTAAGCTTACTGTTGCAAGAATGGTTTTGAAGGTGCAGTGGGGGGCAGCTCCCTTCTAACCATACATTGCCTTGAACAAGTAATCAAAGCCATTGGACTTTCACCGCGTATAAACCTGGATTTCAAATAGACTTTTTTGTGTGTCTTTTTTTGGTTTTATCAACAAACAAGAGCTGTCCACAGAGCATACATCTGTTATTACCTGATGTCAATTGGTGGCACCTTCTTCTTGGATCTTATTGGTTTGACAGCCAAGCACATCCCTTTATTTGTACCCAGTTTTAAACATCAAATAAAATACTTAATTCCTACTCACAGAGTGTAAACCATTTTATGTCAGTAAATGAAAACTCAGTAAAATCCTTTAGTAACATGAAAACATTGGTTAAATTCACTGTAAAACAAAGTGCCCTGTTTTTTTAAACTTTCCGAGCTTGAAAATTCTTTCACTTCTCGAGGTCATATTTTCAAAACAGCTCAAATTTGGCTGAAATGACAAAATCTTAGCGCCACAACTTTTTTTTCTAGATGTTTTCCATACTTTTTTTTACAAGGGTATTCTCCATGATTTCCACGTACTGCAGATAAATGTTATAAAAGGAACAAAACACAAGTTGATGACAGAAACGACAGCTTGAATTTCTGTATGCTTGCTCTTAAAATCAGATTTTATGTTTTGAATATAAGGACATGTTTGTGGTTTAAATTGAAATAAGACTGTTTTATATCTTCTCAAACACACACACACACACACACACACACACACACACACACACACACAAACACACACAGAAAAAAACCCTATGATAGCTCCAGTTATCATGATCAATTTATCAACCATGATTGCTATTTTTTTTTAGCAGTAAGGAGATTACATAACGAGAAAGTCACATATCACAGTCAATATCACATTCATTTCAAGGGAATGTGTTCTTTATAATTATGCTGATTACTCCAGTTTCACTATGATTTACAAGTGGGAAAAGAACAGCTCGCATCCATTTAAAAGTCTGCTAAGACTTTAAGATTGCTCATAGCATTTCTACACAATTTCCATCCCGAGCTTTAACAGACGCACACATTTACACACACACGCCGCACTGCTACACCAGGTATGCTCTCATGAACAAAACTAAAAGACAAAAGTGTATCCAGTCTACCTTTATGGATAGCCACATTTGGTTAGCTTCTATAGCAAGTCCTTGATTCAACTACGCACGCTTGATGGCTAAGCTAACAGGTACGAAACCCCTCAATGTGTAAAAAATAAAAAAAAGAGCGTATTCAAGGTTGGTATGGTATGTGCTGATTAAAGTGGCTAGCTTTACCTGAAGAGCCAGGTAAATGAGCGAGCTTCTTATTAGCCTTGTCAGTTAGCTTACCCGGTGATGCTGTGGACGCAGAAAAGCAGCTTGACGTCAACTCTCCTCAACAACAGCAGCGTCCGTTTGGCTCCCACTCACCGGAGATGTCACATTAGGAGAAGGTAGATGTCAGACATGGGCGGCATATAGTATCCGGTAGGTTCAGCCATTCACACACTGACGAGTTTTTTTTCTGTCTCCTCTGTCGTCCTCCCATTCAATCAAGCTTCACAACAGCAGCGGCGCGTGGAGGATGTGAAGGGGTCATCTTCAGTAGTGACGTTGAGGGTAGTATCCGTTTTCGAGATGGCCGTGTCTCCCTCGTGCGGTGGACACTGTGTACTGCAATACAGACCTCACAGGTGTTAAAAGTACAGTTTTGCCTACATACTCGGATTCCTTAACTCAGTAAAAAATGAACATGAATATTGTTTTCCTTTTGTAGGTATTCTACAGTAGTGCTGCTTTATCCTGTACAATTGGTTAGAAGATTGTGTATTGCTCTTTGTTGTATGTTGAAGATATATGCTGTATGTACAGCATGCTTCATTCATTCAGCTTCTACATTTAACTTATTATATGATTCTTACATTTATGTTTATGATGTTGTCATGCTCATGCATACATTTTAAGTTTTTGCCTTTAATATAAAGCGCTCTGAGTTCACTTGAAATCAAACGTGCCTCATGAATAACATGAAATAATAAAATAAACTTTGCCATTGCCATTTACAGTATAATTTAATACAAATCGTATGAGCCTATACTATGCATACAATATTTACAATGCTAAACTTTACTCTTCTTAAATGTACTATACTATACAGTATATGATTCAATACATCAGATTTGCATACAACATATGTTACATAACTTAACTGCGCTGAGTATACTTTATATCTCAGATCTGAAAATAAAGTATCTATTATATAAGCCATTTTATCACAAAATAGTTATTATATTATACCTATACATATATTGATATCTTTCGTAATTAGATTATATGCTATATTGTTGAAGTAAGACAAGTCACATAACCCACAGCAACAGATTGAAGAATCCTGCAGAGGGTCCTGAAGTCAGCGGAGCCAAGCTCCTTCTCTTCAAAGGGAGGAGCGTAGAAGGATTTCATCCATCCACAAATATAGTTTACTAAACTACACTTGGCTATTGTATATGTTAGTATGCCGTTTAGTATAAGAGTGTGGAAAAAAAAATCTGGAATCTTGAATTATAAATGTATTATGCTGTGTGTATTGAAGACCTACAGTAGACTGGCTGACTGACTGCAATACAGCATGTCTTTATAGATCGTATAGTGTGGTGATGATTCACTTGTAGTACAAAATAAATTAATAAATAAAGAGGACGGTGCATGGGTGTCGATCATAGACTGTAAATATATTACGGTGTCGATGTTTCACTTATCTCTCTTGCTTATCAATAAAATGTTGAAAACTACAATCTTTTTTCTTTTTCTTTTTTTTTTGTCTTTTTTTGTACTACCGAATTAGAAATAAAAATGAGTAGCAAATGTATCATTAGATAAAAATAGATATACAAAATGCAATGACTAAAAACGCTCTCATAAAGATCAGAAGCTGATCATATCGATATTCTTCTCCGCCCCCTTGACAGGCGGAAGTCGCTTTGATTGCGGAAGTGTACAGATACTCTGTAGGCGCTGCCTACCGTAGCAATCAGGTTTAGGGCTCTGTAATTGTATCGTGCTTTGATCCAGTTGTATGTAAGCCTGTAGGAGCTTCAGTCTACAGCTTGATCGGGTAAGAATGAAGACCAAGTTCCTTGATGGTTGCTAACTTCTCTTTTAACTCTCTTTAAGAAACCTAGCTTTGCTAAGTTAGCGCGGCTAACGCGATGTCGCTTAGAAACATTGATCACTGCAGTGACAGGGCTAGCTGGATTCCAAGAGCCCGCGAAGGGAAAATATATAAATATATTGATTTTTTTTCTGTAGAGAATGCCAGAAGACGGATTGACCAAATACATGCTAAATGCGATGAAACCAACGTTGTGTCACTAACTAATTCATCTGAAAAGGGCCCACAGTTTCTCATCACGTCTTATCTACCACCGAACATTCTCAGAGGCATTAACAAAAAGTTTGACAATATTCAAAAAGTAGGACTGTTGTTAACTATGCTGTTCTTTTTATTCTATTGGTTTCCATGTGTTTACTCATAGCTCAAACATTTTCAAACGAGTACTGGTGAAGACAGTATTTGTAAACAAGTGAAAGTCTTAGTATATGTAGTTTAATACAGTATTAAAAAAGGTGTTGTCAGCTACATGCACCCAAAGAATCAAAACTGAATGTCCTACTTCTGAAGAAAAGCTCCTTTTAAGGGTGTTGTGTTATTAATTATACATTGTATTTTAACTACTAATGTATAATGAGTTAGCTGCTTTTGAAAAGTGTAGCTTGTCAAGGACAGGTTAATGTTACCTACATCATATAATGCATCAGTTCATTATATTTCTATAAAGTATGGAATACAAACTGAAATATTTAGTATGAAAAAATGAAGTGGAGTCAAAGCATAATTAATGTTTGTAGAAAGAAAACCGTGACAAAAATGACATTTTTGAAAGCTTTGTTGACTTATCTTTTTCTTTAAACAACTCTATAAATTAGCTTTATGTGATCATTTTGTAAACATGAACAAAAGAGAAGTTAATACAAAAACATAGAAAACACTTCAGACTATACTCCGCCTTCCCCCTCTTATCAGAGCCACTCCTCTTGAACTGTTAACTATTTGTCCACTCCTCTTCTGCTCGGGCTCGCCAAGATGCCATCATGACAGAATCAATGCAAGCCTCCCTCCTGACTGTTAGTCAGCATGCTGAGGAAGCGCTCTCACATTTGTCTTCATCTGATCGATAAAGAGCAGAAACTCAGAGTCATACTGAATGGATCATCTCAGCAGAGTCATTGCTTTTCTAAATATACTTAGTCACAACAGTTGTGGCCTCAATACAGGGGAATGAAGGGAGACACTGCGTCTTTGTGCCAGTTTATACAGGATAATGTCTCATTTCTGCACGCCTAAAGAATTCATTTATAATCCCCTTGTATGCAGACTTTATAAATAATGAAATAATATTGCCTTAGTCTCTAGAAAAGATTATTAAATCCATATTAACATAGGTATGACATATATTTGAGCTACATTTTCCCACCAATATTTTAGGACATTTTATGATAAATACTTTTGCTTATAATAACTCATCCATCTATAAACCCCCTAGATCTTGTTGTGCTTGTAGGAATAGCGCTACTCAATTGAATTCTTAAAGTATTAGTTCAGTTCCCATGTGGACCGTAGTTCTTACTTATTCATATGTCCTTACACGTTAACACTTTGGTTCTGGTTAGAAGATGCTCAGTAGTCCTAATAAAAGGAAAATAAAAGTCTCACAACAGTTAAAATTCAACTTATTTGCATTTATTATTCAAAGAAATCACAAATGTCTTGATAAGATAAAGTATAAATAAGGAAAAGGAATCTAACACAACACTGTCAAAACATACTCTGTGTCTGACACCAACTGAGAGACTAATCTACAATAAGTTGTCCACCATGGTGCTACATAGCAGAGTTCATTTCAGTAGTCCCTGTACGGTAACTGGTAATGTAGGAGGTTTCTGTTTTTAGTCTTTCCTGTTTTCCCAGCTGTTGAGTCTGTACGTTTTTTTTTTGCTAGGGACAGCAGAAAGTAAACAGAAACATTGACAGTTGCAGTCAGTACAGCACTGACTGCAACTGTCAGTGCTGTAGATGAATTTTACATGGAGCCAAAGCTATACTGTATGTCAGCACCCTAAAAAAGGGTTGTTAATGAAACAACCATGAAAATAACAAGTTACTAGTGTTTAGTATCGTAATGTCAGAGCATGTAATAAACAAACACAATAAAAAAAGAGGCCTATGGCAACATGCAAAACAAAACAAATATCTACTTTACATCAAAGATCATGTATAGTAGTCTTAGACTGACCTTTTTGAAGACAGAAGTTACAGTTTCTATCTTTATATGTATGAGTTGTCGGGAGTCAGGACGCTTGAACTATGAAACAATCAAAAGTCCCTGTTGTGCATTTTTATATCAAAAGATCTAAACAAAGGTCTGAACCAAAAGATTTTTGGCATTAATCTTCAGATTGTGTGTTCAGTGTTCCAGGTTGAGCTGCGATGATGGCGGACCACGCTGACGTCAGTCTGCAGCCGGAGGAGCGAGTCCGAGCGCTGACCAAGAAGGGCAGCTCAGTGGAGGTTAATGAAGATGTTCCTCCACGCCGCTACTTCCGCTCTGGCATGGAGATGATCCGCATGGCCAACGTGTACACAGATGAGGGCAACATCGAGCACGCCTTTGTCCTGTACAATAAATACATCACGTGAGTGTTGACTTAGCTGTTTATTAGCTTTTAATGAGCTTTTCATTGTATTTGGCTCGCACTTAAGTAATTTGTCCTTTATTCTAGCGTGTTTGGTCCTGCTTTATTTGAGGTTTTCTAATAAACAAATACAGGAAAGCAGAACAAACACATTATCAGGATTAACTGAATTACTTCCATCAAGAGTCAGACCTGTTTGTCTGAAAACAGAAGGATTACAACATGTGCTACCTCAGATGAATAATGGGCAGTCAGGTGAAGATTTTATTTCCAGAAAGCCAACAAGAGGCAACGTAGTCTATAATTTCTTGGAGCAGGCATACACAAATATTCGTCAGTGAAAACCAAAAAAACATTCTTCTTTTTTCCAAAGGCTCTTTATAGAAAAACTTCCAAAGCATCGGGATTACAAGACGGCTAACATCCCAGAGAAGAAGGACACACTAAAGGTATGAAACCAGTGTCTGCTCTTTGTGTTTAACAGATTTTTTATTGTTTCAATACATTTTTAAGATCCACATTTTGCTCAGTTTTCTTTTCTTTTTTAGAAACTGAAGGATGTCGCGTTTCCTCAAGCAGAGGTTCTGAAAAAAGCTCTTCTGAAGAGATATGAACAAGATTATGCACAGTATCTTGTCAAAAAGGTAATCTGTTTTACTGTTTCTTAACAATCATTCATTCTTGCTTTGTAAGTTTGTTCATTTTGCTGCTTAGCAACATATATTGTATAGAGAGTATATTAGTTTAAAACGTGAGGATAGATTATCATTGTAAATAGTTTAGAGGGGCGCAGATGTCCTACGATTAGGTCGCGGCTCATGTGTGGAGGTAAAGTTTTTCAATATGAAACCAAAATGAAACAGAAAAAAAACGTTTCCAAGTCTAAAAATTGGATAACGACCTGTTTTCCAATATCCGATTCAAATCAAAAATTGAGAAAACTGATAACAAGTAAGCGGACGTCCCAGGTTCAAATCCAACCTGCGGCTCCTTCTCCGTATGTCACACTCCACTCTCTCTCTCTCTCCCCGGTTTCCTACTCTATCCACTGTCCTATCTAATAAAGGTTAAAAAAAAAGCCCCAAATACATCTTTAAAAAAAGGAAAACGTTTAGGAAGCACGACATAAAGCTCTCCGCACATTATCCCCCTTATTGCAAAGCCATACACCAAAGAAATCCAATATTCTCTTCAAAATATTGTTGGAGAAAAGATTAGAATGATTTAAGTACTGCTGCCATAAAAGTAGATCCTGTTAGATTCTTCTGTTGTAACTGTGTCTACAGCAAAGATACACATTAGCCGGATTAGCAGCAGCTATAGCTGAATACCTAGCTGTTAGGACTACTATTCATTGAACATGTTCATTGATGCTGAACTGGACTTCATGAATGACTCAAGAACCTACTTGAAGTGTCCTGCCCCATTACTGTCAATGTCTGTTGACACTAATACAGTCCATACCATCTTCTGTTTAGTGTTTACATTATGTGTCTCTTTAGTCGTCAGTTTCATTTCACTATGTGCAGCTTTGTGACTTGTTCTCCTTTTCCCCAGTGTTTCATCCTGCCCTTCTCTTTTGAAGTCAAATTATATGAACCAACCCTGACTGAACTAGACTCTATCTGCTGACTTAAACACAGCACTCCAATGCAGCCTGTGATACTTAAATAACAGGCCGCATGGAGTAATATATGGGTCAAATTCAGGTATACAACACAGCTGTGAAATAAAGAAATATCTGATACATTATGTACAAAACAAAAACACAGGACACTGATTTTACAACATGTTGTTTGAACCCTGATAAGTGAAACATCAATCAGCAAGTGTTAGATTATTAACAGAGTAAATGGAGGCTAAACAATGACATTGACCTTGAATAGTCACATTTTATAACAGTGATTGAAAGTTAAAGTCACTTAACACCTTACAGGGATTATTCTGCAGCGATACTGAATTATTGTCAAAGAGCAAAAATCAACAAATATTGAATCATGTGTACTTTTTACGTCTCTCTTTGACAACAAAAAAGATCATCCAAACAGACACCACCTGTTCAAACTTGCATACGTATGGTGTTTTTTGCTATACATTTAGAAAGAGGAGGAGGAGGCCATGGCACAGGAGCAATCCAGGCAGCGAGCGCTTGATGCAGAGCGCGAGCGTGTGGCTGAGATGCAGCGGCGGCAGCGGGAGCAGGAGCAGTTTGGTGCCTTTGAGGAGATGATCCGCCGCCAGGAGCTGGAGAAGGAGCGGCAGCGGGTGCTCCTGGAGTTTGCCACCCCTGTCGTGCCTTCCCCTGATATGCCCCTTATCCCCGGCATCCAGGGCCCCTCACTCGTCCCCCCCTCGGCCCCGCAGAGCCCAGGGGACCTCTCCAGCAACCACCAAAACCACCGCCCTCCTGCAACCAGCAGCGTGCCCGGCTTCGACCGCTCGTTGAAGCCAAGCTCTCTGGTCAGCCCGGGAAACAACAGTGAGTTAATCTTTTTCTGCCACGGGGGGCCGGCCTTCAGAGGATTTAAATACTGCCCTGCTCCTGCTTTAAAGTATTTATTCTTCTGAGCTGATTTCTGTCCCCCGACCTACTTAATTTCCTGTTTAAACCATGCTGTGCTCCAGAACAAGACGAGAAGCTAACTTTTGCATTCAGCTTTTGTTTACTCCTCTACATGGTGTTTGCAGATACAATGGTGGATGCCCTTCGGCAGTTGGCTGTTCCTGCTGAGCTGTGCCGGAGCTTTCTGAGGTTGGCCGAGGCCAACACAAGCCGAGCTGTAGAAACTTGTGGCATCCTTTGTGGCAAACTGGTAAGACTCTGAATCAGAGAGACTTTGTTGAGCCAGTGGCTCTGAATAGATCTGTTACAGGAAGCACAAAGAAGAGATGTTAATAAAAGCTTTCACAAATTGTTATCATCAACTTTGCACTGTTGAATTCCATAACTTGAGACACTTAAAGAAAGATTTCCCTTTTCATTCTCTAATAATGAATGTGTAAGGAATGTGGATTGAAGGTTCTGAATGAAACTGAGGCATCAGCTGACCTCTCTCACTAGGGGCCAGAACTTAATCTGTCACTTAACTCCGAGTCCCAGATCTGCTCAAGCTTTATTTTGATTACATAAATTGGGCTACCTTGGCTTTACGCTCTTACACTTTTTGATCAGCATGACTTAACATTTTTCAACAGCAGCAAACCAGTTAGAGTTCAGTCTAAATAGTTCTCAAAAGCGCTTTTTCTTTGCTTCATTTAAAGGACTGTAATGATATAACACTTTCCCTGTTTGCCACAGAACAGGAATGCCTTCACAGTGACCCACGTCATCGTACCAAAGCAGAGTGGTGGACCGGACTATTGTGACACAGAAAACGAGGAGGAACTCTTCCTCATCCAGGACCAGTATGATCTCATTACCCTGGGATGGATACATGTGAGTGGAGATAGACAAATTTGGCTATTGCTGTCAAACGATCGCCTTCTCAAACTTTGTAAAACCACAAATCAGCAAAAGTATCACTTAACTAAGGAGAACAAGCGTATCCTTCACTACCTTTGAATAAACTTAACTCATTGATGTAGTACATTAGGGGTGGGGCATGATATTGATACGCCAATATATGGCCATTCTGACTTGTGTGAACGTTTGGCTGCTTTAGAAATAACACTGACGATCTGCCTACTAAATGGAAACATACAGTAAATATTTGTGCACTGAAGTCTGCCCTATATGTGTGTCTTAAGACCCACCCCACACAGACAGCCTTCCTGTCCAGCGTGGACCTCCACACACACTGCTCCTACCAGATGATGCTGCCGGAGGCCATCGCTATCGTCTGCTCACCCAAGTTTAATGAGTGAGTCCGAAACCAGCTGCTGTCCTGTCATTATAAACATTTCAGTGCATGACTCTCAAGTCTCATTATCACAGGAGTACGACTGTGTAACTATGTGTGTGTGTGTGTGTGTGTGTGTGTGTGTGTGTGTGTGTTTGATCCAGAATCGGCTACTTCAGGTTGACAGATCGAGGAACAGAGGAGATCTCCACATGTAAACAGAAAGGATTTCACCCTCACAGCAAAGAACCCCCTCTATTTACAGTACGTACACACCGGTTATCAGGCTACCCTTGCTTCTTTTTTCTCTAATTACTGACTTATATTCTTATGGAGATGTGGAGGAAATGAGAGTGTATTTGTACAGCATTTGTTTGCATTAAGTTCTTCTTATTTAGAGAAACAATCTGATGAGCCTGCCTGCATTATGCTAATGAAAATAATAAAACATTTATATGTTAGATATTTATCCTTTGTAAAGTAAGCAGTGCTCGGTTACTAGGCAGTGAAACTCTTGCATCAAATAAAACATGGACGGCATTCCTGTAAGTCAAGTCCCTGTGGATAGAAGGATGCCTCATGTAACATTGTGCTACATGTTACATGATCATTTACAACCACTACTGTTGTCTTCTTCCTTTATGGTTGAAGCCTTTACTTTGTATTTCTTTACCTGCCCTCCCCAATGACTTCTTATCTTCAAGTTTTATTTGGTGCATGATTTTGACATTATTGGTATGTTAAGGCAAAAAACCTAATGCCATAAAATGAATGTACAAGCTTGAAAGCATACACTATTGATGGTTTGCAAAGGTCAATAATCTCCAAGTTTTTATTTCTACTTCTTCAACATAGCTCCCTTCAATCATGTCAAGTGTTAATATGTGTTGAGAGTTAACTTGATAAATAATGTTTTAACAACATGCATTTTTCCTCTCCATGTTGCAGACTATTAAACTCTTCTCTCTTTCTCCTCTTTAGCACGCCGCACACGTCACTATCACAGACAACACCTTGTCCATGTTGGATTTGCGGTGATTTTTTTTCTTCTTCTCCGTTTCCACCAGAACACTCGGACTGTTTTTATCAAGCTGCAGACATTTAACTGGAGAAAACACTCATATTGTTGGTTTAAGGACGGTACTGAGCAAACACCCGCCACGTGTTTAACATTTATATGGACTTCAATTGTTCTCAAAGGGAACAACATTGTGAACTTTTTTTTTTTTTTTTTTTTTGCTCTTTAAGAAAAGAATCAGTCTGTTATTGCACTTTCCAAGCAAACAGCTTCTATCTGCTTCATGGACCAGCAAACCTACGGCTCTTCAGCCCCTCTGTTTGTCAGTGTGTGCTCATGTTCTTTACTGTTAAATTTTTGCTTTTGCCATTATAATAAAAAAATGACATTCGTGTGTGACATGTACGGTAACCTAACCTTTGTTTTATATTTCTCATTAAAGTTTGGTTCTGCCTGACTGAAAAAGTGCCAAGGAAGAGAACATTCACCTGTTGTTTGTTGTTCATTGTGCATCATGAAGTTGAGTGTGACGTCCTGGTTGTTCTTTTCACTTTTTGTGTTTCCCTCATAAACTGATGAAGTGCTCTGAGTGATGAGAGAAAAGACACCCAGTTGTTACTCAGGTTTGCAGGCAGAGTTGCTGCTCTGTATTATATTTTTATATACAAACACTCGCACTCAGCAGTATCCTTTATCCATAAAGGATGTGGTTGATGTTTAATCCCTGTTTATTCCTCAATGCTTACATGTGTTGTTTCCTGGTTATTTCTTTATCTTCGGGGGGAAAATGGGTTGGTAGTACCCTAAAATGTGCCCATGTTTCAGAGAGGACTTGTGTGCATCAGGAAATCTGAATGTCCCTTCTGCTACACTTTTCTAACTACCCGGCCATGTTAAGCCTCTCACAGTTTCTGTTTGCTCCCTTCTCTTGTTAGAACAAGTAAATGATTAGCCATAAATGGGAGAACACCTTCAAAGAATCAAATGCCAAGAAAAATAAACTCATTGTAGATTCCTTTGTCTGCATTGTTGTTTTTGTCATGTTTATCCATCTAGTTACATAAGACAGATTTAAAGTATATTTCAGTCTAATGTGCATGATTTAGAGTAAACAAGAGAAAGAGCCAAATATTTCTCATAAAGCTATGTCTGCTCTTACGTAGATTTACACACATTAACTAAAATCGTGACAAAACACTTTACAAAGACCTTTTGGCAAGAACAAGTTTGTGTAGGTTCTGATAACATTTTATAAATTAAATAAAAAACAATTCACTTTTATGGTGGATTTTTCACAGAAATGTCTCCCATTGTTTCATGTGGGACCTCAACTTTTTTTTTTTAGATACAATTAGGGGGGGCTCTGAGGAAAAAGGATTCGGGAACCATTGTTATTAAGTATAAATTGTTCTGACAATCCCGAGTGGGGGGATGAAATACTGTAGGGGCAGTTAAAGTTAGTTTAAGGGCTTGGTTGGAGAGGAAAACTTAAACCTGAGGTATTGGCTTCCGGAAATTGTAAAAAAAAAACTGAAAAATGAATAGAGTAATGTTGGATTCAGTTGCAACACTTTTTCTAGTATGGTATTTTTTTAAAGAAAATCTTTTTTCTGTTAGTTTGAACAACAAGCTCAATAGTTTTCTGCATATCGGATAACTAGCTTGAAAACGTTTGAAAAGTTTGATGATTAAATAATAATAATTTATGATCAACTACATATGTATTTACATGCTCTTTCACATAGTAATGCTATAGAAAAAAAATGTGGGTTTTAAAAAAGAGAATCATAATCGAGTTTGTCATAATCAGGCATTGTGAAAAAGAACTCCGTTTTTCTGACCCATTGGGGGCGGTAGAGTGCGGCTGTTGTGAGTGTTAATCACGACATCGACGTAGAAATTATCTGGGTTGTTCTTCTTCGTCTTTAAAATGTATAATTTTCCCTGAAGCGGAGTTACAATCCATTGATAGAACTATAAACACATTTCCTCGTTCAATTGACTTGTACCTAAATATATAAAATAGACTACAAACTCTTCCGGCGGAGGGCAGCACAAGTGTACTGCCGGAATTATATTGGTAGAAGAAGAAGAAATTAAACAGGAAGTCACTCAACGCGTAAACTGCTGCGAACAGGTTGTGTTGTGTTTTGTTGGTAAAGTTAGTCTTTCTATCGCAAATAATCGTTCGATCCCACTTAAAAACTCAAAATGGGGAAGCGGCAGCACCAAAAAGACAAAATGTGAGTATCAAAGTTACCCCGTACATAAACTGCACCACTGTAACGTGTTTGTTATTGTGGCTGTTGTTAGCTAAGCTAAATTAGCTAATGTTTGCCTACGAAGTCAGCCAGCCAATTCACATAAACCTAAATCTGGAATTACTTCACAGTTAATTTTATATGAGCTATGTTTGTGCGACTTTATTCCACCTACAGGTACATCACTTGTGCAGAGTACACACACTTTTATGGAGGGAAGCGACCAGGTGAGTTCAGGTTTTCATTTGTTTCATGTTCCCAAAACTTGCAATAAGTCCTTCCTTAATTAAGATTGTTACAGTGAGTGTTTGATGACTTCATTATGACATTAATGAGACCTTTGTCTTTTGATTTTGTTTTTATTTTGTGTTTCCTGGCCCAATTTTTATCAACCAGTAGTATTTAACCGTACATTATCTACAGGTCCCAAAATGACTACACATTTGAATCAACAATTCTCCATAAATTATGATCCTTATGTCTTAGGTCAACTGCAGAATTTCTAGCAGGACTATTCTACCAGAGTAGGGTGCCAGGTCGAACTTTTTGACTTGTGGCTTGTTGATGTACCAAACAAATGTCTAATCGGGTCTCACTCCTTGTCATATATATATATATATATAGTAGTTGTGGCCATTTAATTTCGAAGACCGTTCTTTCAGGTTTTCTTTCAATTCCTTTTACAGGCTTAAAGGATACAATTGTTCAAGATTGAATAAAAGACTAAACACATAAACATGATTTTGTATGCTAAAATATTTTTCTTCTCAAATTCTCATTAGAAACCACAATGTGTACTGATACAGTTTCTAAACAGTCTTTACTAGTCCAGTGGATATTTTTCAATAAAAGTAATTTATGAAGTTTAATCATATTACATTTTGGTCCATGTTTTTACATTTCAGATATCCCTCAGTCAAACTTCAGACGGCTTCCTTTTGATCACTGCAGGTAAGAAGAGTCCTTTTTTATCATCCCCAGGAGAAGTTTATACATTCTGTCTCATTTATATTTAGCTTTGTGAGTTTTCTTTTAGACCACAGCTAAACTTTGGCAATGCTTATCCACCAGCGGTGGAGGATACTTTTCCGTAATATATTGCATGGATGGGGAAAATATTTTATCTTATGTATGACAATCTAGCTGGACATGGGTTTGTCTGGTGTAATTGTAATTAATAAATAATTTGTGTCGTTTTGACTAAACCTTTTCCTCTGAAAAACTCAGCTTGTGCCTTCAACCGTTTGAGTATCCTGTCTGTACGGAGGAGGGAGTCGTCTTCGACCTGCTGTAAGTAGATCATTCTCAATTCAAAAATAAAATCAATTACAATTGATAATACCAGAAGAAAAATATAAAAATGGTCACAATCGTATTCATAAATATTATCTTTTCATTTGCTAATTGAAAAAACAGGACATTTTACTTGAGTATTCTCTGAAGTTCAAAGAACAACTTGGAATGTCTTTTTTAGTACATGACTTATTGAGTTGACAGACTTGATGTCATATGAAGCAGAAACATGGTGGCCATGTATGCTTTAGGGTCATACACTTATTATAAACTAACAAATTGACCGTTTTTATGAAGTGTCAGGTCAGAACTGTGAGTTGCTGTTAGATGTGTTCGAAACAGTAAGTCACAACACATACTTCTTGCAGCATCCTTGTATTTTCCACGTACGACTTAAAGCTTGTGAATCAATACTTCCTATATTAGGACCATTCCAGCAGCACCTGAATACAGCGTTATACTAAACTGTGTCTTGCTTCTTGCTTTTCTCTGATTGGAAGAGGATGTTGAGGATTGTTTGATGGAAGTGGCTAGGGGTGGAAATCCCCAGAGGCCCCACGATACGATATTATCACGAAACTTGGGTCACGATACGATATTATTGCAATTTTAGACATTTTGCGATTGAATTCTGTGCAATTCAGTGCTGAGAATTCTGATACAATATGTTGTGATAAACTGTATATTTTGCGATTTAACAGCATATTATGCCCACAAAATAAAACTAAATCAAGTACTGTTTTGTCAAAACAGGAAATGTTTTTAGTCTACTCACTTCATTGTTTGTATTTCTACACAATGGGAGACAAACCCACAGACTGAACAACACTGTGATAAAAGTAAAACCCTGCATGCACCTCACAATCTGAGCTGTTAGTATTTCAGTCTAAATGAACTGAATCGATCACAAACATGTACGGACAACAGTCGATTGCATTTATTTTTAATGTACAATGCAACTTGTTCAAAATGAATTGTGCAACCCCTTCAGCAATTAAAAATTAAAAAGCATGTTTGCTATTAATATAATAAAAATATCGATACTAGGCGGCCATGAGACAATATAATATCGCCACGCAAAATATCGCGATACTGTTCTGTATCGATTTTTTTCCGCACCTCTAGAAGTGGCACAGTTTGTCTGTCAGCATTAACAGTTTAAGATATGCAACTGTTTCACATGGAGCCCTAAGTTAACCACACTTGAATCCATTTGTCTTTATTTTTGGTGTCATAAAAACACAACATGGAAACAAAATGTTACATTTCCAATATTGGATGAGGCGGAAAGATGTTTACTGTTGAAAACAAATTCTAGTTTATATGCGTTACAAGAAGACTTCCTTTGTGTTTCAGGAGCATCGTCCCTTGGATTAAGAAGTATGGGACCAACCCCGCCACTGGAGAGGTAAGAAAACAAGACCAATCAATCAGACATCATTTTTCATCAACAGAATGCCCCCCTCTATAAATACCCTGACTACTGTATATTAACCTTCATGATTCATTTTAGATTAGTATATTTATTTGTCAGTGACCAAAACTCGCGGCCTTACTATACAGGTTTACAATTTGGATTGACACATTTTTGCAACTCACTTTAGCTTCCCTAACTCAATGGTAGTTTATTTTCTTTATGTTTTCAATTCAAAGACCTAAAGTTGTATTTGATGGTATGTACTGTTTTGATTGAGTCGTTCCTCAAAATAGACAGTTGTGCTGGTTAGGAACTTGTTGTCTTTATTCTGCATTCACTTATGTATATACAGGTAAGTAAAGTTGTGATGTGCTAAATATTGAACAGCTGAGCATAAAACCTTCCAAAAACATCAGCTCCATTGTATTTTAAAAATATATAAGATTGTACACTTACACCACAGGTTTTCCTCTTTCCACAGAAACTGGAAGCAAAGTCCCTGATCAAGCTTAACTTTGTCAAGAACAGCGATGGTAAATATGCCCATTGCATGCCTTTTAATGTACAATAATCTTAATGCAGATGTGTAGAAAATGGGGGTAAAAAAAAAAGGTTGCTTATGCTATTTGAGCTGAACAAGTTCCATTTTTCTGATTCTAATCTCCAAAATCAGCCATTAGTTAGGAAAGAAAAGGTCAAGCTCACACGTATCTTACTCCACCACTATTTGAGAGAGCAGCTGGAAAGAGAAAATTGGACTTAAAGAGTGTCGGAGGGTAATTTTAGGGAGGGGATAAGAGCAAATTAAAGCAAGTGGAGGTGGAAAATGTGGGTGATATGATATAATTCAGCAGGGAGCACATTACATGAGCAACTCCTTGACTTCTGGAGGAGCTGAGGTCTGAGCCTGCTGATGCAGAGGAGAAATACTCTGTTGGTCTTTTGCTTCTGATTTTTTTCTCTTTTCATTTTGTTCCAGGAAAGTATCACTGCCCAGTTCTGTACAACGTCTTCACAAATAATTCCCACATTGTTACCAACAAGGTCACTGGCAACGTGTTTTCTTATGAGGTGGGTGAACACAAACGCTTTCCTCACACAGATACTTTTTGTGGAACAGATCGATCTCTAAAATTACTCACCCAAACACACACACACAACAGATGTTATTGATTTAGATTTGGGTGATACAACCCAGATACTCAGCCCACATGGTTTCACAAGATGCTGCCTTACATCACATCAAATTAGTTTTGCAAAAACATACACTGTTTTCAAAACAAATGGAGATTTATTAGATGCTTAGGATAAGCTCTACTGGTTAAACAGAAAAATATTGACAAAGCTTGTCTTTCATAATTATTGAATTAAAAGAAAACAAGCACAAATAGAAAGCAGAATATTTGAAAATACAACATAACATGTCTGAATTATTGACCTTACTGTGTCCCAAAATATGCTTTTTTTTAAGAATAATATTTGGGCTTTTACTTGGACAGGACAGTGGATAGAGTAGGAAATCAGGAGAGAGAGAGAGATTGAGTGGGGAATGACGTGTGAAAGGAGCAGTCGGTCAGACTTGAACCTGGGCCGCCCGCTTGTAGGATTGTAGCCTCTGAACATGGGGCTCAACAGCTAGGTCATCTACGCCCCATTTGTTTTCTTACGTATTTCTTTTTACACCCAGGCTGTTGAGGAACTCAACATTAAGACCAAAAGTTTCAAAGATCTGCTGACTGACGAGCCTTTTACCAGAAAGGACATCATAACGCTTCAGGTGGGTTTTTGCTTTGCTTCAGTTTGTCAAAGTTAAAAACACTGTATTTAGGGAAACTTCACCCTTAATCTGGGTGAAAATGTATATGTTTTGTCTTTGTAGGACCCCACAAACCTGGATAAATTCAATGTTTCCAACTTCTTCCATGTAAAAAACAACCTGAAAGTGTTGGATCCAGGTGAGTTAAATGAGTGATCTTTGCCATAGAGTTTGCTTTTTGTCTCATTCCACTCAGGAACTTGCCTAGGAGGTTCTTCCTTCTTCTAAAACAAAGGTTTAACCACCTCCTGCTTCTTGTCCTGTATTTCCCTGGCTCTGTTCAGATGAGGAAAAGGCCAAACAGGACCCAGCGTACCACCTGAACAGCACCAATCTGGAGACCAGGGAGACATTAGCTGAACTGTACAAAGATTACAAGGGTGATCCGCTCCTAGCTTCCACCATGAAGGAACCAGAGGCCAAGAAGACAGACAAATTAAATGCTGTGAGTACACTCACTATGATGAAAAAAATATTCTGAACTTGATTGGCTTAAAAGAGAAAAAGGACGTGAAACAGTAAAAAAACTGGAACTTAAAAGGGAATGGTGAAAAAAGTTTTAGGACCCCCCCCCCCCCATCACGTGATCTTTGATGACTCATATTTTTTTTGGGGTAATCAAAGTTTTTTTAAGCAGTTAGATTAGATTAGTTTGTCCTTGTCGTCCCCTTTTTTTCATTAGCCCTGACCCCAAAAGTAACGAGACAACTTTCTTCTAATCAGAACAGTTTTCTGACCGCCTGTACATTTTTTTCACTACGCCATGAACTGTTACTACGGATGCTTCTCTTCTTCTTTTCTGGAAAACCAATCACTGCTTCCCGATGTAGAATGCATCACTTTAATTGTGCCGGTAGGAAACGGTTTCTTTCTAAAAATCACCAGTTTGCTTTGACTTGAGAAACCAGTTCACCTTTTTTGACTTAGGAGGACTACCCATGACCTCATGGAACATTCAACTGAAAGGGGAATTTCGAAGTGGCATAGGTCTTTTGACGAACCAGTGTCAACTCAATAGGTCCTTCTGGAGCTTTGAGTCATACAAGTTTCCGGTCTTCTCGGCTGTTTAATCATGAAAATGGAGGAACAATCCACCACATAGAACATTTCTAATGTTACGATAAAGTCATGAAATGTAATTGTCGACTTCATAAATCAAATAAATCAATAAATTATTCAAACATATTTGATAAAACTGCATTTAAAATTATGACAGGTAGTGTCATTATTATACTGTACACCGGAGGGAGCTAAATACACAGTCATACACTGATAGTGCTGTAGGCAACGAGACAAACAACATCCAGAAGCAGAACAAAGAACATCTGAAGTGCTCTGAGAAAGATGAATAATATAACACTACAGATATCCAAGTAGATATATAAAAGGACCAAGTCATATCAGTAAGAAAATGTCAGGGTCTCTAATATTGGAAAAAGTGAGTTAAAAATGAGTCATTACTAAACTATGATAAAATTCACCAGGTTTATATTCTTCATTTAAAGACCTTCTTGATACTTATTGTTACCTTTCTACAGATCAGCTTATAATATATTAAAAGTCAGCTTTAACTGTGGGGGAATCAACACAAAGGATGTAACAAAAAAGGTCAGCTGCGGCCACCTTACCACCACGACTGTGTCCTTGAATGACCGGGGGGGGGATGTCTGATTCAATTTAAACAGCATCCACACTCGTTTTCTTATCAGCTCTTTTTTGATGCTATGCCACGTCTGGTTTTTTACTTCCACGCTTTACCTTGGTTGCTCTCCGTCTCGAGTTCACAGTCGATGTGATGCTCTGACAGCATCTGAGAGAACAGGGAATATAGGTCAGACGGAGCATACAAGGTAAAGTCTGCGCTTTCATGCGCCTTCACAAGAACTAGAGCAGAAGAATGCTAAACCAGGACTGAAGAGTAGACTTTTGAAATCCCTTTTCACGTCCCCTCTTTTATCATCCTGAGAAATGATTCTATTGACTTAAATAACTCCTCCAATCCCGCCCCATTGTTGGAAATATATTTGGATCTTGTGTATAACGATGCAGCAAATGTGTTCTACTATAATTTAGCCTCAAAGAACCTCCAAGCATCTTAAGTGACCAATGATTATGAGATGTTATAAATCTCTCAGGGCTGAGGATGTTGTGCTCTTAATCACACAGAAGCTTCAGAGGCTGTCATTAAGCTGGTTTGCACTTGATGCACCATTTAGCGGGTGGGGGGGGGACCAGCCAAGTGTGCGGCTGGAAAGAGGTGTGGGCTGAGTGGCGCGATTATTCTTCCACTGGAGGATGAAGCTTCAGGCTGTTTTTAATGAGAAAGTGTCTGTCCTGTTGAAGTGCATCTGAGCAGAAAACCTGCCAGGCGTATTCAGCACATACTGATTCCACCAGAATATTTGACAAAGGGGATAGATACAGGCTGCAAGAAAATATATATTTTTATCCATTTATCTATCTTTCAACCTTTTTGACCTGAGTGACAACGTGCAGTCTAAACCCAAGGATGGTTTGTCCATTGTAACATACAACCAAGAAAAGCAGCAAATCCTCTATTTGGGAAGCCTCAATCAGTCTGAGGTTTTCGATTTTAAAGTTGATCCTGTCCAGCCCTCACCTGTGCTAAGGAGCTTTGGGTAGTGTGCTAAAGAAAAATACTGTGGATAAACGTGGCCTAAATGAGTTTTCCTCCACTCGGTAGCTTGGCTCAGGCCTTAAAGAGGGGAAAGGAGGTCAGACATCCTGACTGAGCTCTGTGTACAAAAGCCAGCTGAGGTGGTTCAGGCATTTGATAAGGATGCTTGCTGGGTGCTTTGCTTTGGAGGTTTTCTGGGCTATTCCAACTAGGTGGAAATCCTGGGGCAGGCCCCCGAGACACACTGGAGGGAGTGTTTACCCCATCATCCGTTTTCTCTTTGCATTTAATCAAAGATCATTAATCTTGTCCTCTGTATGATCCCTATTATCCCCTGAACCCCCCTTGGTGACCTTAGTTTTTTTTTCTGTTTTTTTTACATTAACTTGGAGTAAGGAGTAAGAGTCTCATTGTCCAAAGATCCTTTTGAAGAATGTCCTGGCCAAGAAGGGCAGAAACCCATTTACATACTTGAAACATAAAACTCAAGAAAAAGTTATAAGATGTCAAAAACACCTTCCTACCCAAAGCAGATTTAAATGCATTCTTCAATTAGAGTCACTTTAAAAAGGTCCAGTTCCGTTCCAAAGAGTTAAATGTTTTTTAGGTTGATTGAAAGCACACTGTGCAGAGGTTAGATACATCGTTCAGTACATACACAGGTAGTCAAGAAGTTTTTATTTCCCCCCTTAGTTCATGTTGACTTTGCTTATTGAGTGGAGGACTTTGGTTCAGCATGTACTAAACCAAGATGAGGTCATTCTGATGATAACCATTGCTGCCATGACGGCTGTCTAGTGTCTACAGCACTGCTCACACACTGTTCCTTGGCGCCACTGATAGTCATGGAGTTGTTGTTAGAAAAATAATTTAAAAAACAAAGTCGCAATCAAAATAATATCGCGGGCCAGATATTATTGCTGGCAGGCTAGCTTTGGCCCGGGGGAAACAACTTGCCGACCCCTGTACTAGACAAATGGCGTCTGGGCTGCTGGTGTGAGAGAGGTGCCTTGAGTAAGCCATCAAACCCCGAACTGTTCAAGGTGCTGTAGTTGTAGAAGAGAATATATGCTTAAAACAACATATCTTAAAAGCAGTTTTTTGTTTGTTTTTCCCCCTAGGCCCACTACTCGACAGGCAGAGTATCTGCCTCCTTCACATCCACAGCGATGACTCCTGCCACAACACACGAAGCAGGCAAGTGAACACCTCACACAAAAACAAACCGTCTTCTAGGTCCCAGCAGACAGAAACCTTCACCGCATCTTTCTCGTGTAGCTTTAATCTTGATTTTATTCACAGGAGGGTGGCTAGTCATGCCTGCTCTTTTTCGCAGCTTTGCGATCACACACACACAGTTGAACATTGCTGCAAGTGGGAGCTGCTCTTTTTGACTGTGTGCTCGTCTCCTGTCAGTCTCTGAGCTGCATCATGAGAGAGATTTTCTGTTATGCAACTGCATAGTAGGTTCAGTATACTTCAGAAGAGGAGGAGGATGTTTGGATTTAGTGACCCATTTCAAGTTTCTGAAGAAGTGTGTTTTCTTTTATGGATGTGTGTCTTTAGGGTAAATCACCAAATACTGAGACATGTTGTGGACACAATGTATAATGGTTATATTCTTAAATTTCAGCTTCCTTAATGTGAAAATGATCTGCTTACCTTTCTCCTCTATGACATTTAACTGAATATATTTGGGTTGTCATTGGGTGTAAAGTTGGGCTTTGGGAATTACTGATGGTCATTTGTCAGCCCTTTCTGTCTTGTTCTTTGTAACCAATCCACTTTCCTGTAAAGTGTAAAGTCTGAATTGTTATAACTCTTTAGCCCATGTGTGTGGAGTGAGAAAAGAAATAGAATGAATTAGCTAATTAGAGATTGTTTATCTGAGAGTAATACTGAGATAAATCAATAAAACTCCCACTGCAGAGACTCGTCAGAAATCCTATCTGCAGGACCTCATATAAAAAACCATCAATGAAATCTTTTATTTTTCTAAATGGTTAGCAACCTACTTACCAGTCTAAATCAGAAAAGTAATCAAACAATTACAATTTGTTTCTGTTCTAGATGCCATTGCAGATGACACTGTGCGATACCAGTACGTGAAGAAGAAAGGCTACGTCCGTATTCACACAAACAAGGGAGACCTGAATGTGGAATTGCACTGTGATAAGGTAACAACACGCATGTTTGCACACAAACAACTGGAAGAAATAACACTCGACACTTACTGTATTTTGGCAAAGATTGCTCTAGTTGCCCTAAATTCTGTTGCCTCCTAACTTGAGACAAAAGAAAACCGGAGAGAGAATTCATGTAAGAGAATCAGAGTTTTTCTTTTGTAACTGACTGAGCACCTTGTGGTTTTTTTAAAAAGATTTTCCACATGATCATTGAATAATGTAGGGGAAATGAGCTTTAAAAGTTCCTTTGAAGTCATAGATTAAATCTGTATTGTCATGACAGGAAGTGTTGAAAGAGGTCAGAGAAGATAAAGGTTGTATGCTTGGAAACTTACAGCCGTTTTGCTGATCAATGCTTAAAATCAGCAACCTGACTTGTAAAAAGTCTCAGTTTTTACAAATGAGGCCTGGTGTTTTTGACCTCAGACTTAGCTGATTTAATTCGCTGGCACAGGCTTCTGCAGTAATTATGTTGTGACGTGGGTTTGGACTGAGCCGCTGGTTAAATGGTATTCAAGGTGAATCATTCAAAACACAGAAATCAGCCTCTTGCAGAGTGTGTCCCGCAGGTTGCCAGGTTTACATCTTAGCAGAAATGTCTTGTGTGCCTTGTTTTTAAAGGTTAGGTGTTAGGCTCCAGAGAGACAGCAGGAGTTCCAGGAATGTATTTCTGCCCTGGTAACCAGGCGCTTCATGTACTATGTTTTTATTGGCTTCTGAGCTGTCGAATCAGAATAATGAGGGGAAAGTTGCAGCGGTTAGACAACCTGCACTCTGCGCCCCACATCTCCCCCCCCCCCCCCAGTCTTTACTCCCCAGTGGATTTCACACAAGACTTCAGCTCTATTTGTGGCCTGCTGTTTATGAATTAATGAGTGCTGTTTCACTGTCACATACACTTTGGGTCAAACACACTCAGAGCCCACCTCCCTGTTAAATGCCCATTGCCTACCCAGACAGAGATATTTCAGTTGTCGGGGTGAGGACAGAGATGCCTGAGATGAAATGACAGGATATTGAGGAGCGTACAGCTTTGTTATATTTAAAAAAAAAACAATGGATATGGTAGATGACTTCACTGGGATGAAATCAGTTGACTGACAGGTTTAAAAAGATTTAAGAATATTCTTCATTTAGAAAAGTCAGTCAAGTCAATGTGCAGTGAAAGAAAATAGCCAAAAAAGGGTCACCTAAAGAAAATAGAACAAATTTGCACTGTTAATAATATGTCTCATGAAATGTATTAGTTAAATATATTTGTTGGTTATGTTTAGATTTTGGCAAAAATCAAATGATTAAAACACTAAACTAAAGTTACTACGAAGGCTAATAGAAAACTTTTTAATTGCAGGTAATTCTGGCAGGCTTAATGGATTCTAAATAACTTTTTGATATCAAGACTAAAATAGCAGTCTTGACAATCTTGGTTTAGTTGTCCATGATTGTATAATTGGCGATAAGATGTAATAGCTGGTATGGTTTTGGACCACACTCTTACAGGGAACAAAACAACTCTTTCTCCAGTATTGATTGTCCTCCTCTAAAAGTCAAATCTGTTTCCTTTTCTTTGGACTTACTCTCGTTTTTTGGAGCTAGCCTGTTTCAATGACTCAACCACTGCTTTTTAATAGATGCAGCATTGGATTTTTCCAATGAATATAGACTTTTTATCTGGTTAATAATACCAAAGATTACTGCAAGTAAACGAGGACTCATCATTTGACTCTACGCTCAATCTCCATTAGGTTTACTTATGAAGTTAAAGTGACTGACCAGACGTTTATTTCACTAACATTCCTAAACGGTTTAACTTCAATCAAATCATTTCACTTATTTTGTGTCTCACTTTAAAGTCTGGTTGCCTGAGAATAACTTAAAATGGGAGGGGCTTGTAAGCATGCATGGATTTAAAGTTTTTCTGTCTGCGTCAGCAAACATTGTTTCCATGCCGACATCTCTGATGATAGACCATTTTAGGCAACGGAGCATGTTTCTGAATTTGATTGCATTTTAAACTTTTCCCCAGTAGGATTAACTCACACACACACCAACACAGCAGCATGCATGCATGCAGATAAGAATAATTAACCTCAATCACAAGGCAGCAGCAGAGTCAAGATGTGGAAAAAGCCTTCAAGTTACAGATAGAGATCTCTGACGTGAGAGCTTCTGGTTTTTTAAAAACTCCAGAAGAAAGCTTCAAACAGAACAAGAAAAGCCTGTTATAACTAGGTATCTGTTGTTACACACAATTTTACATTACATTATTTCTCGGGTGTTGTTTCCCATTGAAAAATCCATTTTACTG
Source organism: Tautogolabrus adspersus (assembly GCA_020745685.1). Taxonomy (NCBI): domain Eukaryota; kingdom Metazoa; phylum Chordata; class Actinopteri; order Labriformes; family Labridae; genus Tautogolabrus; species Tautogolabrus adspersus. Next base: position 21,238,340 of record CM036534.1, read on the forward strand.
CCAAAATGTTGAAAGTAAATCCTTTTTTTTTGGTCTAGTGGTTAGAAACAATAAGCCAATATGAAGCAGAGTGCTTTGAAAATCTGGGATTATAAGAGAAGCAAAAAAGTGGGCAGAGCAGTGAACCCCGACAGCAAAATGGAGACATATGTGGAAATAAGACCAGCCGAGCTTGGAAGAGACCTGTCACGCAGGAAAAGGCCAATGAATAAAAATAGGTTCATTCAAAGGCATCTTGTGATTCTTGGAAACAACCAATCATTGTTGCCAAGGGGAAAAAGTTAGTTTCTCACGCAAACACACACACACACACTTTCTCAAACACAACACAGTGTCCCTCCAGGCTGTTGATGTTAATAACAGTAGACCTTACCAGCGGCACAGTCTAAGTTCCGCCTCCCTCATTGGTGACACATACTGGCTCATTTTAAAGAGTGCTAGACAGTCAAAATGAGTTACTGTCCGTGTGAGTGAGTGAGTGTGTGTGTGTGTGTGTGTGTGTGTGTGTGTGTGTGAGTGAGTGTGAGTGAGTGTGTGTGTGTGTGGGGGGGGGGGGGGGGGGGGCTGTTGTAATTATTTACAAGATGCCTAAAAGTTTTTTTCATGACCCAGGATTTACCTTCAGCGAGATGACAAATCCAGATGCTTCCTTTTTTTACATCAACAAACAGCTTTGTAGTACCAAACTTGGCTCCGTACTGTATGGGCACATGGGCTGCCTGAGGCAACAGATGAACCCTTCTTCATCACACAGCAGTGTGTATAGAAAGAACACTTTGAAGCAGGTCAGACAGAGTTGCAAATGTGTGACTCAGTGTGTTTATGTGAATGCACAGCTACCTGCAGTCATGGCAGCTCTACCTGGAAGTTGAAATATAACCTCCATCTGTGTAGCTCAACACCTTTCCAACATCCTAAAGGCAGCTCTGTACAAGTAGTCAAATGGCTCCCTATAGTTCCTCTTCTTGTAGGTATACTTTGGGCCTTTTTGCCTTTATTGGACAGGACGGTTGAAGAATGTTGGGAGGAGATAGTCGGGGATGACATGCAGCAAAGTTCCGAGGTCGGATTCGAACCCACAGCCGCCGCAATGAGGACTATAGCCTCTGTACATGGAGAGCACGATATAACATAATTGGAATGTAGTTCAATTAACTTGTTATGGGCTGAGTGGCTAGTTTGCACACCTAATGTACAGCTGATATAGTCTTCGAGACAATCCAACCTGTGGCTTCTTTTCTGCATGTCATTCCACTCTCTCTCTCTCTCTCTCTCTCTCTCTGATGTCCAACTCTATCCACTGTTCTGTCTCTCCAATAAAGGCACAAAAAGCCCCAAAATAAAAAAAGCTCCTCAACAAAATGTTTGTATCTTATTTGTTGCTCTTCGTGTCTGTACATTTTTTGCTGCACTGTATTTGGGTTTTAAAGAGACTACAGATTAAAACCAGTTTTGTGGCACATTTTTGCATAATTTGACCCTCTGTTTATACATTTCAAAGGTCCCCTTTTAAATAGTCTTAAACACAAAGAAGTCATGACTTCATGTGGCCTCGGTTAGTGAGCTTCTTTTCATCTTTAGTGTGTATAAAGTCGCCAGAAAAGCTATTACTGTTCAATCAACCAAGGCACCTCAGACTGTATAAAGGACAGAAACTTCACAACAAGGAGTCACGATGCACAAACACATTTTGCTAAAATGCTGTAGAAGCAACATGGAGTTGTCCCTGGCAGTGGGCGTGGATAGACTGGCAGCTTGCTTTTGTCTGAAATACAGGTCACAATGCTGAGTTATTGAACCAATAGCATTGTTGGTTTTTGACGTTTTATAAACATGTAGGATGAGAGTAGCTGTTAGTTGTGGTTTAAAGTGTGTCAGTCTTTGGCCGAATTTTGTTGTTTAATGTTCATGTTTTATTCAAAGAGGCTATACATGTGAAGTGGCATCAGACTGACATTGAAATTCTCCGTCAAGTTCTCTAAATCGTTCAAGGTTGGGTGTGAAAGAGCAGGAATTTTATTTAGTTTATGGAAAGGTCTCTTTTTATCACAGATATTTGGTCGACTGTGGCACAAAAGCTCAAAAGCAGTTTTTTCAGGAACAATTAGCAGTAAAGAAAATGATGTTATTCGCTGTGAAGGGCCCATTTAGTATTTTAATAACAAATTTGATGTGATAAAGAAATATGAATGTCTATTTTTTATGAACAATGTCTGCATGCACTGTCTTTCAGGTTCCCAAAGCTGGAGAGAATTTCATCCGTCTGTGCAAAAAAGGCTACTATGACGGGACGGTGTTTCACAGATCAATCCGAAATTTCATGGTAAGGACTTTAACCAAACAGACTCTCTTCTGTGTTTACAAACCTCCACTTCAGCCACCACTGTACTTACAATGACTTAAGCATCTTCTCATATGCACAGCAGCAGGCTTTATAACTAAAACTTATTAATAGAACCTTGTCTATTATAATTCATTCTTAATCTTCTATTCTATCCTGTTTCATTCATGGGGTTCACCAAGAGTCAGTCTCAGGTCTGTTACCGTAAAAATCTGGTATATAAGATGCACTTTTATTACCTTTTTTCTAAATAAAAAAAAGTGTGCTGCGTCCTATATACAACCAATTTACCAGTATAGAATGATGAGACATGCGACGTCATGTGCTCAAGTGCAGATGAATGACGCGGTTTAAAATTGGCCCATCACTGCTCAAAACTTACTGGGATACATAGTGACGCAGGCCAGGCTGGCGACGCAACGTTTTAACAGCTGTTCTCCCTCATAAGGCCGTAGTAGTGCATATAAAGTATATAGTGGTAAACTCTTAAGGAAACGTACTTGTGGAGTGTTGGTTTGATTGAAAACTCTCCCAACTAAAAACAACAAGTGACCATGGGAGGTAGGCAGCACGACTCGCAGGCTGCTGGTCTGTACTTTACAACTATCACCACTGACTGAGAGCTCAACTTCTGTACTGTTAGCTAGCAGGAGTGCAATCTCCACATGGTGAAAACAGATGGAACTAAAAGAGCTACACAGAAAGTGGATGTTTTGGACTTGGCTGAATGCAATGCAGGAAGACAGACTAAACCTTTTTCCTTCTGGGAGACCCCTCAACACAGACTGCGTCTTAAATACCAATGGGCCTTATATTCCAGACTGTTACGGTACTTTTGTTTAAATGGTGCTCTTGTGCTGGGGAGGGGGGGTGAGCCCCATAGTGTTAGAAGCACTGGTGTAAACCAACTTATCTTTTGCCTCTCTGCTCAAAACTATCTGGTGCTTAGGTAGATGATATTAGATGGAACATAATTAGAGACATTAGAGATGCTAGCATGATATTAATTAAAGGTGTATAAATTACAAACCCAGTCAGTTATGCTCCTGAGGTATAATAGTCTCCATCGCAAAAATAAACATTTTTCCAGATCAACACTTTTTCCCCAAGGAAATTTCACTCTGCTGCCCTTTGGTATGAATTTTATATTTATGTAAATGACAAAAGCTCATGTTATACAATGTTGGTTTGAACTGGATTAATGAAGGTTTATCTTTATTGGCAAAAAAATGACTTTATTTTTAAAAAAGAGCGGTAACTGATCAGTAAATAATGTATTTTCTTTTCATGCCGAATGAATAAACACTGCAGCCTCTTGGTTCAGACTGAGAATTTCAAAAGACAGGTCTTTGATCAGCCGCTGCTCCGGGTGTTTCAAAGCTGCCGCTCCCCTAATTAAAGTGGCTCTTAGTGGTCATCTGGTCTCAAGAGGACACTTACCTTTTTCATTCTATCCGGGGGTTTTCAGTGAGGCCACTGAATTGTTTATAAATAATTACTGAGCCTCTCACGTCTTCTTCGTCTTATCACAGCTGAAAAAGGGAGAGGATTGCGGCCTTGGAGAGAATCATTTCCTAGCAACAAACACTTCTGAAGCAGTGTGTAAAAGGGATCAGAGCTGTGCCCCTTACTTCACTTACAGCAGTTTGTCAGGACGTTGTGAGTAAACGGAACATCCTGAAATGATACTCAAAGGATTGACAGAAAGCCAACAAGCTGCTCAAACAGTGAAGAACTGTTTCAGACAATTAGGATGCAGGTGTTTGCGTCTGCCAAGTCTACCTGGGCCATTTTAATGCATTCTCAGGTTTCTTTCTGGTCAACAAGTTCGTCAAAGACGGCGTCCAGCACAAAAACGAGGAGATATGGTTGGAAATTTGAGACATTTTCCTTTCGGCTCTATTGGAGCCCGTTAGAATTGGAGTCGAGAGTTTTGTTCAAGTAAACAGTTCAGATTTTATGCAGAATCCTAAACACACGTTCATAAGAATATTGGGTTTGTTTTTATGGCCTTATGGTCTCACATGCATGTTAAACGCATCTCTTTACTGCCTCTAACAAAAAAACAAACACTACAGCGGCCCATTCATCTCAACTTCGCTCCACAGCAGGACCAGCAGTCAGAATCCCCCAGTGTGTGCTAAAACAAGACGTCCAAAGAAATGCACAGAGCCGTCCTCAGCTATATAAACACTAATCGGAAAGTTGAGCCTTTACAATGAACAATAGAGGCCTGTGTGCTGCTAAACTTATTCATTGGCAACTAGTGCTTAAAGGGAACATGCCCCCGGGTTGAAAATAAAACACAAGTAAATACTGTAAGGTCACAATTTGACATTTTCCTATTTTAATGTAAGCAAAAGAAGCAGCTCTTCACAAATTGCTGGACAAACCGGGTTTTGGCTTTCATGTGCAGCGCGCTGACGTCAACCAAACCTAACAGAGTGTTTTTTGTTTCAAGATTCAAGGAGGGGACCCCACTGGCACCGGTACAGGTAAGATGACGACAGCACTTAAACCACATTTAGAATTACATAATACCATCTGTGTTTAATGATTTATAATTCCTTTTTTGTTGCTTTGAGTAAATACCTTTTGCAACTTGAGATGCAAGTCAAGAGTGTTACTAAATATACCCTTTAAAGGCTCATGGGAGCACAGCAGACCTTTAAACACACACACACAACAAAGCTGGGGAGACGATCTAATGGTGTGGAGTGTAGGGTACACAATGGGGGTGGGGTGAACAACCAATCAACCAGCATTTGGAGTAATTCCCCTCTTTTTAAAAGCCAGTTTAAGAGGCAGCTCAGTGAAATTGACTACTCTGCCTCACGCAGTTAATTTCCTGCCTTAATGTCGTCTGTGCTGCTCACAGTGTCAGAGCACAAAGAGTGCTGTGTTTTCTGCGGGCGTCTCTGAACCCTACGCAAAACTGCGTCCAACGTGACAGATTTATGAAGGTGCAGAATTCCTGACCTGTGGGTAAAATTCTCCTCATCACCTGGACTGAAAAACATGTCAACAAATGACGTGAGCAGATCTTTGACTGGTTTTGTAAGATGGATTTCTGCTGTCTTTTCAACAGTCTATAATGTGCCGTGATTGTCTGGTTATTTACTTTAATCAATAAGAACAATAACTCCACAGACAGCTGCAGTTAAGGACTACTGCCATTCATTTTGTTGTTTACTCTATGTTTAGAATATTCCCTCTAGAACTTGTGTGTTTCAAAATGCTTGGGACTGATAACTTCCACATGTTTTTGTTAATAATGTGCATTAACACTTTATGTTAAGGAAACACAGAGTAATCAAGTAATGAACCTAAAGAGGTTATTTTGGGTCACAACAGAAGAAAAAAAAATGATGGGGATCCTTTTTTTCTGATACTTAAAGGAACAGTATGTAACATAATTAGATTATAATTACAATATTGATTTAAGTATCAAATTTGATCAGTGCATATCACCAGCACTATTACATTTAAATAATGGCTCCTCTGTGTCTGTGAGCGCCAACCTCTTTGAATTTATCTTTTTTTTTTAACATGTCCAGCCTAAAGCAAACAGCCACTCAGGGTAAGCTAGCATGTAACTAGCCAATCACAGCGACTCTGTATAAACTAGAATCATCACACTTCTACGGCTCTCTTATGCTCGCTCACTCGCTCACGCTCTCTCTCTCCTCACCACGATAAATCAGATTTTACGCAGACTATGTGCTCACGTGTTTCCAGTTTTTGTGTTGGGGGGGTAGAGATGATAAAATACGCTGTAGAACCCTGATATGATCCTTTTCTGGAGTTTGTTAATCAAGTGTTAAAAAAATCCTTTTGAGATGGCTTACTATTTTTGTGTTACCCTTCTCGTTCATTGCCTGCACATATTTATTGAAAAGAGAGTCCCATCCTGCAGTCTGCTCAGGGTAGCGCTCATTCTTTCTTTACCCAACTTGAGTTAAGCCTCATTGATCTACACCCTTCAAAACCAGGCTGTGGTGAAAGACATGATTTTACATTTACTAATGATCGAAAGCCTAGACACAAAAATACAAAATAAGAAACCAGAAGCACTTAAACCCATATTTAAAAATGTCCACGTAATGTGTTCATTAGTGGAGATGCTTCACAGCTGAGAGTCAATGGAAGATGTTTTCATTTCTCTTGCTCTCTTTTCATGTTTAACCTTTTCAGTTGGTAGAAGTTCAAGGCTTTACTGTGTTTTCAACTTAAAGCAAAGGAAATGAAGTTTGATTAATTGATTAACCCTTTGGTGACGGTTAATTTCTCTTTTATCCCCCTCTGTCGCTCCCCCTTCACGTATGATCAAAGTCGTACTTAGGTAAAATGTCAGGGAGGAGATCAATTATGCAGAAATGTCACCAGCCTCTGAATAGTTCTTTGCTTGGCATTATACATTTAAACTCCAGCAGAAACGCACACACACACGTACTGTAGCTGTGTAATGCACATACACCACCTTGCAAATCCCTTAAACACACCTCAGCGCGACAGATTCCCCCCCCCTCCCCCGTGGGACACCAATAAGCTCCTGCAGTGTGTATTCCTCTATTCTCATCTTGATGATTCTTAAGGATGAAGTCAGTCTGAATAATGATTCACAGCTGAAGGCTCACTTGACTCCATGTTCTAGGGCGAACATTATGTCTTATGAAAATACACAGTGCCTTATTTCTGTCTCTCTGATGATGCAGTACTTCAAAATAAAGTACAAGTTGAACGATTCATTTGTTGTTTACATACAAACTGTATTTTTATTGGGTTAACTTGTATTTTTGTAAAAGTATATAATTGTGCATAGTGGAGCGGAGGGTTAAACAATAATGAATACAATCTCATCAGCTTTACTGCCCCAAGTGTACTCGGTTTGGTTAACATACATTTATTCCAAGATGGTGCAAAAACATGAAATGTAAACTCTGTGAGCCGTCAGCTGTTTCTGGTCCAATGTGCTGACAGAGTGATCTTATTTATAGAAAAACAACAAGCTGGTTTCTAAGAATGTGTGTCGACGTCACTGGACAAAAATGTCTCACTAGTTCATAAAAAGTGATTTAAAGGTTTCCTTTTCTCTTAAAAGGATTGTTGTTCATCATCATCACAATATATTTCATGGCTTTGAAGATGTTGAAATGGATTACCTGCAGTAATTATCAGATAAAATGTTCTCTCTCTCTCTCTCTCTCTCTCTCTCTCTCTCTCTCACTCTCACTCTCACTCTCACTCTCTCTCTCTCTCTCTCTCTCTCTCTCTCTCTCTCTCTCTCTCTCTCTCTCTCTCTCACTCTCTCTCACACCCACTATCTCTGATCCCAGGAGGGGAATCCTTCTGGGGAAAGCCTTTCAAGGATGAGTTTCGGCCCAACCTGTCCCACACGGGTCGGGGGGTTCTCAGCATGGCAAACTCTGGTCCAAACACCAACAAATCCCAGTTGTAAGAAATGATTTAAACAGCCTTACATTTTCAACTGTCGCTCTGTGCTAGAAAGTCAGAGTCAGCAGAGAATGATCTTTTGTTTTTGACTGTGTTTCTTTTCCTTTGAAATCTTTCTGAGGCCCCACAGGAGATCATTTGATAAACAAGTTCATTTGTTAAGTTATACATTTGACTATTTATTTGAAAGGCATGTAGTTCATAAGTGAAACTGTGGTCAAAGATTTTTTCTGTGCTTTTTAAGCTTAGGTAATGTCCCATCCTCTGTCGCTTGCATGCTGTGTACTTATACCACCCCTCGTTGCCTAAAGCCAGAGTCGGCTGTCTAAAGCCCTTTACAGATTTCGGTTTCGCAGCAGTGCCATCACAAAGTGCTGCTGTCATAATGCCCTTACACATTGATGACATAAGGGTGTGATATTGGTGTCCCAGTGTGTGAATTCACATTGCATTATGGCCTTGCAGAAGCGTGAGATGGCAAGGCGTGTGAGCACACAGCGGAAGCTTTACATACACACACATTCAGACTCACACACACACACGCGCAGCGCTGTTCCACCTCGCAGGCTTCCAACGTTACACATCGCCTAAGTCTTCCTCCCATTGCCCCTCTTCTTCTACCTCCGATGACGGATCAGGGGTGCAACAACTTTTTCCATCATTATGCATTTGTGTGTTACACATTACAGGCCAGGCATAACAGGGCCGTCAGTGTGCCGCCTTTGAGTGGAGATCTGTAAGCGCCATAAGATTCATTGTGCTGCCTTACCTGAAGTATCTTCTCGGCCTGACGGACTGTATTCTCAAAAGTTCAGTCCAAACTTGTGCTGCGTTCCATTTACCTCGGAACTGGGAAGTCGGAACTGGGATTGACGTCACACCCGAGTTGAGCGTGTTCCAGTTGTAATATAAGTACAGTCTATTGTTGTAAGTCGGAAAAGCAACATGGACACCTCCAGGAGTACCTTTGTTTTGTTAGCTAATACCAGACGATAACAACACACTGCGTGATAATTTGTGCACAAAAATAACATGACAACATATCCACAGATAGAACTTGCTTGATACTATCAGTGTGATTGATTTAATCACACAAAAAGAGGAACATTCGGCTAAAAAACACTATAGTTACAGCTTTAACGTACGGTTGATGCACGTAGCAGCCATGTTGGATTTTAACTCGGGCTCCTCCGACTTCTCCGAGTTTCCGACTAGTAATTACGACTTCAGGGGGCGTTCCAGTTGACATTTCCGACTGGGAACTCGGAATTTCCCACTTCCCAGTTCAACTGGAACGCAGCATTGTTTCTAGTCCTTCCAAACCTTGTAATAAAAAGCTCTGACCGCACACGATGAACATAGTTTCAGAAAGGATTCTATCGGTTTTTAATTCAGATCATGTGAGTTTTGAATCTTTTGTTAATGAAATATCAGGCGTCTTTTTACCAACAGATGCTGCATCAACAGATGAATCATAATATAATAACACAGTTGTAATACTTGTTTCCATAGAAAACGTACTTGTACTTTCTCTATATTCTTATACACACATAAGAATATGTGTTTATTTGTATACTCTATGTTTATATTACTCACATATTTATGGATGCTCTCTGTGTTCTGCTTCCTCTCAGCTTCATCACATTCAGGTCGTGCACCTACCTCGACAGGAAGCACTCAGTGTTTGGAAGGTAATTTTTCTCTCTCTATATATATTTTTTAGTGTGTGTGCTGAGTTATCTTTTAACAGAAGGCTTTGAAGTTGACAGTCATGACAGACACTTGCTGTCAGTGTCATTTACACAAATATTAGTGTCAGATCTTTCTTTTTCATCTTCTTCCTCTTCCCTCATAGTCTTCTCCTCTCTCTCCCTCTGTCTCGCTTTCTCACCCTCTGGTTTTATTCTTTAATTTATATTTCTTCCCTTTGGAGGTCCAGACAGTACAAACAGTGTTGTGACTTCCAGTCTGACTCCTGGCTGACAGCAGTAAAAAATTCAGTAGCTGCTGAATCTCTCTCTCTCTCTTTTTGTCTCTCTCTGCTGAGCTGAGCTGAGCTGAGCATGATCTAAGACGTTTTTTTCTAGAAAGTCCTGGCTGTTGTCTAAAATTATTCAGGCTGCTTTCACCTGACTGATTCTTCACATGGTCAACACTTTAAAAGCTTCTGCTTTCACCTCACGTCTCTAACTTTATATCCTTCCCAGACTGCACTCTTTGCACATTTAATGGGGCTGGCCATGTCTGGCCACTTCACCAGATATATACATAACGTGAAGTCTGCATGCTGAGGTGTGGCCACAGCAAGGTACTTTAACTGTGTCTTCATCTGGTTAAACGCCATTCCAAGAACAGGCTTGAGGAGAGTCTTCTGTGATATTACTGTAAGACCCTGACACACCAAGGAGGTCGTCGGCTGTCGGTCCAAGTTGGACCGTCGGTGAGCGGTCACCCTAGTTTTTGCAGTGTGTCCTGCTCCGGCCCCCGTCAGCCTTTTTTTGGCCAATTCGACATGTTGATTCGGCGGTCGGTGAGAGGAATCTCTCTGATTGGCTGTTCATTCGGAGGTTTCATTTATTTCCAGCTCCCGACACAGGTTCGGGAAAGCCCCTTGAGCCTGCCGCCTCTTCTGGCTTACAACAGTGCCATTTTCAACTTTTTATCAGACATCATTCTCGATTAGTAGGCTACCTATAATACCAGTGGTGAGCGACAGCGGTGTGAAAATGGTCTTCTCGTATCATAACAACAGGCTACCGCCGCCTGCTGGCATGGAGAGTTATTGCCTCTCACGCATGCGCAGAACGTACGTGGTGGTTGGCCGTCGGCTGTAGTCTTTGCGGTGTGTTCTAGTGCAACTTTTTGGCCAAGACGTGAGGCGACGCCACAGGCGGTCTTCGTCGCCACTAGTTCTTTGCAGTTAGCTTGGTGTGTCAGGGCCTTTAGACTTTTAAGTAACTCCATATTCATTTCTAATCCCCCTGGATGGTTTAAATGTATTTTATTTAACAGGAAATATTGATTTTTCAGGGGCGCCAGCAGCCTAGTGGTTAGTGCGCGTGCCCTGCACACGGAGGCTGTACTCCTCCAAGCAGACGGCCCGGGTGTGAATCGGAACTGTTGCTCCTTTCCCGCATGTCATTCCGATCTCTCTCTCTCTCTCCCCGATATCTGACTTTTCTCACTGTCCTATCTCTACAATAAAGACCCCAAAAGTCCAAAAATAGACCTTTAAAAACAAATTGTTTTTTCATATTGAATATGAAAACGAGGCTTGCGATTAGAATCTTTCACACTCTTATTTATTGTGTGAAATGTGAATTTCTTTGGCTTTAATAGTTTGGCACTAATAGATAATGAGTGGTTCTGTCTGATACAGTAAAGTCAGTGTGTCACACAGTGTGGGAGCTCGTCTGTTAGAGTGAACATGTGACAGTAGAGCACGTGTGGCCTGAGAGGAACCCCCTGCTAGCCATTGGATATATGAGTTCTAATTTTTTTTTTTTCACTCTACACATGAAACCAGGAGGCCCCCCACAGGAGCAGCTTGATAAAGACTTTTCAGTTTAAAGAGCAAAGTGTGAGCCACACTTAACAGCGCCCCTCAGCAGGGGAGCCAATCATAAATGTGGCCTATTGGCCCTCAGCGCTTGACAGACTCTACATCTTCTGTGATTCTTTTTGTGTTTGTGTTTTTGTGCTCGTAAAAAAAGGCTTTAAAGCTTTACTTTTAGCAGCAGATCATGTTCACTGTTGTCTGAGAAAAGTAATCAGGACTGCACAACTGCCTCTATTGCTGGATGGTATCGCAGGATATAAACTGAATTGGATCTTACTTCCGAGCGCCTCTTGTCATGAATGAGTCTACCTTCTCTTTGTCCTTTTGACAGGTAAAAATGGCTTCATTTGCAGTGACTATTGAACATGTATCAGACACATTTTTGTCATATATTTTGTTGTGACCAAGATCAAAATGATCTGGGAGTAGTGTAGGGAGGCCAGTTCTCGTGGCTCCTGCATGTCTTGCTAATAAAAGGTGTTCTGTGTTTTTCTCTTTTGTAGGATTGTTGGTGGATTTGAGGCACTCACAGCCATGGAGAATGTGGAGAGTGATCCCAAAACAGACAAGCCAAAGGTAGGATGTTTGATGGGTTCACTCACATATTTGATGTGCTCTTTTTACTAAGTGTCTCGTGATAACAGTTGCAGGGTTACCATTCTTTAGGATGAAGCACCAAGTCATTGATTTAGCGCTTTACAAAAAAAGAATCATTGGTTGAGAATGATTAGATCTATTGTTTTTATGTTGAATAAAGCTTTCTAAGAGAAATTATTTTCCATCATGTTGATACGAAAATGAATGAATAAAGACTATTTATTGTCCAATATCTATGAAATACCTCTCCATAGGTTTTTTTTTTTTCTTATCCTGACATTTGTCCGACACCCCTGTCGAGCAAATTAGAGAGTTCAACTGCAATATCATTCAAGTTCCTTGATGACTAACATTAATGTGAGCTGAAGAGGGCAGGACTCAGGCGTAGTGCTGTTTTGACCCTTACATGGATCATGTAAAGGTCAGCCGCTGAGATGAGAGAAATGAAGCAGGGGCCGGTGAGAGATGAATTAGAAATGCCATCAACTCGCTCCTTTTGGTCTTTGAAAAGCTAGAAGTGTTGTCTCTGTCGATTGATCCTGAATGTTAACAAATGTAGCGTTGGTATTTTAAAGGTTAAAAAAAAGCCTGTCTTCATTTTCGTCTCATGTTTGTTGAGCAGAACTGCTGTTCTTTTGTTTTTCAAGCTGCAGGTAGAAACTTTTATTTGAAAAAGGAAAATATTTAGTGACTGTTCTTTTTTTAATTTAAATGAATATTCGTATCATTTACAAATCATGAAAAGAAATGTACTGAAAATATATTTTGTAAGTGATTTTTTTTCTGCATCCTAATTTGTATTTGTTTAACTGATTTACAGTCAGAGATCAAGATCATAAGTACGGCTGTGTTTGTGGACCCGTATGAAGAGGCGGATGCTCAGGTTTGTATTTCTCTGTCTGTTTTCACATGTGAACATTTCTGATTCACGATACAGCATGTGAAATTCTTTTGATGAAACTGATACAGTTAAAGAAGCTGACAAATAAACCTTTTAGTTTTTTTAAGTCTTTTAATGTGACCAGTACAGGTAGGGAAAACACTTCTGTAGTGTCATGCTCCTTTTAAATGACTGGAGCTGAATGCTATAGATAAAGACAGAGGACACAGTTAGGGATACAATGAATGTATTATAGTGCCTGATTTAATATCATTTAATCAAGACCTAAAGACATGTTTTAAGACATATTCTGATTTGATTATCAATTATTGTTTGATGTGCTTTTCCACAAACACATTTTGTTACCAAATTTCTCCAAAAAAATCTACTCCTGTGTTTTATGTATATTCAGAATCAATTAATATGTAAGTATTTTCACTTTTAAAAGTGTAACAGCTGGACACAAGATGTCTCCAGCATCCCATAAACTCTTGGCTCAGCTTTATTAGACTTTTTTTTGTACAGCCTATAATTAAAGTTTTAAAGGCTGTGTTTGATTTGAGATCCAAAATAATAAAGTTGAGTTCAGAGCAAACACAACAAGAAAAGGAGTGCCTAACTATTTCACATCAAACTCTTGAACAACATGCCAACTGACTTTAAGTATTAAAGGCTTTTATACACCTGGAATGATTGGCCCATCTGCAATTACAATACAGAGTGTGTGCAGGGAGTGTCAACATGGGAGTAACAGTCACTGAGCATGAAGGCTTTGTGGTGTCTCTGTGTCCTCTGATCTAGTATCCATGTCTGTGGAGTTACATGATCTACTTTTTTTGTTTCGTCAGATCGCAGCAGAGAGAGAGAAGGAGCTGCAGAAGCAGGAGGAGGAGAAGCAGCAGACCAATGTCGCTCTGAAGAAAGAAGACGAGGCACCTAAGACCTTCAAGGCAGGTGTGGGGAAATATATCAACCCTGCCACAAAGTAAGGACACACACACACACACACACACACACACACACATGCAATCGCACATGCATACAGATTAGAACATTTGTACAACTCTTGAGACAAAATGTTACTAAAATGTTTACCTGAACACAAACTGCATTATACGTTCTCTCCCTGTCTGATCAAAGCCACTTGAAAAACAGAGTAACAATGAGTGGGTGATAAAACTTGATTGTCCCAGAGCGGCACAGGATGGGTAAAAACATAAAGTGCAGAATGCCAATTATGGAAAAGATTACTCCGTTTCCCCGTAAGGATCATTCAGGTTTATTATGCAGAACATATTTTCCCTGAGTCCGGGGTTGTCTTGTTTTTAGTGTGAGATAACTCTTTCTTTCATATTAGTTTATATACTTGAGTTTTTATGACATTATTTTATTAAGGACTTTTTGTGCCTTCTTTCAAATCGTCGTTGTCTCCTCAGAAGAATTTCTTGAACTTTCTTTGGACAATTCAGCTAAAACACTTTACACATTGTATTTTCCTGCAGCATTGATAAAAAATAACAGAACAAACTGTCATTATCCAAAATGAATGTAGGCGTAAAAACATAATTTTTAGAGAAACTAGTAGAGCAACAAGACAGTACAAAGGAAGAATACATCTGAACAAACACTACAATTCACAGAGAAACAAGATCACACATCTGTGCACAAAATAGCTGATTATGTTTTTATCCTTCTCCCTCAGAAAACGTCCGGCTGCTGAAGATGAAAGCAAGCCTTCTACAAGCGGAGCAACGGCTAAGAAGTCCAAAGGCAAGTCCACCTATGGAGACTTCAGCTCCTGGTAGCAACAACTCATTCAGCAGTCCCCAGTCTCTGTTTTTACCTGCGAACTATATTGTATTCATTCTTGTCTTTATTGTATCTTAGATGTTTTGTCGTCCTGTGAAAACGATGAATTAAATGTTTTTCTTCTAAAAACAGTGGCTTTTTTTTTGTACTTCAAATAAACTTTGACTTTTAATTGAACACAATGTACATTGAGAATTGTTTTCCAGTGAAGCAAAAGAAAAGACATATCAGCATGTATCCAGAGGAAACATTACTCAGTGTAAGAAGTAACTTATCTTAACGTCATCATTCAGGACAGTCAAGGCCAGGCTTAAATCATCTCATTAATATATTTTGTCCTAAACAGATTAACCCAGGGTGCTCTGATCTGTAGTTGTTAACCCTCTTCAGCAGACTGTGGTGGTCACTGATAGAAGTTTCAGGATATCTGAGGTAAAGGATGACGACACGTGGCTACTTTGGCCTGAATCCCAGGGGTTTAAATGGATTTTCGCATCACGTATCCATAATCATTCAGAACGGCGCTCCACAGAAAGCTCCAGTTATAGATTGTAACAAAGTCAAGGAGGCTGCACATAAAAGATTAATCTCAGGCTCGGTGACTTTATGTCCACGCTGGTGGGTTGGTTATTTAAGGACACACTCTCACTCTCCTCACCTAACTTAAACCTTTTGAAACTGTTTGATATTTTCTGCTCTCAAAAACCCTTTTAGTCTAAATTGGCCATAAAATAAAACATTTCCAAGGATCTCTTCAGTGTTTGATTGTTTCCCCAACACTAAAGACATGTAGCCATTGTTGAACATCGCTGAGCTTTCAAATGTATTCAATTACCTAAAAAACCCTTCAATTCTCCAGCTTCTATGAATATCCATGAAAGACAATACACTTTTTTGTTCTCTATGCTGGCTGTAAGGTGTGAGATTATTGCATATTACTATTCTATTAGAATAGAGTAGTATTAGATGGCTATTACTCAAATCCGCTATGGAGAAAATTAATGGGATTTTTACTTCTGGAAGCACACTGTTGAGCCCCATTGTTTACGCTGAGAAGGCAGACTCAGAGGACAGAACAAACACCTAGCTGGGGGAGTGTCACCCACTGGGCAAAAGGTGAAAGATGAAGAAGATGGACTTTTCTCATAATTTTGGGGTTTGTTGACAGACTGGGGACACATTAGTGTTAGAAAACCATGTTAAAGTAATTTTGCATAATATGTGACCTTTAATAAAAAAACAATGACAAAGTTTGTTCCAGAAAACAATCAAATACATTGGAAAATGTTTACTTAAAGGTCACATGAGATGCAAAATGTACTTTACCATGTTTTTCTAACACTAATGTGTCCCTAACCTGTCTACAAACCCCCCAATTATGAGAAAAGTCCATCCTCTCCGTCTTTTGCCTGCTCCACCTTTTAGAAAATGTATGCTCAATCAGGCAGATATAAAAGAAAGCAGAAAAGTTTTAAAAAAAGAACTCTGAACTACATGAAAAATGTATGTTGTAGAGCACATGCTCCCCTGGATCTGCAGGCTTGACATGATGGGGGACACGATGCAACTGGAACTTGAAGCTTTAGGGATTAGACGCCTCTTCTAAGACAGTTTTTCCACCATATGGAGCAGAAGTCCCCTTTGGCCTCTGCTTTAAAGTCTTATGGGAAGTGGGCTTGCAGAAAGAATCTAAGTTAAGATGTTCATGTTTGACCTGGAACAACAGCAGAGAGATATTTCTATATCTTTTTTTGTTTTCTTATTTTTTATCCCCATTGGATAACTGACGTGTGTTTTGGAAAATCAACATTTGCCTTAAAATATAATACATCTTTAACTTAAGTTTAAAGTGACAGTAATTTGAAATTCAAAGGCGGTTCAAAAGATTCACACGCATGTTACACATACACATTTCAATAAACAATTAAACAACTAACAGTCATAACAATCATTCATATTACTTTATATCATCTGAGTTCAGGTCTATTAAGCAGCACACTGATGTTTGGTTACGCAAAAAAATAAAATGATCAATCAAAAACTTCTTTGCAACGTTGAATTTAAATGGAGCGACTAAGCTGTTACTGGAGTTTAGGCAACTTTGAGCTTTCACTTTTGCTTATAAGAAGTGTGCCTCATGCCGGCCTATTACCTTAGATTCTTTGTATTTGTGTTAATACTTTGTCTTCAAAAGAGATAACACATGCAAATAACAATATTTCAAAATAGAGTCAAAATAGAAACAATAACACACAGCCAATGACAGAAACATTGTTATGATTTGGAATGTCAAATACATGGTTGATATTCAAGCTTGGTTCTGCTCCACTTTAAATAAAACGGAAGCCGAAGCCTACTGGATGACATTAAGGGCAGCGTGCATGGTGATGGTGCAGAAGAGGCTTTAGAACCATTTGGATTTGATTAAACAGTTTAAAGTTTAACAGAAAGGCCACACGACATGTGGAGTTTTCAAGTCCAGAGCAATTTTTTTAAATGAGCCACCACGGACAACACATTTTCAAAGAACCTGTTGTATCTTGATAACCTACTTACCCGAAGAAAATCTTTCCCAAACCACCTTAAAAGCAGGTTTTTAGAGCAGCAAATATAAAAGCTTTGATGGTCTGAGATGCATCAACAACACCAAGATGCAGGTTGATAGCCTAAAATTGAGATGTGTGGGATCATTCTTTTTAAGATCCTTGCAGCACTGTTGAAAAAGGAGGTATTGGTGATAGCACCCTTGTGTCACATAACACATAATTTATAGTATGCTCGGTTATCGCCCTAACACTGCTCCACTTGTGCCTCATTATTTAGCTAAGTTCCTGGCAGCCTCTGCCAGACTTTGGGCTTTTACCTGAATGAAAACACCCCGAGCGTCCTCAATGTGTCCCCTGCCTGAGCAAGATGAAGTTTTGTAAATACAGAAGGTGGGAAATGAAGTTGGTGCCCTCTAAACTCTAGCTTCAGACCTACATGATTATCCTTTTCACACATGGAGAGCTAAAACTGAGCTGCAGTAGGAAGGGAGAGTCATTCATTTTCCCTGCTGTCCTGTTAACACAACAGCATGAAATGACTTCTTGCAAACTAAAGGTCCGTAATTGAATGAATAATTGAAGGCTGTGGTTCCTTAGGACTGGGATATTTGAGACTATAAGTGACAAGCGAACAGTAGCTTTAGGTTGGAAATCTTTTGCTATTCTCAATTAAAGAGTTTTTTACCCGCTTCCCTTAGAATCTGTAAAGACACAAAAAGGAAGCCAAGCTTGCAGATCTGTCTTAATTAGATCAGACAGTTATAAGAGTGGTAGGCATATTGATCACTACATCTCAGTATTATGCATTCATTTACCTTATGTTGACATAGAGCTGTTTTTCGACTCTTACCTGAAGACAAGCAAAGAGTTTTATGTTTGCCCTTCAGGAGATTTCTTGCTTCCATAAAAATGAGCTAACTTTAATGAGCAGGAACAGCGGACTGCAATAAACGCAGTTGATGGGCATCATGTACACAGTTGTTATATTGGATACTTTTGAACATCGGTCCTGTTTGTAATTAGTTTTACCCATAGACTGTAAATATAAATAATAAGGTTTTACCTAATATAAAATGCAAAGAGAGGACATAGTCTTCATAAAGTGAAGACATCACCCTCCTCTTCAGGGCTGTGATTAAAATTGACCGTAAATCTCAAAGTTTATATGTGTGTGAAACTGTAATGCGAGTCTGTGCACATTATCGTCTCTCCCCTCTCGTTCTTTTATTTTCAGGCCTCCTTTTGAAGTCGACCATCGAGAATAGACATCAGCAGACACTGTAGAGGAAGAGAGTGGGCATATGCTGTGTTGAGTTACTCAGCAGTCACTTATCACTCCTTCTCTAGTTCAGCATCATCCTTCAGTCTAGGAATATTGTTATTGTTTCCAACTGTCAGTCATGCTGTCGTTTATGTCAGAACTTTTTTTTTTTTTTTCAATTTTTGCACCCTGTGCGGGACAAAATAAAATGAATTTTAGAGTTGTCGATTTTCAGTCTGTCCACCACTTTTGTCTGGATTGAATTCTCTAAACATCTGCTGGATTGATTGCCATGAAATTTGGTACAAACTTGTCTTCAAGAGAATTAATCAAACAGGCGTTTTAAATACTAGAATAGAATAGAATATCCTTTATTGTCATTGAACACAGGTGTAGCAACGAGAATGGTTGAATGGATTTACCATGAAGTTTGGGCCTGAAAGTCATGTTTTAGTTAAAGATGTGTTCCTCACATTCTTGAATCTGACAGAATTTTTGGACAACTGAATATGTCACTATCACCCTATGACAAAAACAATGTTTTCACACAATGTAATTGTCTTCATTAACATATTCATTTTGTCAAACATGGAGTGATGAATATCCTATAGTTGAGGTGAAAAAAATGAAAAAGCTTACAGCACCTGGTATTCCCAGGCAGTCTCCCATCCAAGTGCTAACCAGGCCCAACCCTGCTTAGCTTCCGAGATCGGGCGTGTTCAGGGTGGTATGGCCGTAAGCCACAATTGTCTGCAGAGAAGGGCCTTTTAAAGGAGCAATATTTAACTCCACGCACACTGGTCGTCATGTCATGGACACGGAAGCTTCAGTGTTTAACCATTTCTGCACCATTTTAACATCTCTCCATTTTTCACAAGCATCTCCAATATTTATCCTAGTTTTACCACGTTTCTTGTGAATTTCTTGGTTTCCTGGCAATCCATGGAGTGTCCAAAACGGCCATGTGGGGATGCCTTAAAACCGCCTCCTTCTCTAGTCAAAACAAAAATCCATGGAGTGTCCAAAACGGCCTTGTGATTATGCCTTAAAACCGCCTCCTTCTTTGGTCAAAACAAAAACAAACCATTCCAGGCCTGAACCAAAACTTAGAAGGAGGACATACTGGCTGCTGCATTGAAGCCAGCACTTCAGCATAGCATGTTTCCTTAATGTCTGATATAGTAAGGTCATTTTATCATTTAATTCAGTTGATATCTTACCCTAAGTTGTCTTTTTAGGTTTGTCTGTACAATACTTATATTTTTGTCATGAGAATTTTAGCATTGTAAATATGGGAATGTTAACTAATATAAACATTTAGCTCATTACAGCCTGGCATGACCACTAACATAGCTATGGAGTTTCATAACTACTTTTTTTTGGAAACCTTAATCATTTGTTAAAAAGGCTTTTTACCTTAAACAGAACCCTGCATGTTTCAAACGCATCATGTTTTTGTTTTCCTTTTCAGGTAAAAAATGTACCACTTTCCAATTTACTTAGAGAAATATCTTCTTTTTTAAAAAGGCAAATAAGAAATCTACCAATAATTTGATATGAGCTTTATGTTTTTGAATGTCTTCAGCACTTAAAAACATTGTACACACAAATTTCAGCACACACTCAAGGTCTACCTTGCCCTAACAATGCTATATTTTCTCGCAGAACTATACTGGATTGCGGTCTTTAATTCTCCAAATTTCCATTGAGGTTGTACTGCCATGTTCAAACACTTGCTTTAACAGCAAATATCATTTCTCTTAGCTGTGTTTTTGGCCAAAAGAACCTAAACAGACCTCCAACCTTGAGTCTTGTTGGACCCTGAGCGACCTCCTGTCAACACCCCCATCAGCTGTTTCTCTGAATTTATTTTGCAGGGCAGTCCTCTGTTTTACATGAGGCGACAATTTCATTGAAACTGCCAGAAGGTAATAGAGACCACTTGTTTCTTTTAACAGAAGGAAATGAATCACCCATCCTGGAAAAATGGAGACTCTGTGACTCTCAACACTCCCTTCCTCCCTGCACCACAGCAAGGGCAAAGGGTTTATTTGAGCTACAGCTGTAGCTTTTTAGACTAAAACATTTATGATGTTACACAGTCCAGAGGGAGATGCTGAAGTGAGCCACAGAAACTCCCCATCACCGGAAAGCTGGTAACCCAGACAAACTTTTGTGGATTATGTGCTTGTTTCAAATCTGTACTGAGCCATTTGCAGTTAAAAGCAAAAGATGAATAATATTCGGTAATGTTCAACAACGTGGGGTACTTACTCTATTAATATGTAGTTAACTTTCATAATTAAGTTAAGGTTGTGCTTTTCAAGAAAGGTAAAGAAGAATGCCTACAGCTGTAACATACGCTAACACACAAGATTAATCTAGAAAGCAAAATTATATATTAAACTTACATTTTTATAAACCTGTTTCATGTTTCTTTAGGGAGATGTGTTCCTCAGAGTTAGTTTTCATACAGTATTAACAAAGTCCCCAACACCCTGGACTGGTAGCAAGTCAATCAAAGGGCTGACAGACCAGCACTCATATTCACTCTTACGGGCAATTTAGAGTCACCAATTAACCTGACAAGCATGTCTTTGGACTGTGGTAAGAAGCCGGATAACCCCGGAACCCACGCATGCACGGGGAGATTCAAACTCCACACAGAAAGACCCCGTCAGACAAGGCCAGGAAACGTCACTGTATGGCAACAGTGCTAACCACTGCACCACCGTAATGATGATTTGAAATAGTTACAATTAATGTTTATTTAATTAAAGTTATGTTACAGGGAGAAATGTGTTAGATTTATCTGTTTATTCAGTTACCTTTATAACAATACAGAAGGCCCATGTTTTAAGTTTTTAATTATTTAAGTTTTTCATTAAGTAAAAACTGATATATGAACATGTACAAGTGATTATACAGTTAAGAATGATTGGTAACTAGCTAAGCTCTTTATGTTATGCACTTTTTTTTTGTCATTTGCTTTCTTTATTAGCAAGCGTTTTGGCTAACTTGCAGTCTAATCTTTAGTTAGCGTACAGGCCTTCATGGAGGAATTCTTCAATACAGTAAAGAACTATTGGATAATATTTTATCATAATCTATGTTATAGCAAGCTAATTTTAAGCTAACATGTGTATGAAAACCAAGTTGGCCTAACTAAGTCTACCTACAGTATCTATAGCCTAGGTGTACACAGAGAAATGTTTGTTGAAAGATATAGTGTATACAGCATAGATATTATTAGGCCTACACTGTTTATCTGATATTATTAGCAAGCAAATGTTAGCATTGTCGTTAATTATTAATTAAGTTAGTTTAGCCTTCTGATAGTATAATTTATGAATCTCTAATTACTTGCACAGCATACATGATAAATGTTAATGTTTCAGAGTTTGTATTCATACAGTTTAGATTGAGTGGGAAATAAACTTATTGTCAGGTAGTTTAGTCATCTAGCATGTCTTTATGTGGAGGCTATAATTTCAGACGAAATCAAAAGACAGGCATTGTATTGTGTTAGCAACTCATTTATTCACAGTTTACTGCATGTAAAAGCTCAACGGGGACTTGAGGTGGAATGTAAACTACTTTCATTAGCCTACGAGTTTCTGTTCTGTAGCCTAGCCTAATATGAGCATCTGTATTATGCTTTTCAGGGTGTCTCTAAATCAGTTTTATGCTTTTCATCTGCAGTAAAGAAAGACGTCTTCTCATTTTACATCACATCACCAATGTTGAGCTATATAAGAAGAGGCACTGAATCATCAGCTGCGACACTGGGGGCTCATCTGCTTAATGAACTGTGACTGCAGTCTGGATTTGTGTTTACATTTTGGTATGTTTGTCGGCTTTCTTGTAAATAGTCTGACACTTTCTCTTTACTAAATAGAAAAAATGGTAAACAAACATTCTTGATGCTTCTTTTGTGGCTCTAAACAACAAAGGTATAGCTGCTGCTTTGTGTGTGAAAGGGACCATAGGAAATTTGTTGGCTTTCAAGGTACAACATGAAAGGTTCTGAAATCAAGTATTTTGCTTTTCCAATGATACTGTTTTTTTGTGTGAAAAAGGCCTCCAGTGAATCTTCAAAATGGCCTTTGAATGCCACAAACATATTCACCGACCTTTTGCACATCAGACAAATCGAGATCAAACAAAAACATCTTGACTGGGACAATTGGGCAGCTGTGTCCTAATGGAAAAGGGGGAAAGTAAAAAAAAAACAGCTAGAAAGCAGCAAATAGAAGTATTTCAAAGGGTCTGTTCACCAAAATCACCAAAGAAGAAAAACTTTACACCAGGTACATAAACCTGGCCTAAATTCTGCATAAAGTAATGGAAATTGATTTAATGCTCAGACTATTGTCAGGAAATCAAGACTTAGAAGGACATTATCTATTAAGTCTAAAATAGTGACAAAGATTTGCCACAGAAATGGAAACAAGCCTGGATGAAAAAAAGTTCCCATGGTGTATAGTTCTCAGGGAACTCCCTAGTGGATAGTTCCTCTTCGAACAGTCCCCAGAGCTGTTTGGTCCGAAAACACCTTTTGTGTCACCTGTTGCCATGGTGAATTGTATTATCATTATGGCTCTATTAATGTTGTTTTATAGTTGTGTTGTACACACTGAACTCCAAGTGAACCTACTCAAAATAGTTTGAGGAAACTCAAATCAGCTGTTCTGGACCCGAAAACTCAAAGTTTCACATTTCAGGTTCAATAGACTTGGAGGTCGGGATTCGGCTCAGAGTTTGTTTAGCCTGCTTTCTGAAACAGGGCCCTGGAGATATTGCTGTAAACTGACTAAAAGCAAATTAATCATGATGTGTGCATTTCTCTTCAGTTATATTGAGAGGAATTGATTTCTACAAGCCATTGTTACTCATAGCAGCTGTGTCCACTTAAAATAATAATGGAAGGACGGACAAATTAATTGCTTCTGATTGGTTTTTGGCACAACAAATCTCCAAAGCAAAATCTGCCAATATGAAGCATAGGCAATGCTTGATAATCAAGTAAACTGAAGTGGCAGTCTATTGTAAAAGTTGTACAAAAAACAGAAAGTCTAAAATGCTATGTTTAATTTACTCCTCCAGATGCAGACAGATTTCAGTCTCACAAAAGTCGGGTCGAGGTAACATATATATTTTTTACAACAGGCAGAATCAAGCAAATTAGGGCTATCTTTGTAAACAACCAAGATGGCCTCTGACAATGTGGACCATCATTGTTTTAGATTTAGATTTTTTTTAAACACAATAATCTACAAACACAGGATAGGAAGATAAGGAAAGCAAGCAAAGAAAACAGATACACAGAAAAAAAAGCAAACAAATAACAAACCACACCAAGAAACATAGAACAATGCACATATAAGGGGGTGGGGGTGTACATACTGATGTTTCTGGGTACAAATTCATTGTGTAATGGATATAATTCAGTACATCCTGAAAGACCCTGTATCCTGGTTTGCACAGTCCAGAAATGCCCCCTTCTGATAAGTTTAGGGTTAATTGGTTTTATCAGAACCAAAGAAGCTCTGACAGAACTAGACAGCATTTATAAAAACATCTCAGGCCCTGACGTCCTGCTTCATGGTCTCTTTCAGCGAGATAACAACTAATGTGACAGCCTCTCTTGTTAAGTTGGTGCGTCAGCAGAAGATCTCTGACAGTCTGCGTTTGGAAAAACATCTCAGCTTTCAATGACATCACTCACCTGCTCTCTCGTTGGACAAAGCACCTGTCAGTCCGACACACTGACCAATGGCTGCCTGTGTGGCGCCTGGTAGTTCGGGCGCAGGGGAGTGTGGCAGATGCAGTGCTGTAGCCATGGCGACAGTGGATGATGAGCGATGCCACGACTTTGTGTAGGCAGGAGTCTGAATGAGCATGACATCACTCAGGGAGACCAGAGAAAAACAACATCTCCTACAGCCCCTGTGTCTGTTTGTCTGCCCATGACGATAACACTGAATGTTATCTGGAGGCTGATGCAAAACCAGAAGTGTGTTCCTGTGAACAATATACACCTGGAAATAAAGCAGAAAGAAGTTGTTGATGTCTTTATAAGAAGATTACCCAATCAGAGTTTATCAAAGCCAGTACAATATGTAGTGTAGCCATCAAACCCGTCATTTCTGCATTTTTTTTCTCAATTTATGGGATCAAAGTTGACAAGTGCTTAATTTTTTGTCCTAGAATGATTTACCAGCAGCATACCATGAAGCATACAAATGCCAAAAACCTTTAAAATATCAACAACCACTAAAAATGTGTCCGAAACTATTGCGTAGACATTAGAAAATCTCACTTTATATAATCTAAGTAATCGCAAATATGCCTCCCACAATTAATTTAATGTAAACAAATGTCAGTTAACTACCTAAAATAATTATAATTATGTTATACCTTTTAAAGCCAGAATGTATTTACCTGTTCTTTTCTTATGTTTGATATCATAGTACCTAGAGGAACAAACTTTTTTGTTTGTTTTTTCTCCAAGTTGTATACATCTTTTGTATGCCACAAAAAAGGCCCAAAACTTAAAATTAAACATCAACATTCCCAAAATTATACCACAAAAATATACTTTATAACCCTGAAAAATAACACTTATGCCTAATATAATTGTTGAGGTGGGGAAAAAAATCAGGTTACTACAAAAAAAATCGCAAATGAATATGTTTTACCACAAAAAAGATAGTTTTATATATTATTTATTAATACATGTAAGGTAATATTGTCAAAAAATCATTGCTGACCACCAGATCAATAAATGAATGAATGACAAAAACGTGTGGAGGATTTTTACTGATTGTTTATCGGTGAGGAGTTTATTCAACAAAGCTGACTGGTGCATACAGTAGACAAATAAATACATATTCACTTTTTGACAAAATGCCAATATGAGCCCAGTTACACCAGTATGTTATTGCTGGTCATGACTAGTTTTGCCATTTTCCAGGTGACACCATGGGAACAAAGACTGAACCACAGTTGTTTTGATGCTGTGTACCTCTTCCTCACTGAATCTTCTCCTCCTCCTCCTCCTCTCTCTCTCCTCTCTGGCTGTGACTCACCGCCCTGGGGATGAGGGCCGGCCCCCCCTTCGGATGACATCAGAGGGCCTGAAATAGCTGCAGCATTAAAGCTTCCAGTCATGGGAGCCTGCTGCGAGGCCTGTAACCCAGGGCAGCCACTTCCAGCTGCGGGGGAGTGAGCAGGGGAGGGGCGGGGGTGTGAAAAACAAAGTGACAGAGCAGATAATGAAGAGACAGCAGCAACAAGTGAAAGGGGGTCACTGGCTCGACATCCTTTAAGAGCTAATATCACATACAGAGGTTGTGCAAAATGCGGGGAAACCATTATATTCTGTTAGACTAAGTACCTGTGCCTGAGCAATTTCTCACCGTCTCCTTAATGTATATTCAAAGCATAAAATACACATGGTCCAAACTGTAGCTGTCTATCCTGTGAAGTACAGTATGTGGTGTAAAGTAGCTTCCTTTGACCATAAGGTTCATCCTTGTGGGTATTATCTTGTTCTAGTCAAATTTGGAATAAAGAAAATCATATATGAGATATTCAAGGTGATAATACTGACTAAAAAAAACATGATTTTCAATGGATTAAGTAAAATGTTGCACCATGTAATAATTTTGTTTTTACCGGGGATATGCTTTTTCTCAGTTGCTTTAAATCTAGAATGTCTGAATTTAACAGGCTGAGAAACTTGTTTCTCAATATAACTTCTAACTTCTTAGCTTGAACTTCGATCTTTACAGGAAAAGTGATTTTGAAACAAATCCCCTAAAAGTCAAATTGAGGTAAGTTGTTGAGATATTGTAGTGTAATTTAACTGGGAGTGTTCAAATATGGTGAGTTCGAATCTTACTACCAAAACACAACGAGAAACAAAACAAAAAAAGACTGAGAAGTTTCTTGAAGTGCTTAAACACTAAACAACATGTTCAGGTTTTTTTAAAGTGTCCTTTGTAGAGTTTTGTTTCATTTAAGAAAAAGGGAATCACTGTCCAAACGTTTTGTGGTGTGTTCTCATCAAAACTGAAGCAAATTGCAGAAGTTTTTGACTGAACGTAAGTGACTTTTATCAGTTTTTACATTCAAAATGTGTTTAGTTGGGGGCATTGGTATCTAAATAAAGGCATAAAAAGCCCCCCCCCCAAAGAAAAAAATGTATATATACGTATACTGTATTCAGTATTCATAGTGGTGCCAACAATATGTTTTTTTTATTGAAGCATTGAATGCATACAATGACCAAGCCTGTTTTTAGTCATGTACTGTAGCAATAAAGTTAACAAGCTAAATCTTAGTAGGCCATTAGCTTTACTTTTAATATCACCTGTTGGCTAAAGGCTGGTCCTCCCTTACTCGCTCCCTCGCTCCCTCGCTCCCTCACTCCCTCACTCACTCACTCACTCACTCACTCACTCACTCACTCACTCACTCACTCACTCACTCACTCACTCACTCACTCACTCAGTCTACTGTTCATCCATCACTATGTCAGCCATCACTTTCTGTTTCTCCTTATCTGTCTCCTTCCTGTCCCACACACAAGACCTGTCTGTGCTGCTGGAGTGTCAACAAAAGAAAAAAAGACTTATTATATATGATCCCCCAAACCCATGGACGTCTGAGCCATGACACCACTCCAAACACACGCAGACACATGAAGACCCCCCCCCTCCTGTGGCAGAGCGTGAACTGTGTGACTGAGCGTCACAGAGAAGTAGGTCAGGAGCCACGGTGAGCATGAGAATAACACACCCCGACATAAACAGCTAACACCACCACATCCTGTCTATTTGCAGCCATCACAACTCGGACAACAATCCCACCCACCCCACCACCTCAACCCCCCTCACTCTTTCTCTCTCTCTCTCTCTCTCTCTCTCTCTCTCTCTCTCTCTCTCTCTCTCTCTCTCTCTCTCTCTCTCTCTCTCTCTCAGGGGTCTTCAGCTCTAAAATATGCATGCACTAAAAGTAACACGAGGTGCTCAAGATAAAAGCATCCATCAAGAGGAATCTGCTCTGTTTCTGACATCTGCACTCAGTCCACTCTAACTTGCATGAAGGTCAAGTAAGAAATAGTTTTGTTAAAGATGTTGAATACATTTTGAATTGCAAATAAGTGCTTCCTATAAGATTTGTTTGGTAAAACTACAACAACTTCATTTACAGCTTCAGGTTGTACTCAATACATACATGTATCATTTATACAAACTATGTGCTTATTTTATAACCAAAAAGTTTAAATTAGAAATGAAAGACTATCCACAATTGATATTTTCACTCATTATATAATTGAATTTGAAACAAATGTTCTTCAAAATAAAACCTCTTTGGAGCTTATTGCAAAATGTTTGAGGAGTGTTATTGTAGCTAACGTACTGATTATTATTGGATGGATGAAGTTCTTTAACATGTTTCAGTTTATCCTCATTTGTTTTATCCTTTGAAACTTATAAATTATTGTTTTAATCCAATTTCAGCCAATTTAATAATTGTAAGTCATAGTCCTCGCTATGCGGGCATCCTGGGTTCGAATCAGACCTGTGGACCTCCTCACCCTCTCTCCCAACGATTTCTGACTCTTATCTACTGTGCTTGCTCTAAAGAAAGGCGTAAAAAGACCCCCCAAAAACCTTTAAAAATAACAACAATAATTGTAAATCTGGGATTCACACTCATTTTACTTGAGTGGATTAAGACCAACACCCTTCAAATTAGAGGCTTTAATCCTATCCAATGATAATATACTAAAATGAAAACAGAAACATTAAACAGTGATGCATTTTCTTGCAAATAATGGATGTGGATTTGGGCATGCAGCTCTTAACTCACATCCATGAGTGTGTTGAATTAAAAAAAAAGGGAATAAAAAACCTCAACAAAGCTGAACAAAAAAAAAAGCATTTAAAAACAACCATGAATTCACCACCACAAACCTAAGTCATTCAAACAAACATGAATATTTTTTTCTTAAAGCCCCTGATTTTCAAGTGGCAGGTTTGTTTTGATCTATAAGCGAAATGATTGTAAATGTTGTTTCATATAACAGGACAGGAGTTTTCTGGATAACAAGTCAGGAAGCATAAAGCTTGAACAAATCTTTTATACCAGGATTAGCTGTCATTAGCAATGATTACTGATTCATCAGCAAGAGGCTGCAGCCTTAATGAGATGTGTGCTTTGAAACAGCATCAATAACTTATGTGTAGAAGTTCACCCCTGGGCTTGACTTCACACAGTTTGTCTACAAATAGAAAGAATTGGATGTAGTGTGATATAGTCAATCTTGTTTTTTGATGTGAAATTTCCCTTTCAGTACTGCTACTCTGTTATTTCTACCATTTTATAACTTCCTGCGCTGTGACTGTCTGTCTAACCTGAAAGACACATTTCAGACAAACTTACATGCACAGTCTGCAGGGACTGTTAAGACTTAAAATAAGCTGTTTACTTATTATAATCACTTGAACATGTTAAATGTTAAAGCTTTTAGAACAGTCAGGGAGTGTGAGATAATTTTTCAGTCTGACAGGCTGCTTGAAGGCGAGCCAGCCACCTCAAGGACATGAAAACATGAGACTGAGTGGGCATTAGACTCACAAGTAAAGAGACAGATAATACTGTGCAGAAAGAATCATCTACCTCATCAACTTCAGCGCATACACTCTGTACTTTATCAAGTGCTTCCCGCTAATTAGCTATTCTGCTGCAAGTGTGATAATCTTTCGTCCTTGTTCTGAGTATGATCACAAAGCTTCAAATGAGTTCACAGTTATAGATCATACAGGGAATCACATCCAGGGTCAGACGTGTAAAACACAGTGATGAACAATGCTATTGTGAAAATCAAGTCACCACAAACACAAGACAAACATCTCTGTTGTCTTGAAACATTGTCTAAATTTAGAATAAAAAATGATTAATGGTTGTTTGTTTGAGAATATAATTGAATAAAAAGAAGAAGTCATTCAGCCTGCTTGTGTGCGTTGAATCTCCTCCTTTGCTGACAAGAAACCATTTTTCACTTTTTGGGACTTCAGGGAATTGTCTCATTACTTGGTTCTATTTCCTCTTAGAGAATTTGTACTACACATATTTCTATGATAAACTGTTTACAGTGAAAGACACGGTTTATAAGATAGATTTATTAGTTGAAACAGCGTTGCTTTCAACGCTGCAGATCAACTACATTGTACATGACTAACAGGAAGTAAAGATAATTCAAAGATATGTTTATAAAAGAGGAAGTTCTCTGACTTTTGGGCTGTGAGACCTACACATTTAAACACTTAAAGATAAAAGCAGATGAAATAAAAGCCCCAGTGTAAGCAAAAAAAACAAACAAACAACTGGTATCAGCTTAACAATCTTTACAGCCTGGACCAGGACTTCAGGAGTTGTTTACTAATGCTAGTTAGGGATTCAGGATACCCGATTTCATGATGACCAAAAATAAGTGTCTTATATCACCAATCAATTTATGCATGACATTTTTTTTATGCTTTTCAGGGGGTTGAGTCATGGTGGCAGCAGGCCAAACAAGCTGACCCAGACATTCGTCTCCCACGCAACATTTTCCATCTCCAGAATTTAATTTGTATTTTATTTAAGAGGCAATACAAGAGTGAAACAGCTACACATGTTCAACTGTTTAGTTAACACAAAGCTTGTTAGGAAAATGTACTATGTAGAGGCTGGCAGCTAAATCTACATTTACACTACTGTCCACACTATATTATCTGACTTAAAGCTACTGTGAGGAGTTTTTAGCTTGTAGTGAAACAGACTGAAATTAATACTAATAATAAGTAGGAAAAAAAACAGTCAGGCTAACTCATCAACAACATTGTTGATTATTTCTAATTTTTATTTATCCTTTCGATGCCTGTCACCACTACCACCGGTTTTTGTTTCATGGTGAGTGATGTGCTGACAGTTAAGGCAGAAGAAGAATACTTACATGTACAGGACAGCAAAGAGATACGAGGTAATGTTTGTCCACAGAGGGTGACACAAAAGTAAAGTTCCTCACAGTAGCTTTAAGGGGCTTGGGATTTGAGATGAGCTACATTTGATTAAAAAAAAATCAAGAATGGCAGAAGTTACTCATCAAATCTCAATGTCCTTTACACACATGATATGAGACATGAGTCTTTAGCAAAACAAAATCAGTGTTTAAAGTGTGAAATGATGGCATATTTTCTAGCCTAAATCTAAAACATGTAAAAACTCAATGCATTTAAATATTAAAACATTGGGTCACACCATTATTGCGTATTAGCTTGAATCCAAAACAGCAGTGAAAGCTATGTAAAGAGGAAGTCTGTCTGCAGATCATGAACCTCAAAACAGCTGACGTCTAGTTTAGCAAAAAAACAAACAACACCCAAAAAGGAGAAGAAAGCAATGCCATCAGTTAACAACTCTAAAAGTCTCTCAGTTCACCTGACACTTTTTCAGTGTCAGACACTCTGTCCCCTCTCTGTCTGAGACTCCCACATCAGTCGGACATCCATCAAATTCATGCTTCAGTAATTGTTCTAGATTTAAAGAGAGATTTTCTGATATACTCTCTTCTTCCCTGGGGGCGGCTGTGGCTCAGAGGTAGAGTTGGTAGTCTCTCTACTGGAAGGTCCTTGGATAAGGCACTGAACCCCAAGTTGCTCCTGCTGCTATGTCAGCTGTGTGTGGATGGGATTAGTTAATACTGATGGACACTTTACATAGCAGCCTCTGCCATCAGTGTGTGAATGTGCGGTAGAAGTGCTTTGAGTGAGAAGACTATAAAACTGCTATAAAAGCTCAGGTCTATTTACCATTTCCCATTTCCAGGTCTCCAACAACAAGCTCAGCCTCTGTGTGACAAAGTTCAGTTCATCAGTTTCTCACACATCTCAATCTCCAGACAGGTTCCTTTTTTAACCTCTGAGTTGTTGCAACATGATGTTCTTTTTGTTTTCATTGGGTGTGATGTACTCGTGGTTCTCACATGGTGAGTGGTTCTCCTTATGTAAATGTGATGGAAATCGAATTGTGTTTTATTAAAACACATATTGAGATGTTCAAGTCATCTAAGATTTAATTTGGAAATACAAAAAAAACAGCCAATTACTATTCAGACTTAGCTGGACACTTAATTTAAGAATGTTATTATTACTTAAGAAAAAGAGAAAATGGAGTTGTTGATTTCATATTTAAGATCATTAATCTCTTGATAATGCTAACCCTTCCTGATTACTTTTTGAAGTATAGCCTGACACAAACACAACGCAGTGTATTTACATTTTCCAATGTAGTCCCTCAAAAAATTCAACAAAAATAAGCAACCAATTCATACA
This sequence comes from Tautogolabrus adspersus, assembly GCA_020745685.1. Taxonomy (NCBI): domain Eukaryota; kingdom Metazoa; phylum Chordata; class Actinopteri; order Labriformes; family Labridae; genus Tautogolabrus; species Tautogolabrus adspersus. Next base: position 21,270,175 of record CM036534.1, read on the forward strand.
ATCCACAATTTAATGCCATTGAAAATTTATTGTGATATCTGATAGTTTACATTAGAGTGAAAACAGACATGTGACATGGCTTCACTAAGACAGAATGCAAAGCAATGTAGTCAAATAAAAAGTATATATTTTTTAATTTAGGAAGAAATAATAATAAAACAGGCACAACATATAGCCAATATAAATACAACATGCTTTAGACCTTGAACTGTAGTTTAACAGTCCTAAGAAAAGAACTTGTACAGTCTTTTCCCCTGGTATACCCATCCTGCCTTTGATTGACATCCTTTCAGGAGTGTTTGAGACAGTAACAGAGCACAAAAAGGCGGTAGCCAGTGTCACAATTAAACAAAACAACAATAAAAAGTAAACAGTTTTCAGCAGCAAATATCTACATTTGTTGTCCAGGCTGCTTTGACGCTGTTAAGTTCAGAGAATCAAAACATTCTACAGAAAGACAGTCATCAGTGACAGGATTTCTCCTCTTTAGTTTTGGTATATCAGTTTGATCTCCAGGAGACACACCAACATGTTCCCTGGCTTCCTCCCTGCACACTGATGCATTTGATAGAACCTGGTTCTTATTTGGTACACACCGGCAGTGACACTGGCACCTGCTTTTTGTTGGTTAAACTTAGATTGACTGATCGGAGCATAGAGTAAAGAGGCTCTGCAGTTGGGTTACAATTCACTCAGATATCACTGCTTACTCCATCTTGGAGGTCCTTTGGAGAAACTGGCTGTGTGCAGGACTAGTGTGGGTCCATTCAGTAACATTAAAAGTTGACAAATTAGGTTTGGTAATGAGTATCGGTTTTGTTTTCAAATGTAGCCTCCAGTGCCAGAATCTTTGTTCTGAGTTGTGACAAGTTCATCAATTTAAACTGAAGAGTTTTGACATTTAAGCCATATATATCCATCATATCAGACAAAAAGGCAGGCTGACTGGATTAAAGCTTCCAACCTTCCAAGGATACAGCCCTTAAAAGTGTTTCCTTTGGAGGAACTAAAGGCCAGACTCATCAGTTATGTCTACCTAATGGTGCATTCAGGTGTTTTATGTCTACAAAAATCATTGAACCATTTATTTGCAGTTTTTGGAGCTTTCCATTGTATTGAAATGGGCATTTAATTGTCGTAGAGTTGTATATGTTTCAACAAAGGCCAACACAGGCAAGTACATGAAAAAAATGGGATATTTGAACATCGACAGCTCTAATACAAGGCATACTTTATTTGCTGAAGCTGATCATGTGATATGATCAAATGAACCACAAAGCGACCGTGGGGTAAAATGTTCCTGTCTCCTGTGTTTCCCAAGGCAAATAATTAACTTTCTGTCTCAGGAGTAATCAAAAATGTTACCAGGAAATGCCCGACAAAGTGGTGGATACCAGTCTGTTGGTTATGTATTAATCTCTGGGAAGTTACATGACATGTAGCCAAAGAAATCATGTCCTATTTACCTAGAGTAGAAAATGGAAAAGCACACTTGAATGAACCATTAAAGAGGAATATACACCTGGCTAAAACGTTTGTTAAGATTCAGGTGAGTTGCACCTCTGATCACACCTTGTAGTGATGTCACTATGTATTGACACCCTCCAAAGTACAACGCTACATCACTGATGAGCACTTCATTCACCCAATGTCATCAAAAACAAAGACTTTCAGCCTCTGTTTAGATACACTTTAAACAAGGGGTGTGCAGTGGATTGTGGGACACAGACGGAGGCTGCATTTGAAGGAGTGTTTAGATCTGTCTTGTTTGACCTGGATGCAGACCCAGTACAACAATGCAGGGACAAAGCCAAAGTAGCTGACAAGCTTCCTTTAGCAAAATCAATCAATAAAACCAAACAGATAATGGATGTGACAGTTCATTTGAGGAAAATTCAGCACAAAATGAATATGAAATACAATCAGATATTCACAGCCAGTGTTGCCAAAAGCTAAGGACCTCCAATATGGCCGCCATAGGGTGCGTTTGATCAGCTGAAAGCCCTCTACACAGGGGGCACTGACTGCGGTGGCGAAAGGGTCTTGGTAAAGGCTCTCCCTGCGACACGGTGGGAGATTCCAGCTCGCCCTCAACGTCTACACGGCTCAGCAGAGACCTAAACACTAGCCCTCTAACGGGCTCTCACCACACAAGCTAAATAAACAATCTAACAGAAAAAACCCAGAACAAAAACAGGGATAAATCACCTCCAATTTAACTAACCTGACTGTCAACCTCACAGAGAGAGAGAGACAGTAAAACCAGCACAGGACAAATAAAAACACTTCCAAACCAAATAAAAGAGGAAAAACAAGAGAAATAAAGTCAAAGAAACATTCACTTTCGTGAGCAGGCATGCATGTGGGCTAATACACATGCATGCACAATGCACACTCACGCACATTCAGACACACACAGCCAGAGGTACAGTGAACAAAAGTGCTTCAAGTTGGGGAAGTAAAACAACTAACCCAGTAGAAATACGTATAAAACCTTAAATATGTTACTTAATATGTACAAAAACCGTAACATGGGCCAATATCTCAGCTGTTTATGTCTTTATATTTTCAAGTAGATTTCATTGTTAACAAGTAAGGGTTTGCATTGTCATTGTTCTAAAGATAAAAGGTCGTGTGATCTGACTGACCTTGCCGGCAAAGTAATCAATCACTGCTGATTTTTTAAATCTCTAACATCCCACCCTGCTGCTTCTGTTTTTATCCTCCAATAAAAAAAGTCGGACAACAAGCCCCGGGAAAACTTTCTCTCTATACTTTACTCTAAGAAATAATATACTTAATATCCATCTGTTTTTGCACCTCAAAATCTTAACTCAGAAAATATATGCGTTTACATATACCAAGTCTCTGTTTTCCAAAAGAAACAGGGATAAACTCTACGAGGATTTTGGCGATTAAAGTTATTTCTGAGGGCCTTTTAGAACCAGGATGGGAGGAGACACATCGATTCACATGAGGGTATATTTCAAAGTTATGCACTGCACAACAGAAAATAAAAAGTAAGGAAGAGGCCGTTAACGTTTTGAAGAGGCACAAGATTCATACGGCTTAGAGGCAAATGACAGATTCCGTCAACAAGAGACAATACATGTAGTACATCATATGACAGAAAGAGAAAAGATGGAGAAGCATAAAGTGCAAAAGGCCTATGAAAGCGAGGGAAAAATGGAGGGAGTCCTAGGATAGCAGCAAAGAATACAAAAAAACACTTCTCTCTCCAAAAGGACGAGAGAAAATGTCGGCTTCGACTAATGGCTATTTTCATTATTGATCACACTGCCAATTGTTTAACTATTTGTAATTATTAAAGAAGGATATTTTAAATGTTTAAGTGGGTGTTCCTGAAGTGATTCATTGGGTATCAAATTATTAAGCCATTTCATCAATTAATGAATTAAGCCTCGCAGCTCTAGGCAAAACCAAGAAAACACAGAGGAAAAGCATGATTTGTCAGTATAATTTGAATAATATCAAACCAAATACTTTTAAAGCTTAAAAAAAAAAAAACGGGAGGTGAGGGAACAACAGTTTTAACCTGGTCGAAAACCTCGCGTTCTAACTTTCTTTCCGTCGTCAACAATCCGTTGTAAATTTTTGAAAAAGGCCATTAAAAAGCGTTTTGCCTCTAAACTGACATGAACCAAAAGCCTCCGCAAAGTGCAAGAGATGGAGCATTGTTCAAGTATGCCACTGTGTAATGTGTGACCACACACACAATGCATATATACACAGTCATAGGCATATATACATATGTGCATGACAGCATTTGTTTATCATTTTCATAGTATTTATGGATATGTAATCATGTGTATATGTATTCATATGTAGTTGTGTCTCATTGCTAGACAGTTGAACAATACAATCTGCCAGAATGTTTTATGACGCAGGGACGCTGAGTTCAGGTCCCTCAGTCGAGACGATTGGTTTATGAAGTTACTCGTGTGCCATTACTATGCAATCAACTTAAAAAGGTAAAAGAGCATAACTTGACACACTGCAATTAATCAATGAATAAAATATTGTAGAGCAAACATATGAACAATTAGAAAATGAAACGCAAAAAAAATGCTATGGATTTTTCTGCTTTTGAATTTCTGTTCAAAATTTTGTTAAACAAATCCTCAGTTTTACTTTTATTCCAAAAGTTTTTTTTTGCAAATCCCAACGCTGTCTGCATTAGGAAAGCTTAGATTGCAAATTGAATGTTTTCGTTCCAGACAGTCCAGTAGAGATGTGTCATGGCGTAGGTCCCGCCCACAAAATTTAGCTCAATGAAAAACTAAATCCAAACTCTTTCATTCCGAGATAAAACATTTCCATAAAAAAAGTTTCTCAGTTTTGGATTTGGTTCCACTTGCAGTAACACTATTTGATGCAGTGTGTAAAGTTCTACTATTTAAAACGTCTGTTGTATAACATAGTAATGATGCAGAAGTGACCTCGTACTATTTCTGTCTTTTCATGTCTTCTCCACTTATTGTACTGCTGCAAAATGGGACCAGCCACTATCGCATTAGCCACTACAAATATTTATATATGTATATATATATTTATTTATAACCCTTTATGTCAAACAAACTAGGTTATGTCATTAATGCTATTTGTGTGCAGAAAGGTACCAGAAGGGGGGAAAGAAAAGAAAAATCACGAAAAAAAAAAAGGAAACAAAGAAAATTCAGGTCCACACTACTGCAATCCCATCCTTTGTCAATTTGTTTCAAAGAAAGAAAGCAAGATAATGCTACGTATTTTTTAAAAACTAGAATAAACTCCCTTTCCCCTCCGCTCCTCACCTGTCCCTGATTTCTCATTTGGACAATAGCAAAGAAAAATATGCTCAGCTATGGGAAGAGATAAACAAGCCAAACACACGAAACAAAACATGACAGACTTGACAGGGAAATAAATGCTAACCAGTAACATCCATCTACCATCAAACCAAACTCTTACCAAAGCCAGGAGAGAAAACTAAAGCAAATAACAATAAAATAACAACAGTCATCAAATTCATTCGTCTCGCTGGATAGGTGAAAGTAAGAAAACAAAGAAATGTTCTTTCAGTGAAAACTGTCTCCTTTTGCAAAGTGGTCGCCATATCACCACAATTAATTGTAAGCGTGGTTTCAGTGGGGGTGGGAGGGTGGCTGTGAGTGGGTGGGGGTCAATCCCAAAAGCTCCAGAGCTGCGAAGGAGAACACACAATCTCCGAAGTAACGACAGGACTCCTGTGACGTGATCTTTCGACAGCTGCTCCGCCTCCTCATCGTTGTTTTTATTTCATTTGCTCTGTTCGGTTTCAAGACGAGCAGGTGGGAGTGTGTGCACGTGAAGGAGGCGAGGGGTGGAGGTTTCGTGGAGGCTTTTTATCTTTATTTTCAAAGGGGGGCGGGTGGGGGGAGGTCAAAAGGTGGGAAGGGTGGTCGATGGTTGACGCTCCACGCAGTTCAATAAAGAGCATTCCAAGGTCAGAAAAAAAAAAAGAGTGCGGTCGGAGCGTCACTCCCATCCGTTGTCCTTGATCATGTGAGCCAGCTCGATGATGAACTTTCCCTCTTTGTACTTTTGACTGCTCTCAAATGCGTGCTCCTGGAAAACATACAAAGAAAGATGAGAAAACGTAAGCACTTAAACACCAACTTTTCAAACAAGCAGTAGAGCCTAAGTTACTCTTGTGTCAAAAATCTGACAACAATAGTCAAACCTTAATCTTTTTACTGACTGTACAAAAACACCCCAAAAGTGTGAGAAATATATTTGACACATAAAGTTTGAAAATAATCTCAAAAATAAAATATTTTATGATTTTTAAGAGAGTGCTAGTAAATAAAACCTCACACTGTAACTTGTAGTAAAGGCTATTAATATGAAAGAATATGAAATGCTTCAACCCCAAAGTCATTACCAAAAAAAGTTTATAAGAAGTGGACGTTGCCAACATTTATTGTTTTGTAAGCTAGCTTGTTTCCTTTTCTTGGAGCTACAGATGAACACACTAAAGGGATGGTGACTACACATGCTCTTTCTCTTTCCTGAATCACCTGCCAATCAAACTGCATCAGTTCACGAGTCAATACACTAATCAATCAAAAGGTGGCAACATGATGAATCATTCTCTGTTTTATTGTCTATTCAATGCTAAATGGGACCATTATTGACAACATGAGCATCAAGCTGTGCTGAGGAAGACTTCAAACTAGTGATTAAGAGCATAGACTCATTAGGAAGATGATTACCATGGTAACAACATAGGGGCTTTTAACGAGTCAGTTAGGGTTGTTGTGTCTGTGAATGTGTCTTTCCCCTGTCTTTCACCTGTCGCTGGTTTCTCATTTGGACAATAACAAATGTGTTTTCAGGCAACTTTCTGAAAGATCATCAATAAAAAAATGTAAATGTTTAATACAAAAAATCCAATCTTAATATGCAAGCTTTTTTTTAAAGAATGTTTAACAGCATTTGTGGTTTTCATCAGCAGACTAAATTTGAGATTTATCCCTCCCCACATAGTCCATCCATTCTCATGTGAGCAAAGTTTATGGGATAAAAACTGAGGTGTGGTTAAAAGCTTGAACAGGAACCTCACATTAAAAATGATTGTTGGGCTGTTAGTACAGTGGATAAAGTCTGAAATCAGAGAGAGAGATAGTGGGCGACGACATGAGGGAAAGGAGCCTCAGGTTGGACTCAAACCCGGGCCGCCCGCCTGGAGAACTACAGCCTCTGTACATGAGGTGTGTGCACTAACCACTACGCCACCGGTGCCCCAAAAATGAACTTTAAATCAGTTGAAACATGTTTTTTTATTCCTTATCCTCCTGCTTGTCTGTCTACTAGATGATAACCAAAGGTAATATAGAAAGGATTCCCAAAAAAATGGATTGGTATTTTTCTAGACTGACAGTAAACTCTCTCACATATTATTTGTATCCCATATCTTTATCTAAGAATCTTTGAGATGCAGAGAAAAGTTTAGGGCATTCTGAAAGAAGCTTACACATTAACCAGAGCACCTCTTTCACATGTCTAAACTTCCTGTCTGATAATAGATCTCTCTTAGAGCAGTATGATGTCCTACATTACTCTCTATTCTTCAAAGCTGGAGTGTTGATGTGTCTCTGTGTCTTTGATTATCGGCTCAGCTTGCTTTGCCTTGTAAAAACCAGCTCGGCTCTTCTGTGCAGGCGAAACCTTTTTGAGAAACTCTAATTGTTATTGTCACTGAAGGAGCGTCTTTAAGTGAGTCCTTGTCTTAAACTGTGTTCAGTTATTTTAAACCCTCCTATAGTCTTTTCAGACAATTACCAGAACAAGCTTCTTCAAAACGGCCTGACATTTAATCACTGTAGACTCTCAGAGGTACGAGTCTGCCCGTCTACAGGCAACCTTTCTGCACTGTAATTATGTTCAGCGCTAGGAGACACAAAGGTGCTCAATCTCTCTAAATACAACCATGAGAAAGAAAAAGTCACCATGAATTCAACACACAGCTTGAAAGAGAGCGACGTTGATCTTTTGACCTCTAATAGTGTCGCTTCATTTGTCTCCTCTGAAGCTAAGAAACCACATAGTTGCACAACAACAAAGCAGCAGGGAAATTTGTGAAAAAACATTAAGACAGGGAGATTAAAAAAAAATAGCTGGAGTGACTTACATATTTCCAGCCCAGCGTGGTTTTACAGTTTTCACAGTAGATATCAGCCACAGCGTGTAAACCTGTGAGGAGAACCCGCTCCTCTGCTGGCCCGCAGCCGACATTCACCCTGTGAGGAAGAGGAGAAGAGGAGACGAGGTCACAGGGAGAGCAGAGGTAGGAGAGCTTACATCTTTTACCTAATGATTAAAAAAATATCAAGTATTCCAAATAAAATTCAACATAGGACAAAAGAGTCCCTGATTAAGTATACTTTGTACATGTATAAGGTTAAAAAAACACCAAAATAAGAGACTAAAAATGAAATAAGATTTCCAAAAAACAGGAGATTAAAACTGTTCATCTAGAATGTGGAGACTATAGAGAGCTTCTTTAATTCCGTTCAGCCTTGCAGGTGAGGACATTGGTCTCTTGACTCGACTGGCATAAAGCAGTTCCACTGTCACACATATAAGTATGTCTTCTGTGGTTTTTAGGAAGACTGAGAGCCAAGTCTCTAACACCAACCAGCCAAGAAATGAACCTCTAAAAGTGCTTCATAAGTTTAAAGAGATAAATGTTAACAAGCCCTTCCTGTAACATTGTAGCTTTCAACAAAGAGCCAAAACAGTTACATCACCTGGGACGATTTGGAGGTCAAAAAACAGAATTCAGTTCAGATTGTAATCTCCGTGTTAACATTGCCAATTAAGCGTAGGGCATAAGTGAACTACTCACAGAGAGCCCCTCACACTGTTTAAAATGTTCATCAAGAGAGCTTCAAATGTTTTAACTGTGATGCCTTACATTTTGTCATTTGTAAACATTTCAATAATGCAAAACTTTACAGCTGTGTTTGATGGGTGTGTGGTTGGGGTGCATTCTTCATCAATGCAACTTTTGAGGTTTGGTTCTTAGCAACAAATTATTTTAAAAGTCTTTTGCCCCTGTCTTCCTGCCAGCATTCTTCACTCAAAAATACTTTCCACATAAGGCAACCCCCCCATAAAGATTAAGTGTGGCCATGCATTAAACACTGCATGTTTTAATTTTGTTCGATGGCGAGTAAAGCTGCTTGTTTCCTTGACGTGTTCAAGTGGCTCCACCTGACTACACTGTGTTCTAAATCTTGTACTTTAAAACATGATATTGACATGTGTGTGCAGCCGTGGTGGAAACAGCAGCTGCAACTGTGTGAGTTGAAGGACTAAACTAGGGGACAATATTCAGAAAACAAAACTAAACTAGTGTGACAGTGAGGCAGAAGGCTAATGTGAAGGGGGGACAGTTGAACTCTGGTTGAATCCCAAATAAATGCACTGAGACTTACAACACAGTTCATAACTCTGGCCAAAGATAAGCAAGAAGAGTGTGCATGTAAATGTTATAAACAAGGCCTGTATCACTGTGAAATTACTCTGATTTGATTTAACAATAAATAACAAGTTATACATTAAAGAATAATAAAATACACAGAGGGGTTACATGTGTGTGTGAATACTTACACTGAATTAAACAGGTAGGCTCTTCCTTGACTGCCTTGAAATGACTGAAACAAGAAAGAGAGAAAACAATCAGGTAAGTAGACGATACAGAGCTGCACCACAACGCTGAGTACAAGGATGTCAGCAAGTGACGCCCCGGGGTGCTTTTCACTCAGTAACTGCTGTGCATACTTGTTCTTCCACCTTGCAGAGGTTCTCTTACACAAGTTTGGCTGGAGGTAAGAAATAAAATGAAGCTCAGAGAGCACAGGAGCTGCTGTCTGAACACATCAACATCAGGAAGTCTTTTCACCACAGCAACTTTCATTCACTTCTTGGTTCTGGAGAAGTTACGTTTCATTCCTCACATTGCCTTGTAACTTAGTGTTACATAAAAGCAGGAACACTTACACTTACGTTTTCACAGATAACTAACTTTCTGAAATTTAAAGAAGAAATGTAAAAAGCCACTGGAACCTGAGAAAATAATCAAAATAAAGGGGGGGATTGGATTGAATGGGAGGAGAATGATGATATTGTGTTTTGAATTGAGGTACAAAATCTATGAAATTACACAAAGTTTAGAAATCTAAGAGTCACATTTTCCAAGCAGATATTATAGATACTAAGGAGACTTTAACACCTGAACAATGATGACACTCCTAAAATCAATTGTCAATAAAAGCAAAACCAAAGTCCATTTTTATGGGTCTTTCTGTAAACTGTACACACACACATAAAATCACACAGCTAAGACCTGATTCAAAACATCCCAGAAGACTTCAAGCTGAAACCCTGTTAGCTTAAAGTGTGGAGGAATAAGTGGAGTTAAAGTGTCCCTGTGGAGTTCTCTTGTAAACAAACACTGCTTTGTTTACGTTCAGTGTTCTTCTCTAAAATGCAGAGAGTGTGTCGCTGAGGTTTAACAAACATGTTTAATGTATTTCCTCTCTCATGTGGCAGGAATTAAGTGACAGCTACATGTCTCTGCAGACCTACTGTACACAAAGAAAGGCTTTATGGGTAACAGTAGGATGCAGAGATGACATTACGCACACCTTTCAAGGTCTCAACAACTCATCCTGCAAGGCCAACTTCTCAGAGGGACATTTGAATCTTTTGAAGCCTGAACTGGCCTTTGTACAGTATATTTGCTACCTCTGTGTTTTTTTGCCTTTATTGGATAGGACAGATGACATCCTAGAGACAGAGACATGAAACGTTGGGAGGACGATGAAGTCCCCAGATTCATTGCACTTTTATGTTAAAAAACTCCTAGTGTTGCAGTATTTGCCACTACAGTCTTTCACAGAGTGGTGACCCCTCCACATCTTTGCTTTAGAGCAACTCAGCCTGTAACTAACCTGTTGCCAGTTAACTTCATAAACTCAGAGATGTTCCATCAGGTGTTTTTTTTAAAGCATTTCAGAACTTTTCCAGTCTTCTGTTACAACTGACCTGACTTTTATAAAGTGTTGCTGCTATCAAATTTAAAATAGGCACATGGTATTCCAAAAACAATGACATTTCTTAGTTTTAACATTTGATATGTTATATTTCCAATACAAATTATAGGTTTTCAATGTTTTTGCAAATAATGAAATTCTGTTTTCATTCACACACAACGTCCCAACTTTTTTAGAACTCAAGTTGTTCCTGAACTTACTAGTCTTCTCTAAGCTGCTCAAAATGGCAAATATGTTGCTGGAAAAAATTGGTGCGAGTGTGCAAACATTTCACAGGCCACACTATGTAAGACTTCCAAACTAAATGGCAACAGGTCAAATATGAACAAGCACAGCAGAGCATGCTGCAGAAACAGAGCAAGGACAGAAGAAACACACAAAAGAAAAAAACCCATTTAAAGATATCAAACCTAAGTATTCTGCAGATAATTGACAACAGTAAATACTATCGGCAGTAAACAATGTTGGAAAAATGACGTTATCAGTGATCTCAAAGTGCTAAGAAATGTTAGAATATCATGTTTAATTTTTGAAAATAACTGAGTCGCTGTGCTCTCTCCTGCTTTTCCAAACTAAATATGAAGAGTGAATAAATATATTCAAGAGAAATTATATTGATGAAGTGCTTGACATACAGATTGAAATAATAATACCATATGTGATCTGATAATGACAACATAAAAGCCGACTATAGAAGTGACAAATTCAGATGCTTCACACATGACAGTTCTGCACACTAATGTAAACATAGAGCAGCAGCGCCGTCACAGTGGGTGACGACAAAGCCAGACAGCCTGCTCTCCTCTCCTCCTCCTCTGGCCTCGTCATCCATGGCTGACAGAAAGGCCCCAATCGGCTTTGCTTTTTCCACTGCAAATGAGTGCGGTAGATAAGTTTGTGGCTGCGGCTGAGGGCGCTGAGCTAATACCACCTAATAGGAGCACCAGCTGCCTCGTCCTCCGCTGACCACAGACACCAAACACCACCCGACACCAATCACTAACACACAGGCTCAGGGGGAAAGTAGTGTCAATGCTTATCACTAAAAAGCTCTAATGCATCCTTTTTTTGTTTGATGTATTTATTGTTAATGTTCTGTTCTTGTATTAAAAGCTCTTGGTGAACTTTAACTATTATTAACCAAAAACTTGATATTGAAGGAGTTTTTTTTTTCCCTCGGCTCTGTTGGTGTTACTGTCTCACTGTTACATCCTCAACTTCATTGTTTGTGTTTGAAGTGAACTCTACACACACACACACACACACACACACACACACACACACACACACGCACACGCATACACACACACAGTCCAGAGCAACAAGACATGTGACCTTTAGCTGCGTGAGGGAACTAGGTCGATCCCAGCAGAGTCAACAAGTCCTCTCCACAGTCCAGAGAGGTTGGGGGGGGGGGAACTCCATGTGACAAGAGCTGGGTGTCAAATCTGTGCTCCAACCATCAACCAAACCACTGGCAAAAAGGGACGGCTCCGTCTCTCCAGCCCTTATCTCTTTCCCACAGTCTATTTTTACTTTGGCTGTGTTTTTTTTCTGCCTGTGCTGAGCTGCTTCGATGTAGATCACTCGACTACAAAAACATGAAGAGCAGGAGGATGCTTGTCACATTACAGCCCCGTTTGAAGTCTTACAGCAAAATCCTACAAGATAAGTGGGAAAAAAAAGACAAAAGAAATTGGATCATGTTTTCTGAACGCAGACAGCAGCTTGACAGATTTTTTTGGGGGCTGCACTAAAATCCTCCTAGCTCCCAACAATCCTATTAGCAACCCAACAGGATCCTGCAAGGATTGTTTCCAAAAATTTAGGAGTGCAGGGAGAGATGCATTCTGGGAGAACTCCCGCATGGTTTGCTGCTTAATAAAACATGAGCTAAAGATGGAGCCTGGTTACAGAGCTCATTTTCTTAAGCCGCTGCAACTGCGCTAGTTTAAAAAAAAACGCTTGTTCCCAAGAAATTATTTCTACAAAGCAAATCTGAAAATCCCTGAATCCTCTTGACCACGCGGGAATGAAGGGAACAATACCTCACATGGAGAAATCCACCTCCTTCCAACCAAACACACAAAAGTACAAATCCAGCCTGAGAGTCAAAAACGCTTTATCTGCACAGAGCAGAGAGTTCTCACAAACAAAACTGCCTCTGATTTTTTATCAAAATAAAAAACATGGGTTGTAATTTCTTTCTTAAAACGTTGTTACAATAAGTCAGACTGAGACCTGAAATGCAGATTAAGAGGAAACTATTTACAAACCTGCTGAGGTAGACTTGTCTTTACCATCTGTCTCAACAGATGCCGACTTTGTTAGCTGAGGGTTCAACTTAAACGTGTCCTGTTAAACCTTAAAGCTCGCTTTGAATTCATCATAAGGGGAATGTGTTTTATGGAATTGAACATTTTACAACCTTACGTTATGTTACGCAAAGTTTGTTTCATAATACTGCATTTACATCTATTTATTAACACATAATGTTAACAGGTTACAAAAGGCTAAGTCTTCTATGATCGTACGCAACAAACTGACATATTGCACCAAAGAAATATCAAGAGACATTTCTTTACTGTAAAAATACCCTTTTTCGTCTTTTAACTGTCACAGAGAAACTGTCAGTAATAGTTCCTGAAATGCGATTGTATAAATATCAAGCTGCATAAAGTTGTGTTAGCATGACTGCCAACGGGACGCCACAGAGACAACTAAAATGAAGCCAAGTTTGTGGTTACTTTGTTAAATCCTTTACCCAGAAACATGCTGAAAACAACAAGTGCATGTCCAAAATGTGATCTGACATCAGTTGCTATTGTCACCCTGAGCACGCTGTATCTTTTCTACATCACTGTCACTTTACATTTCCATCAGATTTCAGTTACATCCTGCAGTAGACGGGAGCAGCGTCCTGAATCAGCTGGCAGCGAGCAGCAGAGAGAGCCGAGCGTGAAGGCCTGCAGTGTGAACGTGCTCCTGGAGCAGCATGACACCGCCTGAATACTGAGGAGGGAGGAAGAGTGTTTTATTCAGCACCTTGGCTTCGTCCCACCCATTAGACTAATGAAGACCCTCTGATGGATTCATCACACTTCAGCATTAACATAGGCCGCGTCTCTTCGGTCTTGTTTCAGCTGAAAGTGTGCCAACAAGCTGATGTTTTACATGTGAGTGACAGAAGAGTCCATTAGCTACTGTTCCCTCTCTCACTCTTTTAAAATCAAAGTTAAACAAAGTCAGAAGGTCACAAAGATCTTATTACACTATAACAGTATACATGCTTTCCAGCTCTGTGGATAGAAATATGGATCAACTGATTTACTGTAGTGGTGAGTGTAATATCTCCACATGTTTTGGTTGGACTGAATTTAATTCTAGGTGCAAGTTAACCCCCCCCCCCCCCCCCCCACACACACACACACACACAATTTAGCAGGTTAGTTATCACTTTGAAAACTATTTTGGTATACAGCTAAACAGCCTCCTCTTCACTTTGTCTTAATTAGAAATAAGCTTATACTAACATAAAACAACACCAAGCTAAGATGGTGAACATGCTAAACACAGCATTACAATCAGATATTTTATTGACTTCATTTTAATGGTTTGACATTGTGTTTAACAATGATCATTTCTGATTGTGAGAGTAAATTTAGCTTTGTTTTGTCCTAATGAATGACACATAGTCCTGGAAACCAGTTTAGTCACAGACACAAAAGTTTGGGTAATGTTTATAACAGGTAGGGCGGGGTGACATGACTAAAAATGTTATCAAGATAAAACATTTCATATCAGTCGATATCTATAATTATCACGATAAAAGTCAGATCATCATTTCTGTTAAATTTAAAGGCTGATTTGAGCTCCTGAGGGAAAGTTGAAGACGGTAATTGTGGTTTAAACTTCTTTATTGTCAGAACATGACAAACTTTACCTGAACAGAGGAACATTTTACAATCATAGGCACAGTGCACAGTGCTGGAAAACAGAGTTAAAGTTAAATCTCCATCATTGTCGTTTTATCGCCCAGGCCTAATAACAGGTTGGTCATTTTTACAAGTTCTTCTTCTCCATCACTGTGACTACAGGAAGTCTCTACAGTGGCTTAAATATTATGCGCCAAAAGTGAAAAAATAACACACGATGAATACGATTAAATAAATAATTGCATAATTTAGGACCTTAATCTGAAATCTTGGCCCTAATAATCTAAGATTTAATTTTATGTTCTGCATTTTTTGAGACAAAACACAAACAAAAAGAAAAACGGGTTTATCAATAATGAATAAGTTAAAGGTCCCATATTATGCTTTTTCTGGTTTTATATGCTCTTTAGTGTGTTTTCCAGGTGTCTTGTGCATGTTTAGGCACATCTATGTGCAAAAATCAAAAGTCCGCGGAAATGCGGCTTCTCCTACCTCCTCCTGTTAGCAGTAGCAGTAGCTGCATGTAACGCTCGGTTCTAGCCCCCCTCGTTGAAAAGTGCAGTGTGACCTCACAACGGATGATGTCACTGATCCAAGCCCATTGGCTCGTTGTGGCAAGCACAAGCTCATGCTGCACATTAGCTGCTTTCCCAATATGGTAAAAGGGGCGTAACATTTCCGAGAATTGTCCGAACGACTGACCAATTACAACAGAGCAGATCGGCCAACCGATCAGATCAGACTTGGCACACGTGGGGACCCTGATGTGGGCACTTTCTGAGCGTATCAAACACAGGCAGATGAGACGGGCTGCATCGATCGGCAGTACGTGAAAACAGACACTTTTTTCGAACATTAGCGATTGTGAACGTAATTTAGTAGGCACATACATTAGATATATGAACCCCAAAAAGGGCATATTATGGGATCTTTAAGTTGCAGCCATACGTTTGTGTATCATTGCTAGCAGAATTGCACAGTATCAATCACATCAAACATTTTTTGTTGTTGTTGTCAGGTACTTTTACTGCAAACAGAAACATTAACATCTCCATTCAGGTCTGCAGCAGTAAAACTAAAGCTTCCCATATTGAGTTCAGTGTTAAATGGCAGGAGGGCGGGGCAGAGCGAGGGCCCATGTGTTCAGGTTAATCCTCTCTTTCTGCTGCTCCATCTGCATCTTTGCTCGCCGGCTGGCATGCCTGGAAGCCTCTGTGCACAAGCTCGGGGAGGGGAAACACATTTTACACCTGGCTCAGGAGACTTCTAGCTCAAAAAACTACAACTGTCGGAGAAAATGTGCCAGAACCTGCAGAGGTCCTCTAACACGTCCCTCTGTGTTCATTACTAGATTCTACTTTTCTTACTGAGGGGTGCACAATGAAAAAAAGTTGTTTAAAGATAACGCTTTTACAGAGCACGATATTTTACAAATATCATGTGGCATGAAAATCAATCGCGGAGAGGGCGAGTGGCCTTGGCAACGTGTCGTGGAAAACACCAGACTATGGTGTCATCTTCTCCTAAGTAACATAATCGGCTTAGAAGGCTTGATGCTGAGGACCGGTGATGCTGCTGAGGACGACTGAACACACAAATGCCAACAGGCGTGGCAGAGCACAGACAGCTTATTAATAGATTTTTGAGCAACGTCAGAATTATTTACGAGATAAACACAAAATGAATCAGTTTTCTTAATAGGGTGACCTCATGTATCAATCAAAGATGAGAAATAATCCCTGATAACAGTTTCTGAAATGTTAAAATCTGCTTCTTGTCTCAGTTTCATTTGATTGTAAAACTAATATATTTGAGTTCTACACTTGTCGGTCTGATAAATTAAACATTTAAAGATATAATACTTTTGATCTGGGAGCCTGTTATCGGCATATCTTACAGTTCTGTTGGAGATTCAGATACTGCACACTTGACATAACATTTGGTCACCATTCAACACTTTAATTAAAAATAACTCATTGTTGATGCTTTGTTTCTTATACACGCTTTGTACACTCTTTTTCTGCTCACACGTCTGTGGAACCAGTATGGCGTCAGAAGTTGTCAGACAGACACAGAAACGTCAGGTGATTCTGTGTCAAAGCAACAAACGCCTGATCTTTACTGTGTGAAACTTCCAGGACACAGACAGACTATACAGAGAAGATCCTTTAATTCAATCCACTTAATATTAAAGGGGATTGTGTGTCAGGAGTCACCTCGTGGCATTGACCCAATAAACAAGAAGCACACAAACTAGACAACAGTTCAGTCCTCACTGAAGTGATCTCTTGAGATTTAATGCTTCATTCAGCAGATATTTACTGTTATTTTCTCTGATTACATTCAAAAGAAATTCTGAGGTGAACACACGCTGAGAAGCTCTGTCTTCTGCTCGGGTTTATGAACTGTTGAGTCACAATTAATATTTCTGATATTTCCATCTTTGCATGTAGCAGCAGACAGTTTACACCCATCCAACATACATAACCCAACTAAATTCTGAAATGTCTTAATTTGAAAAAGGTTATCATTCCACAGGTTTTCCTCCCCAGGAAAATTAAATAACCTTAATAAGAAAAAAAAGCTTTCTTCCCAAACCTTTAAAGTACTTCTTCCTTCATCTCTTCAGTGTAACTTTGACTTATTATGAGCTGCGTCTGTCGCTCTCTAAGTGACAGATAATTAGACTAGAGCGAGATATTTCTGCTCTCGGGCGTCTGTGCTCCTCAGGTCGCCGTGGGAGAAGCTGAAAATGTTTGAGGCTGTTTGTGTTTGTGTTGTGTTTGCTCTCTCAGAGTCACGCTACACTGTTCTCATGGCTCCTCACAGCTGACACTGGGAGCAGGAATGTCGGAGAACCAGTAACACCCGAGCACTTCGAATAGTGTGATGTGAATGGATGAGATTTAACTCTGCCCAGTAGCCGCAGCTCAGGGAGTTGAAACAACCGGCCATATTTGGAAAGCGGCCCAGTTTGGTTTGTGGTTTCTATTTACACAAGAATAAATTCATCTCCTGTTATATTGTGGTGCAGTATTTACTGATTGCTATTTTAATTAGTTGTTTTTTAATCCCTTCTGTTTGTTTGGATAAGACACCAAAACTTACAAGCATCTGGCTAGAGACGTTTGGTTTGTTATGGTTGAAGTCACATGGAGGATCTGATTTCTGCAGTAACACTACACGTGGCCACCATTCAACACTTCAATTTACTCTGAACTCTTGTTGTAAAGGTTGTTATATAGGGAGCATATCGCATGGTGATTCTGGGCTTTAAAAAACACGTGATTGATAAACTGAACAACAGTTTAACATCCCAAAAATCTTACTTAAAGCTTCTTTTCGATTGATTTTCCATGCAAAACCATATCGGATTTTTCAGCAGGAAATCTAATCTCAGAGTGGATCTGCAGCACACAGGTCATCAGAACAGCAAGCATCCCTAAATATATCCCAGCTGACTCTGAAATCTTCTGGAAAAAAGCTCATTTACAAGCTGACATTTAACCTCCAGTTGGTGTTTTGGCACAGGCTTAATTGTAGACTGCAGATTGACTTCACTCAGCTGTATCACAGCCAATAATCTGCAAAAACATTTCCTCTTTTCCTCTTTTTACATGCTCTGCTATTCATCCCCGCCCGTGTGGCAGCAGAAGAAAGTAAAAATGGGGTGTTGAACTTTAAAAACATGCTGACATGCAGTGATAGAGAGCCAGTCAATGAGGACAGAAACAGCAACACACAACTGACTGTTCAGCCCGCTTCACTTCATCTCCTCCTCACATTTAAAAGTGAGGGTGAAAAATAAACTCTGGCACAGATAACATGTTCTAGTTCTAATGAACTAGTAGTCATTGATACATTCATTTCAGAAACCTGTGTGATTGTCGTAAAAAAGTAAAATTAAATGTGTTCAGTTTACCAAAAAATTATCTAATGACTATTTTTCTACCATTCACTGGAGAGCATAAGCCGTTAGTAAACAAAATGCTACTTTTTTTTTGGGATGATGATTCTTGATTTTTTTGTTTTGATAGATCTTGTACATTTTTTTTAGCAGATCGGCGCACAATGTATAGTTCCAGGTTCTCAATCAAAAATCTGCATTTCTTTGTCTTAAATAAAAAACACTTGTCATCCGAGTTTTTTTGGGGGGGGGGGGGGACTTCAATGGAATGGCATCTGTCTTAAAACACTGTGATTTTGCAGAAAGAGTTATTCATTAATAATGAAAATTGATGGAAAAATGTAGATTCAAAATGTAATTAAATAATTATTGTTAAAATTTTGATTTTTATTAATATTTAAAATGTTTCCTTTTTTATCAATCAATTATGTATTATTTAACAAATGCTGTTATCATTTTCTTGTTTTCTTTTTTTGGTTGCTTCTTATTTACAGCTTTTCAAAATAAGAGCAAAACTTCTCCCTCAAAACAATGAATTCACATTCATCTCATACCAGTCTGCATCTTGCTGTGTGCACATTCTTTAAGTTCTCCTTTTTTTTGTAAACCGCTCAGAGAGACATTCTTTTTTTGAACTTTCTGATCTTATGTCAGTTTCATTATTGACATTAGTGGCGTATTCTTCCTTATTGTACTTAAAATCTCAACCCCATGACCATCCTGTTTGCAGTATAAAAAAGAGGATGTGAAACAGAAAGGAGAGTGACATCAAACAGAAACAGTCATTGTTGTCGTCACGTTGTCCGACACTTCAAGGCTCTTACACTGAAGTCTGATTTCCTCTAAATCTGATTTGTTTCTGTTTACATGATTTGAATTATCTTCCATGTAATGCATTACTGATTTTAATCCCACATTATTCTGGTAATAGAGGTGAGTATTTCTATCATCTCCTTCTCCAAACTCCTTTTCTGTTTGTTTTTTTGTCTTTTCCGCATCCAGGTTAAATTTGCTGCAGCTGCATTTTACCTTCCAGCACAGCAGGAGCCAATAAAACCTCACAGCATCCAAACTCATAAAACACCTCATTCTGCCTCGTCACAGTGTTACGGAACAATAAATCCTCATATCTGACACGACACTGGGGTGAAGATAAACAAGGATATTTCCTCTTTTCAGCCAAAGTCCCACAAGTATGATTTGTGACAGTGTTTAACAATTAAAACATTCTGAAGTCCTGGTTGTGCAGACTTCACAGCACTAAAATTACCATATTGAGGCTGCAGAAAGGAACAACACAGTCTGCTGGTGGGGCTGTTTACTGAGCTTGTCTTCCTGCTCACACTAACAAGTTGTGAGCTTCCAAAACTCTTCGCCGCAGGAGGCAAATGTATTTGGACATGGAGATGGCGAGCAGAGCAGATTGATCATCTTTGCCACTTGAATAATCAGCTTAGCGCGTGGTGAGAGTGCAGCGCACGGGGAGCATACCGTCACTGTCGTATTATAACACAGAAAGGTCATCGCTCCAGACGCTGAAGCTCCGGTTCATCTGATATTTTAGAACTTTGCTCAGCAGCTGTCGTTAAAAGCAGCACTCTGACAGCTTTAGATATTTCTTTGGCTCCAAATGTCAACAACTGTTTGGATAATGTGGACTTCAATATCCAGAAATCCTGTTTGTTGATACAGGCATGCTTCTTTAAAAAAAGATACCAAAGGAGTCCAGTTCTCAGCTCAGGTTCACATTTGTCACTCTGACCATTAGACAAATCTTTTCATTGTTTTTGTCTCTGTTTGGAATGATAATTATTGAGGAGGGGATGTGGGAAGAGTTACATGCATGCAGCCAAGTACGTTTCAATGGTTGTTGTGAAGCTGGAACTTTCCCGGTAGTTATTATTAATATTTTTTTAAGAACCAGACGTTGTATAGAAAACTGATAAGCAGCTTCATCCCAGAGGAACATTTTTCTTGAAACTGTCCTGCTGTAGCGCAAATGGAATTACTTGGAAAAATATATCTGAAGGAACCAGTTGATTAACTCCGTAATCCCCCGTTGGGAAATTGATTTGCAGCATTGGCTCAGTTTGAAAAGGCTACAGGCACTTCAAAGACTCGTAACAAAAACCTGTGAAGGTGAAATGTCACCAAAATGGAGATGCACAATGCCAAGGGACTTCAATACTCCAAACGAGTTCAGCTAACTCTCAACCTCATCAGATAAAATGGAAAGACATGCTTGTTTCCATCAACTACCTCTAGTAGTGAAGAGGTCCTGACAGAGTTACTCAGTTAATCCAGCACCAGTTCCCTGCTGACACAGCCTACTTGTATAATGTTTGGGGCTTTCTGGTGAAATAGAGGCCAGTAATAGTGAGTGGAAGCTGGATATACTAGTTTTGCAACCACTGTGTCTTTAATGTACTCCTGCACCCTGATCCCTTTTATCATTATTGCATTTTCTAATTTTCAAGGGCATTTTTTTCTTGTAAAACAACGCATTTATCTTTTTGCACAACTTTGTTTTTCCCCCCACATTTTTCTCAATGCAAAATCAGCATAACAAAGGTGAGATAAACTTACATGCTTAAACGAGTTATAATCGGACACTTTCCAGAGGAACTGCAAATGCTTATTTCCCCACTTCTTTGTTTTGTTTTAAGATTTATTTTTGGGCTTTTAGTGCCTCGAGTCGGAAATCAGGGAGAGAGAGAGAGAGAGAGCGGAGAATGACATGCGGAAAGGAGCCACAGGTTGGATTCGAACCCGGGCCGCCTGCTTGGAGGACTATAGCCTCCGAAATGAGGCGCACGCTAACCGCTCTAGGCTGACAGCGCCCCCCTTATCCCACAGTTTTGACACAACTGAGACCGTCTCAATGTTTGTGTCACTGGAGATGAAGTATTGTGTTTAAAAGATTGTTCACAAAAGCATTTCAACATCTATGAGAAGCTTATCATTAAATATAAATTCAAGAAGCACTTCTTTAAATTCACATCTTCACTTTTAGACACTCGACGGTAATGAACTGTCATTTGGAGTCACTTCAGGTCACGAGTATCTCAAACAGACATCTGACGGCAACGCTGTATTAAGCATCTGACATGTCTCATTTTCTGTGAAACCAGGAGAGAGGAGAGGAGAGGAGAGGCTCCTGTTTCAGATGGCTCTGTTCAGCAGAGAGGGAGTATTGGTGCAGATGGTGATGACTTCTTTCAGTGATTATATTAGAGGGAAAAGTCTCGGAAACATTCATCCCACCAATCTCCTAAGGACATGTATCATACGTCGAGACATAACACACGTTTGACTCAGAAATATCTGCTATTTTGTGACCATTCTGGCAGTCACTTCAAGTCAAAATACCTTTTAACATCAAACCAACTGTTAATGAATCTTTAGCCCTTCATAATTTGGTTTCCTGTCTTGTATCATAAAAGCTAATTATTCTTTATTTATTTGTTATTTGTTTTCATGCTGATATTGTCGTACGTGTCTGGAAAGAAACACACTAAAGGTGAAACAAAGATAATTAGTTATATTCAACTTTGTTTTCAGTCAAAATAAATCAATTTGAGGAAGACAAGATGGGCTTAAAAATCTTCAAAATGTATTTTTTCCTAATTTTCAGACATTTTCTGACAAAGTAATCAGATAGGGTGTTAATACATAGATTGGAAATTATTGAAAATGATCTCTAGTCGTGGCTTGGAGACACCATTGACCTTTACGTAGAATTGTACATAGATCACTCCGAGTACATGTAACCACTTCAAAACAAAACCTGGGAAACATTGGTTACAAGTCCGATCTGAAGCGTCATTACCATGATTTTCCATGTAATGTTATCAAACTTAAGCCTCTAAGGTCTAAGTCCTAAAAGCCAAGATGGTTACACGTTAAAACACAGACCAGCTCCTTTCAGCAAAGCAGCTTCAGTAATAACACTAGTGGCTTTCATGTGAGTCTCCGAGAATCTGATATAAACTTCAGATGCAGTTAGCTGACAGGTACACGAGCTTAAGAGATGAAATAAGGCAGGTGAGCATCTAATAACATTACACTGCTGTCAAGCCAAAGTGCCTTTTACCACAACAACCAGATGACACCAATCGATCTCTTGGGAGAAAATGAGTGAGATTCACAGTTTAGCTGAGCACAGATTTATTAATTACCAAATGTTACCAGGACACAGTCTAATATTATCATCGTGTCACTATGTCATCCAGAACATGATTAATGAGACAATGAGAGTCATTTGCATACACAAGGGAGTCTGTGACTGTATCAGGGTTCGATCTGAATAATGAATAACTGGATACAAAAGAAAAATTCCATAAAACTTTGAATTGAACAGCTGACAAACTCCAGCACTTAATGTGTTTCAGTGTGCCTTTCTCCCTGTACTCCCCAATGAGTACCAATTACCTCAAAGTTACATTGAGCAATATTTTTGCTATTATATACACTGAATCATGTGTTAATGTAAAGGCTGTAGCTGGTGGAATTAAAGCGTTAAAATACTAGAAGCCCCCTCTGCTGCTCTTCAAGCTCTTATAAGCTTTGTACCGTCTTATATCTGATTATTTGGTTTTTATGACACATTCACTTAATCATATTTCATATTAGTAGTTGTTGGACGCTGCTTTTTAAATTCAATCCAATTCAAACTTTACGACAGACTCAAGGTCCAGTTCAAACAACACAGCACATGAAAAGACAGAAGGACTGATAAAGAATTTTTCAAAAGGCTCAATACAAATTCAGTTTATATGAAACACATAATATACAGACATATATACAGACACACATACAGTACATACACACACACATATGTACATATACATACAGTACATATACACACACACACACATATATCATGCATACATGTACACACCTATACAAATAACTATTATCTTAAAAAGAGGCATCTGATCCACATCACTGGGACTGGTAACGAACAGTACTGGATCTGATGCTGGACATGACCAAGATGATTTCATTCTGAAAGGTGTCGAGTCAGCAAATACATTTATACACAAGATTTCTTAATACAGCTTGGAGAGTATTCATTCGTGCAGTTACAAACATCTCACTTGCACTGCACCATCTAGGTTTCTTCAGTAATATTCTCAAAGCGTGATTGTAAGCTACTTGCAGTGTCTGCATACTGGCTTTCTTATAGTTTGTAGTTTGTCCAGAAGTGGATGTACAAATGCTTTAAACAAAACATCTTCACAGCATGTGAACCCAGACTAAACTTGCGTGCAGGGATGTTTGCTTGCGCATACAACTTGCAGCATTGCCTGTAGATATCATCATTGTCTGTCATTTTTTTACGTAATGAAAAGAACAAGATATTAGACTTTATTACAGACAGGAATATTCAGTGTCTAATCCTCTTTGGTTAGACAGATCAACACAGCGCACTTACTGGAGTTAAATGTGATATCGTGTTCAGAACCATAAACAGTCAGCTGCTGGAGACCAGCGCTATTTGGACTAAAAACAACCAGATCATCTGCATAAGATGGTTCACTCGACTGTTACCAATCGTGCACATCGTCTTGTAGGCTTTCAGCTCCTCAGACAGATTACCAATATAGAAATTAAAAAGAACCAGGGACAAAATTCCCCCTTGTCTCACATCATTACTTACATAAAACGGGGAAGACACACTTTGGCCCCACTTTACCTTCATTGCCTGGTTGACGTACCAATGAACTAAGATTCTCACAATGTCTTTGGCAGTGCTCTTTTAGTCATTTTAGCAAAACAGCTTTTTATAATTCACTCGATAAAAAGCTTTGGATGCATCAATAAAACTCATGAGAACTGACATCTGTACCTGTTTACAATTCCCTTTAGTGCATATATACACAAGGCTGTGCCGTGATTAGCTTTGAACCAAAACTGGTTGTCATAGGAGTAAATAAAGTCGTTTAATCTCTCAAGCAGGATACTTTCAAAGACTTTCAATATTGTACTGGCTAAAGCTATGGCCTATAGATATCTATACTGCAGAGCTTACCAGCCTTGTCCTTAATGACTTGAACTTACAGAACAGACAACATTGGGTCAGGTAACAGCCCATGAATCATAAAGCCAGTAGAACAAAGAGAAGCTATCCTCTGACTATTTTAAAGGTGTTCAGTAATATGGTCTTAACCGCTTGCTTTGCTATCTGGCAGCTGCTTTAGAACTTGAAAACCACTTTACGTGAACTAATCCCAACTCTTCACCTGCTACAGGCTTCACTTTAATACAGTTAAATAATGAACTAAAATGCTGTCGCCATAATTCAGCAATTTTGTCTGTTCCAGAAATACCTCCCAAGGTGCATGGTAGAGATGTTTCACACTCGAGAACTCGTACTTCCTTCCAAAAACCAGAGACATTGTTATGTAACAGTTTCTTGGCCAAAGAATCCGCCCTCTTAACCTGCTCACTTTTACAAATAAAGCGGGTGGCATACTTTTATCTTGCATTAGTCAGCTTCTTGTGCTCAAGCTCTTACCCTTGTCTGGGTCTACCAGCTTCTGCCCATGATTTAAATGCCAACCAGGCTTTAGTATGACACCCAGCTACATATCCATTCCACCCAGGCCTTATGTTAAGTGTCTTATGTTTATGCTTGTAGTAGAGCTTATTTTCCACATACAAAGAGTCAACTATTACATTATACAGATGCTCAACACTGCAACATTAACATCACTCCACATACTGTAGCAGCATCTCTTGCAAGAAGAATTTTACTCAAGGGTTTATCAGCGTGAGCATAGAAGTCCAGGATTTCCTCCTGTGTAAGAGCAGACCAGTCCAGTTTTTCTGCTTTGGCGTTATTTAGATTTCTGGCAAGTACAGGTAGACATTCAACATTAATTGACATTGCAAAAGTTATATGATCTCAAGGTATATGAGGTATATGACACTGTTGCACCATAATGAATGTTCATACAACTTAATGAGGCTTGTGCATCAGCCCATACAGTGATCCAGCCATGATGTAGTGTACCAGGCCTCACTTATATAAGTTTAACTGTCAGCAGGCAAAAGCATGTTGCTTGACAAGATTATGGATTATTCTGACAAAACTGACCCAGATGATTGTTAAATATTGATTTCCTGTCTGAGATATGTGCATTCATATCACACAATGACATAAACACTAGTAGAAGTATTATCTTGAATCAAAGAATCAATAAAGGCAAGCTTATATATTCATTCTCATTCTGGTAACACTCACAGGGTGAATACACGTTCACATTTAATCTGTAAGTTAGCAAGCCTTCTGTCTAAATGTAAGTTAGTTAAATGTCATCGTCTCTTCCCAGGGTTCTGTGTTCACTAACATTGGAAGAGATGGATGAGGTTTCATGTTGCAAAAGAACAAAGTGAGGTTGACCTTCTTAATGCTGTTCTTTAGCTTAAAAAACTTTTAATTTCTAATGTTAATACTCAAGAGCATTGAAATGATTGTGACAAAGCTGTAGCTGGGTAATTTTAACATACAAGCCGAGGTAAATGTACACACAACCCTTAGACATATCTGCTTAATGTGAAACATTCAGAGATTATCATAAAAGGAAACATGGGGCCATGGAAACATAGCTCTAGCCTGGATGACCAGAGGTTTACAAAGTTTATAGAAAAGATCATTTGTCCCATTGACTTTTATCTAATAACTGTTTCGAGGTTGGCAGTGTGAGGACAGTTTGATTTAAGTCCATAGTGTGAAATTCAATCATATTCTATGATCACCATTGCTAATCAGGTTCATGAGTGTATTTCAAGTATCTTTTACACACACATATACCATATACACACACACACACACAAATATATATTATATCTCTCCCGCTGACCTTCATGATGTCACCAAATGTGGCTGCTGGGAGATTTATGACACATCTATAAAGTCCCTGTAGTCTTTTTATATGTACTGTAAATAAATAAAAAGAGACATGTTGAATGACACGTGAAACGCTGCAGGGTGTCATAAGTGAAGGGCAGGATAGACTGGATGTGAACTCATGGGCAGCTGTCATACCTTTGAGATGAGCTCGTCGTGGTTGGCCAGATGTGCCCGGCAGTGGATGCAGCTGTAGGTGCGGTGGCAGGAGGGCAGGTAAGCCTGGAAAGTCTTCGACTTGGTCATCTTCACCATGTCAGTTGGGCAGGGCTCTTCGCAGGTGTCAGGGCTGGCACTGGAAGAGTTGCAGCTCTGCTGGACTTGCTGACAGAAGAAACACTGGAAGATGCAAGCAAAAGCCGTCGTTGTTGTGGAGTGGGTGTGTGGCACGCTCCACACAGACACCACAGGAGAAATTCAAACCTGCCGGGGGGGGCAAAAAAGGAAAGGGAAGAGATGTGGTGAGAGACACATTCACGTTCTGTTTTTCCAACTCATGATCTAGATTGCATCTCCAATATAAACACATGTCGTTAGCTGGAGCTGTCATTTGATTACAGTGATCTATTATGTCATTACAATGGCATGTACCAACATGGCTGAGTGCTGATGTAACTTGTAATTATGACATGCCAAACAAAACATTGCTTATGTTAAACCACATAACTCATCTCATTGCTTTATTTCCCATAGTTTCAACAGAAATAAGTGTTTGTTTGTTCCACTGAACTGATGGATGCAGGAGGAGATTATTGAAAGTCTGTCCAGGAAATCCTGAAATGTTTCAGGAAACCCAAAACCACTGAAGAACAGTTGTGTATTATAAAGTTTGAGTTTTATTTGGAATTACTGGCCAATATTTCTCTGTTAAATATTTTGTTATTAATATTTTGCTATTGTGTTTATTTACCACAAATAACTATAACTTTAAACCTTAGATACAGACGAGTACTTCAACCCTTAACATTTGTCGGTCAACATAACGAGGAAACATAGGAACAACTACAGTGTATAATCATCCGTTTTTGTTCCTCCAGTAGTTACATACGTGTTGATCATTTTTGTGACGGTAAAAAAAATGCATATCCTAGCATTTTTTGCTGGTTGATAAACAAGATGATTCTAGTTTGTTCTAACTTGGATACATTTGATCGATTATGATGAGAAGACATCGTGAATATGGTTGCATTGCAACGACAAAGTCATAGTCATTCAATAAAACCTACATTGTTTGACTGTAAAAACCAAAAGCACAGTGTGAGAAATGTTTTATTTTTTGTTAACCTCAGGGTTCGTTTACAATATTTGCTGATCATCTGACTGCTCATGCTTCTAGCTGCTTTGAAGTAGAAGCAATGAAAAAAATAAGTTCTAGTTCTTAATAATCGGTTTTATCCAAAGTTGAAAGCAAATTAGAGATTATAATCACATGAAGAGACAAGAATATCTCTAAACAGGCTGGGATAAATGTGTCAGGTCTGCTGGAGATTCAGCTGCACACTCACAAATGCATACCAGCTCAGTTCATATACAGGCCAGACTAGAATAGACGACGAGACAATGCAGCCAAGACAATATGAGAGTGCAACCTTTTTAAAAAGGGGTTCAGATTGACAAAAACAGCAGCAGGTGAAACACAACCGCATAAAATTCAGCTGGGCCTATTGTGCAACTTTCTGGTTTTCCAGTTAACAAAGTATAACAATGAGGTATACAAAAAAAAAAAAATTCTACCTTTTTTAAATGAACTCATCTGGAGACAACATCATCAATCAGAATATTTTTATTTAACCTATTTCTATATTTAAAAAATCCCTCCTCTCTGCTTCATTTTAAATTGCTGCTGTCTCCATGCTACCCAAGGCCCTTTACTTATGTTTATGCCATCCACTGATTTATGATTATTAATCATTGTGTTTGTGTTCGTGGTTTACAGCCAGTGGGAACTAAAAGGCTCAGCTGTCAAAGGAAATATTTCACACTGGTGTTGTTCCTGTTGCTCTCTGTGTTCAGAGACAATGGCTGTTTGGTTGCTTTAAGTGGACTCTGGGGTTTGAGGTTTCAGAGGTTTGTTCTCCTTTTACTACTTTATTTGTCCGTGGTTTGTCTCAGTTATGTTGTGTTAGATTGGGTTAATTGATCTTTATTGTATTTATGTGTTAAGCACTTCACTTAAATTAAGTTTGATTTTGTTTAATCTGGTTTGGATTCAAACATAATAAACTCAAGTTACAGTTGACCTGTATTACAGACAGTCATGTGAAGTGACTAAGTACATCTCTTTTAACCATTTTACTTTAACTCATTGCACGATTTAAAACATTTACTGTCTTTTGGTATAGCCTTTAATTTGTTTTGTCTATCTTTAAAAAAAACAATCATTTTTCAAATGTGTTTTTTTCTGTGATCATTTAATCATTTACTACAGGCTACTAGTTATCTGCATGGCCTGTTGACTTTCTGTAGATATACATGTCTTTACAGCAATGTTGCTGCTGTTATAAAGTTTGATTAATTGACTGATACAGTTGCAGTAATTGATTTGTCTGTTTACTTTGGGGCAGCAGTAAAAGCTGCAAATGCAAAACCGAACATATTATGGTCCTTTAAAGCAGTTACAGTGTAGTTTTAGCAAAAAGCTGCGTACTTACTGTAACATTACAATTTTTCGTCCTGTATTTACACTTCCCGTCATTTCTGTTTTGGTCTCCAACTCCTGAAAGATACAATCTGACTGTGTAGCTAAATGCTGCACTTTTTTCCACCAGCTAGCAGCTTACTCTGTCTGACTTTGTCTTTAGCTAACTTAGGCACACTTAAGCTCAGTATTGATATCTCATTAGGTGTAACAGAGCAGGGGCCACTCCCGTCTACGTTTGATTCATGCCGATAAGGTACATTAGCCTATTACCGATTATATTTTGGCTTTTACCTTAATTAGCTTTTGCGAGCAGGATTGTGTTGCACCAGTCGTCCACAAAGTCAGCATGTTTGAATTCACCGTCCATTCACAACTTCAAGCCAGTTTCAAACAAGTCATTTTAAGGACAAAACAATTCAAGACTTTGATAGGCTCATGCTTACACTGGTTGCTAGGAAACAACTGTAGAACTGCCCAGTCAAGATCAATACTCAAAGTAAACAGGAAGTCACTGGAGCATCACAATCTAGCATAGCATAAATGAGTTTTTTTAAGAGTTAATAATGTTCATAAAGTTTGAGAGGCAGGAATATCAAATAACACTTAACAAACTGACTTTAGCATCTCATTTAGTCAAATGTAATGACCAACATGTTTGTAATAATATGCAAGTTGTTTTATTTTTGTGAAATTGAATTACAATACAGCTAACATTTAAGTATTCAAAAGTTTGAGGTCAGTTATAGCAACATAATTCCACATTATCATTTTTAGAGGTATTAGCATATTA
This sequence comes from Tautogolabrus adspersus, assembly GCA_020745685.1. Lineage (NCBI taxonomy): Eukaryota > Metazoa > Chordata > Actinopteri > Labriformes > Labridae > Tautogolabrus > Tautogolabrus adspersus. Next base: position 21,299,964 of record CM036534.1, read on the forward strand.
ACAAGCTAAAGCTACCTCTTTAAGTTGGATCAGTAGCCTCACACAACAGTTACAACCTGCAGTTAGATTAAGGATGTAACGATTGAGGTAGAACTCATCATTTGTTTGTTTGATCTAGTTTATTACTATACATTTACTAGATTCAAAGAAATGATGACTTTCTCCAGCAGTGAAAGGGCTGTGCAGCTGCTATGGAACCGTCACTCAAGCAGTGTAATGTGGGACTATGACATCTTGTGTCTTTTGTTGTTGATAAAAATCAAACAGCCTATAGGTGGTGCAATTTATCCTATGCACCACAGTCTTGTCTTGACTTCTTTTCTTTACTAAACACATTGTCTTCTCCCCCCCCCCATATAAAGACCAATCAGAAACTGACAATAGTAATCAAGGGATAAAAAAGAAAAGCAGTTCTTGATGAGGGCTCCACTTAGGCTTGGTCTATAATGTATTAATATGGTTGTCAACAAATGATACTTTCTGAAAGCCATATTTTTAAACCTGATATCTTTTAAATTAGTTTTAATCTCTTCAATAAAATGATAGACATTGTAAAAGGCTGTCAGGTTTTTATTGACATCTTTTGGCTGTCAATTTGGGTGCTGAAATGAGAAAAAACAACAACCTGTTGTCCTTGAAACAAAGTCTTTGTCTTAATAATACATTGTAGACAAGAGCCCACAGGCTCAACAGCCACTGTTACCAACAACACACCTTTACAACAGATTGCACCTTGTCACAAAATGACAACAATAGGCCTGCTGCATCCCTGAGTGTGAAAACACAAAGTGATCGAGCTTCGGCAGCTCCAGAAGTTTCCAGTCGTGCTCAATGTGCTGCAACAGGAAGAGCAGCGCCGAGACAGCAGCCAGCAGCCAGACGAGAAAACAAAGGAGCTTCCGCGACTCAACAGGAAGCAGCCGTGACGTTCAGCATGACTGCTCTGCAAACACACACACACGTACAGTATGTATAAACACACACACTCTTACACAGCTTGGAAGGTGCAGAGGTGACAACAGGTAGCTCGACCCAGTGGCCCCAGACAAGCCATATTTACATACATACTGTATAATCTGCACAGGTGCCCGAGGCTTAATGAAAAGGAGAAAATCCCCTCTCTGAATTAGCCAAGTTTAACCTCAGCTACACGTGCACAGGGGAAAGGTAAACACACACACACAGAGCTGTCTGAAGTGTCACACAGCATCATCAACATTAGTGATGAAATCAGCTTTGAGTAGTGCATCCATTTAGACAAGATTGTCATTCACACACAGACAATGGCATGCTGTTATTAACCCCCCCCCCCACAAACACACGCACTGACAGAGCGATATGACGCACACACCTTGCTTTTGTCCTTATAAAAGCCTAATAAGAAGACAAGTTATTGACTCACAGCACGTGACAGCACATGGTTTTATTTTGGGTCAGTTTTGTTTGATTTTTAATCACTTTTGGTCATTTCTTTGGCTAATTATTACACTTAAAGAACACTAAGATAGATGTCTATAATGCTCAAAGGTAAATATCTGGCTCTGAAGTTTATGCCTCCTTTGTTTCAGTCTTCTTCATAACCTGGTAATAGTTTACATTTTGCTTAAAAATATGATATTTCGAAGATAAGCAAAGGTAAGACATAATATAAAGGCGACATGAGTTTAGTCGACAGGTAAGTCAGCAGGAACAGCTGGTATTCAAACTGAGCAAAACAAAGAGGCAGCACACTGTGCGTCTCTGTTAACCACTAACAGGAAGAAGTGTCCAGACAAAGGACTCTACCGAATCTAGCCAAAAAAGCAACACTTTCACAAAACAACATGCGTCTTCATGCTATTTTTCCTATTCTAAATAAGTTCATCTTCACATGACAAGCATTTGCAAACTCAATAATTCCTGTTTTTCTTCCTCCATCCTCTCTTCCAAATTTGTATACCTCCAACAAAGAGCACGACGCCAGCTCAAGAGCAACAGTGTCGCTGTGCTGGCTGTTCTTTAAACTGTTAGTTTTTTTCTCCGAGCCTGATGCAGCCTGTGAATCCACCACGACACCAGCAACGCGTTTACTGCTTTTCTAGCTTCTTTTTTTTGCCTTTAATTTTGATGTAAACATTGCCCTGCTGCTGTACTCACCACCTGGATCGGATCTGAGCAAAAGGCAGCCTGGTTGAAAACTGCTTTCTGAAGATGTTTTTTTGGAGTTAAATAAATGATTGTCGTCGTCCCAGGCTCTGGTCCATGGGTGATGCTGCCAGATGGGAACTTATTGTTGTATCTTTTGGGTGCTGACGGATCTCATTTTTCCCAACACGGGCTTTTGTTGTGTCTTTTGTGTGCATAATGGACTGGCTTCGTTACTTTGGTACGAGACGTCACCACGTGGGAGGGAGACGGACCTGAGATTGACAGGCGGGCTGGCCAACGGGTGACAGCGCTGCCTTCAGGCTCCCGTGGGAAAGATGGAAACCAGGTTAAGAGTAGGAATCAGGTGGAAATAAAATATATTTCTTTTTATATTTCTTTTTTTAATGTATCTATTTTTTGATTAACTGGTTCTATTCCATTAATTGAAGTTATTGTATCTGATAGGAGTTTATTGGTTATTATTTTTGGAACAATATGCTTGTTTTTTTATTTACTCATGACTTAAATAGGCTAGGTGTTGTACCTCTAAACTATGTTTTTTTAAATTTGTATAATATATATAAGATGAGTCAAATGTATCATGTTTTTTAAGGATACTTCTGTGTACAACACATCTGTTCCTCTATTTCAGTTTCCCTACCTTAATATCAACAGTTTAATCCCAGACTAAAGTAGGTTCTGTGAATGTCTCCTTTAACTCCAATTACAGGATTCAGTTGTTATAGGCCTATTGTCGTGCATTGTACAGTTGTTGTTTAAAAGTGCTTCTAGCTTTAAATGAATAAAAGATCAGTTGCGTTTATTCCTTACATGTTTTGAGCCAGACTGCAGGTTGTTGACTTTGGAAAGTAAAACATAACACCCACAGAAATTTGAGGTAGAGGTCAACACATTTTTTATTTCTGACACATGTAGGCCCAGGCAATTTCATTACCTTTATGTTTAGCCTGCATTAAACCTTAAAGTAATGCATCAGATTTAAAGTATCTGCACGCCAGAATGACCAAGTTAAGAATAATTTATTAAAAGTAAAAGAAGAAGATCATATATTTGGTTTCACAACAATAGGCCTACATGTCTGACAGTTATTGTTCAGTTATTGCGGGAGAGATTATTTCCCATGCGGCTTGAACGCGCCTCAAGAGGAAGGAGGGAGCGCGCAGGCACCCGGATGTGTAAATAAATACAAGCTGAGAATATGAATCTGACTCCTTTTCTTTCTCTTGTGAAAAATAATAATTTATGTTTGTCATGCTTGAGTTCGACCCCTAGATTCTTGATCGTAAATAAAGGCAATTTCAAGTTTGATACGGGTCGTTTTCTTCACATTTTCCACACAAATCAATTTAGTTGAATGATTCTATAGGCCCATTTGAAGAGTATCAGTCTTTAAACTGCATGTTTGAGATATTAATTCAATCAGTTTATGCACAGGAACCCAACATGTTTACAGAGGCTATTAAACACTAAAGATATACAATCTGCAGTATAGGCTTATATAGGCTGGGTTGAGAAATGCTAGCAAGAAGGAGATGTCAATATAAGGAACCACAAAATATTTTTTCCCTGAAAACCAGCCACACAGCTCTCCGAGGTTCTTAGCCAAAACAAGCCTGGCCCAGCCCTATTAGGTAATTTTAGAAACAGATCAATAGATCTCTCTTCGAGTAAGCTGTTTTTATTTAGCTTTGGCGTGTGAGACATTCTTCTATTTTTTTCTAAAATTCTTTTAATAGAATAAAAAACAAAAGAGAAGCAGCATGCCCACCCCACCTCCTCCTTCTTGTCCTACTGCTGCACTGTTTATGTGTCAGTCTTTCATCATGTTGACATTGAACACATCCATGTCTGATATGTAATAATGAATTACGGCCCTATGTTTTATAAAAAGCCTTAAAAAAAATAACGTTGATGTAGGCGAGTAAGCCTACAGCTTCTACCCCTAAACAGCAGCATGCCCTCATATGTCCCGATGACGAGCACGCGCCTCAGCTTAAAGACTACAACACAAAAATGTATGTAGGCCTATATGTTTTTTTTTTTTTTTTTTTTAATTTCCTTTCATGGACATTGTATTTTTTGAAAGCGCAGCACGAAAATGTTGCATTACATTGAAACAGTCGAAAGTGTTGCTTCACTGTAGGATGAGTGTAACAACATTGCACACTGCAGCTTCCCTCGTCGGTGCAGGCTGTGCGCGCGTGAGCGTTATGAAATCCATCTTTTCGCTGTGTTTTTGTCGCTTGTTCACGTGGCATCATAAGCCCTCCCTCTTAAAAACACTGACCGAGATCTGCAGCCTGAGATGCGTGCGCTTGATGACGCTGATCATAACAGTGATAGCGCAAGCGATCAAGATGCATGTAAGAGTGTATCTTGAATACGGAGATCAAAAGGCAAAAGGTGTCTCATCAAAGAAAGGAGACGACTAAATCTTACAATTAATTCAAGAGTGATATCGCAGATCTACCCTTCAACACGGAGGCACAGGAAACTTCCAAATGATCTCACAAATATCTCGATTTCAGTTTCTTGAGGACTAGCCTATCATGCAAAGATTAGAAGAGTAGGCTGCTATCGGAATGTTAAACTGTATTTTCATGCATTAAAAAGTCTACAGGCTTTGCGTGCACCCAGAACACAAGTATAGCCTAATCCTCTGATGAATTTATAAGAAACTACAAATCCCTTGGTGCATCACAAAACAGCACAATGTATAATATCTGACACAACCAACACAAACACACACACGTCTAACGTCTTTTAGGTGTTAAGCTTTAGAGTTGCTAATGTGGTTTAACTAAAATAAACATGCGTGTCCTCCAGCAGGTCGCTGGTTTTGCACTTACCCCAGACGCACTTCGCCTTCCCTCCATCGGAAACCAAAACAACCCGGAGAGGAGATCTGTTTCCCCGCTGGAGTTGCTGGAGTCTGGATGTCAGCTCAAACTATATAAAAATAAAGACACCTTCACCGTCCCATAGGTAGCAGCAGTCTGTCTAGCTGGGGCCGAGTGCCATTAAAAAGTATCTTAAAACATCAAATCTTCTCGCTGTATCTTCATTAGCGAAAGACTGCGCACAGCTTGAAATCTGCGGGATTTCTCCGTAGGTCTGGTTTGAAAAAGGTCCCATCCGTGAGGTGGGTCAGAATGTTTGCATGATGGAGCAGCTTGAAGATTTTGAAGCGTTTTAACCTCTAGCTACACCTTCTGCTCTCCGATATCAGTGGCAGGACAGGCCGAGCTGTCCCGTCTGCGGCCTTATTTATACTGAAATCCTAATTAGCTCTGTGATGCGCAGCGCGCTTTGAATAATGCACAAACACATCCGACAAGCCTGATCTGTCACAGAAAACTCTCTCATCTGGTATAGAGTGTGTGAACTGTCATCAGGACTCAATGTGTGAGCTGGTATTGGGATGAAATTCAAACTTTTTAGTGCAGAAAAAACAATGTTTTATCTCATATCGCTGCTGCCTTTACGTGCTGTTGGAAATGAAAGATTTCTGAATTTAGCGTAGGCTACAAGAAAAACAACATGAAACATATGTCTAAAACAAATCACATGTTCAAACTGTTATCATGTCACAGGAAAACTTAGTTTGGCCAGCTAAAACACGAATCACAAGAAGCATGGATGCCAATAATCATATACAATCTAGCCTACAGGAAAAACAGCCTAGGCTGAAGGTCTGTGCAGCCTAAACCACAAACATTAGAACTCTAAGAAGCATTGTAAAAAATGTAGAGTAAAACTGAGGTGAAACCATAGACTATAGTAAAACACAGTCTACTTGTTTATGAAGTTTATAACAATATAACTCTCGACACCAACAGCAGTTGCAAGGACTTGAACAATGATGTTAAATATCACTTTTGAGTCTTTATTTATGGCTTATCTCTTACAGCCACGTATAGGATAAATCCAGAGTCTGCATGATGACGTCCAGCTGCTTTTTTTTCTGACCATAACACACACAAAAAAATCACTTGATATTGCGAGGTGTACATGAAGGCAACAGTAGCCTAGCTACACAGCCAGTTCTACAAATAGCATCCAATAAGTGGGCAGAAGAATCCCCGTCTGGCCAGTCTGCAGCAACGTAGGGCGGGGCCATGCTCCACAGCCAATCAACGAAAGGCTATGTGTCAGCGCGCACTTGAGGCTGGAGCTTGTTTTTAGCTGTGCGCGCTGCCGACACAGACGCGTGCCAAAAGTCAATCCGCCGTGGGGCGCATGCGTGGCCGCATTGCAAGCACGTGGTCAAGACTAGCAGGTAAACAAACAACCCCCCCCCAAATCTATCTAGCTGATTGGTGTCGTCTATGATTGTTTTTAATGTAGTTTAATCACTTAAATTGAGCTAATAGCAAAAATGATGCAATTCATCCACTAGTAGGTTGGAAACAATTGAATATATATATATTTTTTTTTTTATCAACTTATACTACTATCATTATTTACATTTTACTTGGCTATACATTTGTATTTCTCCTGTTTGTCTTTATAGCAGAGCAATACACATTTACATTCAAAAGTAAAATACACATTCAGCTGTGATGTGACCTTGTTTTAGCTTGTCAGCTAAACTTGAATGGCACTAATTTATGAATCAGGCTGCTGAGCGGATCAAGGACACGCTGCAGTACATTTTATTAGCAAGGACGACAGCGCCCCCAAAAGGACACAGTGGCACCATGCCCCTACAACACAGTTTGAGTGGGATTGCTCCATCTGAGGAAAAAGAGGACTTGTAGTTCTTTTTTTGGTGTGACATCTGTAAAAATTGAGACTTCAGCATTTCATGTTAAACTCCTTACAGACACATTCATCATTTTCACTGCTTGATTTAAAAAGCAACAGTTGTACTGTTACACTTGTCCTTGGATTTCAATACCTTCAAAAAGGAGAGGAATAATGGGAATTTGTGTCACTTTATGACAGTGAGAACTTATCTCAGAAGGAAACATTACAAACTTCATTGTTTGTAGAAAGTAACAAGCTCATTTACTGAAGTACTGTAATCAAACAATATTTTGAGGTGGTATTCTACAATTCTACAATTCACTTAGCAGACGCTTTTATCCAAAGCGACGTACATCAGAGAGTAAGAACAACACAAGCAAGGATCAAGGAAAACTAAAGGAACAATGTCAGTAAGGACGAACGATCAGCTTTGAGTCCGATTGGACACACAGGTGCTGAAAGGCATTGCCCAGAGGCATGGCACAACATTAACTGCCGGTCTGAGACTCTAATCAGTATATAAACCATCTTATACGTCGTCGTTTTCAAGCAAACAAAAAACCATCAACATTACATCAATACTATCGAGATCATCAACATTAAGTTAAGTTAGTAGGTATTCACATGGTACTTTGATGGAGTGTCATATTCTCAATATCCATCTCCCCACTTAAGAAACTATTAGAATACAATTTACAAAACTACACTATTTTAATAACTTGAAATACTTTCATACTCAAATTACCAACAATTTTGAACAAGCAAATTATGTAATATTATGAACATAAAAATGTAGTTCTTCCCCTTTGGGAAGTTCACTTGAACCAGCAGTGAAAGTCAGCCTATCGTTGAACAGCTACAACTTTTAAGTGTGGTACACGAGTGCATCAATTATTATCCAATAATGTTTTTTTTCTTCTGAGATCGGTCATTAAATATTAGTACTTTTACTCTCGGCAATTTGAGTGTTCTTTGATGGGAAACAATTAGTGGGAAAAAAAAGGAATGATTAGCAAATATTTGTGATAAATGTTCAAGTTTGTTGTGAAAAAAAACTTTTCTAATACAGACACGTTTCAGAACTATTGCAACACAGCTCCTGACCTAGAAGTAGTCCAGCACAGGTCCTCCTACTAAGATAAAGCAATGATGTTGTTAAATGAGCTAAAGAGATGATAAGATTCAGAATGTGTTCTCTTTTGGACAGGACATGCTAAGATAAGCTAAGCTAGAGGCTGCTGTCTCTAGCTCCGTATTTAGCATACACGTGTAAGTGTGGGATCAACCTCTTCTTAAATCCTCACAATGAAGCTAATAAGTCCCTTTCCCAGAGTGTCAGACCATTCCCTTAAATGCAGAAAATGAAAACAAAGTGAAAAACAAGAAAAGGCCCACGTCATGTTTTTTGGAGTAATACAGCATTTTTATTAAGAATTTTCACTCATTTCATTAAACACATTTATTTGTATACTGTGTCGCTCCATGAAACTTTTATTTTGCACTCTTGTATGTACTGTAAGGATAGATGCAGACAGCAGGTATAGAAGTCGTCTCTAATGCTTACTGTTGTGAACATGCCAGTTGAAATGCGTCTCCAACAAAGAGACCTCAGAGATGTTAATGAAGGTACGATGTCTTTAATGAACGTCTATTTAAATGACATGACAGAGTTGCAAAACAGAAAAAGAAAAGATAAGCATTAAAAAAAAAAAGATTTCTCTAGTGACAGTCAGTCTTCGATAATAGCAAAGAAATGCCTCGTTCAGGTCAAATCCTTCAAATGACAGCAAAAGAAAACTGACCGATCATTTCAAACCGTTTCTATGGCAGGTCAAACAGGAACCTTTCAAATACAACCAAGGATCTGAGTTATTTTTTATTTATTTTTTTATCTCTTTCAGAAATGTTTAACTACACAATTAAAGGTTTATACTGATCAAAACATACAGAGTGAAGGAGTTCCACTGGAGACAACTCAAACAAGATTAGTGTCTGATAGAAACATAACATTCATTTTACAATAAAAATATCTGCACAAAAACATCCAAAAAAGAAAAAAAAAAGGCTCAAGGAAAAAGGGTAACGCAAAAAATATAAATGTTTGCTTTTCATCTTTTCAATACGGTCACAAATCACACAGCTGTGGCAACAAATCTCTTTAAAATTTACAATAACTGAAAGATAAGGATACCCACCCACGATCCCGCCCAAACCCACAGACTTGATTGTGTTCATTTTTCAAAGAGCGTATACTGCGATTACAACGGATTCCCGACTAAACAAAAGCTGCACATCAAAATCTTGGATATCAAGACTATCAAAAAAGGCACAAACAGACAGGTTGCACAAAGAACTCAGCAGAAGCTTTTTTTTTTTATACAACTAATCCCAGTAAGGTTTTTAGTGCCCTAAATGTTCAAACTAAACCCCCCAAAAAAGTCTATCTACAGGTAAGTCAAGTCCCGGCAGGCACCTCGGATTACAACGCCCATCCCAACTACTGTAGAAGCAAGTGCATTTAATCATCGTGTACGTGTGTGACAGGCGGGAGTATACAGAGACGAGGAGGAGATCTATGAGTGCAAAAAGCGTTATTTCTTCTATGGAGATTTGGTCTGTTTTCAAATGTCATCATCATCATGCGAGTTTAACGTAACGGATTTAAACATGTCGATTTCATCCAATTATTTCAGTGTTTCATTTCTCACTAATCATACAGAAAGTGAGTATTTAGACAGTTTTATTTTTTAATTGCATCAACTGTGTAAAGTGAGTTGATTTTTGGTGATTTGTCTTTTAATTTAATTTATACTGAAATGTATTATCTTAAACTTTAATGTTCTTCTTCTATGCTGACAAGATTTTGTGTACTTGAGTGTTCATGTTGCCAACTGTGAATTGTTGTATAGAAACTGTAGGTGATGCCGCCACAACAGTTATTTAGAATGACTTAATTGAAGTGGACCAATTAAACAAAATGAGAAAGAAATTAGTTAATTAATTGAGTAGATGATTGACAACAAATTAACTGTTAAAGACTCTGTCTTTTATGTGGGGAAAAACACTAAACATTTGCTGGTTACAGCTCGTCGTATGAGGCATTCCTGTGTTTCAAATCCTGATATCTCTGCTTTTAAACTGTGGATGGGATTAAAAAAGGGGTTCTGTGAGAGATCTGGGCACTTGTAATGCACCTTTCAGCTCGTTTTGACATTGACATTTAAATGTAAGAGTAATCTTCACATTGTCACAAGAAAGACAGAAATTATTTGTTTTAGCCCTATTAAACATAGACTCTGAATTACTTACAATTAGTACCAAATTACATGTCTCTCACGAGGAAACCAGCTGGGAATGATAAGGATTTACAGAAAAATAATTCATTTGTGTCATCAGGTTAGCTGGCTTTTCTTAAGTTAGGTACAGATTAACCATTAACCATAAAGAGCAATTTAACGTCCTTAAAATCCCATCCAGCTAACTTTCAGTGGTTTAAAGTCTTACTTGGCTGCTGTGACATAGATGTGTAACTCATGGGTGTGTCAGTACATGGTGACATCACTGGTGGGTGTGGTCAGAGGTGCAGCAGACTTACTGACTGACCCATTATGGCTTGAGAGTGTAACAGCAGAGCTTTAGTGCGCTCTGTTAGCCCCTACTCGGTCTGAGTCAACATTATTCAGAAGAAAAAAACAACAACAACGTGACGTTAAACTGGTTCTTTGGCTCTGTCCACAGTGATTCAATCTGACAGAGCGTCTTGGCCCTCAGAGAAACATTTGTACAAACTAAACAAGTTTTGGACACATTTTTCAAATTATGAAGGAGTACAAAAAGTTTAATTTAAGGTTACTTTAGATCACTTTAGACAGAATCATTAAGATCTTGAGCTTACAGCTTGGCCATTTTTCCCCCTCAACCAAACACCATTGTTGAGATATTTTGGAAAGAATGAAAATCAACCTAAGCAGTTGATAGTTGGTCGAATTTGTAATTAATATTTACATTTTAAGTGCCAGCAGACAGATTCTTAAAACAATTGATTTAGGTAGATGTTGACAGTATTGTACTTAAAGATGCTTTAATGTCTTAATAATACTTTTTTTTTGTCTGTCAGTCAAGCATTAGTCAATGAGCATTTCCTGTGAAGATGCAGGCTAACCGAGGTGAACAATGTCTATTTGAGGCCCTGTTGTGTACTACATGAAATGACAGCTGTTGGATGCTGCAGTGATACTAAGATTAAGTGACAGTTGTTTGATGAAGCTCAGTGCTTCTGGCTTGTCTGTTACAACATATATAATCTTGAAAGTCATAAATCCTCCTCTTTAAAAAGAAAATGTGTAAATTCAACAGTCTTCATTTAGTACTTCCTGACAAGGATTCAAAATATGCTTTAACTTCAGCTCTGCTCTATATAAACTCTACTGCAGCTGTCTGGCTCACCGAATGTTCTCAGAGTGAAAAATGTCATTTAAAGCAAAGACAGGATCCTATGGATTCAATAGAAAACATGATGTGATACGTTTGGAGTATTATTTTAACTCGCTCTCTCAGGTTGGGAAAACATCTTTGTAGGTTTTGTGATTGTAACAAATACAAACAGTTCATAGTTATTCTCCTATTTGCAACCACACGATGACGTCAGCATGCAGATGGAGCTTGGATGGAAACGAAGGATGAATGCTGAAGCTAAAGAAAGATAACAAAAAGCACCATGTGATTAGTTAACGTGTGATACACCACAAAAGGTGGAACACAAAAGAGCCTGGGCGCTCTCCCTGTCAGACCTGCCCGGCGCGTGTGGCACTTAAACATGGTCGTCTTTGTATACCGAGCTTTTAACAGTCATGCAAAGGGCACAGTTTTTGTTTTTTTGTTTTTTTTCTAACAAGGCGAGAGATTAACGGAGACTGAAGAAAGAGAAACCATGAAACAGGACAAAGAAGGAGGCCTGACGACATTTTCTCCGGACAAACAGGATCCATTTCCACTGAGTTCTTGTCCTGACACACTTAATTGAACCTTTAAAGAACATATTTGACTGTACATACAGACTTGTATGAGATAAACAGACTTTTCCTTTTAGTTTCTTATGGCTAAGGCAGACACTGATAGGGAAACCTTTCAATTATACGCATTTATACACAAACTGACATCTTACTGAAGCCGGCGAGAAATGAAAACGGGCGTTTTTTACGTTTATAATACAGAGAAAAGAAAAGTTATAAACTTATTTGTCTCACCTTCTATCATCACTCCTGCCTTCATTATATGTTAAGACTCTTTGGGCTGTGTATATATATATATATATATATTTAGAATGATTTGCTTTTATATTTATATGTATATATTTGCATTTGGGCCTTTGTATGCGTGTCAAGAATTAAAGTACTAGGTCTTGGTTAAACTATAGATCCTCATCCACACCAAGTGACAGCTTGTGGCCTCTGAAGTATCTGGCTGATGATGTGATTTCATTGCATAAATCAATATGGGATTTGACATTTTCCAAAGAGAGAATAAAGATCGAAACCAAGGTATCCCTTGTAACAGTGCGACAGAGGTTAGAAAATACCTTTTAATTAATGATGGAGGATTCTCATAAGTAATCTTCTGTTGTTTGTGCAATGTAGGCAGAGTTATAACAACAACAGCGGCACCAAAAACACAACAGCTAATCTATCACTGCCATTCAACCGGACAGAGAAGGTCTAGAATAGGAATAGCCAGAGTCAAACGCCTTTGAGACACACGCACACACGCACACACACACACACACACACACACACACACACACAAATTGTTTATCTTGGCTTAAAACAGAAAATCACCCCACCCCCAAACTTTAAGCTGTGATGTGAATACCCCCCTTCCTTCCTCTCCCCTACCTCTTCACCTCAGAGAGAGAGAGAGAGCGAGAGCGAGAAAGAAAGAGATACAGAGGATGATCGATTGATTGATTCCTGATGCCATTCCTGAGCAAAGTGGACTTGACGAGTGAGACCCAAGGAATCCAGGTGATGTGGACAACAGGACAGGGGGGGGGGGGAGAAAAAAGAAAAAGAAGAAGAAAAAACCCATCACAGCAACAGTGTGGAGGCAGGGAGGAGCAGTGGCAACGCAGAAGCCAGTCCACAGAATCATCTGAAAAGGAGAAACAGTGGCCGAGTGATGAGCTGTCACAGATGTAGTTTTTGTTTTCATTTTAATTAGTCATTTATTAAATTGACATAATAAGGGGCCTTTAGAGCTTAATGCACTGCAACTTCAGAAAACACTCGCAGATTAATTCTTTCTTCCCCACTTGTAGTGTACGCCATGACGTTTGAGCGACAGGATAGCACCACAAAGACACTACCAGAGTGCAGGAACACCACAGCAGAGTAACCATTTGTATTCACTATTTTAATAAGCCCCATTCATTTTTTTTTTAAAGGTTCTGTTATTAATGCTTCTGTCAGAACTCTATCAATGTAACGTTTGAGCATTTACAAACATAATATTCAAAAAAATGTATTCAGCACATGGATTTCATTAGCTACAATCTTATTCAGCTGCAAACGATTACTTGTTAGTAGATTTAAAAATACATTTACAGAAATGAACAGTCGTGAAATGTGCTTTTAAAGAGTGAAAATACATTCTACAGCTGTACACACACTGAAGAGTTGCTCTAATTTAGGAGAATTCACACACACTGTTTCTCTTCAGTGGACTCTTGTTATAGATCAAAAGCTGCAGAAAGGAAACACAGTAATTACATAGGCTGGCACAAAGCGGATTATAGGCTATAAAATGTATCTCTGACAGTTATTATTACAACAACAGGCCTGATGGGGAGCAGCTGGTGGTTAGCAAAGATCAGGAGGGGAAGGACACCACATCTAAGGAGTGTCATTAGTTCAGGAAATGATGACATTGTGTCCCATTGCTCTTCTCTTTCTTGGCCTTTTATGGCATCAGTTGCTTCCATGTATTGATTGTTTAACGCTCCAGCAAACAAGTTTTTTTTTATTTCAATTATTGTATTAAGGTGCCAGTGTGGTGACAATTGTTCCTACGTTCAACAACAGTCACATTAAAACATGAATATCTACACTTTAACAGCGCCCTTTACCGAACATCCCACTCCACTGAATGAGAACTGTGACACCTTCACTTGAATTGACAACAACTAAACGCACAATATGTAATATTTTATTACCATGTTTACATTCAAATATCTAAATTAATTAAAAATGAACTAAAACTATTTTTTTTTGTTGAGTACTTAGATTAGCTCAAATATTTCCAGTTATCAAAGCCAGAGAAACCTTTATTTAATAGCTGTTACAGGATGTGTCTTGTCGTGGTTTATCGTTGCCTTGGAAACACCGGATACAGCTACATAAGGAAGCGAGAATTGCTGGGGGGGAAGCACAGAGAACTCCCATTATATACTTTTGTTATTGTATTGATTGAGAGCCCCCTGGCAGTGGAATCTACATACTGTACCTTTCAAGAACATTAACCAGCTTTGAAATTTGAAGGGACATTTTGGGTGCTGACATAATACCAGCATTAGGTTGTACCAGCTAAGTTCTGTGCTGAGATTGGGTCTTAAGTCGACACAAGAGGCTTAGTATACGTTTTTGCATCTTGAAAAACCTTAGCTGTTTGGATGTGAAGTCATAACTAGACTAGTTTGACATCTTCACAATTACAGTGTGAGCCATACTGTACCGTTCAGCCTGGGCTGACTCACTTTGAATCATAGCACATTGTACAAAGAATCAATAGAGATCTCTACTGGATTATTGTGCTGCAAAGACTGAGTGCAAGAGAAACTGTTTTGTTTTTACTCAGTGTAATTCTGCGACGGTTTTCCAGTAGCTATAAACTCTTCAGTTTTACTTTGAGTGTGGTTCCACTGCTTTTATTCTGGAAATACATTAAACACAAATAAGAATTTATGTGCAGTAACACTGGGCTAAGTTTGAACTTACACACAACTAACATAACAGAGTGCTGGGTTGTGGTAGGATTACAATAACAGGCTTATCTTACCTTATATTGAGCTTTTTTAAGCTATATTATATATAAGACTTTTTCCTGAATAAAATGAAGTCTAAAACCTGCCAAGAGTCCCGTACGGACATTGAACTAAAAATATCTGTCCATTCTGGAAAAGGTTAGGATGTTTTGGGTGATTGAACATATGAAGGATGTTTAGAAAGCTTCTTTACACATGTTTACTATGTGTTACTATTCCTTTAAATGTTAGGAGTAATTATGGGAAACATTTGGTTACCTGATGTCTCATTAATGTTTGGACATAATGCCAGTTCATCCTCCAGAGCATGAACTAAACCTTCAAAAAAAAACATGCAACACCACTGTCAGACTTTTTCAGGTTGCAATAAAGCAGACCTATTATTCACTGTTTACCTTTAAAAGGACCATTTTAGATGGATGGCTTTTAAAGTACTTCTGTCCTCATGAAGAGCCTCTTCTTCACACTCTACAAAAGCAAAATTCCAATCTATATTTTATGTGCTCCGGGTTCTTTACTTCAGCTCTTATGTGGTGAATTGTTAAATTTAGCGGGACTGAATCAGAAGTTTTTATAAGGCTGGAACACCACTCACTCTGTGTTTTAAAGCTTCGAGTAGTTTTCCTGATGAACACTCGACGCTACTGTGTGTTTAAAGTGGTGGAGGTGGGACAGCGTCGAGGATCACCCTGATCTCTTTGACATTTAAAAGTTGAGAAGTTTCGAGACTTCGGTGCGGCTAATGCTAACATTGTTATGTCATTTGTAGTTATAAACATTGTAACTGTGTGACTTTTTTTTCTCCTCTTGGCTACAGTCTGCTTCTCTGTCTGAGATGTGGACTCACCTGTGTGAGACGTTAGGACCTAAAGCCGGGCTGGAAACGTGCAGTTTCTTCAAAGATGAGCTCCTTCAGTGTTTCTTTGGGTAGGTCATCCAGCTCCATGTCAAACTTGAACGGGGCCTCAGCAACAGGCTACACAGGAGAGTAGAGAGGACATGTAGTTGGAAATGTATAGTGGACTCTTTTGGAGGTGATCCCACAGAGACAGTTAAATGTGAGGAACATAATAGGTGCTATCTTGATTAGAAAATACGTATGTGTGACATCAAACAGCCCAGGTGGAATGTCTCACCTCATCTGTGGGGTCGTAATATTGCTCCAGGTAGGGATGCGCCAGGGCCTCCTCCACCTCGATCCTCTTGTGAGGGTTAAAGGTCAACATCTTGTCCAACAGGTCCAAAGCTGCAGCAAGGATGAGCACGTTAAACATGGTGAAGACTATTTTTCAAATCCAGGATGATTCTGATCAACACAGTAAGCTTTCCTTTCCACTGGAGGGCACTGTCACTCCCAGCTTGCAAGATTAGAATTTGGGATCAAAAAAAGTTGCACCTCCTTAACCCCACAAACTCCTCAACCCTCTAATATCAGAACGTTTTATATCTATCTTTAAAGTTCCCCTTCCCAATGTAGACAAGAAAGAAAGTACTGTCCCACTGTGTAAGATGGGTCTAATCCAACCTTGATCACAAGCTGTGTCAGAACTGTCAATATAAGTTGGAGCTTTGTCTGTTTTTTCCCCATGGACTCCTGCTTTTCTTACATGTTATCACCATTTGGAATATATAATAACTGCTCTCTCTCCACTGGAAAAGATTTAGTAAGGAGTGTCTCCTTCAACATACACTGCGTTTCCAGCTTTTTCCTTTAGAGTGAGCTTTTACCAGGACGGTGCTTAGAATCCCACCACAAGCAGCAGGAGCTGCAGTGACTACAACTTGATCGGTCAACAGCTTTACAACCCTGAACACTGCTCTGTTAAGTTTGACTGTTGCAGTGACAATAAAGTGGATTATCTCTGCATAATCCAAATGTCCAGGAAATCCTTCAGCAGCACAGAACTCTCATCTGCGATACAACTTCTCAACAATGTAAAATATTCTAGATATTCAAAGACCAGTGGAGGAGGAGATGTCCTGGTTCTGACCTTTGGGATCAGCGTTGGGGAAAAGGCGGTTCCAAGGCACTTTGCAGCGTGCGGGCAGTGACAAAAGATAGTTCCTGGCCTTAATGTTGATGATGCAGTTGAGATCCTCCTGACAAGGAGATCCCAGGATCCCTGAACGGAGAGAAAAGAAGATTACAAAGAGGATTAACGATGACCATTAGAGACTAGAGTGCACTGTTCACTCTGTCACCATGACTCTGTTTTTCATCTACGAATTAAAGTTTTCTTGACTGAGAGGCAAACATGTGGTCTAGCATAAAAATACAGGACTTCTGACCAGATACATTTTAAATATATTAATGAATGACCCTAGGAAGATGTTACTAGGCAGACAAAACCTGCTTTGCAATTTTTAACAGATTCACATTTGCCTCAACTTAGAGGACGACATAAAACAACGAACACGCTGACTAGCATGATCGAGAAAATGTTACTCAACTATTAACTGCAGCCCAAATGTACTTCATTTTACAATATTGGATAAAAAGAATTTCATTATTAACAAGATAAACAAAATCACAAGACTATAGCACCACACCACTCCAATAAAATCCTGCATATTCTAAAGTTATTACCCAAAATGTGGTTAAGCTGATCCAAGTAGTGCTTTCCTGGAAAGATTGGCCTGTTGGACAACATCTCAGCCAGGATACAACCCACTGACCAGATGTCTATGGACTTGGTGTAGCCCTGAGAGAGAAATACAGATCGACACAGACACAGGGAGGGGCACAAAGACACAATGATGACTACAGTAAAAACTGTGAAATATATCGATGGACTTGCATGAATGAAGATTAGTCACAGAAGTGTCAGGGTGTAATTCTTCCAACAGTGTGACTAAATAAGATTATCTACAAGATTCAGAAGGAAGGAAGATTTATGTTTGAGTTTTAGTTATAGTTACTATAGGGTCAGAAAACATCTCTCCAGAGATATAGCACTTTAGAAAATAAATTGCAGGGCTGAGGTTTTAAACCAACGGCACAGATTTACTGAACAGTCTGTATGTTAAAATGCTTGAGTGTCACATCGGCCTTCACCTTGGAGTTGAGCATGATCTCAGGTGCTCTATACCACCGAGTGGCAACATACTCTGTTAGGAAACCAGTGTGATCGTGGTCAGGATCAGCCACACGAGCCAAGCCAAAGTCACAGATCTGCAGAAAGATAAAAGACAACAACAGAGGATATCAGACCACAATAAGCTGCATGTGTCTTTGGGAAATGGAAACTTTGAGGAGACTCAAAAAGGTAAACATTGCAGGAAAATACATAGAATGCGGCACATCTGCACAAATCTAACTCCAACAAGTGATGTTTTAGTGTAACAACACCAGCATCTTAAGCTATTTCTGTTTGTTAAATGCCACTTCATAGTTGGATTCATCAAGTTAAATAAACTATGCCCTCCCTCCCTCCATAAGAAACACACACCTCACAGTGACTGATTATCAATTTGATTTGTTTTGGTGCCTCTTAAAGCAACTACCTTGAGATCACAGGTGGTGTTGAGCAGAAGGTTGGAGGGCTTGAGGTCGCGGTGCAGGACGTTGGCAGAGTGGATGTACTTGAGTCCTCTGAGGATCTGGTAGAGGAAGTAGCAGATGTGGTCGTTGCTCAGGTGTTGAGTCTTCAGAAGCTTGTACAGGTCTGTCTCCATGAGATCCTGGACAATATATCTGCACGGTGCTGGATTAAAGAATCTTGTTGTTCTTTAGTTTCATAATAACAGTGACAGTTTCTATGGACTCGACAAGTTTGCTATAGTTGCTGCGGGGCTACAGTGAAGAGCGTCTCTGCCAAATAAATGGTGACAGGTGGTTATTATGTAATAAAAATACAACTGAGAAACAAGACTGAACCACAATTTCTGTGTGAGACCAATCACTGGTAACACAAAGAAGTCATTTACACTGTCTATACAATCTATTAGCATGAAAACTCGGTGTCTGTGGAAAACCGTCAAAAGCAAAACGATTAGTAACCTAAAGGCCATAAAGCAAAATGCTGATGGCTAAAAAATAAATATAAGGTATACTTTATTAATCCCGCAAGGGGAAATTAAATTTTACAATCTGTTATTGATAAATGCTTCACACACTTGGGGAGGGGTCGGTGCCTTGCACAAGGGCACCTCGGCAGTGCTCAGGAAGTGAACTGGCACCTCTCCAGCTACCAGACCAATTTCCAGACTTCGTCCGCACTGGGACTTGAGCTGGACGACCCTCCGTCCCTACGGACTGAGCTACTGCCGCCACCAAATATGAATATACGATGACATTCTCTAAATCCTAAATGTGTCACAGGTGTGTTTAAGGATACACATCCTTCATCTGGTCGATGGTCGGTGTGCGGATGATATCGTTGATTCCGATGATGTTCTCATGTTTGAAGCGCAGCAGGATTTTAATCTCTCTCAGGGTGCGTTGGCAGTACGTCTGGTGCTCAAAGGGGCTGATCTTCTTAATGGCCACACGGATCTTGTTGTCCCGGTCGTAGGCAGAGCTAAAGTTGAAGAAAACACAAAAGTCATCAGTTAGACTTCAAGGTTCGGAAAGCTAATCATCCAATGTTTTTATCTTGAAGACACTCAACAATATTCCAAGCCATATTAATACCCTGAAACAGTGACACTTCAGTTTTAACTTCCTATTAGAAATGTTTTGGACAGAATCTTTAGTGCAAAGAAGCCTGTTTTTGCTGATACAGAAAGCTCTATCGAAAAGCCTGATATCTCTTTACCAGCTGTCACGATGGCACTTTTTAAACGGTTGGGATAGGACACAAAGCTGGGCCTTGAGCAATGTGACGCAGTTGATACAGATTGCTAAAGTTACTAAGCATGATGACATTTCGCAGATTTGCTGATTGGCAGCTGCAGTAAGAGACTGTCGCCTGCAGCCTTTAAAATAAGAGCAGAAAAAACTAAAAGCATAATCTTGATGTGGTGACATAGTTTTATTGAGCAACAGCAGTAAGACGCTCACTTCAGTGACAAATGCTGCTTCCCTTCTGTGGTTTTCAGGTGGAAAGCTTTTAATGAATGTAAGCAGGAAAAGGGGGTTTTGAATGATCAGTATCTTAAAAGGCAAAACACACCTCTGATGGAAACACTAAGACTGCTGCTGTATGTGTTAAACAAACCAACAGGAATGTAGGAGTGAAACAAAACTCCCCAGCAATGATACCTGACCAGTTTAGCACAATGACACACAGCCCGGCTGAATCAGAGACTATAATAGGTCCAAAATATTGAAACTCAGCAGAGAGGATGCAGTGAAATTAAATATGGAGACGCCATGCCACTCACAACACAAGGCACCTAAACTGTGCTGCACCATGCGGGAGCCAGAGAGACAATGAGCTTGCACTTCCTGATCAAGATAAACCTGACGCAACTCTGGTTTCCCAGCCGTTCACTCCTGTAAGGCACATTTAAACCTGACAGCAAGCCGTGACTATAAAAATGTATAATAACATGAACACATCGTTGTTTAAATGCATCCCTGACACACACCATAAGAGTTCAACTGATTCAGTAAACCATTGTTATTCACTAACTCTCCCTTTACTAATCCTTGTGATGTGACAATTCTTGAGAGGTTAATATGTTAGTAGCGGCCATAGCTTTATTTTGCAATATTATTTACGATCCAATAAAGAGAAGCATAGTATTTACATGGCGTGTTAGAATGCACTGCATGCACAAGTGTTATGGATTGCTTTCAGTAAAGCCAGTTGCAGAGGAGGAGCAATCAGTGAATGTGCTAAGTTCAGGAAGCATGTGTCTGTGTTCACGTCACGCAGACTCCTCAGCGGAGGAGATTTAAGGTCAAAAGCCACTTTTCAAAGCTGAAACAAGGGCTGTAAGAACAACAGGAAAGGTTTTTCCCATCGTGGGATGAAATAAAAAACAGATGTCCTGGACTTGAAATGGACCTATCTACTTATTGACACAAAGTTTGTGACTCTCTAAGCAATCAGCAAATAGAAAATCTAAAAAAAAAATCATTCCATGTCTGAAGGCTTTTTCTTTTTAAAGATGTTGCTTGTCATTTTTACTCATTTGTACGATGGAGGATTAGGGCCACGTTAAAGAAAAAAAATAATCTTACATTTCGAGATTAAAGTTGTAAATTTAAGAGATTAAACTCGTAAATTTACGAGGTTGAGACCAGCCTGTGCGAAAGTGATGACAGGAGAACTCTTAAAGCCTTTTCCTCTGCAGACACAACTTCCTCAAGACAGTGTGGTTCTTTCTTCCGAAAAGCCACAGTTTCTTGCAGTAGCCTATCTTTTCAGGGTCCTGATATTTTAAGACAATGTGATGATGATGATGTTCCAAAAGCATGTGTAGTTTCATATCTGGATTAGTAAAGCCCTAACACAGCTATCTCATATTTGTGTCTGTTATCTGCACTTGTCTGCCTTGTTAAAGTGTCTAGGTGTGCAGAGACAGTTTGTGTCCTATTCATACATCATTTTACAGATATACAAGTCCTCGCAAGGTGAAGTGAAAACTTCTCTTGAACTAACTGTTTATTACCGACTACACAAGAATCAGCCTTTCCTTATTTGTGAAACCTTTACCAATGTTTAACAAGATGCTTTGAGATGCTTTGATTTGAGAACAGGCTGCTAAAATAAAGACTTTATCCTTTCATCATTTTCGCGCAGGCGAAATAAACTAAATGTACGACTTTAAACTTGTAAATGTATGACTTTAATCTCGTAAATCTACGACTTTATTATATATATTTTTTTTTTTTATGTGGCCCTAATCCTCCATCGTACATTTGCACCAACAAGTAACAACATGTTTAATGATCACTGCTATCATTGGAGGGTTCCGGGATTTTTGTTTACTCGCTTTTAAATTGTTTTCTGTCGGGCACTTGTGCTGAGAACGCAGTTTTCTAGCAGCTGGAAGGTTCAGGTGTGTGTAATGAGTCAAACAGAGTGAGAATTACCTGCGACCATTTAGTGTTGGATAATCAGCTTAAAAAACAACAACTGTTCTCCAAATGAAGCAAAGTGCTATATAGCATGATGTAATACAGTAAGAGTTTCACATGTGGGAAAAAGTCTGAATGTCTGAATGGCAGATTGTCCCAGTATGTGTTCACTCTGCAGACTAATTGTTGAATTCCACTCCTCCACCCTTTTCCAGGTACAGACATGTTCACGTTCTGCCTTTCTTTTCACTTGCTGTTTCTATTTCTTCTAATTCATCTGAAGATACTTAGAATCACAACCCAGTTAAGGCTAAACCGGCTAACTTCATCAATAAAATCTGTCATATCAATTCTTTTCATCCAATCAGCGGAAATAAAAAGAGTTACCCCCAATTGATGTGACCAACTCATCCATATTTTAAAGTCAAAATTTCAGTCCACAAGTTTTAAAATCTCTAACTAATAATCACAAGTTATAGTCTGGTTCTGGTACGCAGACTGCCAAGCCATTATCTTAAAAGAAACCAAAAGTCCAAAAGATCCGCTACAACATCCCCTTCAAGCCTTCCAGATGTTATGTAGTTCTAGTTTGTCTAATGTCAAGATTTTGCCATTTGGTGCCATCACCAAACCAGAAGATCCTTACAAAGCTGAACTTTAGAGCGAAGGTGCACACATAGATCTGCATGTGACCAGAATCTTCCTGTTTTCAGCCTGCTCGACCCTGACCGGGGTCCACACACACGACCCACGTCATATATACAATCTCACTGTCACTCTCTTGCTCTCTCGCGGGCTGAGGGACCGTAATATATTCATGTTTTATTTCAGAAGATAATTTAAAACGGTTTTGTTTTACTTAACGTACAAAAGACACTTCAACCACCAGCAGATGAACACATATGAAGGAGAGATGGTCGTTTCAGCTGCTGTAGTTTTTAAGATTTTTGGCAATAAACAGTTACTCAACAGTTACAGGCTTAAAGATTGTTTGTTCTTACTGCCAATGATAGTGCTTTAAAGACAGAAAATCAGCATTTGACAAAAATCTGTATAGTCAGGTCAGACCAGGATAAAAATGAGAAATCCGAATCGGCCAGAAAAAATGGAATCCGTGCGTCTCTACTAATTAAGAAAACCGGCATACCTGTGATTTCTTTAAGTTTCTCAGCTGCCTCATTTACATCTAGCCCAGTGTGATTATTTCTGCGCATTACAAACAACAGCAATGACAGAAAAACACCCACACAGTATGACAGAGTAAGACAAGGAGTTGCTATGGTGAAGGTGGTGTAGGGACTGAAATATAAACACAAGTGTGCCAGCTTTCTGTGAGGGAAATATGAGTGACCTTCCTTTCCACTTGTGTGAGAGGAATGTGTGTGTGTGTGTGTGTGTGTGTGTGTGTGTGTGTGTTTGTGTGTGTGTGTGTGTGTGTGTGTGTGTGTGTGTGTGTGTGTGTGCGCGTGTGTGGGAGGAAAAAGTCCTCCATGTAACTGTTGTACAACAGCAGATACCCTCATGTACAGAGAAGCTACAAGACTTACTCATGAGAGCTTCGATCTGATCCGGAGCACAGACAGATCGTCACTTTTTTTTTTTCAAAGAACAGACAATGGTGCAGCAGCCTGCAAAAACTTTATACACCATTTTTTTCTCATGCATTATGTAAACTCGTAAGCACAATGTGTTTGCAATTGCATGCCATCTTTATGTGCGCGAAAAATGCAACTCTTGGAAAACAAAAGATGAACCTTGAGCCCCAGTTTTGTCATTCATTAGTACTAATCACAAAAGGTCTACGTCCTAAAATAATGACATTTACCTTTGTCTGTTTCAGAACAAGCAATCTGAACATGGAGCGCTGTCCTTGAGAAAGAATAGAAAGACTACCTTTGTATTTATCATAGTTACTGTAACATCCTGGTACGTTCGGAGAAAAGGAGTCATCGCCTCTAAAAGTTGAAGATACAATCTCAGCATGTAAGCTGCTGATTTGAAATGGAATCAGTGTTTTTGTGATTTGTTACAATATCACAAAACATAATTGACCAGTTATCAGGATGAAGCACATAGCTGGTGCTCTTTTCCTAACCAGTTTTAATCAAAAATAAACAAACCACAGTCTGCTTGGATCATCAGCGGCTGTCTTTAGTGCAGAAAAGTGAAGCTCGTCTTTGCTCACTCTACATTTCATCATAACGTATTGAGGCAAGCCCATCAGTTCCTTTTCAGTGTGTCCAGGCGTGTGAGAGAGGCAATTTTTGAGGAAGTACAAAGTGCACAGACTTGAGTGTGTAGTATTAATGTGCTTGCATCAGAGAGAGTATTGCGAGTCTTGGCCTGTTGTGTGGTCGTTGGTTAAATACAGTATGGTGCATTCAGGACACCCAGAACTTCTGAAATCTAACTTTGAAAGCTTTGATTGAGTTTTTTTTGGGGTCCTCTGTCTGGAAGGACACAACACCTGGCCACCTACTCAGAGCCAGCTGATGGCATAACAACATAGCTAACTGTAGTTCTAGTGGTGAAACACGTCACAAATCTCACGGCTCGGATCAGATCACAGATTTTGGTTACAGATCGGATCAGATCACAGATTTTTTTTCGGATTTGAAATCCCTTTGTGAATAAAAAGTTTGCTGCAACCAACAGAAACAGGGTTCTTAACACGTATCCTTCACATACCGTTCATATAGCGGATGTGTGTTGCTACCGCAGCACGTGTTGCCAGAGACAGACAAAACAAACGAGGACCACGCAATTAGGGACTCATTTTCAGTTCAGGGATTTTGCGGCTGTACATTTATTTTACACAATGATGATACATTTTCCATCCATCTGTTGATCACATGCGGCCAAATCCAATCCAAACGGATCATAGATGAACTGTGATCCATTTCACTACTAGTATTTACCCTGTTTAAAAAAGGAACGCTGCACAGTTTAATGAGGGTTTGAGCCATTTTAGCCAACTTTAGGATAAATGTAGCTAGAAGAACTTTCACACACATATTTCATAATGCAAAGACAATTTGATGTCAGTATTAGATTATTCTGCACTTAACTCCCTGTGCTCGTCTTAAAGAAGATGCTCAGGTTACAATGGGGGCTGCAGGCTCTGGTATGCAGGAGTGAATCTGTTCTGAGCTGCCTTTCCTGTTTCCTCTGCTCATGCATTGTTCTCTGAGCATGCTCAGTGCCCAGGAAGGAGCGCAGAGGGGAGGGGGGGTTTGAGAGAGAGGAGGGGAGGGGGGGGGGGGGGGGGGGGGGGGGGGGTTCTGTTGCCAAGGAGATGAAAATACAAGGCTTTACAGTGCAGCCGCTGTGTTATGCAATAGGGCTGTTACCATGACGATGTTCAAGGGGTTGAGTTGAAGGAAGAAGGGGAGAAGTTCACTATGCTTACGGGCAACGCGTACCGAGAGAGTGCAGATATGAACGTCCATGTACACACTGCACAGACGTGGCAGAGCACCACGCTTTGCAGAGGATTTAAAGACAGCTCAAAGTGGAGAGACGGGTTTCAAACAGCACACAAAGGCCAGTGTGCAGTGAGGGAGTGTTGAACATGGATACAGTAGGATTAAAGGGTCCTTGCATTATGCTATTTACAGTACATTCATATAAGTGCATTAACTAATGTAGTGTGACACTGAGTCACTGTACATTATTACTCACATCCCTGAGTGTTCACTGTGGTAAAAAGGAAATGCAGTCTTTACAGAGCTTTACCTACACTTTTAGTATAATAAGTTACTAAAGTAGAAACATATACTTCTCATATCTCAAGTAAGAATATCTCAAGGTTAATATTCTTTACAGCTCCAGAGATGTTTGAACAGTTGGCCTGTGGTGGGTCATACCGATTGCCCGCTTTGGTTTTAAGGTGGAAAAAATGTTTCCAACAATTTAATTAAGTTTGCAAAATCATCTTGCATTCAACAACCCAGCAGCTCGTCTCTCCTTTACAGATGTCCGTTGAATATTTTGGGGATTTTTCCGCTGCTGGTTACACAAAACATGGCCTTCAGGAATGTGAACTGGAAAGCTGCGTTGGTCAACAAGTAAGATGTGACCACAATCTGTAGCTTTAATGCTACTTTGCATTATTCACATTTTGCTCTTGCATTTTATTGTTTCTTCCCCCCATTTCCAAACCAATAATTCATTGTGTTTATTGATTTTTTCTACCACACAACAACATAATCCCAGACCTGACTCGTTCACTTTGTTAAAGCATTCCTTCTACATTTGATTTGTGTACTTGCATTTCATTATTCTCCATTTTGGAGACCATCCTCCTCTGTTTTATCTTCAATGTAATCTGTGTCTTAGAGCTGTCAAGCCTCATTTGTTGTCTCTGAGGTTCCAGTTGTAAAGCTTCAGGCTTCACTGACTATCGCCCACAAGAGCCCACACAATATGGCCGTATTAGCCGAGTGAAGAAAAAAAAAAGAAAAAGAAAAGATCTGTAGTATTGGGGTTCTTCAGAGTGGTAAGCTCACACTTTGACACAATGTGCATCTGCTTTTTTGCTAATCAGAATGCACTTCCTGCTTCTGTTGACCACAATAACCTGTTTTGAGTGAGTCAACTGTTAGGTGTTTGTGTTTACAAGAGCTTCTCACTGAAGCTTTGATTACTTTAAAAGGAGTCCTTTATGGTAAACTAGCTCTGCGATGAACCGGAAACATGTCAGGTTTTATCTCTGTAAAAGGAAAGCATTGATAAGCACCTAGCGACCTTAATAACGACCAATCTTAAATACAGATGACATGAACAAAAGCACAGAACAGATTTCTGCCTGTAAAAATGAAGCTAACATGGGAAGAGCTTTACTGGAACGGTTTTATGTCCTCTTCTCTTCAGCTAACAAGAAAGACACATCTTAAAAAACTCTGAAATGCTCTATACATTTCTTCACTATCAAACTTTTTAGTTGAGAGTCATAAGTAATCAGCAGCATATCTAATTGTAAAAATGCAAATACCAAACAAAGAGCACTTAGTCTTAGCAAAGAAAGTGAAGAAACTTTGAGGAAGTGACTTTGATGAAGCAACATTTCCCTCCTCGCATTGTGCACTCATTAGTCTGAAGTAGGGATGTAACGATACACTCAACTCACGATACGATACGATTCACGATACTGGGTTCACGATATGATTCTCTCACGATTTATTTTGAGAGAATCGGGAGGTGATTGGAGCTTCTCATTGTGGTGTTGATTAAATGCTGCAACGTTTCTGTAAGGACAATCATCTCATGTTTTTTTTAAAGTGTGGTTTCACACTGTTCCACCAATCAACAGATTTTAGGTTCTAGAAACTAAAACGGACTGGAGAAATGACTACCTCTGTGACTACCACACTAATATTTAAGTTTTTTTGCTTTCCCTTATCCATCAAGTATTTATGAGGAAGTTAACCGGTTACACTATTAACCGCGGCATAATCATTAGGGCCACTCTGTCGGGCGTTCTCACGCACAAAAAAAGATAGGGGAACAAGATTTTTGGGAACAAAATCAAAAGTGACACCAGGCTGGTGCGCCAGCTTTATCTACTGTGCTCATCAGGATTTAGCTACGCTACATTAGCTTTACTATGGTGGAAGGACACTGCAGTGAAGCTGTGCATTGACCGAAGAAACGGGTGAAGTCGGCAGTGTGGGGGCATTTCAGGTACACCAAGAATGACCAGCGAGTTATTCAAGACGGTGGAGCCCCTGTCTGCTAAACCTGCTGGAGAGAAGTTGCAGCTAAAAGTTTCAAACACATCAAACTTGATGCAGCATCTGTGAGATCACCACCCAGAACTATACGCCATAGCATTTTCCCACACATAGACAATACCTGGACGGGCCGCCCAAGTATATTTCTGACCTGTTTTTATTCAATTTTTCATTTATTCATGCGCGCCCTCTCTCTCTTTCTCTCCCTCTCTCCTCGCGGCTCCGCGCAAAACTGAAGCTTCTCATGGCTTCGTTTTAATAATGTTAATGTACAGCTGCTTGCTGCTGATTCTGTGCTGAACTCCTATAATTAACGGAATATCGAGTGGAACTTTGCAAAACGCGAAGCGTAGGCGTGTTTGGGTCTGTGTGTGCGCGTGGATAAATTGAGCAGATGAAAGTTGTTTGTTGCAAAAACTAAATTAATTTAGAAGGAAAAACACATTTGATATAAATACAAGCCTAATATTAAAATATATCCTAAGATAAGAGTACAAAAAAAATTACATGTTGATCCCCTGAATCATGATAACCGTAACACAGATTATTTCTCAGACCGTAATCGTACCATCAAAATCTATAATCGTTGCTTCCCTAGTTTGGAGTCAGCTAGTAGGTAGATTGACTTCAGCTGTTGTTAGATATTACAGCTGCAACTAAAAACTATCATTACTGTTGATTAACTTGTGAATCATCCTCCTTCATCAAATGTTATAATGGATGATATGTGTCAAAATCAGAGAACTCTGGCTTCATTTCTTATTTTATAACTGTATCATTTCAGCAGTTTTGTTAGCGATCAGCTATATTTAAGCTGATTGTGCAACATCCAGCAAAAAAGTGAATCAATATTATTTTCTTGGTCTGAACTGCCCTCTTGTTTCGTTTTCACTCACTGAGCAGACTCGTGCTTAACCCACCCTGTTTACTGATTGTAAAATGTGTCTTGTGTTGTTCTCCGTTAGTCTGAGTTCTTTCATTCTTTCAGGTGGTCAAAGCATTACACAACAGGCTGAACAGATTCCACACCGCAGGCTCAAAACAGAAACCCTAGATTATTTTATAACTTCTAAATCTCGAGGCTATTTGACATACATTCACTTTTGTTCTTAGTCTGTCTGATTCTCTAAGTACATTGATGGTTTGAATCCTTTGTCACAGCACGTAACTTGACATCAGATTACATATCAGTCAGTAAACTTGGCTGCGCAGCCTGCTGAATGCTAAGAGAAACCTGGTGTGTAAATACCAGCTGTGTCCTCTGTTAGAGGCTCTTAAATGGCCTCTTTGTGCAACCTTGACAGTTATGTCAACTCCGCCTGATTCATCAGTGAATACAGATTTATTTTAGTGTAAGCATTGACACATAAACTGTTTGCTGATTGAGGCCTATCAGTGATGAGTAACTCACCCAGAGACGAACACTGTACAGTACGGTCTAATGGGAAGAAGAAGTCCTCCTACTTAAAGCGCTTATCTTTATTTTGTATTTCTCGGCCTATAAGCACTCTGCCACTCCTAGATATAACTGCTGTTGACTGTGTAGCTCTCATGGACCTTTGTATCTCTGTTTGAGGTTGTTATCAGCAAGGTCCTCGTACATTTTATAGCCAGTCGAGTCTCTACTGTCAGTGAGGTGCAGTTATTTTTATTTGACATATATATATAACTCTGTCACATAAATGAAGTGCCATCTTGTACCAATAAATGAGGATGCCAAATGTAATAATCCCAATATGTATGAAAACGTTTCTTTCTTTTGTTGTGCTAATAAATGACAGACAATATTTCTTTTTAAGTCAAACCAAAACTCTGATTCAAGCACCTTGAATGTTATCATTTGCAGTTGTTGTTGTTTTTTTGTATGAATTGGATTTAGAGGCGCACATTGACCAGCTGGTAATCTCTATTCACAGATTCTACATAGAAATGTCGAATCTGTGCACACAGGGAAGTGGTTTGTGTCAGTATAGGCAGTGCTCTGGTTTCAATTTGTAGTACATTTGTAGTCCAAGCTGTTTACCAGTTATGTGGTAGCAGGCTTTGGTGTACACAGGAGAAACAGTCCGTGTGGACAGCAAAAAAAGAAGGCAGAATGTAATTCGAGCTAATGACATACCAGCTCCAATCAGCCGTAATATAACGTTGATTTATTGAACAGATATCTGGATACAATTCCGGCTAAATGTTTCTTGCCTCACAACGTCTCCATTTGCAACATAAAAATTGAAGACAAGATACATAAAGATCCAAACATTTGACTCGAGCCACTAATCTGCTTGACGCTGTATGATATTCCGTCTCACTTAATCTCTGTTCATTTCAAGTTAATCGCAAGAAAAAATTATTCAGGTTCATACCACTTAAGTGAGTCAGAAAAAAGCACGCTGTGTAGCTTATTATCAATTGTTGATCTGAACTGAGACCCAACAAATGAAAAGGCGCTACCCAGGGATGTTAGGGACAGAGAAATGATGGCGTTTATCGACCACCAGATCGACCAGCTGGTGACCAGAAACAGACGATTTTCAGCCTGTGTGGGCGTGATCAGTCTGTCCTCTCAAATACATCCAAATCCGTGCAGATCTTAGATTCATGCTTTGCACACAGCAACCCAAACACTAATGCAACAGCCACAAATGCACACGAGTGCTAAGGATCTGCTTACGTTGCCCCTCCCAATCCAGTTTTCCATGACAGACAAGCATATTTGTGGTCAAGGCATTTGAGGAAATTTTTTTTTTTCACAACCCTGACCAGTTTAGAGACTAAGCAATATATCAACATATAATAAAGGAAATCAACTAAACAATCGATTTGAAAATAACTGCTAGTTTGCAGCTTTACGCCATCAAAGATTTAGGAATGGTTGCATCAACGGTTCATCTTGATGCACTTTATCTACATCTCTGCAGGGAAAAGGAATCTCATTTGTGATTGCACTAAACTGGTTATTTGTTTGTCAATTAGTTGCAATTTCAAAGGTCTGAAATTACCACAGAAAATATAAAATAATATTTGAAGCAAACAATCAGTACTTTCTCACTTAGCATGTGTGCATTTGACTCATTGGATGGAGGCCTTGGTATAATATCCATGCACTCACACCACTCTTGAGGTTAAAGGAAACTCGAGCTAGCTATCAGAATCCTCAGAGTCTGGAGGGAAAGGTTGCAAACAAAGGTATTGTCTAAGAATGAAGAACAGCAGATAATCACAAAAACTGAGTTATTAATAAAGATGCGCACTACTTAGTTATGGTTTATCATTATTGCAGTATTGAACAATGTCAAACAATGCCTGCTGAAGAGAAACCTGCACAAAGTTGATCAGAAGAAAAAAAAGTCATTGCATGGAGAAACAACTCAGTGAGTTTGTCAAGTATGTTTAACATGAATGCTTGTGGCTCTCCAGCTGCACGACTTCACTTAAAAGATGAGTCAAAGACTGCAGTACTAATGATAGCACTAGTGTGCATATTTCAATGCAACTTCAATTCCGACAAGCCCACTTCGATAGAAAAATTAGAGCAAGAGATACCATCAAAGCCTTCTGACCACTTCTGCACATTTTAGTTTGCATAACATCGCCATCATTTCTAAACTGTCACTTCTTACACTGTAACTAAATCAAAAGGCTTTGTGCTCATAAGAACAAGTCCATTTCCTGTTAAATATATGGATGCAACACGTGAAAGGCCTTCATGCAGCAGCAGCGATTAAATGCGTCCACCAGGCCCTGATTATGAACATTCAATATCTGCTTCCATGCAACAAGCAGAGGAGTGCGTGAATCTTCTGCTTATTTGTTGAAGCAGAAGGCGTCATGCTCGTCTCTGCAGGCGTAATCACCCAAATTACATCTCCTTGTGAATTGCACAACAGGATTTCAGAGTGTCAAGGCTCTCATTTCTCTCCCTCACTCTCCCATTGGCTGTGTAGTGGTGGTACTGATGTCACAGGCAGAGAGGTTGCCATGGAGATGGGCGCCACAGTGGCATTTCAAGAGGACGGCTCATGGCAGAATGAAGCAAAGCATCAGCAAAGGCTGGGAATCAGACGGGTCAAGGATCCCAGATCAAGATGAAATGGAGTCATTGGAAGGAGGAAGACATTTAACAGGATTTATGATTCAATGTTTACTAGTCTAAGAATGAGATAAATATCTTTGAAATATGTGCAAATATTCACAAATACCAATATCTTTGTTGGAAAATGGTACTTTGTGGCAAACCGTTTAATTTCTAGGCAAGTGATAACATCAAAAAATGAGAAAATATAAATAAATCTGACAATCTGTTGAGTTTCGTCTCAGCTCTACAAGTGTTCACAACCAGATAACATGTTTAGATGCATTAGTTGTCTAACACGTCATTGAGATCAGGAATGTAACAACCTGATCTCAATGAAGCTTTTAATTAAAGGTAAACATAAAATCTGAGGGTTAGAAATAATGTTGGTTAATTTGAAACCTTCATGGCATACAACTTCTTTACAATTGGAGACTTAAAGGTACAGTATGTAGAATTGCATGCTAATGTTTACATTCAAATATCTAACTTCAATTAAAAATTGACTAAACCCATGTTATATATATTTTTTAGTTGAGTACTTACATCACCTCAAATATTTCCAAAAGTTATCAAAGCCAGAGAAATCCGTAATTTTATAGTTGTAACGTGACGTGTCTTGTAGGCGGCCGCCATGATGAGCCGCCACGACAGACAGGAAATGTTGATCGTTGTCAAGGAAACACCGGATGTTACGTCAAAGACCGCTGTCGAAGCTAGCGCTAGCTGCTACTGAAAGCTGCCGTTCTGTCACTGTATGTGCTGCTGTGATTTAAAACGTCATGTAAATTATACTTGGATACATCGTCAGTACACATATTGTCTTTCTCAGGTCGGTTTCGCCCGTTCGTATTGATTCGTTCGTTTTTATCCCATAATACACCGCAAGCCGCGACGTCATCTTTTGTTATTGTTTTGATTGAGAGCCCACTAGCGGCGGATTTTACATACAGTACGTTTAACCTGTTTTCTCTGTTTTTGTAAAACATTATTTTTTACACTTTCTGGTCGTGAAATTACAAAAATCGGAGAAAATGTAAAAGCCATTATCTATTTATTGATTGCTAAATGAATCAATTCTCTAAAGGTAATTTAAATGAATAACTTCCTACTTTCTGTCCTAAATGAAAAAAAAAACATGGTTTCAAATACTGCAATTCTTGGCAACCTGTATATGAGGCCAAAATGCTTTTTAAGTTAAGTTTGTGAGGTCTAATCGTGTGTTCAGGTCAGGTCAGTTTTCACTTTAGCTGTGAACTAAGACAATACTGTGAACATGAGGTGTGAGTGTCTTTCATTTCATTACAAATTAAACATCGGTGTCAAATCAGGAGGCAAACACAGCATGCACTGCAGAAAAATTACAACATCATTTACAGTCAGCGAACATTTGATGCATCGATCTAGAAAAGGATCCTGATGATCTAAATATCCACAATTGGAATACATGTAAAGAATATCAGTCAGCATTATCAGCAGAAACCTGCAGTGACATATCAAAACAAACCAGCCTTTTTTTCTTCCCATAACTTCATCTTAATAAAATATATCAAAAACGAGATTAAACAATAAAGTGTATGCAAAAAGGAGGCGAACCCGCTGTTTGTATTTTTTTCAAGTTCTCATGAACACGGGATGAAAAGTGACTAACCAACGTAAGAGTTCTGAGATATAACACTTGCCATATAAACACAAGCTACTTCAGGTCAATTCCCCCATGATCTCACCGCTGTTGTGGGCAGGTTGAAGAGGTAGCGTACACCACGGCAGCCTCTGAATATCATCACAGAGGGGGTTACAGTGTCTCATGATTGTGTAAGCAGACGGTAAGCACAAAGTGAGGATCGAGTTGAGAGGCTCAGCCACGAGACAACCCTGACATAAAAAGCCTCTGCATCAACAAGAGGCTGTTGTCAACAAAAATAGGCACAGTCTGAAAATGACACACAGCATGCAGCACAAGTCAGCCAGCCTCTTAGCATTTGGTCAAACAGTAATACAGTGGACTACTGTAAGTCTCAACTGAGTAACACATCGTACCCATTACAAGATGTTTAAAGGTAAAAATCATTCAATAAAGTAAATTAACATACTTTGTCTACACTTACGAGTGTTTTTATTTGTGATAAAACAGCAGAAACTGCTTGTTGTAAGAAAATAAGCAGACTAGGTAAATTGTTAATAAAGAAAAATTGATGAGAGAAGAAGACATCCTGCACACTTGATCAAATGCCACATAAAGTATTTATTTAATCACAAAATAGATCCCCTGAAGAAGACCTCTGGTCCAAAGGTTGTAATTAAAGAGATATTTCTTGTTGCATTCGAGCAAGTGAGCAGCCTGTCTTCTTCTTCTCTGCTGTTTTAGTACTGCACTGCACCTACTTGATGTGTGGATAACTAGCCTCTTTTTCTAATGAAAAAAAAAGAAAAAAGGATGCCATCATGAAAAAAGCACTAACAATTCAACCTTTTCTCTCGACCATTTTTATTAATCCATGTTTAGCTGTGAACACGTTGCTGCAGGCTCTGTATGCATTGTGCATGAACACGTTTGCATTGGTATTATTTTGGGGCGCTTGCATGGCTGTTTCTTTTGTTACTCTGTTCTATAACATACATTCTGTGTGGAAAGAAAGGTAGAGTTGTCTAAGAGCATCTCTGCAGAAGCAAAGAGATGCACAGGTGGAGAAAATCACGGCAGATGCCGATGTTTGAAATAAGAGTTACGCCGATCGTCAATTCCGATGTTTGTTTCATGACTTCTTTTGGTGTAAGATTCCCACAATGCCACCACTTTTTGTTTGACAATGAAAACAAGTCAGAGTTTGTTCAACAGGTGACTTCATCTGCCTGCTAAAAAAACTCTTCTCTGAGGAAGTAGTTAGGTGTACTAGATGTCAGCATTAAATTGATTTGGCAGAACAAATAAACTTCGGCTACTACATCAGTTCATGTCGAATCATGTGCTGATGTCTGTCAACAGGGCCAGTATCAGCTGATACCCATGTTGAACCAATGCATCGGTGCGTGCCTACTCCAGCCATAGGAATAACAAATCACCAAGCCACCGGCTTGTAAAATTGGGAAACGTTCCCACATTATCATAACAGAACTTCTGAAAACCATACATTCTTCCCACCTATTTTTTAAGCTAACACAACAATCATTTGCCATCCCTTATTGTAGTGTTTTCAAATCAGAGTTAACATTGTGATTATGAATTAAATGATACAATTAAGTATGATCATAAGGCTGCCTTGAGTGTTGCGTAATGAATGTTGAATGCAGCCAAAAGGAAATGGTAACACTAGCATACGATGGTGCAATACAACCGCATAGAAACCTGATGAAGAAGAAGAAGGCTGCATGACTTTCTCTGGCTGCTGCACAACAAAGCATCATGACCAACAGACTCAAAACTACAGGTTTCAAAAAGAACAAAACGAGACGAGTGCAAGGAGGCTGACACGTCGCCCACTCCAACTGCCTCTTAGCATGCCACAAATACAGAAACAACACTACAGTGAAGAGGACTGTTTATACAGCCTCTGTTGCTGGTAAAAAAAGGATCTGTGTGGAAACAGTCATTTAGGAGCTGCAAGAATAAAACAGTCAGTAGCCAAAAAAGTAAGGAACCCAAGTTTCTCCTTGGAACACCAGTGAACATGTTCAACACTGCTCTCAGGATTAGCAGAAAAACTGTTGTGTTAATGGATACAAAAGTTTGAGAAAACCTGTCATTGTGCCAGACAAAGAGATTTTGGATTTACTGGAAGTCAAAACAAATACAATCCCAGTCCTGGAAACCTTAGTCACGCATGATCAACGTGCCTGAGCCTGTAGCTTTAATTTATCATCACTGATCAATCTGGACACACATGTCTTCTTTTGACTCATTCATTGTTTGTATTTCTGCTTCCTGTAGTTAGTATGGGGCTCTAACAGCTTAAATACTGTTACTCTGTTTGTTTTCTTTTTCATTTAAGGCACATCATCTCAGGTTTTCAGTGACCTACGAGACACAGTTCAAACTGAAGTTCACATGAGCCAAACTACTGGATTAAAACATACCAAGTTGACATTTCAGGTCACAACATGCTTCCTTCAAATGAACTCCAACAAATATGCAAGTTTTCCTGCAGATAGGATTAACTAAAGCAAGGAGTCGACGGGCAGAGCAATATGCATACATGGCATGCAACATCAGAAAAGGAAAGCACTTGTTGGAATACAGACGCCCTGATAGCTGTGATGGATGACAAGATAAGGAAAGAGTTCAGTTTACAGAAACTGAAACGTCATTCGGAGAAAGTTTAAAGAATAAAACAGTCACAGTTCGACCCACACAGTTTCACTGATGAACTCTGGAGGTGAAGTGTAGATGCAAACAAATCCTACAAGTTACCACTAGTGAAGATCATCAGAGATTCTTTGTACACACTTAGCACTGCAAACATGAACCAGGGCTGCTCGATAATGGCAAAAATCACAATCATCATTATTTTGATTAATATTGAGATCACGATTATTACACATGATTATTCATCTGCATCACATGCATTATCCAACTTCAACACTATAACTATTAATTAACTATGCTTTTGAGTACATGGTGATGTACTCTTGTGGCCGAAAATATAATAACAAACATTTTGAAGCATTGACAAAAAACCTAATTGCCCATCCCTACTATGAACATCTGGATTTTAACCTGCACCTGTTTGCATGTTTAGAACAAGCTGTAACTGTTGTGTTTAACCTTAAGGCGCTCTACAAAGTTCAGCTTTTCTAGTGGCCAGTCTGTATTTTTCCCCTGGAGCTTTTGGGATTACACTTCATGGAAGACAAAAAACAAACCTGCTAGTAAGACAAGACGAGGAGATATTTCTTGGATTCATTTCAACGACACTTTATGTTCGGTTACTGCTAGACCCATTTAATAATTGCTAATATCTCTAGACATGTATTATTTTATAATAGTTTCTCTAATTAGCTTTGTACAGATTGCAGTTAGGGTAATTAGCATTAATGGGAATGTGCTTAGATAGCAAATATAGCTTCATCTTCATCTGCAATGGTCACAACAGAAAAAAAAAATCTGAAAAACGTGAGGGATAGAGGCATACAAAATATTTCTTTACTACATTTCAATTAGCAAACATTAGTCAGCTGCCACACTGATTCATTGTCAGATTGTGTATTTGGACAAATTAACATACCATGGCAATTAAAAGTAACCAGGGAGATAAGAACTCTCTTCAAGTCAGCTTGTCTGGATAACAGTCAAAATAACTAAAATCTATTACGTTTACATTGATATAAATCGCAGACAAAATCCTATCTGCACACAGCTTGGTATTTTTTGTTTTCAATGGCTTTACAATAACATAAATCATCAGAGGTACAACTGAACATCTTGCCAACACTTGAGCTTTAAGGGGTCTATGTGTTTTATCTGGACGGCCTGCATTGAGAAGCAGCATTCGTTTATAGGGGCTCGTTCATTAACCACCAGGACTGTTGGTTTTTGGTGGGTTTTCCATTTAGCTGACTAAAAGATGCCTCTCTGTGTGTCTGCACTGTAGGCAGGCTGTGTGTCGAATCAGTGTTCTCAGAAAGCTTACCACAAAGGGAAAAAAATAACTACTCCACTGCTGTTTGACACAAGGACAACATATGATGTAATAGTACAGCATGCACATTTAAGGCCAGCTACAGTACAAAAGATTTAACGAACAAGATTTCTGGGTTTTAGAAAGTCGAGTTTTTGATCTGTCTTTACACAATCTGATTAAAATAAATTAAATGTACCAAGTCATTCTTTGGGGTAAAGCAGTATGAAACAAAACCAACAAGATGCATTCACGACAGAACAGGTGAAAATATCAACTAATAAAAATGAGGATATAATAACGTTTTAACTAGAATGTATCTTCCCTCGCATACTTCATACCAGATCATTGGGTGGAAAATACTCCTTCTAACATCTTGATGTATTCATATTGTAACCAGGCACTAGTTAATGCTACTGAGAAATATACAAGGGAAACACCTGTAGGTGCCTCCTGCAATTCATTTTCAAACATATAATGCAAATATTATACAAAACAAAACTAAAAGTGGACAGCTACCCTGCGCAATGTGATCCTACCAGTGAATAAAAGAGTGACATTAGGATGAGATGTACCTCTATTAAATAACATTTAATTTCAGGAAAAACAACAACTTCAAAGTCAATTAAAATCTCTGTAAATTAAAAAAAGGGGGGACTGATATGGGATCATTACAATACAAATTATAGAAAATCTGTTCTGAAATAAGTCCTTTCCAAATACATTGTGTCTTTCTCTTGCAAAAATGACACCGTCCTCTGTAAATTAACAACCGTTTGACGCTGTTGCCAGTGAGCCAAAACATACAGTAAGTTATTTTTAACAGACAATATGCAAATTAGCAACAACTGGAACAAACAAACCAGTCTTTAGGGTTGACTATCAGGAATAATAGAAACAATCTTACATAATTAAGGCTTCGTCATAGAAGTGAAGGTTATATAATCTATAAAACATACAGAAGACATGTGGTATGTTGACTTTTGCATGTGTTTATCTTTCACTGCATTCCTGAAAGCTTGTTAGGTGAAAAAATACGGATCTAGAGTGTTTCTATCAATACATGTTTATCCAGGCATCAGCTACTGAGGAGCCTCCTGCATTTCATTTCCAAACAAATTATACAAATATAACCCAAAAAACAACATGTGAAGATAGTTACCACAGGTGTTCATTTCTGCATGATAATATTTGTAGAATAAATGACTAGGAAGTGCAGTGTTGATTACGTGTACGCTCTATTCAGTTAAGAGTGATTTACTAGACTGGCAGATTAAAACCACGACAATATCATTTTAAATCACTGATTATTCAAGATGAGGATGAACACACCCTGTTGGTTGCCTTTTGAAAACATTGTCGGCTAAATGTTGAAGTTTGTCATTCCATAAGCAGTAGACCTACGTCGCGTTTAATAGCCTACAGTCGATGATACAATTCAACCGCAGTTAAAAGCCATTTAAAATGCGTGTATGTAACATTAAAACCCTGCTCTGTTAGTGGAAAGCATCCCTATTAAATAGATTTCCAGGTAATATAAGTACATGAACGTCTGGTCGGGATCATCACGGTGCAAAAAAATCACACCAAATGTGAACTAAAACCAGAAGTTTCAACCGTGACTTTTTTTCTTCTTCAAACAGGCGCTGTGTTCGTGTACCTACCAATGGGTTGGCACTGTTGCTGGCGAGCTAAAACATGAAATGTAGTTTTTGTTTTAAGGTAAAGGTGCGAGTAAGCGTATGTTAAACTCAGAGGTTTAATTTGTAAACAGTCACAATGTGAAAACAGATTGGGTAGCGTGAGTCTTGTTGTAACACTTACCACACCATTCCGTATGCTCCCTCCCCGATGTAGGAGAGGTTGCTGTACCGAGGCCCGACGTCGAAGGCCTGCCCGCGGACTAGCTCCGTTCCAGACCCGGGGCTGGGGCCGCTGCCAGCAGGGGCAGACACCGCAGCTGTCGCCATTATGAAGACGGACTGTTTTTCTTTACAACACTTTTAAATAAAAAAAACGGAACTAAGGTTACCAGTACGTATAATGTGTGTTTATATCCGTCGCTGTGGCTGCAACAGGGTCTTCGGAGTGGTAGAGGCCTTCACTACGTACTGAGTGCTTTTCGTTTCCGTTAACGTGCGTTAAAGCGACCACACCACTGCTGTGCTGTCTTAGGCAGGCAGGCAGGAGCGAGCAGCGGAGGAGGAGGAGAGATTGTTACTGCAGGGAAAAGCGGAGATGGTCATGTGATCCAGTGTTTTCTTTTTTTTCCTGCCTCTGCTTTATCTTCCCCTTTTTTATTCCAATGGATAACAATTGTTACCATCAGTTGCTGTAGTAAGAAACAGAAAGGCATAGCCTAGGCTATATCAAATGGGTTAGAAACAACTTGTTTTAATGTTTGGGAGAGAAAATGAATACAAAAATATACTGTACAAAATCAACCGAATTTTGTTACTGATGGATTCTCAGAATTTCCAAAGAGTAAACACAAAGTGCTTTAAAGAAGTGGCATACCATAGCAATTAAGCAACTTTTTTTTTTGCCTTTTCTTTTGTAGGCTACATAAAAATAAAAGCTCTAAAATTATTTGATTTTACACTGACTTGTAAGGGCCCCTCTTTCATCACCAATCCTCAATCTGAGTTTCTCTTCTTAATCTTGTGAATAACTTTTAAGCAGGTTTGTCTCCCAGGAGAAGAACCAGCTCAACTTTTTGACTGTAGCCTACACAGTTTCAAATACTGAAACACATTGGTAGGCTATTTCATTTGAGTATAACCAGTTGGTGGTCTAGAGGAAACTATTGCACTTTGTACTTCACTTAAACGATTGAACAACCATTATTTCAGCTTAGGAAGAACTTTAAATGTGCCTTTTTGGAAACTAATTGCAACAGTTACATTTGTTAAACTGTTTAAATATCCTGAGTTTGACCCTGGTAAAGAGTAAATTCTAGTTGTTATAAGAAAGCACCATGTTAGGGTAGAGAGTTCCTTGTAGTATCATGTAAGCTCTTTTGTATTTGGCAAGATCACTGAATAGGCCTATATATTGTGAGAGAAACCCCGTTTTGTTGAGTTGTGATAATCTAATTTTCCTATATATTTGATATTTTCTCTCTTTTTACAGGCAAGTTCAGAATAGCAACCAATTAAACTATCTCCCCCGGCAGCTTAAACTGACATCAATTGAAATTGAGAGCTTTCATCTGTCATGCAGTTTGGTGTGTAATAGGCTTTCAAAAATGATCAACCTTTCTGAGTCAGGGGATTAGCATTATCTAAATTAGTTTTTCTGATTAACATCTTTATGTTGTAAATGCCTCAGAACTTGTAAACAGCCCCCCTTTGTGTGACCGGAATAGCCTAGGAATTCAAAACCTTTCATGGCACATAAGACTTTATGAGAATATATTGTGGCATCCGAACCTCTAGGTGGCAGTGAAGGGGAAACATGAGCGACAGCGGAGCGAGGAAGAGGAAGTGCTTGAGGTAGTAGAAAACCATCGTCAAGCTCAAAGGACTTCGTGGAAGCAGGCTTTGTTTTCCTGTACAGCCACCAAATAAAAGGGACTACTTCATATTATATTATATTTTCATGTGCAACTTTATAAATACTTGGAATACTAATATGATGTTTCCCCATTGTTTAACCGGTTTTCAACTTTAAATGGTTGAAAACCATTCTTTTGAAAGATAAACTTCAGAAAAACGTAGGCTATTAATGTCGTGGAATAAACATGAGAGAATTTTAGCAGAAGCAGGTTTTCTTCTATCAATCTATCGATAGAATGATTCCATAAATCAAGAAAAGCAAACAGGAAAAGTGGAAACTTATCTTGCAACAAAGAATATAATTGACTTTTTAAATTCCATTTTTTGGCAACTTTCAAATGTAGTTTTTCTTTCTTTAAAAAAAAAGTTAGGCTATAGGCTATCTTCTTTTGGTTTTCCTACTTGTTTTTTTGGTAATTGTTTATGTAAATTCGTACTAGTGTGTTATATGCTAAAAATGGAAGCAAAAAAATCAATGGAAGGTACAATAGTAAATTCACATGTTGTGACTTTACCGCACACTTTTATACAGATCATAATAAAGTTAACCGGAAGTTAGCCGCGCTTTGTTGTTAGCTTGACAGCACTGTTACTGTGACAACATCCTTCGAGTGCTGCCCGCTGCCCTTGACTGACCCACGTGAGGCAATCTAGCCTCTCAGAATCATGCTTAGCCGGTAGCTAGCCAAAGTAACTAGCTTAAGTCGGAGAGATTGTTCCAACATCTACTTGTTTCAGTCTTACATTCTGCTTCACTTAAGTGGACGTCCGGTTAAAAATGTCTGGCAACAGTAAGTCGGTGCTGTTCTTACTGCAGCGGTGTGTCGCAGTTGGGCAGGTAACGTTGTCAACGGGGATCAAAACAAGAGGCAGCGTTTTGTCAAGCAAGTTAATTCAGCAGCGAACATGGACATCCAAACCCCCGACAGTCTGTCTGCAGAGACTGTGTGAGCTTCAGCCTGCAGTGAAAACCAGCCAGTACAGCTTCTGTACCAAGGTGAGTTACATACAGAGGGGGAGAAGAGACAGAGCTAGTACTCACTGCATCATCTGGCAGACTGCCTTTGTGTGTGCTTTACCAAGTTTGATCAAAGTAAAGTACACAAATACAGCCAATGTGATTAAATCAAACAATATATTGAGTTTGCTTCGACGTTGCCCAACAGCATCCAATGCCTTGCCCTTTAAGTTGCTAATATACCCTAAAGGTGTTCTAATAACAAATACAAATAAACAGCAACACTTATGAAGTAGATTTCAGTCTATTGTTTGGTGTGTTGTAGCCTATGAGTAAAGAGTTTTAATCAAATCTGACCTCTTATCTAACAGGCAGGAACATCTTGTGAAGATGAATACCCTCCACTTCCGACCTACCAGTCTGATCCAGAACCAGAGAAGAAGGATGTGTTCATTGTGCAGGTTAAAGGCTTACCCTGGTCGTGCACGGTTCAGGACCTTCTGCAATTCTTCTCAGGTGAAGGTCATTGTTTAATGTCGGTGAGCATCTCACCCATAGACTGTATGTAACAGTCAAAGGTCTCACCTTTACTTTAAGCTTTTCTTTACAACCAAATTAAGTATCACTACCTTAAATAAAAAAGAAAATATTTGTATGAGTCCATAGCTTATCTGCTTATTATTTTATCTAAATCTGTGTAACCTGTGCACACTCCTTCTGTTAGGAGCCTTACTAAGGCCCAAAGTAGCAGATGACTCTTAGGAAAAATAGTAGAGTAAGGTATGAGGATACAGTAAGTGTTGACACGTATGTGATGCATTCCTATCCCCAACTGTCAGTTGTGGACTTCTTCTCCTCCACAATTTGAAAGCACATCAATGTGTTTTGAAAAGTGTAAAATGGACATTTTTTTGCAGTTAGATACTTTAAAGTCTAGCTTACTTTAGCTGGCTCCTTCAACATTGCAATTAAAGGTGTGGTGTGTAATTGTAATAAAATGAAAAGAAAAAAAGGTCCAGTTGAGTAAATTACTGTGCTACAGGAATAAACTTTGTCATACCATTCAAGTCTGACCTGTGGCTCTTTTCCTGCACCATTTGTCAATGCCACAAATGTTAGTTTTAAGTTTAACGGTTAATTGTGCCCTTTGCTAATATTAAGAGTCACTTTCTTGTTCTAGTCGCATAGAAAAGATCACCAAAGTAAAATTAGAAATGAATATTTCTTAACATGTTGTTGTTGTTGTTGTCTTGTTTCAGAGTGTAGGATCCGTGATGGTGAGAAGGGAATTCATCTCACTCCGGACCGGATGGGGAGGCCGTCAGGTCGAGCCTTCTTGGAGCTGGAGCACGAGGAGGACGTCAGCAAAGCTCTGGAGAAGCACCGACAGTACCTCGGTCCACGCTATGTTGAAGGTTTGTCTCTTTGGAGTCCAACCTTTGGAGGGCTGAAATACAAATACTGGCTGGACTTTTCTATTAGTACACTTTGACATCCCATAAGAAGACATTAGTTGTTAATGTTAGCATGGATGATGGCTGGATTTCCTCAGTTTCAGGATGTTGTAATTGTTTTTGCTGACTCAGCGTCATACTTCTATGGCTTACTAGAAGTCTTAAATATAAAGCAGCTATCATTAATAAAGTCATTCTTTGTGTTTTTGCAGTATATGAAGTGTCCAATAGTGATGCAGAAGAGCTCCTGAAGAAAGCCGTCCAGACTCCAGCTGATGATGGGGTGGTCCGGCTCAGGGGTCTTCCTTTCAGCTGCACTGAGGCTGACGTTGCACAGTTCTTCTCAGGTAAACATCTCTCACCGCTATGTGCATCATCCAAATGGGACTGCTGGTGTATAACCACCATACTTTGACAAGAAACAGCATGTTGCGTCAAAAGGTTACAAAACAATCTTTTGTCGTAGATATTCTTGCAGATTTTATCGACTCCGATGAGCGAAAGTTAATAAAGTGACGTAATGGCGGTGGCGCCAAACCATTTAAAATGTTATAAATAAGACACAAATTTGAAAACATTCAGAGTCAAAGTGCTCTAACCTGTTAGCAAGATGAAAAGCTACTCTGAAAGTAAGCTGTCAGAAAATGTAGTTGGGTAAAAATGACATTTGCCTTTACATGTAGTGGAGCTCACCTGGTCATCCCCCAAAGTATATGCAATTGGAATAAATGAATCTATAGGCCCTTGAGTGGAGAATGAATTAATATAAATTATTTTACAATGAGAGAATCTAGAAATATTCATCAACAATCATTCCCCTGTTCACAAGCATTTACATGATGAGACGTTTAGTGACACTTAAAAACAGGATGAAGTAATCCAAAAGGATTTTGTGTTTTTAATGACTAAAGTTAAATTCACAGCCTGTTTGTGTTGTTTAGGTTTAGATATCTTGCAGAATGGAATCACCATTGTGAAAAACCTCAAAGGGAGGAATTCTGGAGAGGCCTACGTGCAGTTCTCCTCTCAAGAAGCAGCCAATAAAGCCCTACAGAGAGACCGAGAGGTCATCGGGAACAGGTAGGACGCTGCACACACTCGCGTCATGGCCACCACAAGGTTTATAACCGTACAGTTCTTTCATTCACCATGTTACCTGTTAGCTCATTTTTTGGCCCCTGTCTGTATTTGCAGATACATTGAGGTGTTCCCCAGCAGAAGAGCAGAGATTCGTACTGAATGGCAAAGAAGGACGAGTTCAGCCTCTCCTCAGAGCGGCCATCAAATGACTTACAACAGGACAAACATGTCCCCGTCCCAGGCCAACCCTAGAACTGGTGAGGGGGTTTCAGACCTACTTTTTATGACATAAATAGTCTTGATTTGGATATATATTCTGACATATATTAGGAAAAGAAATGTTACAAAGTAATCTCTACAAAAGAAATCTCAAAATTTAAATAGTGATTTTTAGTTGAAATTGATAATATTTTTTAAAGTCTTGGAGGGACTTCAGGACATAATAAGCTGCCCACTTACACATTTCCCCGTT
This sequence comes from Tautogolabrus adspersus, assembly GCA_020745685.1. Lineage (NCBI taxonomy): Eukaryota > Metazoa > Chordata > Actinopteri > Labriformes > Labridae > Tautogolabrus > Tautogolabrus adspersus. Next base: position 21,344,803 of record CM036534.1, read on the forward strand.
TTTTTAAATTCCCTTTCAATTACCAAATGAATTTTGGAGCTTTTAACACAAAATGGAAGAACAGGTGAAATTAGATGTTCTTGAAACCCCCCAAAATAACAAAAGCAATACTGTTGGTAGGCCTGCACAATGTTAAAACAATGTGTGATGTGGGACCACATTGTTCAGTATTGTATTACCCGATATCAGGTGCAATAAATAAACAACAATTAAACGATGCATAAATGCTATAACCCAGTTTTAATGTCACATTGCTGTTCTTCATGTTTTACACAATACCTGTGTGTACAACGTGTTTCTTCTCGATCCAAAATAAATCCAATAAGCAGCTTTTTTCTTCACAACTACACTGGCACCAATGAATCTGAGAGTAACAGAAAGCTAGCGTGATCGTTATCATACTGCATCAAAGTGTTGTGAAAGGATGCCCATTTGACCCAGGCTTCCATCAAATAGTTAACATGTGCACATGAAGGGTGAGAAGGCATTGCTCATTTACATCAAATATTTTGTCTTCACATTTGAGATGTGTTTATTGTAAATGCTCATTTCCCAATAATGTTGAAATTGCGTTTATTTGCACAGCCGTAGTTTCTGGACAAGAACCTGATGAAAATTAGTCAATATTTCAAAACGTATTTCCTTTTTAATATAACATCAGTAATATTTAGGGACTGTTCAGACTGTGGTTAAGCTAGAACAGGACTAAATGAAGGGAAAGATAATTGAAGTTTGTGTTCCTTAAGAGCAAACGTTTGAGCTCACTTGTGTAAACTGATGTTCCTTCTCCATCAGGACCCCTTCAGGGCTCGGCCCCCCCGCTTCATTACATCCACATGAGAGGACTTCCCTTCCAGGTTTCCGGAGAAGACATCGTTGAGGTAGAAGAGAGATTCTGAATAACAAACACTGAGAGATGTAAGAGTTGGATGTGTTGTTTCTGTAAAGATGTATGTATTTCATCATGTTTTTCTTCTTCTGTTGCAGTTTTTCTCTCCCCTGATGGTCTCAAAGATCCTGATCGAATGCGGTCCGGAGGGGAGGCCGAGCGGAGAGGCTGACGTTTACTTCAGCTGCCATCAGGACGCCACCGCCGCCATGACCAAAGACAGACAGCACATAGGTGAGACTGTTAGACAGTACAAGGATCACCTATACTCAGATTTGTAAATTAATCTATGTATTTTAGACTTTAATCAGAACCAGTGTTGACTATCACTGGACCGTTGCCTTCTTGCTTAGCTACAGCTCCACCTATTGGTTCAATGACCTCATGTTGTCATGATCTCTCCGATATCATATCTAAACTTGTCAACCAAATGTGGTTACATTCCGGAGATATGACCTGCACTAGGAGTTTGAACGAACTTCAAAGGAGAGCAAAAGCAAAAACTCAATGGAACATCAAAAATGAACAAGACTACATTTACCAGCACCTTGATCCATCAAAGTTGTTTTCCAAATTTGGCGATTGCTCAACATTTGTTGAAGTCGATTATGACCAAATTCAAAATAGAAGTCTGTGAAGTTGTAACTAAAGTGTGGTTTCTGAGACGTACAAAGCACCAACATCTGGCCAAGTTTTCTGACATGCATCCAGGAATATATGTTTCTGTGTAACCATGTTCATTTTTAAGCGGGTGCCATTTAAGATTGGACTTTTGCCTCTTTTTTATTAACTTAAGATGATTGTGCAACCTTGGTAAAGCTCTGTCTGCATTATGAGAGTATTTAAATGAAAGTGGGATTATTGTATAATGACAAACATGCAGCAACAACAAGGATCATGTACTTCGATATCCTCTGTAATAACCTTCACTCTGGTCTCGGCACTCAGACTTTATTACTTACAGTCTGTGGTTCTGACACAAGTCTTATGATATCCGCTTTGTAACGAACATTTCAACGTTGTCTGATTTTCAGGAGAAAGATACATTGAGTTATACCTGAACTCTGCTCCAGATTCTAATGGAAGGTAAGTAAACACTGAATAAGAGCCAGAGTTTGAACAACAATCAAGTTTTCAGCTTTTTATTGATTAAAGAAAAACACATCGAAGTCTCTGTGCTGCTCTTCATTGTTAAACAACTTTTACTAAAGAAAATGTAGATTTTGTTTTCACATACTATGCTGATCTAACTTACCGTCATGTGTTTACTCCTGCAGGTGAATGTCGACACAAAGATGCCACACATTAACGGGACTCTTGTATTTATTCGTTGGCCTGACATGTACATCTAACAACAATAAACTATCTGGATGTTAAGACAAACACTGCTGTCCCTGACTCTGTCCTACAAGAGGGGGTAATTTAGAGTTTCTACAAATATATAATATGATAGGATGTATGAACGGTTTCTCCACTGAATCATTTTGTACATTTACGTTAATTCACTACGTTATTATTTAGAAACACTCTGCTGGACAAACTGTGATTATACTGTTTTTATATCCCCCAGAGAATTTCTTTATGCATTATATTTTCTATAAAAAGTTTTGCATTGGCATATAGTGTCAACATATGTACTTAAATTTTCATGGGCGGATAATATTGGCTAATGTTTTAGCCTTTATTCGATAGGACAGTGGATAGAGAAGGGAACCAAGGAGAGAGTGGGGAATGACATGCAGGAAAGGAGCCACAGGTCGGACTCAAACCTGGCGGTCCGCTTGGAGGACTGTAACCTCCTTTTAAGAGGAACCTAACCGCTCAGCCATCTGTGCCCCTGTCATAATAACTCTACAGTAAATTAGAAATTAGTAAAACAAATATTTACTTTTCTTGAACTCACAAGTCATGATGATGCAGATACATTAGTCAGTTTCAAAATAAAAGAACGGGTCAGGGGAAAAAAGACTCAATGAAAATAAGACAGTTATATAAGTTGTGTAAACATAATTAATTGGAATTATGTCAACTTTAACTGTCCACATACACCTGAATGTCACCGAGTGAAAAAGATAGAAAAAGAAGAGTTTGATAGAGGCAGTGGGGGAAAAGAACAAAAAAAGAGATGACGTTACAAGTTAGTGATGATGGCGACAATGAAAGCTGCATTGTGATAATATTGACTGACAGTACAAACATGAAGTTGCCACTGGATACACGACAAGCTAGGAGATGTCAGTCTAGTTGAAGTTTAAAGAAGTAGGTTCATTGTGAATGGTTGTGAGTCACAGACAGTTTAATAAGGCACTAGAAATAGAAAGCTGGTTGGGTTCCAGGTGTCAAAGTTCCCACTGAGCAAAAGGATTTCATTAAAGGGAGTCATTTGAGGGTCCTACATGGTTGAAGTGAGTAGATACAAGGAGGGTAAAAGGGTCATTGACAGCCACAGAAAGTCAAGTAGACGAAGACAGAGGTGCCACACTCAGAAATCTAGCCATATTAATTATTGTGAGATCATACAAGTTACAGATTGAGGCCTTTAGTTCCCAAACTCTGCAGTGCAGAAAGTGCAGGAAATCTGGACACAGCTTGCTCGTGTGTAGACATTGTTTCGGGGTTTGTGGTAAATGTGGAGAAGAGATGTGCAGTATGGCACGAACTGTGATTAGAACTGCAATGTATTAGTGTGGAGGAAATCATGAAGCATGGGAGGAAGACTGTCCTAAAAGAAAGACGAAGATAGAAAACAGAATGAGATCAAAGAGAAGACAACCTGAGGGGGTTACTAGGAAAGGAATTTAAGATTCAACTCTGAGGGAAAACAATTTGGACTGGTTTTGTAAGGATAAGATTGAGTTGTTAGCGTTTTTTTTCTATGGTCAGTGGTCACAAACTGTTCTGCCAAGAAAGAGAGGAAATCAGGAAGCTTTGAAATTGTGGTAGATGCTGTTCAAAAGTTTTTGGACGTTGTGGGCGAAGGATGTGCAGGCGCTGCTGAGAGAGGAGAGGCCTTCAGGCCCACTAGAGTGTGGGTCGAAGAGGGGTAGGGAAGTATTATTGATAGCAATTGTACTTCATGTTTTTATTCTTCTTTATGTTATTGTTCCAGTAGTCACAAAACTAAAGTATTACTTCAAATCCAAATGTAGGCTGTAACGGAACTTATTGGATGCCAACTGCCTTTAAAAAACCAACAAAGAAGAATGTCTGCAGGTGAAGTTAGTTTCACACTGAACTGGGCATGTATAGTTACTGTTCTTGGCAGACAAAATATTGACATCAGCACTATAGTTGAAAAAATACAATTAGGTGTTGTTCATGATACAGTATGTTTCGTTTTGGAAATCATTGAGCTTGATGAGGTCATAAAACTCCAAAAAGCTTCAACGTGTAGAAATCTGCTGAAAAGGAGGAATTACACTAAACTAGTGGAAAAATATTCACTAAACTAAGACGTCCTTTATTAGATAGACATCTACTTTAATGATCCTGAGGGATATTCAAACTATTACCATTAAAAACTAGCTTTGAGAGTGAATGATGTGCTGCCATTCAAAATAAAAGGTTGCTTTGAGTGGTGAAAAAGATTGCAGAAGGATCTTTTTTTTGGGTGAAGACATTTTTCATCACGGTTTTTCTCTGATCTGAAACATGAAAAAGGAATCTGAAGGGGGAGGGAGGGGGGGATGCTGTAATACCTCAAAATGTCCTCTAAAGTTACTTAATGAAAGAGAAACACAAGTAAAATAGAATAAAAGTTTATTGATCTAAGAAGCACATCCGTCTCTTATGTTAATTAGCTTTAACAAGAACATCTACCTTAGGCATTACACTGAGCTTCTAATTACTCTTCAGATACATCAACAGAACATCAAAAATAGCTTCTATAAACACGACCTGATATGTCTACTTTAAAGCAGGCAGGCAGAGAGCCGTGCCCTTCAAAAGGTTGCAATATGTTAAGAGCTCCAGAAAAGAAGTCCAGAGAGAAGCATGGATTCTAAATATCTGAATGTTAGATTTAAAGATGCAAGTGCTGTTAATAAACCAGAATCAGATGAAAATATGAACAGAGATGACTTTGAATCAAGTGTTGTCAATGCCACTTCTGGCTAATGAACACAAGAATGACATTAAAGATATATTACACCAGAGATATTCAGCATTTTAAAACCACTCTTATGTCTGTACCCTATATACGAATCTACAGCCAGCTGCTAGTTAGCTTAGCATCGCATTAACACTGTGTCCCTCAATCTAAACATGACAGAATCTGCCCTCTTAGCAGAATCTCTACAGCTGCTTATGAACAAATTCAAGACTCAAAGAAGCCTTGCTAGCTGTTTTCTGGCTTTCCAGCGTCTGTTATGAGCTAAGCAAAATGATTTCAAAGTGAACAGACAAATCTCTCACTCATGGGGCACTGATGACTTGGTGGTAAGGTTGCACCCCATGTAAGGAGGTCATAGCCCTCCAAGCGGGCGGCCCGGGTTCAAGTCCGATCTGTGGCTCCTTTCCTGCACGTCGTTCTCCACTCTCTCTCTCCCGGTTTCCTACTCTATCCACTGTCCTATCTACATGAAGGCAAAAGCCCAAAAAGAAATCTTAAAAAAAAGAAAAGAAATAAATCTAACTGCTCATCTTGTGCAAGAACTATTCCTTTGAAAACTTTACAGCAAAATCAACGTTCTTCTGCAGTCTGACCCCGACAGCTGGATGTCAGGTCTTAAAACATGATAAAAGACTACAGAGAGTCCAGCAGTGTAGGATTACTTACATAGAACTTCAATATCTTCACTGGTTTTTAATTCTGCATTACAGTTTCTTATTTTTCTCACATCAGAAGACTGAGTGTATTATAACACCATGTATATCTAAGATTGTTCTGAACTACTTCATAGTGTCTAAAAAGCTTTGTCAGCACATAAGAGTCTTACACAAACCACTGACCCGTCTTTGATGTCAAAGTCTAATAAATGATTTGGTCAAAGGTGTTATGGATATTTGATTTTGTCAGTATCAGTCTGAATAAAAGGACATGTTTAGCTCTAAAGTGTGGATGTAAACCCTTCAGTAAAGTTAAGGAATGAAAGTTTTCCCATTAAATATGATGTTTTTAAGTGTTTATGAGTAACCATAGTGTGCTGATGGAGAGTACTTTAACTTGAACTACAGAGTCGAAATAAAAGACTTCAGTTTTTCCTTTTTTGTCTTTTAAAACTGAGTTTAAAAATATTTCCAGTTGAGCATTTAATAATAATCCACTTAGTGGACACTTTGTAAAGTCAGTTTTTTAAATGCATGACATGATTCAAGTTGTCTTTTTATATCACTGACCTTCAATCAGGTGCTTCTAAACTTTTTGAATGCAGGTTTTACAAAAAAAAAAAAAAACACCACTTCAGATCAATTAACAAACTTTCTGCAAGAAAGGAGGAGATACAGCTTCATCAGTTTTTAAAAATTAAAACCTGCATCGAAAAAGCTCCAACACGTTCTGACACCGCTTTAAAGGTTTCGCAAGTTCAGAACTGGCAGGACTCCCATCAGCTCTGTCCTCTCATCTCCAGCCATGAAGTCAAAAAGTGCATTTTTGCAGTGCCAGATTGACATTAAATGTGACTGATCACTGTGTCTTTTGGTGAAGTGTTGCTTCATGGTGGGGTTGAAGCGTACTGTTGGAGTAACAGAGAGTAGCAGGCGGTGCACACAGTCTCTGGGAGGATGGAGGAAGGTAGCGGCAGCACGTTGGACACACAGCTCAGACAGAAAACCCCGCTGCAGTTCTTACACTGTTTCTACAGAAAGAACAGAAGTCAGAAAAAAACACAAGCGGACATAAAATGGGTCTGATGTCTTTGATGAACACAATATGACTTTAAGTGAAAGTTAGTCAATATTTCACTCAATCACAGAGAAAGTGAATCTCTAGAGAAGCTCGGGTGATCAGCCATCAATATTTTAATTATCTTATAACTCAACAGGTTTTTATATATTATTCATTTTGTCAAATGACTAATCAATTACTTATCTTTGTTTTAAATTATGTAGTATCTACAACAATCAATCTGAACATCATCTGTTGTGATTTTAATGGAAGGTAATACATCTCCACTGCCACGATTGACCATATATCTTTTTATAATAATAATCATTTATCCCTCCCATCTGTTCCCATCAATCCTTGCTTTTAATATAACTCTTTGTTCATAGGGTGGTTTTGCCTGCGTGGATATGTTATCTTAAATAACTCAAAGAGACCAAAGTGACCTTTAAGATTAGATTCTTGATTCTGTAACTGGTTCTGACTGGTTTCAGAGCAGAACACGAGATGCTTTAGAAGACTCACACATGCTCCTCTTATCTTGGACCTTGTTTGCATCTATATCTTAGCTGGAGACATTAAGCCACTGCTGTGTTAAGTTTGACTTCCCTTGACAAAACCTTTGTAATATCCACCACTCCTGTTGTTTCAGTAACGGCTGTAGAGCTATGAGCTGTTTTAATAAACACTCTTCTTGTCTGATAGCATGTATGGTAAACTAGTTCAGAGTCCTCTTTAATCCTCATACCTTTGCCTTCAGGAGGGAGTCCTCCTTCTCACACATCGTACAGACAGAGGGCTGACTGATCTCCACGAGGGATTCCTCCTTCAGATCAACAAAAACAAAAATGGATTTTAATTACTGCCCGCATTCAAATATCCAGCGACAGCAGTGCAACAATGCTTAATGACTGTTCAGGTTTAACTTGAGTGCTTTTTTCAATCTTCATAGTACAAGCTTGGATTGAAATTTAGTTTGAATCAAACCAATCATATGCAGTTGTATGCTAGAACAATAAAATGTGTTTTTTAGTGCATCTTATACGTCACCTGTTCATCCTCGTGGTGTGACAAAGACCTTCAAGGAAAAGAAAGTCGAAATGAATAAAGGAATTTAAAAAACATGTCCTCTCGTGATCATATATTCTTTCAAAGCTGTCCAAAGTACTTACAAGCTGGAGCTCAGACTTGACCTGTCCTCTGCTCCAGAGTGACGCTGTTGGTCAAATCACACATATCATCACAGGAAATAGATGACAGCTTAAAAAAAAAAAAAAGCAGACCCACAAATGTTTCATTTCTGCACATTTTGGATTACAGATTTACTTTTGGTATGTTCTCTGGTTGTTTCCTCTGAGGAGTCGCGGACAGTAAGGGTGAAGAGTCTTGATGGTGCTCGCTCCTTCGCTCTCGCTCTTTTTTTAGCTCCAGCTCAAGGTGATACCTGAAGCAAGACAAACACAAGGTTGTGATGAGAAGTGTTTATACACAATATTTAGTACAATTCGGCTTTATCTAAAAAAAAAAAGATACATTAAAAACCCTACAAGGAATGCTACGTATATGCAGCACTGAATTACGAATGAAAGGGGTTCAAACTATGATGTATAACATAAGGTGGGGAATCATGTGGATTCCAGCTTAAAGGTCTAATAGCTACACATATTAATATCAGCCTTTCATCTATTATCATTCATATAAATATTAAAGGGAATCTCAGAGCTGCTCAACTTCAACCTCTATAATTAACATACGTAATGCTAACTGCTAATACTACACAAACTTTTACCATTATAAATGACATTGTAGCTCCATCTTATTCATTGTTGTTGTTGCTCTGTTTGTCTCTATCCTTCTTCCTGCATCTCCCTCTATCCCATTTTTCCAACCCAGCACAGTTCAACAGACGGCTGTTCATCATGAGTCTGGTTCTGTTCGAGGTTTCTGCCTCTTAAAGGAAGTTTTTTCTTGCCACTGTAATGTTGCTCATGATGGATTAATGTTGGGTCTTTGTAGATAATATAACAATGAGTAAGGTCTTTTTTTGTAAAGGGTCTTGAGATAACTTTTGTTGTGAATGGGCGCTCTACAAATAAAGATTGATTGATTGAGAAAGGAGGGAGCCTTTAGTCCCATGCCACACATTGTTGTGTGCTCTATGCGTGTTTTTGTTGGCTTGGGACTGGACAAGGAAGAAGTACTGAAATCTCAGAGATTGTTATTTAGCGTTCTAGTTCCCTTAACCCAAAATGAAACTGACACAAAACTGACTTGAACTCTAAACAGAGAAGTGAAGTGTTTGTATTTAGACTTCTGTTCAGAATTTCAAAACCGGACAAGATGCTAAGCACTCAAAGTTTCCAAACACACTTAAAGAATGTCTTTTTTTGTACTTTACGATGAGTTTTCTGAATAAACAGCTGGCCACCATACGTTTTGAGTCTACTCGAAGTTGAAGGTGTTTTTTTTCCTAGGATTAATAAACGAGTATTTTTAGAGGCAGGGTGGTTTACGTGGGACTGAGCTAAAAAAAAAAAACACTGTGTGTGATTATGAAAGCCAATGAACATATTACAAAGTGCAGTAACGTGACTCATATACTGTACGTGTTTGTAGTAAGGTTTCTGACAACAATAGAGCTGTATGACAGAGAAGAAGAATATATCAGACCTCGGCTGCACAGATGATGATACTTGAATAGTTTGAACTTATATTTTGCTGTTTATACATTAAAAAAATCCCTCAGACTTTACCTGTGCCTCCTCAGCTGCTCCACCTCCTCTTGCAGACTCTCTATTTTATCTCCAAACTCCTGCTTGAAGAGCCGGTTGGCATCAAAAGCCACGTCCCTCTCTCTCTCGGCCTGTTTGCATCTGGTTTGGGGAGGGAGGGAGGGGGTGCGGGGGGTGTCAGGAAAACTTATGGCAAAATAAAAACTTGATGGAAAGAAGAGTGGTTGGAAAGAAATGTCAACTAAAACTGATATAAAACACAAAAATGACAATATTAAGTGTCTGATGCCCAATGAGGTCAACAGGAAACGTTTGCCGAAAGAAGATGAAGCAGGTTGTGTTTGTTTCAACTTTTTATTAGCCTAATGATTACTACAGTTAACACCAATGCTATGTTCACATACAATTCAAAATTAATCAGTTCATTAATTTTGCCCCATTCTTCGTACTGTATCCTTGGACCGAACATGAGTTCAGATTTCCCTCTTGTTTTATTATTTGTTGATATATTAAGCACAGTCTCTGGTAGTTGTTGAATTCTTTGGAATAACATTACAGCATGTCTACTACCTCCCAAATGTCCAAGAGGTGTTCTTTAGCTAGATAGTATTTGAAAAAAACTGTCCACTTTGGGATCCCTCTCCGTCTTCTCGTCTTACTCTTGCCAGAAAACATTCATGGAGTATTTGTAAGAAATGCCTACCAAACTTATAAACCTGATGTGGCAAACACATCTGTTAAGGAACACAAGGAATAGAGGGTGCCAAAATCAGTCCACACTACTCAAAGCTGATGCTGGAGAGCCACTGCAGGGGGGTTGTGGGAAAAATGTTTTTTTTTTTTTTTTTTTTTTTCAACAACAAAGGAGCATCGTACAGAAAAGATAACACCCTAGTTTGGTTATTTCTATATTAGGCAGGGATGTATGTTTGTATTATGATTTTGTATGAAGCTGGGGAGCTGCTACTGTTGCAGCTGAAGCAGCTTCCCTGCTGTTGAGTTCAGGTTTCTGGCCTGCTTCACCAAATGTTTCTCACTGTTTCAATGATTAAAATGATCATGACAACGAAAAAGAACGACAATGAAAGTGGAGAGGAAAAAAAAAAGTGACAAACAAGATAAAGAGAGGATTTGATTTTGTGAAGAAAACAGTCAAATGTAATTATAATTCAAAACAGCAATCATGGCTGCAGAGAAGTGTCCTTACCTTGTCTCCAGATGTTTTACAGTCCCAGTCATCTGGTTTATTTTCTCCTCAAAGCGTGTGATGGCTTCACTCTTATGTTTTGAGCTTGCTTCAGTGCTCTGAGAGATGAGAAAAAATGTTGGTCAACTGGAAACAATAACTCAGTATGTGCTGTTTGTCTCAAAACTTGACTGGTAGACTTAAGTGCTTCTTTTTATATTTTACTGACTTGACAGCAGCTGTGTTCAGTATTATTAAGTTCTCATTTCAGATTAGATCTGGTTTAATATTGTCAGTTATTTTAAAGGGTTGGAATTAGCATTGGCTAATCAATATGATAAAATCATGATACCAATGACAGCACAAGGGAGATTTTCAACCTTTTTCAAAATTCTAAATACTGCAAAAAAATGTTATGAGTTATTCTCCCTTTCTTTGTACAACAGTCATCATAAAGATACCTAAAAACCAGCGCTATAACCCATTTGATTGGCTGCTCCCTTGCAATTGCAGCCAAGGCTTATGTGTTTTATGGAAAGGAGGCACAAATGTAACCAAACTTTGGAGAACCTAAATGTATTATTTCAGATTTTGTTTAAAGAAAAGTATCTCAGTTAGTCATCTGAATAACTATGGAGCTACATTTTGTGTTAATGTATGATTTTTTTTTCAATGTGGCAGCATGTGCATAAAGAACAAGAAGGGACCAAGGATGGAGCCTTGAGGAATACACGTGGGTTAAAGGGGCCACGTTTGAGGCTAAGATTCAAACTGGCCCACTTTTCCAGATAGTTCAATAGAAGGGAAAAGATTATATGTCATTTTAATGAAATAAATGTTGGTAATTTGATGCAAATTTGTCACAAACATTAGTTATTATTCAAGAACGAATCATTGCTGGACTTCTCTGACATGTTTGAACAATGGCATTTTAGAAATGGGTCTTTAATGTTTTAAAAGCAGAGGTCAAAGCCATGTTTCTTCAACAGTGGGGACATTTTGGCATGCGTAAGGCAAGATTGGACCGAACCAGTGAACAGAGAGATATTTCTGATAAAATAAAATAGCAGGACCAATTTTGTTAAAAATCCTCATAAGAAGTTCAGCAGGCATCACATGGCATAACTAAAGGACTTAATGTAGGCTTCAGTTTTTCATTTGTGTCATTAGATAATCTTGTTCTTTGTAAAGCATAAAAACATCTGTGGGTCAAACACATTTCTTTCAACTTTTGTAGTACAGGAAGCAGAGTTTAGCCTCACCTGTGACTTGTGGCTGAGCTGTTGGTTGATGACACGGAGATCTTCCAGCTGCTGCCTGAGCTCCACCAGAGAGTCCTGCTTCTCACAGATGTCTTTCTCCAGCATCTTCATGGACAACTCCATCTCCTGCTTCATCCCGATTTGCACCTCCAGCTCCTTCTCCACATCCTGCAGAGATCCGCTTTCATTTTGACTGTTTGCTATTGTTTTTATTAGTTTTTATGGTACTTGTAGCACCTTGAGATTTTCTTTTAAATGTAAGGTGCGTTACAAATAAAATGTATTAGTATTATTAGATACACACATAAAAACCCAAAGACCACATACAGGGACAAGTGACCAATAAAACAACTAACAATAACTACACTATTAAACCTGTCTTCCAGGGAATATAAACAATTATAAGTTGAACATACATACATTATGATAAAAGCTATAAAAATATTCCCTGGCAATATTCATATCCAAACATTAGAGTTAAAAAGTCCTCTTAAGAGCCAAAAACCCACCAATCGAAGCAAAGTTTCCTCTTTGAGCTGCTTGCGTGTTTCCCCAAGTGCTTGTCCATCTGCTACTGAGTCGCTTCTTGATGCCTGAGAGACAAACAATCACACACAAAGAAGTGATGTAACACACTCACCATCACATGAACATCCCCAAATCAGTCTGTCCAAAATCAACATCAATAGCAGTATGACTAATGGGGGAAAAATCCTGAAAACATGTTTAATGACATGAGCTATGTATGTTTCTTGTGAATAATATCTCAGAAGAAGCTCTAACGTGTAAATACAGAAAAAAAAGTAGTATTCTTCAAGATCTTGGTTTCTATTGGTCTTTGGCGCCAAATATGGCAACAAAAGGTACATGCAGGTGTGTTTTTAGACCTTTCTCCAACAGGATCCAAACAGGACCCTCAATGACGGTCTTTATTTCTTGTCTTCATCCACAAATTAAATTCTTTATCTTTAGATTTTACTTTCTGTGGGGTTTCATTATCTCTTGTTTTCCATATTTTACATTATGGCAGGGCCCCCTCAGTGAAATCAACGTATGCACATTAAATCAGTAGTGTTGGCGCTAGCCTCCTGGCTAACATTATCTTCCTCTGCTCTCTCTGGGCTCGCTTACATTGGTAACATTACAACAACAAAAAGAGGCGCATATCATTTTAAGGAGAGGGGCTACATTTTAGCTGAAGCAACAATAAATAATATGTGTTTTTGTTGCTTTAAGAGGTAATGTTGAGTATTTAGGTGTAAAATAAGATTCAGTGATTGTTGCTTACAATTAGGTTGGACCATGTTTCTCGCTAACCTCCATGGCCCCCCCCCCCCCATGTGACTGGGCCCTGGGAATGTTTCCCCTTTGTTATAAATATGTACAGAACAAGCTTCACGGTTGAAGAAAAAAAAAAACTAATAATACATGCCTTACTGCCAGCTAATGAATGTGATTTTCTAGGCAGTTGTCGTCATGACATTTCTTTTAAAATAGTAAACATTTTTGAATGACAAGAGAATATTATATTGTACTATACTGGATCTCAATTTCAAAGGACAATATACAATAATAACAGAATGTAAGATATATTCACCTTTCTTGACTCCAGCTGATATGAGCTCTCTTCCTTAACTCTCTCCACATCTTCTTGTAAAGTGATGATCCTGTTATTTGCGACTGCAAGCTGTGGGAGAAAGAGGTCAGCAGATCTGTAAAACTTCCACTGTGCAGAAAAAACAGGAAGACTGAAGACACTTTAAAGACAAGCACTTATACAGAAAGTGTTTGTAGGCGTCTCACCTCTTCTGTTAACTTTGTGTTGGACTTTTCCAGAGCGTCCACCTTGGCCTGGAGGTTATTCACTGATGCACTAAAAACAGAAAAACACAAAAATCACATCGGTCAGAAGCTCAACAAACTACTCAACAAGGTGAAGACACATAATCGCTCTTACAAACCTTAAATGTCTGTTCAGCTCTTCCACATAATTCTTTTGATCGAGTATTGCTGTGATCTGCCCGTCGCTGAAGCAGCAGAAAAAGAGGGATATGAATGAGACAACAAACAGCCGCAGGAAAGACATTGTAGTAGTTACAGAAAACCAACCATGCGACCAAAAATGTAAACAAACGTCAAAATGTGCCTTAGGACAACATAGAACTATTGTCTCTGCAACTGTCAAAACAAGCAAAAACCCTCCATATATATTGACAAAAATGACACAATGTTTAACTTTATGGTCAGTCTCTAAAAGCTGAAAGACTAACAGAATCTAAAATTAATTAAAATAAACCAAAAATGACATCTAAGTAGTAAAAGACTTAACATTTTTTGGGGCATTTTTCCATTATTTGGACAGGAAAGGTTGGGAGAAGCGAGTGGGGGAAGACATGCAGCAAATGGCCAGGATGGAACTCCAACCCTGGACGGCCATGAGGACTGTAGCCTCTCCCGTGGAGCTCACGCTCTAACTGACAGGCTAAACTAGTGCCCCAAAACTGTTCTGGTTAAAGATGAGAAAGGCAACACTCACCCCTCTGCACTCTTACTGCTGTGTCCTCCATCTTTGAGGTACATTGAGAAATCAATCACTCCGACCTGCAGAAGTAATTAACAAAAACAATTGAAAATCAAAAACATATGAAGACACACTGCAGCTCCTGTTTTTAAAAGGCACAAATAGTCCATAATGTGTACACTTAGACAATGTTTTATGGCGTAGATGCTCACTGAATATTTAGTCATTCAGTACAACCTCAACAAGAAGTTTGTGACTGGAGAGGTTCCACTTCATTGTTATAACTCATTGCTGGAATAATACTTGTTTAATAGGATGATGATGACTAACTGGAAACCTGGCAAACCTCTTAGTCATCCTTTGCTTTGTTCCTAAAGTGACAACTGACACATACACAAAACTGAGATTCCCGAACAGTTGTGAAAGGGCTACTTGTTGTCTAAAGGGTCACTACAGGAAAAAAGGTCAAGTGTCTTATTTCACAATTCTTTTCTTGGATGTTATTTGATACAAATGTTTTGACTTTACACCCAAAATGTACGTATTCTGTTCTTTCTGCAAACACAAGTCATACATGAGCTCGTTTTGACTTTGTGGTTTTGTGGCTGTTTAACAGCTGAGTGTGTTGGCAGAAGTGAAAGTTACTGCACACCTGCGAGTCAAGGTCCTCTCCCTTCATACACAGATTGGCATCAATGACATTTAGTCCAACAAGCAGCCCAGCGATAACAGCTCCCTCCTCCTCCATCATCAGCGCGTTAGCTTCATAGAATTCACTGCAGAGAAGAGACGAGAGAGTTACTTTCACAGAGCACAGAAGTGCTTTTAATAGATCTTGTCTAACTTCACACAGGTTTATATATAAATGAGTTCAAATGGCATTTTAAACTATTTCCTTCCACACCAGAAGGCAAAAACTATTCAAAACACAAACCATACTAGAAAATGATTTGTTTATCATAGTAATACATGATTATAGATTATATATATATATTAGATACACATTTCTTCAACTTAATGTGTTACGAGCTTTAGGTCCACTACTGTTGTTGTTTAGGGGGAATACTCATTTGAAATGGGAACAGAGGGTACAAACTATTTGCAGTGATGATTTGAAATTATTTCCTGTTTGACATGTCCACAGAGGAACACAGAAACTAGAGTTTTATTAAGTATTTCCCTTAAAAGGCCAATTTCCAAAATTTCTATTTACATGTTCACAAGGCCTAAATGTCATCTTGTCCTCAAACAGTTCTCTGTAAATAAAGATTTAACACTGACAAATGTTTGATTCTAGATGTCAGTGGGATCAATCAATCAATCTTTATTTGTATAGCGCCAATTCATAACAAGTGTTATCTGGAGACACTTTACAAAAAGCGGGTAAAAGACCTTACTTATCGCTACATTACAAAGACCCAGCTTCATCCATCATGAGCGTAGCACTTTAGCAACATTTTAGCAATAGTTTCAGTCTGAGTGGCAAGAAGAAACTGCCTTTTCACAGGCAGAAATCTTGGGCAAATCCAAACTCATGACGAAACAGGGCTTGAAAATTGTATAAGGGGAGATGGGATAAGATGCAGGAAGAGGAATAGAGAACTGGGGGGGGAATTGGTTGTTCAGGCAGGCCGTCCACCAACGATACAAACGTACCCGAGTAGGTCCTTTCTGTTGATGATGGTCTTCATGTAGTCTGAGAGTTTCTTCTGCATCAGGGCCAGTCTCAGCCAGGCACGGC
Organism: Tautogolabrus adspersus; assembly: GCA_020745685.1. Lineage (NCBI taxonomy): Eukaryota > Metazoa > Chordata > Actinopteri > Labriformes > Labridae > Tautogolabrus > Tautogolabrus adspersus. The sequence goes on from CM036534.1 coordinate 21,360,958, forward strand.
CTCTTCCTAAAGGAGTTCTGTAACACAACACATAAAGACACTTGAAATTAAAACACAATACGTAAAAATGAAAACTTTACCAAATATCAAAAACTTACAAAAAGTGCTCTGAAAGGCAACACGAGTTTCCTTTTACCCCACTATTTATCTTTTCATTGTTTTGCACACTAATTCTGAAGAGTGAAATTAAAATATAAACATCCACCTTCTTCTCTTAGCTGATATAGTGGACTCACTTGAGACCAGGCAGGTCTTTTACACTGGCGGTGATCTCTCCTGCCTCAGGTGTCAACTTCTCAACCAGTTCCAACGCCCCCCCAGAACGACTTGTTCTGCCCCAAGAAGGTCTTCTTGGCTGAAAATTCAGAGACAGTGTTTGTTGAGACTACTTACTTGGAGTATTTAAGGTCAGTGAGCTGTTGTACTGTGCGTTATAATGGGCAAATGGGTATAAAAGTCGAGTTTGACGTTATAAATGACCGTTTGATTGTACTATAAACACTTTACATTCACTGAGGTACCGCAGTGATCAGAATGTAGAATTTATTGACATTTTCAAACTTCTCAGACTTGTAAGAATACACATTGTGAGAAGTCTGCTATACATACTTTTCAGCCCATGTTTCAGACAGTGCTCCATCACAACAAAGAACTGCTGGAGAGGTGCATAGTCAGAGTCCAGTGTGCGTCCGAGGTTCAGCGCAGACTCGATGAGGCCTTTGATGCTCAGTTTGGCCATGTTCATCAAGTTAAGCCTTTCGATAGCAATGGGATCCTTGGGATCTAAAAGACAACGCAAAGGAGAAAAGAACCCTTATAGATCTGATAGTAGTGACACACACACTGCTGTCAAACTGCAGGAGTGACTCAGGAGCTACATTTATCTGTAGGGAAAAAAAAAGTGTTATTTAGTTCTGCATTCTTTTCAACACAGCAGAAGTAATGCTCCTGGATACAAATACAACAAAACAATACAAAACAACCCGGGGACAGTTAGAAAAGAAGAACGGTTTGTTTGACCTGACACCTTAAACTGACTTAAGGAACTGACAGTCTTATTTTCATCTGTTACAAATACAGTCACTGTTAGTGTTGATAAAGATTACATTTCAACTGGTGATTTTGCAAACTCTGACAAAACCATAACTTAGAATGATCAATGACTTCAAGATCAGCTGACAAGGAGGAGAAAAATCATACTGTGATTATTTTTGACGTATTGAAAACTGCCATCAGAATCTTTACTTTCACAAAAACAACACATTTTTACCAAACAGGGCATCTCTGCAGCCCCACAGTACTTCAGGACTAGACAGTGTTGACCAGTATTTGCCTTTTTAAAGCATGACAGCTTGTGTGGTGTTTGGTTACACTTCTTCATGATGTGATGGTGTAATGTTAGGATTCCTTGTGCAGCCTTAGCCCTGGATCCGTCTATACATTTTTGCCTAATCCATTATTTACACAAGTGGTTAAAGACACTGAGGCGCTTTTAGTTCTGGTGTAACTCTACCTTTCAGCATTTGTTTAAATCATACATCCAGTTCTGTGCTTTGTATTCACATAAAGCAGTAAATCTGATTTCCAGCACTGAATGACTTCAATCAAAGGGTTGCAACACATCAGTTTCTCTGCTCTGTATTGAAACCATGTTAAAGTGAATTGTCCCTATTAAATAAATACATTCAATTCAATGAAGCAACACCTTCACAGCATCATTTTAATAGCTCTGGAAAAAAAAGCTTGTATCCAGTTAAAAGAAAAAATAAACCCTTAGTTTGGACTATAGCAAGTCAAAGCTAGCATTTCATCACTTAGTTACATAGTGAGAGTGACAAAGTCTTTTTAATCACAGTAAATGCTTATCTTATACTACTTGCATCAAGCTCTGAAACTTAACTTCAATGGTAGCTCCATTGGTGGAAACCAGACATGGTGGTTATTTAAGATGTTTAAAATGTAAGGACAAATTGCAATTCTACATGTTACTACTACTAGAAATATTGGGCATCTTAGAAAATAAACACAGTCATGTCAGTGGCTGCATAAGAGCCTAGTGGCGAGAAATGATCCTACAGTAGAACAACAAAACAAATGGGTCTGTTGTTGTTGTTTGTTAATGGGTCTCTGTTATATCCTTACAGTAGACGGTTACTTCTTGAGAACTGGAGGTGAAGTGCTGCAGGGTTGAATTTGATAACTGGCCTCTGACTGAACTGCCCCCCCCTTGGACCTGCCAACCCTGAGAGAAGGCGTGGCAGGATATGAGGAGTGGAAAGCCCGCCCTGTATAAAAAGAGATTCTGTTCTTCATATTATCTAAACAAAGGTAAAACATAGAGCTGTATGAATCAGGTCCAAACACAGCCAAATGTGTGTTGTCATAGCTGCATCCTTTCTTTGTTTTTTTTTACCAAAAAATGAGTAAATCAACAATATGCATATCTGCTTCATGCTGTTTGATTGCTAAGATTAAGAAACCAAACATTTATCGATTAATTAGTTGTTTACTGTTAGCTAAATAATTCTCACAACACTTCCTGTTTTTTTTTTTGTCACCCAGCCCTTGTTTATTTACACGTAGCATCCTCCTGCCTTGTAACCTCAGACACCAAACAGTCACCCCAGAATCCATCATGAAACTGCTCCAACAGCACACATTACCAGAGTTCACTGAATAATATGTGTATCGTCTGGGGACCTTATGTATCACCACGCCCTAATAGAGATCCCACTGTGTCCACAAGCCTTCTCGGATGCTGAGCTAATCTGTCACATTACCTTCATGGGCCGGCTCTGGGTCTGGGGTGAGGGAGATGTCGTTGAGCTCGCGGAGGCATAGCCACTCGCCATCGACGGACACTCGAAAGTTGCAGAGATAAATGGTCTCCCTGGCGGCCTGAGTTATCTTGTCGGTGGTTGGAGTCGGGGTTTCGCTCTGAGGCGTCAGATCAGACATGATGACTCAGCTGATGCCAGGCCGAAGCAGCACCACCAAGGGAAAATAGGAGCAGTCGCTTTTGTTTCCGGGAACCAGTAGAGGCTCCCAAAAAATAACAAGTCAGAGACGAGTCGACAACAGAGAGATCATGAAAAAAAAGAGGATGAAAGGCCAAGTATTGAAGGCCTCGAGCAGCTTCCAGCAGGTGTTTAAATGGTGCTGCTTTTCCTCCTCTTTATGCCTGCATCCTCCTCCTCCTCCTAGTTACAACTGAGAAAAATATGTCTTGAGAAAGGCTGCCCTGCCCCTCTCCTTCAACACCTCCTCCTCCGCCTCTTTCCTCTTGTATTATCCTTTTTGTGCAGACGGGGGGTTTTTAAAATGCAAGAGAGCACAGTGCTGAAAATCACAGCCCTCCTCCGGTCAGCTCAGCACCGGCTCGCTCTGATTGGACTGCCTGTGCTGTGCTGCAGTGAATGCACTGGGTGGGTGGGTGTTGACCAAGATGGCTGACAGTAGTGCTGGGTACAGCAACACATTGTCACGTGAGCAGCTGGTGCATGCGTAAAACTAGAGGGGGAGGGGGAAGGGGGGGGTCCCCTGAGTACCCAGCCAATGCTAATGATGCAGCAGAGGAATCATTTGTCTCTCAAGCATCAACAGTGTCCTCTGACCTGATGCAGGCTTAGTGTTTGACAATGCAATTATTTAAAAGAAATCACAATGCAGATAGCAACAGGGGTAATAATGAGGCCAAATGAGCTGAATAAATAGTACTCATGATTTCACTTGATTCTTTGGAATGTAAAGTGAAAGCGGCATCAGTTCACATAATATATAATAATATGATAATAGATAATATGACAAACATGAGGAAAAAAAAAACTATAACCCGAATACAACATTTGTCTGCAAAGACAACAGAGCATTCCCTTTTCATTTCACTCAGCAACATCTGTCAGATTTAAAGAGGAATCCTGTAGTCAGGACTAATAAGCAAACTTTAGATCCTCTGGAAATAGAGTTGAAATGTTATATTGGTTGGCTGACATGATTGGTTGATTACAGGCCCACCACCATACATCCATCCGTATGGAAAAATATTACTTCTGGTTCACCGATATGAAAAACCTTTTACACAAAAACACAGACTGCTGAAAACAATGCTTTAGAAATGGAGTCTTGTGCTCTTAAATTGAGATTAGTTCAAACATGCAATATGTGCTACTTCATTCATGCTATAGATGTGTCTAGTTGCTTGCAGCTTCATATCGAATAAATATTTAAAACAGCAATAAAAAAAAGTCTTACTAACCTTTTTTAATACAGACTTAAGCAACATTTGACTAATAGATTAGATTGACATTTCCTTAAAGAATAACTGTAAGTGAAATGGTTTCAGCAGAGTTATTGAGGTCAAATGAATGTGGAAGAATTCACTGAACTATAACACTTAATATAAACCAGTGCAGGACGTTGCTGTGGCAAAGTCACTGTTAGACACTGACCATGTAGTATCAATGTCCTTAGTTCAAGCAAGGAACCTTTGTTATAAGCTCAAGACAAACGTCCATGTAGGTGTCTTGGTCAAAATTCTTTAAAGAATGTATGGGAACAGCATCAAAGGTTGTTGTCATTATTGGCCTATTTATTTTGTTATTTCAAACTTCCTAATCTCAATGCAATCTTGGTCTAAAATATCCATCAGGGCTATAAGAGTTTCTCAATCAATGAATAGTTCAAATTTAAATTACGTATGTAACTAATACAAGAGCAAATTGTCACATTTTTAAAGTCAGTATTTTTACCATGATGCCTTGTGATTCATCTCTGGGTTTGTGTTTCTGCAAACATCATTGCATCTTTTAAGAGATAGAAGGTTTGTGGTTATGATACAACAGAAGGAGGAAGCATGGCTACATCTTTCTTTACGAGGCCTGCCTTCTTGTTTATGTTCTTTACCGACTCCTAAATCTGTCAGAAGCTGAAACCTTCGGCGTCATTGTCACATCATGTATGAAATTCCATCAACTCTCTCTATCTTTGGTAAAGAACTTGTAATATGTTTGCACCACCATCTTGGTCTGAGCTACAGAGTCACCTTAAACATGAGCATTGTATTAGCTTAGAACATATTAAAACCAGGGTCAAGGATAATTTGACCAGTGTATGCACGTGTTACTACTGTGGCTCAGTTGGTAGAGACGGTCCTCTCATAACCAGAAGGTCGGGGGTTCAATCCCCAACTCCTGCACCCACATGTCCGATGTGTCCTTGGGGCAAGACACTTAACCCCAAGTTGCTCCCGCTGCTTTGTTGGCAGTGTATGAATGTGTATGAATGGGATTAGTTACTTCTGATGGTGACTTTACATAGCAGCCATTTACCATTTAATTTATTGATTGATGTAAAAAAAAAAATGTAATGGTCTATTGGTTGATATTTGTGTTATCACTATTTGTGCTGCTGGCCAGGAATCTGTAGTAAAAATAGATTTTTGTATCTAAATGGGAATACTCCTGATAAAATAAAGGCTATATAAAAAAATATGTTTATATGTTGTAAAATATGTTAAATTATGATTCAATGAGAGTGTTTCTCTTGTTAAATGAATGATTACATAACTTTATATTTTACTGAAAAAAGTCTAAATGTCAGAAAAGAATAAAAAAAACTATAAAGAAAACAGTACTACTCAACCAAGTAATGTGTGCCAGCTGACCATCAACTAAAAGAAAAAAGAAAAACAGAGTTCAACCAAAATTTCAGACACATTTAGTTTCATACTGACAGTAAGCATCGTAGGCATCAAAGGCAGAATGCAATGATTATAACCCCTCCTTAGTTTTAAGGCAAAGAGATTGTATCCCTATGCAGAGCTGCAGATGAAACATGGGCTACAGGCAACAGTGATCATTCAATACTTCTGTTGGAACTGTAGCCTACTCTCCCGCCATTCCTGTACATTTTTGGTTATTGATGTGCAAATATGAATGACAAATATGGCATTTCTCACAAACACACAATGCTTTAAAGCTCAGCACAAGCTAACTATGTGACAAACCCACCTTTAAATCTCTACAACAGCGACCAGGGGCGTTGTAAAGCATTTAACCAAGTCTGTCAAAACACCACATGACACTCACAGGAAATCCACCAAAGGAATGCTCACAAGTCCAGTGCATGAAGTTTAAAACTCTGTTGAAGTTAGCTAAGCTCCTTAACTAGACCATTGACTTAAATGAAATATTTGCTTTTCTTTAGCAATGATTTGTCACATCTTCCAACGTTGAGAATTAACTGACATGTCAGTAAGAGTTGTGGATAAACTTCTTGAAGTCTTGTGTCAAAAGGAGGTTGGGATGAGTTTGTTTTGGGACAGTCAAAAGTTAGCAAACAACACTTACAAGCTAGCTAACAACGCTAACTGCGGGTACAGTTTTTGTTTTTTTTGTAAATAAGCATACAATGACATTACATGGTAATCATGCAGACTAAAAGGCACTTACTCCTGCGCTTTGAGTCGATTCTTTCAATCTTGAAGTCAAACTGGCGAAGAGGAGTAGGTGACAGCGACCCAGCCTTCCCAAATCTCAAGTTGGAGGAGTTTAAAGCCTCCTTGAAGTAAATCACCGAGGTCGGCGATAGAGTGTCATCTGGACTGTCAGCGTGTCCATTTTCATCAGAAGAATTTTTCCTCCCAGAACTTTCTGAAACCTCTGAAACGGATTCCCGAGTCAGATCTCTATCCTGCTCCGCCATCCTCCCTTTCGGTCAAATTCACTTCATGTGACCAGCGAGAGGGCTGTCAGTCAGTGGGCAGCTAACATTAGCTAGGTGCAGTTAGCTACTAGGACCATGCACCGCCGTGGTTAGCAAAACAATCAATAGATCTGTCAGTTAACTCGAAAATATCTCCAGTTATCTTTCGCCTTTCGTCCTGTCCTCTTGAGCCTGCTCCTGACCCGGAAATAGCTCTGCATAAAGGTTTTTGTCAAATCTGATGCCAATTTCGCGAGAGTTTGCGCGCTGTGTCAGCGATCCAGCTATCAGCTCACATGACCAGAGATCATAAAAATAAAGGAAGATGTGTCACTAGTAGTAGATCCAGGTACGAAGCCTCATATATAGATGTTCCCATGATTCCTTGCGAAAGCGCATATATGCTCCTCTTAATTTTTACACTCTCTGATTAACTACGTGTAGGCCTGTGTTAACAGCGAACTCTGGAAAAGATTCATAAATACCAGAACTTACTGGGGAGTAGTGTTACAAATTTATCAGTTTACTTTATTTTTCTATTTAGACTACTTAAATAATCAAAGCTTGATTGAGAGTACACGGACCGGGGTCTACAAGTTGTAGCCTAAATAATTAAGAGCTTGATTGAGAGTACAGAATAGGCTATTGCTAAAATGTTTCTTGATTGAATATTGAATGTGTATCAATGTCAAAAATAATGTTGAGTAAGAAAGTGAAGTACAGCTGTATTTAGGTCTGCCCAAACTAAAATAGAGTTGTTTAAGGTTTAAATTAGTACATTTACAAAGAAAACAAATTTAGTATATCATCCAACCCAATATAAAACACTATAGTATGTTTAATGTTTGTTATCTATATTTCTTACGCTTAAAAGCTACAAATACTGTCTGAACAAAATGCTGATTTGATGTTAGTAACAGGAAAAAAGTAACAAGTGATAAGTATCAGTGAAGAATTTAATAAGGAAGTTATTGGAGGGGGGGAGGGGGGGTGTGTGTTATGTTGTCCCTGAGGCACAAACAATACCCACAAACTGACCCAAATGAAATACAGAAAACACCTTCAAATCTCAAATAGGATTTGTCATTACAAATAATCTAACAATCAAACTAAGACCAAAATTAACAAAACACTACAACACACAAATGCCTGCCAGAGGGGCATAAGACACAGCAGTCCCTCATCTCTTCTGATTTCATGACTGGGGTCTTAAGTAGTGTTCCTGGACCAGGTGCTGCTAATTGCCAATCAGGTTCACCTGGGCAGAGCTATAGGAAAAAGAAGGGGGTAAAGGGACAAACAGAAAAGGATAACATAAAGTTTCCTCCCTGAGTGTTCCACACATGCTGTACCAAAAATGGACAACAGGAGGAGTCACAGTAAAGATTAAATAGACATACATGGCAGAAGTTCACAGAGCTTGAACATTATAAATTAGTGCTTTTTTTCTCCATAGCCTTTTTTTTTTTTTACTACCGTTACTGTCAAACCAAATCAAGTGCTCCTGTTGAGTCTTTTTTATGTAAGACTAATTTAAAAAAAACATTCACTGACATAAAGTAGTTATCCTTTCAATATTCAGAAATGCGTTTTTCAGACTAGAGACAAGATACCATTTAATGCAAGTAGCTTTTTATATAATTAAATAAAAAGCTACTTGCATTAAAAAAAGAGATGACATCACATAATTCAACAGCTTCTTAAAGGAAATTTGGATTAACAGGAATTTCAAAACAACATTTACATAGCCATATCATTGGCTGAGAGTCCTCACCAGTTTTTTAAAAGTTTAGTCAAAGTTGGGCCTTGTCAGTGCATACAGGTCACAGCAGGATGCTCAAAGGGGCTTTCCTGGTTCCCCTTACGGGTCTCTACATCATAACTTACTGTACCTCACATCAGTACGAGAACATCTGCCCCATAGCTAATGACACTTCTTTGTCAGTATACTCAAAAAATCATCCATTTAGAGAGATCAGGACAAAATAACTTTCATGACCTGATTACAATAAGTGTACCTAGTTTTAAGTTGCATCATGTTTTTTCAATCAGCTCCAGACACTGTCCTTTTTTATTCTTGTAAATGGGGTGTGTTCATTTGCCTGTTTTTCCTCTCATTGGACATTTAACCTCTTCTTTTATAAATTCTTATTTCCTGCTTTTTATTTTTTTTAATAAATAATCAATCTTCATTTCCCTGACCCAGACTCTCTTCTTCTGGTGCTATTGTACACAATTGATGTTTCTCAAGACATCCCTACAATAATCTCTCAGAAGTTGCCCTTTGTTGATTTCAGGATTGGGCGTTAAGCAGAGAGGGAAAGAGAGTATTTATATGTTACAGGTCAGCTTAATGTACTGCTACTTATGAAACCTACATTTAAAGAAAGCATAGGCCTACCTAAAGATTTTCAAAAACTGTAGTTGTTTGTCGATTAGTTATACATTTATTGGTGACAGTGCACGACACAAATCTTTGAAAACATCTCTTCTAATGTATTCTAATGTAAACAAGAGCTGTACGTGGCTTTAGTATACTTTCATTTTCCCTCTTTTCAGAGGACTGGCTGGTTTAAGTTACTATGTGACTACTCCGGAAAGACATTGGACTGCAGAGAAGAAAGCAACATGGGAAATGGACTTGAGCTTGTATAGCGCTTTTATATCCTTCTGACTACTCAAAGCGCTTTTACAATGCAGGTCACACAAACCCATTAACACCCATTCACACACTGATGGCAGAGGTTGCTATGTAAAGTGTCCATCAGAAGTAATTAATTCCATTCATACTTAATAATAATAATTTTCTTATTAAACTATATAACCAGACAGAATTTTTTTAATAAGTACATCCGCTGTGATAACTTTTAATTAATTGACTTCCAGGGAAGCCTCATTTTCTGCTCACATCTGAATGCTTTATATTAAAACTGTATACAACTTGTTTATTTTTAATGTTTGATGTGGCTCGAAGAGTTTTTGGACAAAAGCAGGAGCTGGATCTTCAGTTCCAGGAACAATTTTACATCAAAGGTCTGAGCTGGCACACAATGAAACCCCTGTGGAAAGACAACACAGTTTCAAACAACAGCATCAGAAAGTCACCTTGAACACATTTCAGACTACAAAGGGCAAGCAAATCCATGCAAATACCTTCAAATCTGCGTTAAAAGTGAAAATCTACTGGGAAACCAAGTGAGCTTTAAGTTTTGAAACTGAATTTGTAGTAAAGCACAATGAAGGAGAACTAGTCTCTCAGTCTCTTTGAATGTTGCTGTCTTTTTTTCCACAGATCAAACATGTTGTATATGGGGTCGGGGACATGGAAATGCTGACATGCTTTTGGTTGTAAATGTGTAAAACAGTAGCTGTTATGCATTATACACTCACGTATGAGGGACCACATGGTTTCACACTTACTTGTCTCAGATAAGTTGTCCTGATGTTAGCCTTAACAATATTTTGTGTTATGAATAAAAACATAAAACTATGTTTTGAGAACAAATTACAAGTTCTGGGAAATTAAAAAAAGTGTAGGAAAAAGCACAAGACAGCAATCTATTAGTTGTGACAATAGCATGTCCAGGAATAAGTGTTTAGATAACTCACTCATAAGCCATTACAGAATCATGGTGATGAATGCGATCACGTCCTAGCCAAGATTTGACAAACAAAGGAGGTTTGGACTCTTGTACAAATGACTGTTGAATTTTTGGTTAAGCATTCTTAAGATGTCTTCCAGTATACACAATAAATAAAACATACTTACTTTGCATCATTATTAAATACATCCTAAATTATCATCCATATCTAATAAATCACATGATCTTTGACTTATGCTCAAATTCTGCTTGATATATTTGTGCAATGTTGGTACTTATGCATAAATAAACTTTATATCCTTATTCTTTACTGCTTCTGCTTATCCATGAGCTCACTGGTGCAAAATGCTCAGATATCGTTTTGGTGAATCTCTCTTTACTTTCAGTGGTCTAGTTTAGGAAACGTGTAAAAATCTGTATTGAAAAATAAAAACACTCGTCACATTTGACACAGGTTATTGAAACCTTTTCATGAAAGGTGTGATATAAGTTTCAGGTTGATATATCAGTTTGAGTTATTTCACCACCCTGATTTCTTGGAACAACAAAGTCCCATGACAACCAGGGTCCATCTCATACCTTTGTTTTGGCAATAGTGGCTAACTTTCCAAAAAGTATCAGGTTTCGGAGCATGTCAGAATACACCTGAAACACTGAATACTATAAACTGGTAAACTTTAAGTCTTAATCTCAGACAAGTCACAAATAGCCTATTATAGCGTACCAAAAACTGTGTTCTTGACCAGCTTTCAACTGTGTGTTGAAAGCTGGTCAATAATTTCCACTTATCCTTAGTGGAAGAAAGCAGATTATGAAAACAATTAATCTACAATGTAATAGCTTCTTCCATCCTTTAAACTACAAATATGAATAGTTTTAAATAAGTCAAATAAAACTCTGACACTCCTGGGCCCTTTAAGCTCATTGTTTTGATTTTACAGGTTACTTAATGTTCAATCTAAGCGTTGTTTAGTAGGCTGCTGTTGTCAGCAAACAAACTGATAAACCCATTAACCTGGGTTCAATGGAGTGCGCATGTTCTCCCCGTGCATGTGTGGGTTCTCTCAGGGTACTCCGGCTTCTTCCCACAACCCAAAGACAAGCTTGTTAGGTTAATTGGTGACTCTAAATTGTCCGTAGGTGTGAATGTGAGTGTGGCTGGTTGTCTGTCTCTATATGTCAGCCCTGTGATTGACTGGCGAACAGTTGAGGGTGTACACTGCCTCTCGCCATGACACACCTACAAACTCTCTAAATGTGATGAGTCAGAGTATATAAGAGAACACTAAACAATAGAATAAACCACAAGAGCATCAAGAATCATTAGCTTGTTGGTAAAAGAAGAACATGGATGGATGGATGGATGTTTTTCAGTAGGTTCAGTTGGTCTAATTAATAGTAAATGAGCTGTCCTTTGAAACAATAAAAAAACTGTTAAAGATCATTCCTAGTTTCTGGAATATTCCACTTTACTGCTGTATTTTGTGCACTTTGAACCTCAGGAACAAAATTGAAAATAAAATGCCCTGATTTCTGTTCTTTTTATTTAAGAATGAACCAAGCTGCCGAAGATTTTCCTTATCAGAAAGAAAAAAGAAAGAAATCAAAATCATCTAGATTTGCTTCAATACTTAATTTCTGGTGTTTGATTAACTCACTCGATTTGCATATCTTTATTTTAATGTGAAATGCAACAGGCTATTCAATGAAATGTTTCTTATGTCATGACCAATACTAAAATAAGGATGACTATATGCATTTCAAATATAGTGAGTTGAAATGATGAGTCAAACCTCTATCTTTATCTTAGAATAATCTAGATTTCCTATTTCCAGAGTCTACCTGTTGTACCTCTTTAAACTGATATTTAAAATGCCGGAATGTATGGTATGGATGACAGCTTATCTTGCAATTTTACATCCAACAGAGGGCGCTATAGACTCAATTGGCACATCAACCAAATGTGAGATAAACAATCATAGGAAATGTGTCTTATACATAGTATAGTACAAAAAAGTTTTTTTTATAAATGGTAGTAGAAAATCCCTGAGGAACTTTATAGTTTAGGGATAATACAATAATGCTTTGTCTATATAAGTGTGCATATAAAACAATATATCCAACACGCAATCTATAATACTACTGACAGCCATAGGACAAATATTATGTTAGGCTATATACTATATGTATAAAAAAAACACGTATTTTGCAATATCAACAGAAGTACATCTACAGGATTTTGTATTCATTCATACTTTTTGTTTATTCGCCTTTCTCAGATCATTAAAAAAAAAATAAGACGCTTTTCTCTGCACTAGTCTACTTCAATGTATGTTTTTATTCACCCAGCTATTATTTTTATTATTGATTTTAGCTTTAAAACTACAAGTCGTCTCTTCTTATTGCTTTTGACTTTTAAAACGTCTATGGATGGCTTTCCTTATGTTTAACAGCTCAAGCTTCGACACTGCTTGCTAAAGCTGTACAATGGTCTGGTTCAATTAGGCTTTGGGCGTGTTAGGGTGTGGGGGGTGGGCGATCCTTTCGAGTGAGGATGGCGCTGCAGTGAAGCAGTCTGACCTCCCACCGGAGGAGTGGCGTTGACAGAAGGATGGTCCAGTAGATAGAGGCGGCAGCATGCCGGGCGCAGTCGCCGCACAATGCAACATAGAAACTTACCCGAGCAGTGGAAGTAGACTTCTTCACCTTCATGCCATCACAGGATTGACAACACGAGCAACACACAGAGCCAAAGTTCAAGAGTACAGTGGTGAGTACTTTACTCTTGGAGCTGTTGACAACTCATTTGTTCAGGCCTTGTCTGCATGTGTGGAGACGCGTCATGAACGTGGATCAACATAGTGTATTTCACTCAGTTTTCCTTCAGCGTGCAACAGCTGCGTGAGGACTTTAGCGACTTTATCGTGCTTCATGTAACTTTGAATGTATTAAGAGACATGCAATCTGCACACTCATTGAAAAACGCAATGAAGGTATCGCGCGATTCTGGTGGCTTGTGCGTAAAGGCGCAGTTGGAGTTTGTTTTGTTTTGGTGAAGCGGCTCAACGAGCCAGTTAGCATTATTTATGATGTTGTGATAAACTGCGGTGCTGTTTACTGTTAGGTTTTCGAGTCTTCACAGCTGTAATATAAGATACTTTAGTCAGCAGCTTTTTAGCAAAGTGTCTAGAAATTCACAACAGTATTAGTTCTTGCAAGGGTGGACAAGGATCATCGTTTTTCTCATCTTCATTTTGGAAGTGATGGCACTCCGGGGTCATATTTTGCTGAATTGCGTTTTAGAATTATATCAGTCATTCATGTTTTGACAATAAGAAGAACATTAATACCTCTTCTTGTGATCCCTGTGCTTTATAATAACCTTCACAAGTTTTTCATTGTGTTATTGTTGCTCAAGAGACATCCCTTCAGGTGAAACACTGTGGTTATGGAAGACCATGTGAATGTGCACTGACCGAGTCCACAGAGAGCAGAGAAATGACCTCCCCATGTGTTGCTTTGGTAGGTCAAACATCATCAGCGGCTCTAGTGATCCGCTCTGCTCAACACCTTCAGTAAGGAGATTTATCACACGCAACCTGAAGAGATGAGCAGCAACAAAAAGTAAGTGACTTTGCAGTAACACTTTTCACTCTATATAAAGCTTACTGACCCATATACTGTATATTTTCAATAAGGAGCACCTGTGAGTTAGAATTGAATATAAGTGAGGAATGAATTCTTTCATATCAGCTGCACTCCAGGAACAAAGTGGTTCAAGAATGAGGCTTTAATGAAAAAGTGTGGGATTTTCTCTGATTGCCAAGAAGATGAAATATACATTTTCTAACACTGATACCAGATGAGCTGCCTTTGATATACTTCAAATAAACTTAAAAGTTAAATCATATTTTATGTTACTAAAATCTACATTGTGTACTTTCCTGAGAAAACCTCTTTGTATAGGAAAACTACACAGAGTGGGACACTGACGACCTCCTTAAAGTTATTTTTTAATCTGACCGCGTTGAATTTAAGCATAAAGATTTAAGAGAGGGTTGGCTATGTAATTCCTTATTCCCTGAATGTACCATCTGTGCTGCTCTAATGCTGCACAGTGCAGGTTGTAATTGAGAAGCCTGACATCAGTATATATGAGATTTTCAAAGAAAACAGGCTCTGTTTAGCAAATGTTATATGTTTAAAAGCAGACTACTACTAATCTGCAGAGATAGACTTTTGAACTTGCGGGGAATCTGAAGCCTTGATGACACTTTATCATTGTGACTTTATTGTGGTGGCTGCTAAAAAGAATTCCTCAAATTCTTGTCCATGCTCATGCAAATGAAACACATTTTTGCACCAAAGCTTGAATTAATTAAATCGTGTGGCTATATATCGAATATCAAAAGGGGGAAAAGGCTGATATTAAACCCCAGAGGAAATTTTAGCAAATTCTGACTAAAACATCAATAGAATATTTTAAAGAAAATTCATTTTTTTTTCATTTGTCATGAGGATTTCCAGGATGTTATGTCCCAGCTGAATTTGCTTTCTGTTTCCCATGTCACCCTCAATTTACGTCATTGAGACTTAAATAAGCTTTTGGTGTGGTTTGTCAGACAATTACCAAGAAACTCTGAATATTTACCTCATGCACACCGAACCACTGACAGATGAAAGCCCAGTGCGGGTATTATTAAACCAAAACTGTAGGCATCCCTTTAGTGTGTGGAGAGGTTAAGTGAAATCTGATATATGATGACATTTTGCCTTCATTGCATGAGGGATCACACTTGACTGGAGTAAAGGATATATATCTCCTGCCATGACTACAGCAGAACCTGTATACCATAACATAGTCCAGATGCCTTTATAGGCTGTCTGGTGTTTAAGTTGTTGGACACAGTTAACAGTTGAATCAGCTTGGGCACAGAGAACACACTCTCCTCTCCAAACAGATAGTGTTTGTAGTCTACATGCAGATTACAGTACAGCAAACTAGAATACAAGGGCAGGGAGACTGATACCTTATCTGTGAAGTGTCAGACAGATAGTAGCTAATGTACAATCAAAAGTGCAAAGTTACAGCTTGTGAAGTCTTGATTGCTTGCATACCTTGTCATAGGGTGTTTTAAAGGTTTAGCTATTGATCACCAAAACGTGCATAACTTAATTACTGATTAAAAGAAACATCAAATACTTTTATACTGTTAAAAGAACAGTTATTTTAAGCATTACTCATTCCTTGGTTGCCTGTTCTTTTACACTTTCCTCTCATGAAAAAAAATCTTGGCCTCATAAGGTCAAAATTTAGATATTTCCTGTGTAGAAATAAAGGATTTTTTTATTTTATAGGTAGACATAAAATGTAGAGGCTTTTTCTATATCACATTTTCTAAATCCAAAGTCCAAAAAGAAAATCATTTGAGAACTTCAGTCAAGTCAAGGAAAGTTAAAAGTCCTTAAATCTGGAATCAAGTCCCAGAAAATCAATATTTTCTTTTCAGTAATAGAGTCAGTGTTGCTTATAACAACATAGACAAGTGTACATACAATTGACAAGGCTTCAATGCAGGTGACTTCTTTTATTTCTAAGTGTTACAATAAACGTGATGTCTCTTTTTGGTTCAAACTAAGGGATTATAGCAAAGACAAGGTTGACATTTTTTTTAGAATACTGTTCTGCTGATTTATCAAAGAAATTAACAACCAAAATCAAGCAAATAAGACTTACAACTTACTACCAACACATATTTGTTAATAAATTCTGCAAAAAAGTATGAATAAAAAGAACAAAATGACACAGAGCCAAAATATCTGGTGACCTTCAAAGAGCTGTAATTCCCATTTCTAGATTACAGTATAATCTTTAAAGCACAAGGTTATCAATTCGGTAGCATGTCAGAACCACAAAAACCTGACAGTCTGCCAACTCATTTAGAATAATCTTTCCTTTCTGCTACTGCAAAGGCTCTGCATACTTTCCCTGTATAGATTTAATTCTGGTAGTTGATTGTTTTTCCCCAAGCACAAATACATTTGAGGAAAAGAAGAGTTCATGTAAAAGTGAATCAGTAAAACGTAACAATACTCTGCAGGTTAAAGCAATATGAAAAAGAAAGCCTGCAAATTGTTTTTTTGTGATGTGGTTTGAATTAAGGAGGGAAGCATTCTGGGATATGTAGGAAATTACTTTTTCAAGTTAAAGACAACACAGAACATCAAAAAATAACTTTTAGATTAAAAAATATTGATGTGTACATATCATCAGAAATTGCTATGATGGAACAGTTAAATTGGATTCATACTTCTGGTCTCACATCAAATCAAATTCTTAAACATTTCTTACTTGCTAAAGGTTATATACACAATATAATCACTGAGTCGTCATGCCCATTCAAAATGGATGGGTGTGAGGAATTTTGCATGATTTAACTGAGGTTTGCTCAGACTTTCAATACCCATTTTGTTTTTGATTATAAATGTTACAAAATGGAGAAAATGGCATCACTCTTTCCTTTTTTTATCCGAGAAAGACCCCTGGACCTCACTCTAACTTAGGCCCCCCAGAGTTTTGACGTGCATGAAGCCCCTGTATAAGCATGCATTAAAGAAAAAAACTTGGGGTGCAGATACGAGTGGGTGCCACCTCAGACTGAGGGGAGCTGGACCTGCTATGTCCATGATTGTTCCATAGGTGGCAATGGAGGATGTGGACGGCCAGTACTAGTAGGACAGCAGAGAACTCAGCTTTAAGAAGTTGATTGCTTATGAAATTACTTTTGAACATCCAATCAGTATGTCTCAATTTCAGGAAAATCTATGAAATTGACCCAGACTCTATAAAATGAAAATATCATAAAAAAAACTTGGCAAAGAGACTAAAGTTGATTTTTATTTAAAACATGTTTCTCTTTTTCATCAATATCATAAATACTACGACATATTAGAGGAAGTAGTGTTGGTGTGTTCCTAAAATGACAACAAGTCATGACATCAATATTTAATATTGTTTGAAATAATAATTGTAGCTCTGAGAAAAATCCACTTAACCAGTATTTTCAAGCCTATAAGAGTTAATTTAACACTGATGACTCAGCAGTGGTAGGATTGCTGTTAACACAATTTCTTTTGTATTTCTTTTTTTCTTCAACACAAACACCAATGAATGATATCTATTAGTATATAGATAAAAAAAAAAGAGAATACATTTTGATCCTGATCCTTTCGTAAACAGAACCCTGAATCCCAACCATCTAAACGCGTATTGTTCTGCAGCTTACCTTTGACACTGTATTTTCCAGGGTACTAAACCCATGATCAGGTCCACTACATGAAATGGACTTAGCTGGAGAACACTGATGACAGTATGAATGATACCATCATATTAAATGTATATCTCCTAAATACCGTACACAGTAACAACATTAGAGGACACAGAGTGAATTGTATATGTAAATATAAGAAAAAATAACAATCAACACTTCAAGTGATCCCTTTGCTCCGCCTAGTCTTCCTCCTTCTCCCTTTCTAGTATCAAGATTACTAATTATTAATAGTATTGAAGAAATTATTTCTGAATAAGCTTTACATTTCTAAAAGCAATTCCGACCCAAACACAATTTTCTTGATTCAATTTCATTACAAATTGAAGACAATGACAAACCCTTTGACTTTTCTGTTGTAAAACAATAAAAATGGTTGTTGCCATTGTGTCCCAGAAACAGCCACTTTGTCTGTGATCCCATTAGGATAAACCCAGGGCTTAAGTATTCCAGTATTACTTGCAACATGGCATGTGTGGGATGTGTTATATGTGTTGGTTAAAGGGAGTTGGGGGACTCTTTGGTTGGATTTGGATAGTTCTGCTAACACTTTTTTTTTTATCCGTACATGTTCTTTAATACTTAAATATGAAGAAGTTTTTAAAAGTTAAAGGTGAAAATGTTGTGTTTGTGTACTTAAAAAAACAAGGATTTGTTAATCTACTGTTTGGACAGCCCCTTACTCATCATTGAGCTGACTCAATACTCTCAATAACCAAACACCAAAAACATAACATCTAACAAAACATCTCTTCTGATATCGAGTCAAAACTTTTCATCTCCCTGTGATGTTTGTTGTGAACCCCCCCTCCCCTCCCCCAGGTGTGTTTGACGTGAGGATGAACTAGCGTAGAGACGTCTTAGAGAGCAACTGAGGCTGTGACGAGCCCAGCCGTCACGGGCCTTTGTGTGTCTTGTCACTTTAGTAAAGCCGCCGTAATCCTGTAAGGGAGGATGAGTAGACAGACATGTGATGCCCCACTTGTTTCTTAGGTAGAGGGTGGTGAAGAGAGGGGGGCTGGCAGGCATTACTGACCAGATGGACAGGCTTTGTAGTGTGTGTGGGCGTGGGACTGATTAGACACAACTCATACTGTTACTACTATTTTAAATGTGTTTTTCCCCGCAAGTTATAAAACACCTTGAAGTGTCTTATAACTGATTAAGAGACAGAGCCAGGTCCACATTTTGATAGGTTCAGGTCTCAGTCAGTGGGGTGTTTAATTTTTTTTGCGCATGAGCAGCAACAGTCAATCCGGCCATCAAACTCAATTAGCAGAGACTTCCTGTCCTCTTCCTCAACCCCCCTTCGCCAGATTAAATCCATTGCATCGCACCTAAGGACAGCACACTTTGCCCTCATTAAAGACGACACACATTTTCACGAGTGTAGTTGACTTACTGAAAAGCGGAGTAAAGAGGTAGTCTGTCAATGAGTTTTTAATGGGTGGAGATGAGTGCCACCAGTAGCACCAGACTGAGCCCCAGTCCGAACTTACTGCAGGTGAACGAGCCAAAGCGATATGGCTCTACGTTGTCGCTGGAGGAGAAATGTGAACAGTCTTTCTTCCTCTTTTACTACTACAGGATGGAGGACGAGGCGGTGCTGGACCGGGGGGCGTCCTTACTAAAGCACATGTGTGACGAGGAGGAGGTAGAAGGTAAGTTCACCTGTTTCTGTACCCTTAAAATGTATCTGCTTGTGTTAGAAAAACACAATTTTACTTTATTCAGCTCAAATATTCTGAGTAAAACAAAAATGTTTGGGGCCCTTTTCTGTTTTTCATTAACAACCTAGTTCTTCTTAATTGTGTAAGTTCAAAGTGAGGCCACTCATAAGAGAAACAGGAAGGGCAAGATTAAGCTTTTTAGAGGCTGCCAAATTTCGCTCACTTCCTGCACGTAGACTGTGACGGCTCACCTGTTTTTTGCGAGCTGGCACGGGAAAGATGTAGAACGCTAAGCATGTGATCCTGTGTTTACCTCACTAATCCCTACAAAGACCTACAGGAAAACAAAAGAGAAAGGACAACAACCAACTAGTATTCTTAAACGTCTTTTTTATTCTATTGGTTTTTATCTTGCTTTTGAGTTTGTATTTCTAAGTTTTACTCACTAACCATTTCCTTGCAAACTATCTAATAAATATTCCAATCAAAAATGTTCAGCCTCACACTCTCCATGCTGCTTATGGTACAGTACTTTATGTTGCTGAGGGACAAGGTTAGGTTTAAATGGTGATGACATCAGTGTGTGCCACACATCGCAGGTTTCTTGGTTCACGTCCAGCAGATTAAAGAGGCAGGCATCAGGCCAGTTTAACCATCCAAGAGCCTGATGTTTTGTTTCGGCCAATATATTCAAAGTGCATCCAGCACCAACCTTTTTTTTTTTTTTTTTTTTCTGTTGATGCTTTCAGGTCTTCTTTTTTCAGACCCAGACTCATTATTTTTTTTTATCTGACTTAAAAACTGTGCATTACAAATTCACTGTTTCCAAAAATATCTATAAAGTTGCTTGCCTAAAGGTCATTAGTACTCCTTAAGGAAATTTGAACTTTGTGTACTACAGATCATGTTTCATAGCAAGCAACCATTGGTTTTTCATTTGTTTCTGTACAACACATATCTATTACACTCTTGAAACACGAGTTAGGTTATTATAGCAGTCAAAATGAAGTCAGCATTATTTACTCTAGATATTAGTGACCAGTTATAAGGAGCAGACTTCTTAAATCTTAAATCAACAAGTTAATTGTTAATCAGACAAAAAATGCATTGTATATGTTTTGATGAGCTTTTTAAACGACCTTCAGAAGTCTACTTTTTGATTTTATCCTGACATTTCTGAAGTCATTGTTGTAAATAAGGATATCCCAAGGCTAATAATTTTAATGTTGATTAAACACAAATTTAAATTCAGACTAGTCGACTTGTCTAAAGTTAAGAAATTTAGCCAGATTTACCATTTTACCATAGCAAAATAGGTATCACAGCGTCTGCAGGTAAATTATGTCAAATTGGTTAGCCGAGTGTGGCTAACATTAGCTGTGCTAGCATTGCCAGCCTTTCGGTCCTACTAGAAGGTTAATATCCATCAGTCTGTGCTGGATATACATTGCTCCGGTCGAGCGTTTTCTTGCCAGTTATGTGTAACCTGACACAGCTTACATACAACTTATATCCATTTTCTAGATCTAAATAGGCTGCTCCGAAGAGATGCCATTCATCCACTGTGCCTGTTTAGATCAGGGTAGTAGAACATTAAGGCAGTATGGCAGCTGCCAATAAATCTAGCTATAGTGCTGGCCAGTTGCAGCTGCTGATAAGACATCAATTTAGAAACTAAGTTGTACACATGATTACTCAACAGTGGAATTTGCACAGCAGTGTCCCTCGTGCTAGAGAGGTCAACATTTTGTCAGGTGTCACCTCAGCTTGAACCCTGCTTGAATCTCTCCAACTTCCTGTGCACAACCAGCATCTCAGCTGTGTCTGCGTGTGTCCTTGTCTGCTCGCTAAATCTCTTTTTTTGAGTCTCCACTGAGGTCACAATCCTCCCCGCTGCTCGCTCACTGCCAACAGCCTGATTTAAAGACAGTCTGAAGTCTGACTGATAAAAGAGCAACAAGGGATGAGTCGGCTTGACATTTCTCACATTGTACAAGATAAAAGTCAAGGATCTGTTGTTCGAATGTCAATTCATCTTTCTCTGACATGGATTAGTCTTTGGCTTCCTCCTGAGCAAAACATTTGGTGTCAAACTCTTTATAACAGACAGTGTTAATGCTCAAGATAGACGGTTCAGCAATGTATACATATCTGACCTTACCTGTTACAGCTAATTTAGAAGTAAAAAGGGAAAGTAATTATTTCTTCTGACTAAAAGTCAAATTAACAGACCCCCTGGTTTCAATTAACTATACATTATCAAAGCAGTGTTTTATTAGCATGCTGTCAGCGCTGTGTGGCGTGTTGCCACCCTCCCCACTGTTCTGGGCAGGTCCCAGCGGCCACAGTTACTGGGGAAACTGGCGGTGGCGTTGCCTCTCCTCAGAAATCTTGCGAGCTAAACAAACCTCCAGGCAAACACAAGAATTGCATGTCATTCAGAGTGTGCTTGCGGGCAGCTCCAAAAGAACTTCTTCTTCTTCCAAAAAAAGGAGAGGAAGTCGTTGCACAATACTGCTCGGGCAGTGTGCAAATCTTCCTTTCCAGTTCCTTGACTTGACCATTTTTTATTCCTTCACCTTCATCACTCTCTTCTCATTCTCTCGCCTTTTTGCTGTTTATCGTTGAGCTTGTGCAAACGTCTTCACACTCTGCTTTATTGCTCATCTATCACCTCTAATAGCTCTGTGGTCCTTATTTCTACTGTCTGTTCTCTTTGTTGTCGCTATCCAGCCATCTGCTTCTTGGTCCTGTGATACCCACATGCTGCATTGCAAACCCTATTGCTTTCAATGGTCAACTCTTCTTATAAATTCACTCAATTTATTTGGGTTTTGTCCTTCTTGTTGTGTAACTAGGAGGACTTTGTTACAGATAAAGGGAGTGAAGCTATTCATATTACAAAATAAGTGGTGTTCCATACTCAACATTCATTTTAGGCAGGTATCAACTGAGTGTTTTAGCTTTAAAATTCACAAAACAACAAGATAAATAGTCAGTGTGCATATTGAAACCCCCAGGATTTTTGTGCAGTTTGGGAATTCTTTAGTACTGCTATTTAACCCTTTATTAAAAACCCTGAATAAAGTAGTTTCAAGTATAAAATCGGTGTCCCTCTTAACCTCAGGAAAGGCTGCAAGCTGAGCTGGCGCTACAATAACTCTGCTTGTTTGTAGATTCTCTGCCTGTTATTCACAAAACCTGTGTGGTTGCACAGGACCTTTTGCTACAGTGATAGGCGAAGTTGGCTCATTCTGCGTTATAAGGATTACTAAGTTTCCTTGATCTGTTTCTTTTAGAGCAGATAAATTCTGTTTTTATTGTTCTCCTTTCTGGTTGGCAATGCAGGCAAGGTTAAGCTGTATACGATTGATGTTGTGTTTTTATATTTTACCGTAAACAGGGACCAGGTACCTTCTTTGTTGAACCTAAAAGCCTTGAGAGCAGCAGCTCTGCTGGGGGCAATGTGGGTCTGTCTCTTCTCATACAGAGTTTCTCCTCATTTGACAAAGTTGTATCATGTGTGGGGAGTTAACCCATCAGACCAATTTACTAAAAGAATAAAGATAATATGATTTGATAATATAAACTCTATAGAGATAAAGCGATCTATCCATAGTCTTGATGCATTTTAAGCAAATAAAAAGTTCTGTGTTATATGTTATTTGTACTTTAAGAGAGTGTTTATCTGTTATCCTGTATTGAACAACATGTCTGTGGGAGGTATAGGATTAACCTCCTTCTGTAAAAAAAGCATCAGTGTTTCTCACTGAATGACGCTATACCTGGGCGGTGGAGTTGGCTGCGGCGGGCTGGGGGAGGGGTGTACAAGCTTAGGTAACATTTTAATATCAGTTAATATAATATATTTGTATTAGAGCCTTTTAAATGTGCTTAAATGTGTCACAAACAACTTCAATCTGCTAATCTGACTTCCATTCCCCTTATTCTTTTAACCTCACACGCACACGCACACACACACACACACACACACACACACACACACACACACACACACACACACACACACACACACACACACACACACACACACACACACACACACACACACACACGTACCTGCAATTCTCTTACACACAGCGTCTTGTCCCGCTTTGCCATATTTTGTAGCTTTGTTTTTTGTGTGTGTGCATCTGCTCTTTTGACATCATTCGTAAGCGGAACGCTTATAGACGCATCTAAGATTACTTGCAATTTGGAATGGTCCACTCGATATTCCGTTATAACGTCAGATGATCTGCATATGACGAGGCTTATTGATGATGAGGCGTATCACAACAATAATCCTAAACTAAGACTGCATGACAACATCGGCAGCAAGCAGCTGCAGTAAAATATTGAAACAAAGGCATCAGAAGCTTTAGTTTTGACATGAGTGTTGCACATCAATTGGTGCCTTTACAGGGGGGACTTACTGTACAGCGGACCTCTCTCTCCCTTCCTCCTCCTGTCTCTTTCTGTCTCTTTCTCACTCTCTCTCTCTGTTTCGAGATTACTCTTCTGGCAATTTATAAATAAACAAAAAAAGGTCAGTAAATATATTCGGGTGGCCGTAAATATAGGCTCCTTGGGCGGCCTGCCCAGGTATCATCTATGTGTGGGAAACACTGAGCATTGTTAAAAGGAATGGAAAATTTGTCAGAGAGAAGTAGAAAGTTCAACTTTGTAAAATCTTCCTTCTAATTTAAAGTTTTCCATATGATGCTCCAAGTTAGCATGGTGTGCTGAACCGTTGGTGTCAGTGAATTTAGATGAACCCTTAAAGAACAAGGCATTGTGGTACAAGTGAATAATGAATGCTGTTGTGCTTCAAAAGAGATCATTGTTTGTGGGGTTGAGGGGTTCAGACATTTCCTGGTCGAGTCATGTGCAGTGCTTGGCTCAGCGTTACCCGTCGTCTTTCAAAGGCAACATTTGAAACTGATTGTATGGAGCCTTTTGTTTTAGATGGACTTTTGATGTTAACTGTGAAAGGTTGCATTTAATGTCTCAGGAAAGAGAAACTTTGGTGGTATTTTCCCAAAAAACACCAATTCATTACTTGAATATCCCTATATCAGCAGGTTCCAGGAGAGTACATATTAAAAATATACTTTCTTTTCCAACAATATCAACATAACACCAAAGAGTATGTGAGTACATTTCCCCTAGAATCTTGACCTACACTAGTAATAAGTTCAAGTTTAGTATGTTGGTTAGGAATAAGTGCACTGAACCAGAAAACTCGCCACAATGTCTAAAAATAGATTCAAAACACATTGGTATAATTGGGTCCAAAACTAGCATCCACCACTCACCAAATGCAGGTAAAAATCCAAGTTGGTGTACGAATAAAATAATGGAAGTTGGTTGCCAATGGCAGGTAGTCTAAAACATAATCTCATTTGATGACATCTTTTTGATGTAAACAACTTTGTCCATCGCTGCCTGACCATTAGTAATTGTAACGCATTCTTTTAATGACACTCGCTTTCCACCAGCTCACTCCTGTTTTTAGTGAGTCAATTTTTCTTCAAAACTGTGTGTTTACATTTTCACAGTTTCCAGTGGTTATTGCAACATTTGGTCAGTATCCTTAAGCTTCCAGAAAACATGCAGAATTCCAGACGTAATTAACATAGAATACAGGCAGAAGGCTTCATCTGTATGTGTATCGGACATAGAGCTTAATTTACCTCTTTACTGGGACTGGCTTTCTAAGGCAGATAATACTTTCCATATTGTGGATACCATCACTAAGCCTTGCTTCCATTTCAAACTAGATTACATTAATAACCTGTACCACTGTCACTGTGGGAGGCAGAGGAGTAGCTTTACACCTGACAAATGTAACAGAAGAGTAAGCAAAATCTCAATAACAGCCTAAATAATAAAACGCACAAAATGAACATAAAGTACAGGCAGAAGGCTTCATCTGTATATGTAGAGCGTAAATGAGTTAAAATATGCTGACAGAACCATAACTTAAGCTGGCTTACCCATTGTATGGAATGGGATGTTTCAGAATTACATCACTTGATAATAATAATTTATGCAATGTATTTATCACTTATTGATGCAATGTATTGATTTAACTACTGATTTGATTGAACTACTTTGTGTACTGCTTTAATCAATTTACAAAGAAGTACCATACCCTCCTCTGAAATGGATCAAGTATCAAAATAGAAATGCAGAAGTAAAGTGCAAAATCCTCAACAAAATTTGCCATTACATATTCCCTACTAAAGTAAATGCATTTGAATACTTTCTACAACTGTTTTTGGGCCATTATATCTTAGTCTTTGTGGCTGGTTAAAAATATTTTGGCCAGTAAAATATTTTGGCCTACCAGCCATTGGCAGATAGGGCCCAAAAGTTAGTTTTATATCCTGTCTGCTTGTCATTATTGACCCTAAACTACCCAGCTACATGTTAAACTGCACGTTCTGTTGGTATTGTGCCAACAGAGATATACAGTCATGCCAACAGTCATGGTTTCTTCTCTGCTATGTCCTACTTCTTTTTTTGTCCAAATATTTGTTTTGACAGTGAACTGCAACCTCAAGATTTCTACTCTGTTCCACTGCCTTGAGAACTCTTAGAATGTTCCATGTTTAAGTGAATGACATGGGGCCAAGATGAGGCTATTTTGAGTATAAATAATAAGCTTCTAATTTTGCACTTCCTGATAGGGATTTTGTGTCTTGATTGCTATTTTCTAGAAGTCTTCTGCATCATTTGCATCATGACAATCTGAAATTTCAGGATGTTTAAAAAGACAAAAGGAGAATTCACCTGCTGTTTGTTTTTTGCTTTCACAGGCCACCACACCGTTTACATCGGTGTCCATGTGCCAAAGAGCTATCGGCGTCGGAGGCGTCACCGTCGGAGAACCGGCCACAAGGACAGAAAGGAGAAGTTGACAGAGAACACCTCTGACAAGTCGGACACGGAAAACAACGATGAGGCCAGCAACAGCATCCTCAAACCTCTCAGTAAGTCCTGATGGACTCCTTGTCAAGGCTGATTAGTGGTCATGTCTGTCTTTGCTGAAGGCTGCTCTCTTTTTCAGAAAAAAAAAGTCCCTGTTACTCCCTGTGACCCCAAAGATTTGCTGATTCTACTTAGTGGCCAGAAATAGCCATGCTTGTCGTGCTGATTGACAAGTCTGTTTGGACAGTCATTGGAAGTACATGCTGCTCAGATATAATTGTGCCAGTGCTGATATGCGCCTCTTGGGTTCAGAGTGTAAGTGCATGCCTTCCTGTGCTTTTGTCCTTGGAGACATAAGTGTATCTCTCTTTGTGTGCCTGTGTATGTGTGAGCATTTATGTTCTTGGTTTGCCAAAAGCTTCTTCCATCCCCTGACGTGCAAAGAACCATTTGCCTTCAGGCAATGCCGCTGCAATCTGCCAGAGCTTGGACAAAGATCTGTAGTCAGTTCAAGAGAACTAGAGAATGAAACCGAGGAGGGATAGGTTACACTGGACGACTGGGACTTAGAATGTTTGTGAAGTCATATCAAGTTAAAGTTTGAATTTAAAGAGCACTGTAAAATTATTATTATATCAGCATTTTTTAAATGAATATAACCTCTAGATGTCCTGTGGTGTTAAATATCACACAGCTTGTGGAGATAGATAGATAGATAGATAGATAGATAGATAGATAGATAGATAGATAGATAGATAGATAGATAGATAGATAGATAGAGAAGGTTTGGGCTCCTCCAAGGGCCCTCAAGAGAAA
Source organism: Tautogolabrus adspersus (assembly GCA_020745685.1). Taxonomy (NCBI): domain Eukaryota; kingdom Metazoa; phylum Chordata; class Actinopteri; order Labriformes; family Labridae; genus Tautogolabrus; species Tautogolabrus adspersus. The sequence continues at coordinate 21,388,012 of CM036534.1, forward strand.
TCTGCTGGGGTTGCAAGACAATTACCAATTAGAAATGTTGACGAAGAAGCATAAAGAGAAAGTTAAGTTGCTCAAATATTTGCATTTTTTTACATCTCAAGGCCTCTAAAATCTATTCAGATGAATGCATAGACAAAAAAAAGCTTTAAATTTGGAACAAAACACGACCATACATGAAATGATTATCTGCTCTATTGTGACAATGTCATCATGTCATGTAAAAGTGTAAGGGTCATTTTCAGCTATATTAGTAGCAGTGGCTAAACTATGCAGCAGAAAATAATATTGTATATTTTATATTCTTAAGCCCTAAAAGCTCCTTTTTATTTTACCAAAATAAAAAAGAACATAAGGACATGATGACCAGTTGCTATCTAAGTCTGTCTACTTTACCTGCTACTCTCTGCTGCTGAAGCAGTGCAAATGCCAAAGCGCTGTCACTTACTAATGCTAGCATGGGGAAATCAAATGTGGTATTTGACCTGCCCATACTTCACAACAAGTAAAGGGTTACAAGCCTCACAAAAAACGTTTTACGTTTGGAGGAAAAGAAGAATAAATAGGGCAGACTCCTGATGTCCTGAGTACAAAGGTCCACATGTGACATTAGTCTCTGTTACAAGAGCTTATAATGTCATTCCCTCTTTCAAATCCACTAATGAGGTTTCACCCCTGATATTTCGAGAGAATTATGTCATTTTACACACAGCGTCTTGCACATGAAGTACCAAAAACCCCCGAAATACGCCAGAGCTGGATCTTACAATCTGAACACATCACTTGATGCGGAGGATTTTCTTCAGGACATAAATCCAATCAGTGAATAGATTTCAGCCAGCCCATCTGGTAGTGTGATGCTGACTGTGATGATGCATACAGTATTTAGTAAAAATTATGATTATGTTGTATGTTTCCTGATTACAGTCAGAAGTATTGAGTCAACCTAAGGGGGTGACAAGTGTGTATTAAGCTTTCAAAGTGGCTAAATGTTGATGTCGAGTCCGAGTTCAGTGTCAGACATATTGTTAGCAGTCTGAGAGAGGAAGAACAGTGGATTCTGAGCGTGTCTGTTACCAGCCCTGATGACAAACTACTTTTGGGTTTATTCTGAACAATGTATGAAGTAACAATTTTATACAAGGCATCAAAGAACAAACTGATCAAATATGAAGAAAATACAAAACACAAAATTCAAAAAATAGGAAAATTTCGAAAGTACAATATGTAATCAACCACAATATGCCATCAACCTCTTCTTATGCATCAAGCAACCTTTCAGATTCATTCTAAACCCCCTTGTGGGTCCTGTCTAGATGTGTACCAACTGGAGAACTATTACATTACAGAATAGAAACTAAACAACAAAGGTTGAAAAATTTAGTAGTGGATCCGGCTGGTGGCCGGAATCTGCAAATTTCAGGCCTGTTCGGCTGTGGTTGGTGATTGACCGGTCTTCTCAAAAATAGCCGATTCCATGCAATTCCAGATTTACACACACGCCACAGGTTTCATGACATGCGCACAGCATCACCATCACTAACGGGACAGCGACCAAAGTGTCATTTTATAGAATGACATCTTGAAGTTGAATTTTGCTGTATCACTCAATTGAAAAAATGATGTCTAAAGTTAATCATTGGTTTCATGGTCATAACCCTTCATAATAAACAGTCACTATAGCTTAGACCCTTTGCTGCAGTTCATTCCCTTTCTCTGTCCTTTGCCTTTCCTGCAGGTCTTAAGCTGTAATTGTCTAGAAGACAAAATTGTCCAAAACTAATCTTGAAAAGATAAGATGAGGATCTCCCTGTATTTAAAAATGGGGTCACAGAGCGGACAGCATCTGGGTATTGTTCTTTTTGTTGTTCTTGCAAAGTCTGATCTCTTTGTTGATGCACTTCATTTCTGATGTGCATTTATTCAGACTTATGATGGATGTATTAATGTGCAAGATGAACCAGTAAGCAACTGCCTCCTTGTGTCTTTCTTTCCCAATTTAGACGTAGACTCCATTTTCATATCATTAACAATAACATAATAGACTTATTGTTGAAAAATAAGATCTACTATGGCCAATCAATCATGATTTCAGTCTTTACCATGTCTTTCAATTTTCAGAATTGAAGGTTTCCTTCTTTTAATCATTCTGAATCTTTATTGGATAATCCCCTCAAAAGGAAGGACAAAGTGGAAAAGATAACCCCACCCTCAGTTCCTTAAAAAGTGAACTCTGGCTGAGACGAGGAAACATTACATAACTCTGTTGTTAACGACAGCATTTCTTATTCTCAATTCACAGAAAATCAGACTTTGTTGGCAGAAGAACTCCAGTACTGACGTTGATGTTTATAGTCAATACTGTGGTATTTGCTGGGTCATATGGGTGAAAAAGCGTAAGTGCTGTTTGTGTTATGAAAAAATCTGTCATGGACTTGGCATTTGGTAATGGCATAACACAGAGATAACACTGTACATTTGGTATTGTTGTACAGTCCATGGTTCATTTACATTATTTTATGTAAACGGACTTTAGTACTTTCTGTTTTCCATTTGATTAGAACCATTTAGCACACTGCTACCACCAGTCCCATTTTTCAGTCTTTCCAGTTATCATTTGGTTTAGCAGAACAGGTGTCATGTTCCTACTAACTGGAAGTTTCCACAGGATCCGTGTGCACGGCACACACGTAGCCGCAGCACACACGTCTTGTGGAAACTGCCAGTAATAGACTTGGAGAACAAGCAGGTGAATATCATACTTTTTCTTTTCTTTTAAAGGTAATTGAACTTTGCCAAGAGTCTTATTCAGTGTAAACAACATGCGGACATTTTTTATCTACATAAAGAGAGAGAGAACCCACTATGGAGCAAATCAACTTCCCGTTTAAGAAAAATCAGAAACATATCCCCCATCTCTTTGGTCTGTTTTTGTTCATGTGTTATAAGATTCAAGGAGATTATGTTTGTAATTGAGAGACTTTGATTCTCTTTACAATCATGATTACAATGTGCACTCAGCACCAACCTCGACTAGAAAACAGGAAGCATTTATTTAGGTAACTTGGAGGCAAAGTATCTTTTGTAAAGTAAAAAAAAGCAAACTCTTAATTAATAAATTAATTAATTGTTCACATGTTTTCATGTATAAAACAAGTCTTAATGAACAGCAAGCAGACTACTGCACTAGTATGAGTTAATTGTTTATAAGGATTTGTATAGGAATGATGTCATCCAAAGCTTTTGATCCATATAAGCTTTAAATGTGATCCATATAAGCTGTTTCCATTGTAGTGACTTTTTAGAACAGCACTACATGAAACTCAAATCTGCAGGCATTCGTCAGGCATGCAAAAAGTGACAGGCATGCAGTATATACCTAATGTCCCACTGTTATTCACTGACCTCCTCTGTGTCACTCTCTGTGGGAGACATGGCCGCCTCCCAGGGAAAGGCCTATGTCTGTAGTCTGACTGAAATCATCTTGTTTGGTCAGATGGACACTGCAGTAAAGACAAGTCCATCCTCCTGGCTACACGTGTGTCCACTGCTGTGGCAATTTGACCTCGGCTCATTTTGATGAGAACGTTTTTCTTCCAAAGCAATCCACATTCTAGCTGGATCAAATGTCTTCTCAAAGTGGATTATAAGGATTACTAAGAAACTTGGTTCAAATACAAATGGGTTTCATTACTCAAAGTCAGATAGGGTGAACTGAAAGTGCTATTGTGTTTTTTTTTCTGATTTGTTTGAACAACTAAATGTCTCTTCTTCACTGATTGATACCCACTTCTTGCAAAATTGAAAGTACAACATTGCTAAACTTGACTTTTTTTTTCATTTGCTTCCTGATAATGTGATATTTTGCAGAAAATCATCTACATGAAAACATTAGGACTAAAGTCATCACAGCCTTTTTTTTTATTTTTATGAAGATTTTAATACACTGAGGTATTTTTAACGGTTTTTATTTTAAAGTCCCCATGAAACAGAACTTCAACAGTATCTAACTGCTGTGTTGTGACGTATATCTAACTAAAACAGGATAGAACCAATCACAAGGTAGAAGGCAGGACAGAACGTTGGGATGAATTTGATTGGATTGTTAGCTTCGACTGAGCTCTTAATTTGACGAAAAAATAGTTAACGCCCCTGAGTGCATGATGAGTCAACAGACATTTGAAACGTTTAACAGGAAGAGAAAATACAGTTATTTGAGGTAAAAATACTCAGATAATGCTTTGTTGAAATATATTTGGCAGATAAAAGGTCCCTAGATATTGATTGGATAAAATACCATGCCTTGAAATTGAATTTGATTTTGTGTCTTTCTGTAGACATGACTTATAGTTATAATGAGTTAATCTCCATTGACACTTTGATTAACAATGATTCCCAGCCAGTCAAATCAACAGCCTTTCTTTAGCCCTTGGTTTTTGCACAAGTGTACCAGTCTTAGTTCTGCTACAAACAATCAGAACATGACAATGTGTTGGCACTTAAGACCAAGATAATCAGTGATATTTGCCATTCTAGATGGGATTGGGTCCAGTGGCGACTATAGAGTTGGGGCCCTAAGCAAAAATCAATTTGGGGGCCCTCCAACCAGCGTTCATCACCCTTAAATGTACAGTATGTCTGCCAGTGTCCCGACACTTACTCCCTTTCCTCTTTTTTTCCTGTTTCTGGGTCTGGGGCCCCAAGCAGTTGCCTGTCTTGCCTCTTGACAAGCAGCACCTCTGATTGGGTCAAACACCCTGTCATTAAGATCTTATGCTGCAACATGTAGTTCCTTAGGAGACATGTAAAGGCAAGCTTCAACATTTACTGTAATGTTTTACCTACTTTCTGTGTATCTACGTCAGTTTGGTAAAGGATAACTTTTACTATGACTTTAGTCAGACTTTGGACGTGAGTTGACATGAGTTTGTTGCCATCATAGCTTTTGACCACTATGTACAGTGCTGTACTCTGTACAATGTACAACATGTGTGGGTAGTTAATATTCACTTTACCCAGTGTTGCATGACAACTTTGAATACTCTATGTAAATATCCTTGTTTGGAGAAATTGAAGTGTCCACTTTCCTGTGATTCTGGCTCTGGTTGAGTATGATGGTTGTCATTGGTGTACAAAGACGGGTTTCTCTTTGAAGAATGGATGTAATGGATGAAAGATTCAAAACTGCTTAAATGTTTTATTACCTGAACGGAGACTATTTTTTACATCTTTTTGTCGCCTTGTCACACAGTTCGCAATCGAGTCAATACTGACCTCCTACACTCACTTCAGTGTGTGAGTGCTTTAATTTTTTATCACCTCCACTGATTAGGGTTACAACACTGCAGTGGAGATCTCTACTGATTCTGCCAATTGCCTCACAACAACTTTGTCTCATGTACTCCTCAATCTAAAATCCTTAATCCCTGATTGATATATCTAGCTTTAATCAATGAACACATTCTTTCTAGATTTTGATCTTAGGACATCTGTCACTACTTAACACTGTCCCCCATCTTTGGTTGATCTTAAGCTTAGAATAAATAAAAAGACTTTAAAAACTTGAAATACTACAGTCTCACACCTTTCACATCCATTAAAAGATGAGAGGAAATGTGATTAGTTGGCGGTAATTATTTTTTTTTTTAAACTTTCCCTTTTTTCAATAGATTTAGACTTGCCCTACTGTGATGGTTTGCATTGGGGTGAATACTATATAGCACAGAAAACATGCACATCAGCATACCTGCAGAAAGCATTTCATTTCAGGTCCTGTCCCCTCAGCTGGTATTTGTTCGATTCTCTTCAAAACCCTCCCACCTTGGCTGTCACAACAAAATACCAGAGCTAGATGTCCTGGGTATAAACACTGTGCTTTCAATGAATCCCCCTCTGGGTGTTACTCTGCATTCAGCCCGGTCCCTGTTCTCTGCCCGCGTGCTCGCTGCCCTGCATACTGAATGTCAGACTTAGTGGCATGGAAAACATTTCCTGTATTCCTCGGTGATCCTCTCTTTAGTTTGAATGAGGTGACGGGGGGCTGCATTATCATTGCATGTACAGTCACAAACAATGACAATGCTATTAGATCCCATGTAGCCTTTTACTGTGCACAGTTATTCAAAAAGGTCAGGGAAGAGGGAAGGTATTTGTGTAGGATGCATGTCAAGAGTGGGACTAAACAGGCCTTTAGTAGCAGCCACACTAAGCTTTCTGCCGGGCAGCGGGCATTCTTCCTCCATCCCCTATCCCATGAGCCTCTGCTGCTGGGACAAAGTCTTCTTTGTATGCCCATGGCTCTTGGCTAGAGCACACAGAGCTTTGAAATTGTGTTTGAACGATGGGATTTTCATTTCTATCCCTCCTTTTCGTGCCTGCTCTCACCCCTCTTTGCTTTCACTCTGCACTGAGTCTCGACCCTCATAACCCTTCTCACCCTTCTCACCCTTCTCACCCCCCAGCTTTCTCTTAGCAACTGCTCAAGTGGGACAGTATTGCATTGACACCGACACTGCTTGTTACCAGCTTCAGTTTTAATTAGATAACATGGGTAGGAATCATCAATTTATCATGCAGACTTAGAAAACCCCTTTAGATAAAGACTTTACAGTTTTAAATACTTATAGGAGTGAGGCATTCTTCAGTGCATTTTCCTTTTCTACATTTTAAATCTTAAAGGGTGACTTAAACACTGTCAAGTCAAACATATTTTTACATATTTTTAACGTCTCATGACTAGAGTTTTTCCATAAAATGTCTTACCCTCCAACACTCCTGCTAACTCCTTTTTAGGGGTGTGAGTCTTTCAGTATCTTTTGATTCGATTCCATTTGGACTCCTGGGGTCACAAGTCAGTTCAGAATTGATTTTCGATTCAAACCCATCACCAATGTATTGTGAACCGATTCAAAATACATTCCCTATCCCCCCCCCGATAACCGCTAGGCTATCCAGCACGCCGTGATCATGAATCTAAAGCCGTCAATGCAAACGACGCTGTGAAGAGCAGGTAAGTGAAGTGAAACAGACGATGGATCTTGTTCTTTTTATTGTCCGTTCAGAATTAGCTGCAGTTCAGTAAAGTGATGCTGTATGTGTCGGTCAGCAGTTGTTGGCCGTTGTTCCACTTATTTTAACTCTGGGTGGTGACATGTAATGTGAGGTCAGCCATTTGTCTCGTTCCTGAAATACTACTTTTCAGTTTGCAGATGCTGCATCCTGAATACGTCGGATGAGGCTTTCCCTTACCTGGTGGATTGTAGAATCCACAGAGCCCTGTAACGCTTGCCTTTAATGAACATGGGACACGCTGAATGTCTTGCTTCTCCATATTTAGTACGTCAGTATGTCGGACAAAGCCATAGGCAACATTACTGACGCTGAGAGCTAGATAATGTTAGCAGCACGATTGAGGATTCAGGACCGATACACCCCTTGGGGCATCAATGTACAAAGGAAGGTGGAGAGGGTGCATAGGGGAAAATACAAGCGAGTTTGTCGTGCTCAAACTGGCTTCTGGTGAAATTCACTTAGTACGTAGGAAAGTATGTTTTGAAAAATCGTTTTTTGGAAGTTTTGAATCAATTCAGAATCTTATAAATAAATAAATGCAATGCTGACTTGAATCTAATTCTTCCCATACCTCTACTACTTCAACAATAAAGTATAATCAGGAATAGATTTTTTTTAGTACTGCATTACTGACAACCGCAGGTGACAGTAAATTATTTTACACTTCACTGTTTGTGTATTGAATGTTAAATACTTAATTAAGAAACTACAAGATAGTGCTGGGGTTGTAGCCATATTTTTAAAGACAATTAGATCAATATCAATTATCTGTGTCAGAAAGATGAAACGGGGAACAGCATCAAATTTGAGGGCTCACCTATACCCTTCCTGTCATCCAGCTGTGAAAAAGAAATTGCACTCCCAACTTGCCAAGGTTTCTTATTGCACACTCAACAGATCGCTGCTAGTTGTGAGTTTGGAGTGGCTGAAGCCTTTGGGCGAGGTTCCAATTACATTTTGTGAAAGTACTAGGCACTGAAATAATGACAAAAAGGTAATACTTAAAAACAAATCAGTGCTGACCTTGATTTTAAAGGCAAAATTACGAAGACAAAATATTTCATGAACGCATGAACTATTTCATAGTCTCTCTGTACGTTTGGGGCTTTGACACTCACTTTGCATTGTTTGCACATGATTTAGGCAATATAGCTATTTCAAGCTTGTTTTAACTGTTTACTGTAATCATAGTAGATCTCAGTGTATGCGTGTCAGCTAAATGTGTGAAATGCACATGTAAATTATTCCACCTGAGGTGTTATTAAACAGGCTGCAGTGACTTAAGCTAGTTGCAGCTTGTGTTAACCTGTGAGTGTGTATGTGTGAGTGCCAGCAGACAGTTTATCCCCCCACCCAGTAATCTTACAGCTGCTTGTCTGGCTAGTACCTGCTGTTTTTTTTATTGTCCTGAAGAACACGCAAAGAAGAGAAACTGCAAGTCTCCAACTTATGTACTGTTTAGTCACTTTCATCTGACTGACTAAAAGAATGAATCACTCAGTGTGGTAGGTGCGGTGGTATTATATCTAGTGTTGTGTGGATGTAGATGTCATATATAGAGCCCAGTAAAAGACTCAACTCTAAGGTTAGCATAGAAAAATTGCATGGGAACCAATGAGAAAAAGGCCAGCGACAAACAGAACTTTAGGGACTTTGTTGCCATCCTATGTGCCACTGATACCCTGTGCGAATTGACTGACTTCCACCAACGCAGACGCAAACTCACACAAACAGATAGTATGCTAATAAAAAGGTGGATGGACAGACGCTGCTGTTAGCTTTGCTGCACCTATTTGGCAGGACAAAATCACACCTTTGAAATTCCAATTTATGCATACAGTTTTTTTATGACATTCATGGCTTGACCAAACTGTAATCTTAAACAGAGGTGTTTTCTTTTAACAATAATCCGTTTAGGGGACTGGGATCTAACTGCACAAGCTGTTCCTAATTTCTAACTTAACATAGTCTTGTTTCCATGTAAGTGTTTACTAAATGAAGTTTAAAGAAACAATTTGTAACTTTTCCACCTTTAAATAGTAGTTTCAAAGGTTCATTTAATTGTACAATAACTTTTAACATGGGGGATTGTGTCTCTCCCATGTCCACAGAGCAGCCTGACTGCCCGTTTTCTGCACTATGTAAGTTTTGCAGTTCATCTCACAGGAAATGTATATGCCTTTGCGGCAATAGTTAACACAGAAGCCTTCAGTCATTAAAAGAAGCCAGTTAGCCCGTCCTAGTACTGTATGATACAATGGCTGAGGCCTAGAGGACGAGAAGGGTGACAGATGAAGCTAAGAAGAGAAAAAGAGAGAGTGACCAAATAAGAAGCAGAGTGTACATTTCTGCAGAATGTGATGTAAGGTTAGGCTGTATTGTTAACGGTGTCGAGATGGTCTCATGATTAGCAGCTTTACCGGGTGCAGAGAATCATCTAACCCAAGTTATGTCTCAGGTTTGCATACAATTAAATAATTACATCCATTGGAGGTTTTAATCACTTGAGATGCTATGGTGACTTCCTGTTGACAGCGTTCATTACTGTTGATTGGACAGCACCAAAGAAACTTCCCAGTAGTAGATTTGCACATTATTTAAGACATTAACAAACGTCCTTATATTTGTTTAACCTGTTTTAGTAAATCGCTAGGTGAAACTAACTTAGTTAGCTTGAATTTGGGAAGGACTTTACGTTCCAACTGGTGTAGTTCTCTGCCTTTAAATGTAGACGTGCCTTCATAAAGTCATGAATCACACCTTTGCTTTTCCAGCTATTATTAGTCAAGGCGTGTGCTGTAAAGGGGTCTGCTTGCATTACTGTAATTAAGCAGTATTTGCTTTTCAGAGAAATGTTATCAAATTTGAAATTCAGTGGAGTTACGTTGACAAGGTAAACGACTCTTGCTCTTACCTATACTCTTTAAAAACCATACATTTTATTCAGCATGTAAAAAAGAGTTGAGCGCCATGCAAATATAACAACATTGCAGATTAAAACCTTGAGCAGAGATGTGATCATTTCATTCATTTTGTACTTTCAAGGAACACGCAGTAGCTCTATTGTTGCACCATGTAATGATTTTGTGTGGTAATTTGCTGATGACATAATTATCTTTGTGTACAGTTTTCTACACGCATGAGCCTGCTTTCATGAAAGGAAGCAGTGATTGTGGGCTATCATGCAGAGTTCAAACATTGTATCCACTTGTTGGAACTAGCTTTAATGGTATCTGCTATTATCAGCATGTTTGAAAAGCACTGAAAAGTTTAATGTATGTATCAGTCCTGTTGAGATTCTGTTTGTGTTGCTCTCTAAATATTCAAACGAGAAGACAAGGGGAGGGAAAGCCAAGCCTTGGCTGGAGAATAGGCCAGTTTGTGAACCATTTCCTAATTGTTAATGAGGGCCTCCAGGGCAGCTTGCCAAACCTAGAGGGCCAATGGCGAAGGCCTGTTTGAACAGGGGGGCAGAGAGGGAGAAGGGGCTAGCTGTGGGGACACTGTCACTGAAGGGGACCCCTAAACCCCATTAGCCCCCTCCTACCTGGTTCACAAAGTGCTGGAGCAAGCAGCTGAGTGCGACTGTCACTTCCACCCGAGACCTTAATGAGGGTCTAGCAGCGTCTTTGGGATACTGGTGAGCTTCTGTCACTTACCGACTGCTATCCAAGGAGCTAAACCTGGGTCAGCTGATTGTGAGAGCAAAAGGGGGGTCACTTAGTTGGTAAGGATGTCAAACAATAACAATAACCAAGAGGAGAAGGAGGAAAAGGAAGAAGACACGGAGGAGAAAGAAGAGGAGGTCATGGTGAAAATCCCTCCGCCTCCACCTCCTCCTGAGTTCAACGAAAAGGGTTCACCTGAGGAGGGGACGCCGGTGCCCAAACCCTTACCCAACGGGCACCATTTTCAGCTTGTGAACCAAAGTATTTTTACTCTCTCCTCAGTCTCACCGGCAGCCGAGAGGATCCGCTTCATCCTTGGGGAGGAAGATGATGGCCCAGCACCCCCACAACTCTTCACTGAGTTGGATGAGCTCCTGTCGGTGGATGGACAGGAGATGGAGTGGAAAGAAACAGCCAGGTAAGGGCTTAGTCTAATTCTTTTGGATCTCTTTCAGCAGGAGGCCTGTATCTATATCTTTTGGTTTTAAAGTAATTGATTTCTAAACCTCCTCCTTTAACTTTCACTCAGTCAGTTAGTAAAATGTTATACATGTTGACTGTTAAAAATCCTCTACACTGCAAAAATCTTCGTGTCAGTTTTATTTTTGAGGATAGAATAAACTTGCTTTGATGCTTTAGATAACTGACAGCCATTTCAGTCAAATAACTGTACAAACATTTGTAAGCCTCAACTAACATTAGGAAGCTTGCTGTGTGCTTTGAATTTGGAGCAGCACAAAAGGCAGTGCTCCACAGGTTCCCCTTGTGTGGCCCACTAGTGGGTTGGGATGGGATTGAGATGGGATGATTGTTTATGCATCATTAGTGTGGATCAGTGAAGCTCTCTTGAGTAGGAAACTGGATGCCTGGTCTGCTGTTTGAGGCACCAAATGAGTTGATTTGTTATCTTAACCTCTGACCAACTGTACTTCCGATAGACGTTACATTTTGGTTCACTGTGGGTGCAATGATTTTCACAGACCCTTTACTTAAGAATGCTTTCGTCACTGTCTCTCTGTATGCTCTAAAACTGACGTTATGTTTGTTCAAGGGAACTTTGAAAGTCCAATTCCAAGTTGAAATGATATAGAAAGGTTAAGCATTGAGCAATATTGTTCACAGATATTACATCGTTCTAGATTAAGTTAAAGGTTGGGGCTTTTATTGAATCACTTACTCAAAATGTCACTTTCATCACATATCAGTCAAAAATCTAATTCTTTTAAGAGAGGATTGTGTTGTCTCACACATTGGATTGTGGAATTATGTTTCTGATCTTGTCAGGTTTACTGGGAAAAACAACAACAATAACAAAAAAACAAAAAAAACAAACGTTAATCTACCTGGGATTGTTTTTAAGGTTCAACTAGGTTAAAATAGAATTTATTGTCCCTACTCCAGATTATTATAGTCAGCATACAGGGAAATACCAAGACAATTTCTTCACTAAATTGGATCGATTTGTGATCAGATTTCCCTGACATCAAGAGTTTCAACCCCAAAGGAAGGAATGCATGAAGTACCATTTGAAAAATTGAAAAACAAAGAAGCTGCAAAAGGGGATACGAATGGTTGGAAAGGCTAAAAGACAACTTCAGTTTCAAACCATTTAGTAGTGTTTAAATACTTATAATTTGCTGACATAAGGGAAATTAAATGAATCTTGCATCTTTGAATCTCAAAATCATAACTATGCAAATAGCTGCAGAGATTCAGATCTTGACAGATTTGTGTTACCAAGTTCACTCAGGGACTCCAAATGAGAAAAAGATCTTAGAGGTGCTGGGTAGTACTGGCTGATGGCCAAGTACAATGCTGGCAGCCAAACTGGCCAAAAAACGCTGCTATTGAATCAACTCAGTACTAGTTCAGTTCCTCATCTCTATGACTCTGAGGGAGGGAGGAGGGTGACTGATTAAAAGAATACATTATAAGAAAAAGGAAATATATCAGGGCTTCAGAGGGCTGATGGAGCTGCAAACATTACATTTATTTTGTTCTTCTTAAAATCGGACCCTAAAATAGGGTCTCTGCTTTAATAACCCATTTAAGAATATCTTTGCCAAGACAGAACGCTGCACCAATGCACTGCTTCAGGCAGAAAATACAACATTTCATGTTTTGAAACAAACAGAATAACGAGGAGAATGCACATAATAGGATAATCAAAAAATGATATTCCCACATTCAAACATCTACAGCAAGATGTGCTTGCATCAAAGTCACTGAGAGATACTTTAATTGTATCAAGTCAGACCAGCTCTTTAAAATTCAAATAAAAGTGAACATGATGCATACATTATGTGCTTTGAAATCATGCAGGCATATTTCATTTTGAAGGGTGGAGAGTTGTCATGGAGGGTTGGAACTGGCATCAAATCTGGGGAAATATTAAAATGTTTTATCATTGCCCGTAACATTCCTTTTTTTCATCCTCCCAGATGGATCAAGTTTGAGGAGAAGGTGGAGAAAGGAGGTGAACGCTGGAGTAAACCCCACGTGGCCACACTGTCCTTACATAGCCTTTTTGAACTGCGCACGTGCATAGAGAAAGGCACCATCATGCTGGACATGGAGGCGTCCACTCTGCCTCAGGTTGTTGGTAAGTCGCCAGGTCACTTACCAACTTATTTCTGTAACAAGTTAAATTGCATTACGGTTACAGCTGATTTGCTTTTCCTAGTTTATTATTGGAGAAACGAATGCACTTCAGTATATGCTCACATTGCAATGCAGGAATTGCTTAGAAACTAAAGGCGCATTCACACATACTCCGTGCGCGCCGCGGTCCGTCAGCGCCGCGCACTACGCCGTAGTTAGCTGCCACTCTAGTCAATCATTGTGTTCACACAGCCGGCGCTGCGGTCCGTCTCCGGAGCGTGCCACCAGCGCCACGTCGCTCTGCTCCGTTTCAAATACGCTGCTATTTTCGACGGAGTACGCTGCAGACACGCGTCAAGCCAGACAGAATATCACAACCCGGACAGGAAGTCAGGCAAGGAAACGCACAGAGCATCCGGTCAATTTCAAAATAAATCATCCTCAGAAAGACAAAGAGACATGTTGTCTGCACGTTTTTCTCTTTATTCCTGCGTGATCTTGTAGTTCTCCCGTGATGTGTGTACAGCTGATCATGAGTGAGCTTCGCTGCACTGACGTTCCAGAGACGGATCCAGTGTGAATGGGCACGCGCCATCCGACGGAAGAAAACCGTGGCGCAGACGGACCGCGGCGCGCACGGAGTATGTGTGAATGAGCCTTAAGAAAAAGTGTACTGTGCAGTGAAAAGATATGGGTAATAAGTTTTATGGAGTGCATGATTTCTAGGTGACATGGGAAAATATAGAAGTCCTAAATTCCAATTAGGTAACTTCAATAACTGGGTTAGTATGAATAGATGAAAAGTTCATCATCATTAATATAGTCCATCAACATTTCCTTGCATGTGGAATAAACAAGGCTGCACAGACACCATTAAAATTCAATGTTTTCCACTCATTGGTTATTTGAGGAGAATTAAGGAGATGAAAGAACCGTAATAAGAAAATAATATACATTTTTAGATCCTATGTTAAACTAACGCTTAGAATATTATAGTTTTTCAAAGTTTTCTAAGGCTCATTATCACCCCATATAACTTTAAATTCATGGGCCAGATAATACTGTGTACTCAGTCAAACCAAGAAAATTAACAAACTGAAATATCATTTATAAATTCACTGTAACTTCAATTCCATATACTATGGCATGATCATTCAGTTTTTCCCTACACCATTTCTTTCTCAGTAAATGTTTCAACTAAGCAAGTCAATTTTGTTGTTGTTGTTAAATACAATGACATTGATAAAGGTCAGCATCTTCCTGCCTGTACAAAAAACCCTTACGTCAGTTTGATTAGATGTGCTCTGTGATGTACAGTGTACAAAGTGGCTGGTCTGTGGTGTTGCGTGCAGGTTAATGGACTGATACACATCACACACAGGGGTCAGAGGCTTTTGTTTTAAGAGGAATAAAAGGCCACTGCTCTGTGAGGTCCATCCTGAACTGTACTTTATAAGAGAGTGAGGGATGCAAATAATAGTTTGTAAATGGTCCTACAAAAAGTTTCTAATTTGAGGACAGCCAAACCTCGTTTCTGTTTGCATGACGGAGAAGGAGGGAGACTCACCACTCCGAGTGATTAATGTGAAGTAATTGACTGTGCTGCGTGGAGTGTACAGGCTGAACGGAGCTGGGCCTCTTGCTTTGAGGCTTGGTGACTTGATGGATGGGACATTAACAGCACTAACAAGAGGAGGAACTCCCTTAGGGCTGCTATCTATCAGCATTCAGTCTTCTGACCTTCTTTTTAGTAATAGTCAAGACCTTTTTGATTGAGCTGTTTCATGATGCCACTTTCGTGCGCTTAAATTACACTCTGGGAGGAACGAATTGAGTCCTTACGAGAATCAAGAGGCATTTTTTGCTTATATTCACTCTTCCACAGTGTTTTCAATTTTGACAAGCACATTTCTTCTTCTGTTAAGTCTAGCTTCTATCCATTGAGGCTTATAGCTAAAGTAAAAGCCTATCTCCCGCCTAAAGATTTAGAGAGGGTGATCCATGCTTTTTTAGCGTCTCGACTTGATTACTGTAATTCTTTGTATGTGGGCTTGGATAAGTCATCAATCCAGTGTCTGTTATAGTTTAATAAGCTGGCCCCTTGTCTCCTGACTGGAAAGAAATAGAGAGACCACACAACACCTGTGTTGTTCTCCCTCCACTGGCTTCCTGTTTGTTACTGGATCGATTAAAACATTTTGTCGTTGACTTTTAAAGCTCTTAATGGATTGGCACCGCCTTAGTCGGCTGAACTTCGCCATGTTCACACTTCAACTAGAATGCTTAGGTCAACCAATCAGCTGCTCCTGGATGTGCCTAAAACTACTAGTCCATCGAGCCTTCACGTGGCTACCCCGAACCGGGAACATGGAACAGCTTACCACTTCAAATTAATCTGACCCCAATCTTGAGTTTTGTTTTTTTTAGCGCTGTTAAAGACTCATCTCTTCTCTGTGGTCTTCCTCGAGATGAGAAAATTATTATCCCAACAGATTTGACTATTGTTATTGTGAAGGATTGTGTATTGTTATGTTTTGTTGTTGTACCTTTTTACTCTGAAAAGCACTTTGGTCAGCTTTAATTGTTGTTAAATAAAGCTTAATTGGATAAATGCCGCATGATGATAAAATGGAACCAAGTGAAAATGATTTGTTTATTTAGAAATGTAAAATGTATTCACCAATAGACTAAGACAGATTAAATAATACTAACATTTTTAAGTTTTAATCTTAACAAATGTATTATTCAATTCATGAACTCGAATATAACGTATAAAACAGCATTTATTAATTGTTGTTAATTGGGACTGTAAATCGAATGGATTTCCAGTTTAAATTGTTAAACTGGAAAATAAAAACAATTTGTGAGACTTTCTTTGGATTAATTTCTGGATGATTAATTACTGAAATCATTTATCCTCATCCTGTCCCCTCCCTTTCTGCATTTTCAGAGCTGATCACTGACAACCAGATTGAGATCGGCCAGCTGAAACCAGAGCTGAAGGACAAAGTAATGTACACGTTGCTACGGAAACATCGTCATCAGACCAAGAAGTCGAACCTACGCTCTCTGGCGGACATTGGCAAGACGGTCTCCAGTGCAAGTAGGCTGTTTTCCAACCAGGAAAACGGTAATACTGATGCCAGTTTGGTGCAGTCTCCTCTTTTTTTTTTTTTTACACATTGTGAAGAAAAAATCAGCTCTTTAACTCCATAAGAAATTCATGTCTATTCACTTGAAATTCTGGATCAAATATACAGTAGATTTTCTTTGTAACTTCAACATAAGACCTAAGGTTTATCATGAGTCCTGAGGGCTTTGAAAGAAAGCCTAAGTGAACGATAAAGTATGCACTGCTGCTGTCCTCTCCATGTAACCATTAATGTAGTCCTATATAAGTATTGTATTGTCCTAAACAGACTCCAAAAACGTCTTTTTAACTGGAGACTTAACAAAAACGTTGCCTCTAATACTACATTATGAAGGTGTTAACTCAAAATCCTTCATGTTAATACTACTAAACCTGTAATTGAAGTAGTAAACTAAAGCTTTCAGATGTCTTATGTTAATTCATTAGAAAAGTTTGGTGTTCTCACTCTAACAACACTTTGTATGCACTCACTGTTGGCAACTGGGCTAACTGCACAGCTGAGATACTTTTCAAAATGGTCCTCAGCTAAACATTTTAACACTAAACGATTTGATGTCATGTCCTTGGCCATTGGAATTAATACACTCATTTCCAAGAACTTTAATACTGAAAGATTAAGATTAGTACTTGCAGCAGTCGAGATCTTACGAAACTGAACTGTTAATCCTCTTTACATTTCAATTATCACACATGGTGCACTGTCACTTTACTTCAACAAGAGTTATCAAGAAGAAGAATGCACGACACTGAACATACAACATGTTTATACAATAACATGTCTATAGTAACCTTTCAAACATGAGTAGTTTCCAACATGAGCAAAGTGACAGCCCTAACACAAACTGATACCTGAACTGATACACATTGAAGTTGTGTTGAATATGTTATTGATCTGTTAAGAGCCATGAGTCTTTCAACAGTGAAAATATTTATTACTTGATATCAGATTTTATGAAACTGGTCTATGACTATCAAAATAAAAGCTCTTAATGTTTATGATCTGCTGTGCTGCAGTGTTAAAAAGAAGCCTGTTCCAATTAAAAGTCTGAGCCTCTTATCAGGATCACTGACATAAAAGGCTTCATTAATTATCATATTACAACTTCATAAAGATAAAGTACACAAACTAGTTTATTACTATGTAATTTTACTCCTGTCAGCACGTCCCTGTTCAATGACTCATGGTTTACTGATTTAACAATGCCACTTCTCATACCTCACAGTTTCTCTGATTAGCTTTTAGAAATACTGATCAGTCATGTTTTTACGTCTCTTACAAAACACTTGATTGTGTTCTACTAACAATTCTATTCCTTTGGATCAGTGGGCTTATCTATATACTCTCCTGTCAACTCTCTCTTCTGCTTCTTTTCCCTGCTTTTTTCTTGCTTCTGTGGATTGGACTTGATAACCTTCTGCCGTTACTAAAAGCTCGCAGTCCTCTTGACAACTCGGTGACCTGCCTGTCGGGTCGTATGTCAATGGAGGACTTGCAAAGCCAAAGGAGTACCAGCATGGACTGGCTTAGTAAGTTCACTGGACCCAGTTCATGTACAAACTGCAGACCAAGGATCAGTAGAAATTCACTGCTTGTGTTTGTCCTAAAAAACAGTTTTTATATGTTCTTTTGTTATGGACTTAACTAAGGCATATTTTAAAGTACCAAGAAGCTGGTGTTTTTGACCTTTTAAAACACATGCTCTACAAAATGTACCGATACATCAAAATGATATTTATTTTTTAAATTGAATGTTTAATTTCTCTCAGATGCTTCAGTAACTTTTTGGCACATATCCAATCCAAATGCTACTTGTGTTTGGTCCAACGATTGGACAACTTCCAACTGGAACTTGAAAACTGCAGTTTGAACAAGGAACTACAAAAACATTGTGTTAAAATTTGAACACATCAGTCTATCAGACTAAATCAAGTAGAGTAGAACTAATGTGTGTGCATCTTTTGTCGCAAATAGTTTATTTATTCATTTCAGACTTTTTTTTTAAGCTCAAAACCTTAGAAACTTTATTAGTCATATACTTTCAACTTGAAAAAAATGCCCCTTATTTTTGTATCTACTGCATAGAAGTCCCACAGCTTTATTATTTTCCACTGGCTGCACCATACTGACAAGCATGTTATTACCCAGAATGCTCAGGGCGCAGATGTATGAACCTGAACCGCAGTGGCATCAGAATTTGCTCTCATTGAGATTTGCGTCTCTCTGGACACAGCCTCTTATCTGGGACAGCTGCAGCACTAAAGTAAGGTCACGTTCTTGCTGTCAGCCCTCTGCTGCTGAAGTTGACGAAGTGGAACCAAAAGTCAGCAAAGTGTCAATCAGAGTGTGCCGTCTACCTGCTTCACATGAGGAAAGCACTTAGAGAAAGACTCCGATGGGAAAGATGGACACTTAGATGATCAGACATTCTCAATAGTGAAGATTAATATATATTTTTCTGACTAAGGATAGACATTCAAAATTAATATAGTTTTTTTTGTCAAGTAAGTCCGTACAAGCCAAAAAATATAAGAGAATAATGTTTAAGGAATAATTATTTCATTAGTCCAGTAAAATAAAGTGGTCCAATCAGTAACCGCCCTGTCATTTTTGGTTAATATGTGGAGTTTGTAATGCTCTATCAGAAACGTTTTGCCCTAAATGTTTAGCATGTACACTTTAAATTGTACTGAGAGATGCTGTAGTTCCGTATCTGCAAACATGTTTTACGTTTGAGGATAGCTGTGCCTTATATTAGTTTCAGAAAACAGTGCTGCTTTAAATTATAATCACTGTTTTTAGACTGGCTTGTTAGTTTGAATGAAGCAGCAACAGTCTTAAAGTTTTAAGCTTCCAACACATTGTATGTAGATGCAATATTCGTATCTTTTAGCCAACGTAAACTGACTGAAAGATAATTTCAAATTCACTTCAAAGTGATAGTGGAGTGGTGTGAGATTTTTCCTCTCGTGCAGTCCTGTGTTGATGGTGAACAATCTCTGTCAGTGATTGTCTTTCGGATCACATGAACAATTTGCTTGTCGATTCTTTTGGGTGCTGCATGTGGAGCAAACTGTCTGGGCCACTGTCTTTTCTTGGGTCTCTGCCATCCCTGGTTTCCATCCAGTTCTTAGTTCTTGGTGTTGAGGTGAAGCTGCTCTAACTTTTCAGAGTTGATATGTTTGAACAGATAGTCCCACCACAACTCACAAGAACCTGACCTCCAGCAGCATGAACGACATTTCTGACAAACCAGAAAAAGACCAGGTGAGTTAACCTGAATACTTCCATGATTTTGTTGTCTTGTTGTTGTTGGGGCCCTTACTCTATGTTTGCTGGTGATTCCCTGGTAACATGTTTACCCTTTACACTACCCTCTGGATAATTTTTGCATATTTGCAGCAATATTAAAAAATGCATTTTCCCTTTCTTAACATCCAATTTATAATGAGAGTGGGAAATCAGAGTGGGAAAAAAACAAACCAAAACCAAAGCTTTGGAGAATTGTAACAACCCTGGTTGTTATAGACAACTGACAATTGGATTAATTACACAGCTGGTTTAAATACTTGTTTCTGATTGGTCAATTACTTGATAGGTCACCGTTATTCAGTAGAACACGCTGTTACTAAGAAAAGCAGGTGGTTGCTAGGGACGCAGCTTTTATCAGACAATGCATGACTAACTGTAATTATGTCAATACTTGGAAAGAAGTCCCGTTAATTTGACGTCTGTGTGTTTACTGTGGGAAAGGAGAAAGGAGAGGATAACAGCGGAGATAGATGTAAAAACTATATGCTATGACAGAGAAACAAAAACTAAAAATGGCACATGAAGTTAACACAAAACGTAATGTGCTATGGGATATGGTGGTTTTAAAGGACCGGTAAATGGAAAGAAAATGTCAACAAAATCGCTGCAGTAAAGTGAGCCTCCTTTTGCCAAACCTTGGTCAAGCCAGTCGCTGCTGGAATATAATATGTGTCTATTCAGGGATTTACGGTACAGGTGCTTTGAGCGCCAAAAAAAGGGAGAATACAGCCCTGTATTTCAGAAAGTGGTCATTAAATATAAAACAAATTTATCAGTGATGAATGGGAAAAAAGACATTGTAATGCACATTATATGATATCCATGATTGTGTTTGCCTTTGCCCTCTCGTATTTGTAAAAATCACACTCATCCATTTTGCTTATACAGTAGGTAGGAATGTTTCAGAAAGTACATCACAACTTAGCTTTATGCCCAGCTGAATGACAGTGGAGCAGATCAAATATTGTAGTTTCTTCAGTATATCACATAATGTTTGATAGATTTCAGTAGTTACTATTGAAGCACCTATGCTGTGGTAACAACAATGTTCAGCTTTGATTGTGATTTCTTCACTATTCAATTCCTAAAATCATATTTTCATTTTAGGCTCTGAGTGGATTTGTGACTTTAGAAAAATTGGATCAGCGGTAAAGGAAATGAGTTTTTCAGATCACGTTCTTCTGCAGGAAGTTGAAATGTCTGCATGTGACAAGAAAAGAGTGTTTCACCTTATTGATATTTAGACGAGTTGCTGTTTGTCAGAGTAAAGGATTCATATTGTTAAAGTGGATATTTAGATTACCACTGTTTATAGAAGCCTATTATTAATTTAGTTTCATGCCAGACTGGACCTCTGGCAGAAGAGAATTAGGTCAGACTGACCCAGTAAGACTTCCTGTGGGACAAATAGAGTAAAGAGGTAACAGGACAGGACAAACAAATCTCCTAAACTAAAAGTCTTTTACACCCACTCAGCCTATAAATACCATTTATAAGTTCCCTGTGTGGGCCTGCATGCAGTGATCATCTCCACACCGGCCACATGTCTGTAGTAGGACAGTAATAGTTTACAGTACATTTTAGTTTCAATGCCTCAAGTTTTTAAACATTCATTTTTGAAACTTGTTTCACCCTCTTTTAATTATTGAAGTAAATATAATTTGATTTATAGTGCTGAAAGTTTTTCACTTAAAACAAAATTAAAAGAGAACAACCAGAACAAACTATGACCAGTTTTCAGTAAAACTACTCTTTACCTTATTGGTCCCAATGAAGCTGATAATGGATTGGGTTTACACTAACATAGTCTTAAGGTCGACATGAAAGTAGGGCTGCACAATAAATCGCAGCTTTATCGTTATCACTATCTATATAACTCATCGCAAAAGTCTGAATTTATTGCAATAAATCATACAAATGATTTAATGGTAATCTATTTTCTCTCTGCATGTTTAGATTTTACTTATTGGATGGAGGCCTGAGAATAATGGCCCCGTTTTCACAGCATTTTGATGCAGTCACATGAGACTCAGGCTAGCTATCAGCTACTCTCTCAAAGCTTTCACGTTTCATGCTGAGTATTCCTGCATAGTGCGCCGTCAGAGAGGGCATTTAGTGTCTGCGGGTGCATCTTTAATCTGAAAAAACAAACAAACACAGTAGGCCTGTATTGATCAATAGAACCACATTTGATCAGCAACCTCCTCTTCCTCGACAGCGATCTTTAGTAGACTGTATGATTTATTTGTTTCATTATTTTGTGTTATTTAGGCATTCAATACCTCATGTTGCTTGTCGTTAAGTACATACAGTAAACGAGTGTAGACGACTGATGTGCAGGGAGAAGTGCTTTAAGTTCAACCAAAAGGTGCCAGATTCATGGCCGTTGTACAAAACAGGTTTAAACCTTATTTCCATGTTATTTGTTGATTCTATCTTTTAGTTTACTAGACCTACAGTGAAATTAGTGATCGCCTGCTCCACCTGCAGAAATGTTAAAGTTGCCTAATCCCACAAGATTCATGTTTTGATCCCAATCCCAATGCAGCCCGCTACTCTGCACTTCAGAAATGTATAAAGCTCCTAAACAAAAAATCAGACAAAAACAATGAAAATAGATTTCATGAATGAAATAAATGAGTATCTGCCTCAGAGTTCACAACCAAACTGGACAGATTTGAATGTCTTGTATGCTTTCAGTTTAAGAGGGCAGTCTAGTCTAGTGTGGATTAGCAGTAAGCAGACATGGTTTGCATTTTTAACGCAGCTTTAACCTCACCACTTAATCATTTACAGACAAACCAAATGCTAACACGGCTTAACAGCCTTTGATTGGATCTGTATGAATCTTGCCAGCTGAAGGTCACCAGTTTATAGGATTTCAGTCTTCAAAGGTTGACGGCAGGGATTTTGCCAGTGCATGATCTGGGGATGTCAAGATTGATGACAAGTGATCCACAGACAGTCTGTCTCCATTTTGTTCTTTCTTTCCCTCACTAGTGGTTGGGCCTGAAGTAGAAGAATAAAAAAAGCAATAAGAAAAAATGGGGCAAGTCTACGTTTTAACCATTTAATTTGTGCTTATTTGTATTTAATGATTTCGATGTACTGAATTCATATCAAAGTCACAAAACTGCTCTCATATCATGTATTAAAAAAAATCTATTTTTACAGAAGATGTTGTTTTGTAATGGCCTCACTCTGACCTGGGGAAATGTCAGTGTTCACTCTGATGTAATCAATTTAAATCCTGATTGATAATACCAGATTTAACATCATCCAATCTCCGTTCTCTTGACTTGTTGCCCAGTTTAGTTTCTTTTTCTTCATTTGATTATCAGCAGATTTATCTTTTGCAGTTTCTGTAATTTATGGATCTTATTAATTAACTGAGTTGTGAGTCATTTCCCTGGCAATACATGACCATGAACTTGGAGGCAGAGGGTGGGATGTTTTTGTTTTCCTACATGGTTTTAATATTAAAGAGCTGTCTTCGTCAGATACCCCAACTTCAAAATAACATTGTTGTTTGTTCTTGTTGTTTCATTGTGGACAGACAGGGTTTCACATTTCTCTACAACAAATGTACTTCGGAAAAAACAACAACAAAGTTACAGAAAAAAAGGTGTTTCTAGATCTCCCTTAATTATTAACAGTATTTCAGTGGACACCCCTGATAACAGATTACAGTGATAATAATATTTACCTGCAGGTGCCTGTGGAATCAGCTCAGCTAACAGGGTGATCTACTTTTAAACTAAGGCTGTCAAACGATAAAAATGTTTAATAAGCAAATATCTAAATGTTGAGGCGCTGGTAGCCTTGTAGTTAGTGTGCGAGCCCCATGTACAGAGGCTATAGTCCTCCAAGCGGGCGGCCCAGGTTCAGGACCTGTGGCTCCTTTCCCGCAAGTCATTCCCCACTCTCTCTCTCCCTGATTTCTGACTCTATCCTGTGTCCTATCTGAATTGTTTTATCGGGTTTTCTTTCTTTTTTTTTGTCTTTTAAAAGGAGATATCTGATGTCTGCTCAGGGCATCTTTATAATTCACCTAAAATGTATTTATTTCTTTAGTAACCAATAAAACATTGCAAAAATGTCAAAGAAATGTCAATGCAGTTCAGCCCAGTGCTATTTCTTTGGATTACAATTCCTCTTGCACTTCTGTCTTCTTAGTGTAATTCTTCAGTTTTGCATCACTTAAACCTTATTATGTGTGTGGAATGACCTTTTTAATTTGCTTAGTCAACCAGCAGGGCATTGGAATCAATCTAAACAATGAATCACTTCTGCAAACACAAAAAGCATAACAGAATCCTCAGCACGCCCAACATGCACACTTGGGGCTGGTGATTTACCCATCACAGAAAGCTTGTATTTCACATTGAATTTTCTGCAGAGAAAATAAATTGACTGCTCCAAAAATGTGATTACATGTTTATACTGTTTGTGCAACTTCACATCATCATTTTTAATGTTAATAAAACGTTTTAGATGTTAAAACGCTAATTTTAAATCACTTTTCTCAGTCAGTCTGTGAAGATAATGAAAGACCATTGTAAGACATTATTGTCCTGTGGGGGTAAACTGTGTAACCTGTTTAGCTCAGCAGGCATCTGAAAGCCATATACATTCACCTCCTCATCAGTGTGACAGAAAGAAAAACAGCCTCATTTTCATACCACGGGAGATTCTGGTTTGGTATTTCGGCTGAATGGGATTGTCCTTTTTGATATAGGTTTGTCTAATTGAATGTGCGCTGTAATGACTGGCTTGCTGGTGTGAACATAAAATTAAATGTCTCCAACTATTCTTCTCTTTTGTGCTTTTAGCTGCGGAACAAGTTTATGAAGAAGTTGCCAAGAGACGCTGAGGCCTCCAATGTGCTGGTGGGGGAGGTGGACTTCTTAGACTCGCCGTTTGTGGCGTTTGTTCGTTTGCAGCAAGCTGTGATGCTGGGAGCCTTAACAGAGGTTCCTGTTCCTACAAGGTAGCTGAGATTCATGTCTGAACTCCTAAACTCCTACAGAGAAAGTTAAATGTGTTGTGTGTGTGTGTGTGTGTGTGTGTGTGTGTGTGTGTGTGTGTGTGTGTGTGTGTGTGTGTGTGGAGTTGGGGGGTCATAAAAGGGTGGACACAATTACTTTGCAAAAGCATCAAAGTGAAAGTGAAATGCGTTAAAATTAAAGATTTTAAAACATTCCAAAATGTAATTGACGTCAGAAACTTTAAAAACTGAATTGTATCAGCTTATCATAACAAAAGATACAATCTTTTTCAGGTCTTATGTAAAACACTAGACTCGTTTCTGAAGACACTGCTTTGTTGTGTCGTCTACCTCTGATGTTGTTTGGACTAAAGAGCCATTAAGACATTTTATTATTAAGATCATGGAGGAAACTTTCCAAGAAGGTCTGATGGATTTTGCATGTTGCATATAAAAACTTCTTCAAGGAATTTCTTAGATATGAAGACATATTAAATGTTTCCCTATTATGGCCATACAAAAGGTAAACACCTGTTAAGATTACATTATTATATTGTAGCTTGGAAAGTACTTATAGAATGGATGTCTGGTATATGCAGCAGACTCTTGCTCTCAGATTGACAGTAAATATAAGTGCTTTCATTAAATATGTCCTCAGTTTAGAAAGCTGTGAGTAACAGGAGCTTTCTTATGGGACACATCATACAGCTCCCTCCATCCCTAAATGTTACTTTTTATCCATAAGTTGTGAGTCATTTCCCTGGCAATACATGACCATGAACTTGGAGGCGGAGGGTGGGATGTTTTTGTTTTCCTACATGGTTTTAATATTAAAGAGCTGTCTTCGTCAGATACCCCAACTTCAAAATCACACTTTTGTTTGTTCTTGTTGTTTCATTGTGGATTTATATTCATCTTCACTTTCATTATTTACAGTAGGAACAAATTTGCTCTGTTTGCAGATTTTTATTCATCTTGCTTGGACCCAAAGGCAAAGCAAAGTCGTACCACGAGATCGGCAGAGCCATCGCGACGCTGATGTCAGATGAGGTCAGTATGCCGATACCACACCTCATCTTTGTTACTGTCCAATGAAAAATGTATTCTTCATTTAACTTTTTTCCAGAACAGGGAGTGGACAATACAAGAGGAACACCTTACAACTTGATACAATTTGGCACAATAACCAAGCTATGAATTTTAGTAGGCGTTTTTGGACCGACCGACTTTATCATAGTTCTAGAAATCGTTGGAACCCTCCTCTGTTTTTATTCATTCCACACCACAGGAACTATGAACTATTTTAGTTCCTAGAACCCTGTTTTGAGGAACCTTTAAGTTTTGCTTCAGAGTAGGTACCATGGCGGTGCGAATGCACACAGAAAGGAAGTCCACATTATGTATAGTTCTCAGGGAACTTCTTATTGGATAGTTCCTCTTCAAAAAGTGCCCAGAACTGTTTTGTCTGAAAACACCTTTTGAAGTAATACTTGTTTTTTTGCTCACACAATAATGTTGTCAATACGTAGTGAACGGTCCTTTTGTATTTACTATGTTGGCTTTCATGTCATTTTGTCCAGACCAAATGTTTAGTAAGTCAGAATTTGGAGTTTGCTCAGAGTCAAACTGTAGGCCAATAATAAAGTTAGAAAGTCGTAACTCTTGTGTGAAGTGTGTATAGAAGCTCATTCTCTTTTCCACTTGATTGTCATATTTGATATCACAGATGGCTGCCTGGTGACACCACATGCTTTGACAGGCCCCTTTCACACTTGACTGCCTCGACCCCTAACTCTGTATGTTTGTGTTCAAGGTCTTTCATGACATTGCGTATAAAGCCAAGGACAGACAAGACCTGCTGGCTGGTATCGATGAGTTCCTGGATGAAGTGATCGTGCTTCCTCCTGGAGAATGGGACCCGGCCATCAGGATAGAGCCTCCAAAATCACTCCCCTCCTCTGACAAAAGGTCTGACAACAACTCCAACTTTTGAGCTTGTGCTTTGCTGCTTTGTCTCAGCTTAAAAAAAAACAGTCATCATCATGGCAAAAATGTTGATAGCAAGCTGTCTGCAGTGTTACTTTAGAGAGAACTAGAAATTGAGAAATGTATAATATTCATTGCTTTTACAAAAGTCTTAATCCATTTGGGGGTACGTGCACATCTTTGTATTTGACTCCCCTCCCATTTTTCTGTGAATAAGAGTTGTACTATAGGTTTAAGAATGAGAAAAAATAACTTCACTTTCTGTGAACACTGTTTTCATAAATGTCAAATTATTTTTAAAGGCCTTAAGAGGATTGTAAAGTGACTGTAGCCTAGAGGTGTAACCACTGTTATGATCTAATCTGAACCCACAACTGTTCACTGATTCTACAAGACCCTCGGGCTGCGCACAAGTCTTCTGGTTATTTATTAAATCCATTTCGACATGCACACAGAGGAAAGACCGCAGTGAAGAAGACATGCATGCTCAAGCTGAGACAAATTCAGTCACCTCCACATATGTACTGCATAACAAGAGTTATATTATAACCAGTGTTATGTAGTGTGGTGTAAAGCTAGAGGCAAAATAAATGTAACTGTAGTATCGGTAACAGGATCCAACGATGAAAAGAGACAGTTAGTGGTTACAGTGTCAATACAAGAAGAGATTTAAGAACAACTTTGTGGTAAACAAACAGAAAGCACCTCTACCCTGCATCAAACATTTAAGATGCCACCTGTTTGAAATGCTGTGTGTGCAGTCACTACATTATAGTACAGAACAGCAGAAGCTGCAAAATCACTGAAGTGTGTCCATAAGTAAAGCACAGTGTTCAATTATTGAACAGCAGCAGTGGATTTGATTGAAAGACACAGTTCAACTCTGTAAAGTCAGAGTTTATTTCATGCAGCTCACTCAGACTTCTCACATAAAACAATCGTCAAATGGACAACACAAGCAAAAAGGCAACACAAAAGCCTTCATGTTTTGTTTTCATCTCTCCAGGCTGTGTCCACATCAGTGGATATTTAATGTGTTACAATATATGGCCTGCTTTGAAAAAAAGTTTTAATGCAATAAATTGTTTATATATGGGGTTAGGAGCCTAGTAGACTGATACAAAATAATGTGTTTTTTTAGGAAAAACATGTACGCAGGAGGGGACTCTCAGATGAACGGAGACATGCCTCATGATGGAGGGCATGGAGGAGGAGGAGGAGGAGGACACGCTGTAGGGGACGAGCTTAAGAAGACCGGAAGGTATCAAACAGTTGATAAAATCAACATTTTCTTTATTGATTTCACGTTTTTAATCAATATAACATTTTTGAATAGTAGTTAGGAGCTAAAATGTAACTTATCTCAAGCGCATACTACAGTAAAAATGTCGGTAGTTGAAACATTAAAGCACACTATTCTTACGTGACTATAAAACTGTGCACTGAACCAGAGTACAGCATTACTCTAGGTTTGAATGCAGCGTCACAAATACATAAAAACATGATTTCTATGTTTTGTTTGGTGTTCCAAAAACGACCCACATGTTGTGTTTCTGTTTTCAGGTTCTGTGGGGGTCTATTACTTGACATAAAAAGAAAAGCGCCTTTCTTTGTCAGTGACTTCACCGATGCATTTCACATTCAGGCCTTGTCAGCCATTTTGTTTATTTACTTGGGAACTGTGACAAATGCCATCACCTTTGGAGGTCTGCTGGGAGATGCAACAGACAACATGCAGGTCAGACTGAAATTTAATCCTTAAGTTTAGGATCAAAGTTTGTAGAAGTAAAACATAGTTTAAAAAAAAAAAGTTGTTCTCTAACTCTTTCCCTTCGTGTGTGCAGGGTGTGCTGGAGAGTTTTCTGGGAACGGCAGTTGCAGGTGGGGTTTTTTGTCTGCTGGCTGGCCAGCCTCTCACTATCCTCAGCAGTACCGGTCCTGTTCTGGTGTTTGAACGGCTGCTCTTTAATTTTAGCAGGTACTCTTCCCTTTTTTCTGGGTTTTCCAAAGTTTCAGATAAACACACAGTATGTAAATTCCGCTGCCAGCGGGCTGTCAATCAAAACAATAGCAAAAGATGAAGTCAGGGCTGACTTTTCTCCCCCTAAATTGCAGATTCATGCCCATTTGTTTTTGCTAAATATTCCAGTCTCAGCTTTCTTCTCTATGTGAAAATGTACCCGATGTATCAAATCTATTTAAGTAATTTATTTTGTGTTTTTTCCCCCCAGAGAAAACGACTTTGACTACTTGGAGTTCCGGTTGTGGATCGGTCTGTGGTCGGCGTTCTTATGCCTAGTGCTTGTGGCCACTGACGCCAGCTTCCTGGTTCAGTATTTCACACGGTTCACTGAGGAGGGCTTCTCCTGTCTCATCAGCTTCATCTTCATTTATGATGCCTTCAAGAAGATGCTCAAACTAGCTCACCATTACCCTATTAACACCGACTTTAAGATGGAGTATGTCACACAGTACGACTGCCTATGTATGGCCCCCACTGTCCTCGGTAAGAAATGGTTTCAACTTTGAAGTCTAGATACTGTTATCCTGGCTTTGAGTAAAGAGTGTATTTAATCCCTGAATGTCTAAGACACATTGCTATTGATTAGTCCATGTGTTAATAACATGTTGTCTCTAAAAACTAAACAAGTAAACCAGGTTTTATTAGTTCAAGTTCCATACATATGGAATACTCCTAACAGTCGTAGTGGATCAGCATCTTACTCCACTAATTTAATGTGATTTACAAACATAGCGTTAATCACCAGTTTAATAACGGAGATCATTTTAAAAAACCTGAATCCCCTTGGAATGCAAAATCTAATTTTTCAACCAGCCTCTCAGGCAGAGAAACATACAAATAGCAATAATAATAATTCCATAAATTAATGAATTGATAATATAGAAAAAAACACACCACTCTGTGCTCTCAGACTGGTTTAAAACAAACAGTTAATCAGGGAAACCTGTATGGTGACGAAGCCAAACCAGCCGTTTGCCTCCGTTGATCCTTGATCTATCGACCCAATTCTTTCTCGTTGATTCTTAGTTTTTTTTTTTGGGGCATTTAATGCACAGCTACCTCAGAAAAAAAGGAGAAAGAGATCAGATGGTCATAACATTAGCTACCCTCGGATGTGGCTAAGATTAGCTTATACTGTAGCCCATATCAATGATAACTATAATTACGATGGGGTAGTAACATGCATGGCAGATATACTGAGAAAGCATTAAGGTATCAGCTTTTACCTTAAAATGGGACTGACTAACAGTACAACTGAGGATACTGAAAGTCCAGCCAGAACATAAAGCTGAGTGTCAGATGTCTCAAAATCACTAGAAACTTGTGCTGAGGGGAAGTTTTGTGTTGTCTTTTTCAGAGAATAGTTCAACAATTGTTGGCAATCCTTTGGAAGGTACTTCAATCTGGTACTGGAACAACACTGATCTGGTGAGTTGATCCTGTGTTTACTGCTGTACAGAATGCAAAAATATTTCTACATGATGTGGTAGTTCCTCTATATACTACATGTTGTGTCAACCACAGCTCTATCATACCTAAAGGCAGGGTTGGTAATTTTTGAAAACTAGCATGATTTTGAAAGTAGCATTCCCTCAGTGCTCCGTCTGCACCCACCCCCTCCCCTCTGTGCTCCCTCAAAAGCCACGGCCCTCACTTACATACACAAGCGCCATTGGTCCAGAAGCGGACCTCTACATGAATTTTTCTGGAGAAAATTACCAACCCTGCCTTTAAGTATGCTGTATATACATTATGGATTTACTTCAATCAGTGTTCAAACTGAAGGACGCTGTTCTGACAACCTTCAAAAGACCTCAGTTACACTATATAAAGAAGCAAAATGAATCATCTGATAAGCACAATGTTTTCAATCTGTCTCTACTCTGAAGCTATAACAGTCTGCTACAGTTGTCTCTCAGCTCTTTCCGCCTCTTTGGTGCAGACAGGTGTTACATTCAAATCCTTACGCTGAAACCCCCCTCTTTTACCTGCAGAGCTTTGTGTGACACTCATCTGTCTCGATAGCTGTCTCAGATTCTCATTGTTTCTGTGCAGCCAATGAACGCTACATGGTCGTCCCTCACAAAGACGGAGTGCTTAAAGTACAAAGGGGAGCTGGTGGGCAAGTCCTGTGACTTTGTCCCGGACATCGCCCTCATGTCCTTCATCCTGTTCTTCGGTACTTACACCTGCTCCATGTGTCTGAAGAAGTTCAAGAGCAGCCCGTTCTTCCCCACCACTGTAAGTCACTGTCAGCCACACAGAGCTGATCTAATCAGACAGGTTCATCTGTTATCAAAGTGAATGTGGTGTTCAAATGTTGGAACAGCCAGTTACAGAGAGGTGTTTTTGTTCACTCCCACCAGGTCAGGAAACTCATCAGTGACTTTGCCATCATTCTGGCCATCCTCATCTTCTGTGGAGTTGATATTCTTGTAGGAGTAGATACTCCAAAACTCATTGTGCCAACTGAATTCAAGGTGAGTCTCCCCTGCTTCCCTAATAAAAATAATAGTTTTAATAATAAAAAAAGTAAGTCTCGAAATCCCTACCTTGTATTTACAGTACTGTAGAACAATAATTTTACAGTCTATATCAAAGACACTAAAGGCCAATTATCATTATATTGAAGCTTCTGTCTTTCTCCCGTACAGCCAACAAGTCCTAACAGGGGCTGGTTTGTGCCCCCTTTCGGAGGCAACCCCTGGTGGGTATACATTGCCTCTGCACTTCCTGCCCTGCTGGTCACCATCCTGGTCTTCATGGACCAACAGATTACTGCTGTGATCGTCAACAGGAAGGAGCACAAGCTGAAGGTAAACATTTCTTTTTAAACAGATAGAAATGTGTAATATATCTAATATGAAAGACTTGAAAATGCTTAAGTAACTGTTCTTTTTACTGGAGCTAATGTTCTTTATGTTAGTGAGGCAGTGAAGTGTTGAAGTGAAGTGGGAAATTTGCAATAATTGGCTATTCTCAGGAGAACAATAAAATGTAGAGTGTAGTTTTTCAACATAACTTGCATAATAAATAGCTTTTAAATAGCTTTAATCTGTGTAAAATATATCTAAGTTATTTTTACAGACAACAAAAACATTTTCATTACATGATAAGAGTAAAACTTCTTCTTCTCTCCCTCACTTTGTATCTCACCTGTTTTATGTGAAGTGAGGATTTTCAAGTGTTCCCCACAACAAACCACAGCTTGTACAGAACACCGTCTACCTTCACACTGTAGTTAAATATTGTTGTCATTCTTCTCATGGGAGTGAGAGATGTTTCGTGGCAGTGAGTGAACACAGCTCAGTTCAAAAAGCAACTACATTAGATGCTCAGAGAGCCACAGCTGAATTTGAGAGATCATTTCTCTGATATCAGCTCTTTGACGAGGATCATCACATCATTAGTAGCAGAAGAGAAAATTTGGGGGTGCTAGAAAGCCTAGTCATTATATCCTGTGCGAGGATATAGTCATTAAAGCGGGCAGCTCAGGCTCGACTCCGACTCTCAGCATTTTCCCTCATTCCTCACTCTCTCACCCCATTTTCTTCTCTATCCACTGCCACTAATGGCATAAAAAAGCCAATGAAAAGAGAATGTTCATCTGTTTCATAAGTGTTTCTGCTGGTGTTTTTATCTACACACAACATGAACCATGTAAAAGATTCTTGCATTGTAATAGGTATTGCCTGAGTCTGCTACCAAGCTCTTAAAACTGCCACAGCCTGACAGTGCACATAGACATCTTTTGACCTTGTGTTTGTTGTCTGTAACAGAAAGGGGCAGGTTACCACCTGGATCTGTTCTGGGTGGCAGTCCTGCTGGTGGTTTGCTCCTTCATGGGTCTTCCGTGGTACGTGGCTGCCACAGTTATCTCAATCGCTCACATCGACAGTCTGAAAATGGAAACTGAAACCTCGGCTCCCGGAGAACAGCCCAAGTTCCTGGGTGTGAGGTAAGACCTGGACAATGTTTTAGAGAGTGCATATGATTAACTATATTGTCAACACAAACATGTTTAAAAGGCTTTACTACATCCACACCAAAATCCACATTATCATAGACAATCATGCTGATGTAAGCAACAAGTTGTAAAATATTTACAAAGCGATGTCAGGGGATAATAGGGCTCATTAAGGGTTGACCCTGATTTTCATTTACATTAAATCAATTAGAGAAGCAATTATAGGAAAATAACAAGAGATATATGACACAAAAAAACAAGCCATGAGAAAGAAGATATGCCCGCACACTTTCTGAAATGCTACAAAAAGTTTTTATTCCATCAAAATCACAACATTTTGACCAGAGGTCTTCTAAATTATCACCTGAAGAACACCTCTGGTTGAAACGCTGTGATTTTGATGGATCAAAAACTTTTTGTGGCATTTGAGCAAGTGTGCAGGCATATCTTCTTCCTCGGTCTGCTGTTTTTGCACTGACCTCCACCTACGTGACGTGCGAATAATTCCCCCCTTTTTCCACTAAAAACGAGCCATGCCATATACGCTAATCTAAAATGTACTTTTTCCAATAAGAGGAGTTAATTTAAAATATAAATGAGGATAATTAAAATATGAGATGAAATGGATTGCATCATCTGGAGTTGACATGCCAACAAATTTACAGAATGTGCTCAGCAATGGACTCTTTTTGGTACTTTTCCATATATACTGTAATGTGCCCTTAGTTTGATGAAGTGTGACATAAAAGTTGAAGAAGGTTTGGTGTAAACTTTTTTATACAGAAATGAGTCCTTCTGGGCAGAGAAAAAAAAATATATGTCCTAATTTCTGAAACAAAAATGATTCAACTCCTCTTCAGCCCACAGGCAGAATTTCCAAAAGAAACTTCACAGGCATGTTTGCGGGAGCTCTGAGACTTACAGTATTCAAACTTGTTGAAAAGGAGAATGATATGTGACCTTTAAGCAAAAATGGTCTTTGTTTCTGCGTTAATAAACAACAAACAGTATTATTAAATATGTAAGTGTACATGTTCCAGGTTTTGTCCTGGGGGTAGAGTTGTTTCTGTTTGTCTAACAAGTGTTTTTGGTGATGTCCGTCATCGGCTCCTGATGGGCCAGCTGTAAGCTGAACAAACAAACTCTTGTCTTGCATGTCGTTGAAACATCTGCACTGGCTGTGATCTCTCTTCAAGTGTTGTATCCAAATGTCGGGCTTGTTTTTGCGTTGTTTTGACTGAATGTCCTTTGGGAACATTTTTATATCAAAGTTGTCAACAAAATTGTTCAGACTTTTTGGGGACTTAGTTATTGTTGGTATCAGAGACTGAAAATGTCCAAACCATATAATTACACAAAACAGTTTTCAGAAGGGATAAATCACTTTTTGTACCTCTTATTATTCTTTTTCTGCAGGGAGCAGAGGCTTACTGGTGTGGTCGTGTTCATCCTGACAGGACTGTCTGTGTTTATGTCTCCGATTTTAAAGGTAATTCAGAGATTGTCTCTTGATTTGTGTCTGTAGTTTGTTCCTTAGCCTTCTAGTTTAATCTTTACAAGACAATCAAAATATGGGAGGTATTTAAGGGAAACTCTGAAACCTTTGAAATAAATCAAAATGGACTCTTTTCACACCATCAGGTTTATGCTGTGCAAACTAGGTGTTGTTTATTTAACAGTAACTGCACAAACCTGTAAACTCATCTGTTTGGTTAGCTGCTATGCTGCAGGCCATGTGAAAGAAGGTCAGAGGTCAGTAGAGTGCAAAATGTAAGCTTGGACTAACTTCCAGTGGGACAGAGTAAAAGTAAGATTTTCACAGATTTTTCACCTTCTGAGTGATTGTGTTGAGTAGGAGGTAACGAAAGAAAATGTCTACTGTGCATATGCCAAACAGACAAAGAACACTTCTATACATGATCAAGAGGGAAAGCATTGTTTTAATATAAAGGTGGTCCTTCAAAAACAGTTATCATGGAACTTAATCATATTATTGTCTGACCAATTTTGCACATTATATTAAGAGGTGAAATTAACATGATAATTAACTATTAATAAATCAGCTTGAAGCACTTTTTAATTTAAACACTGAGCTAGAATGGCTGCATAGTGCATTTTTAAAGGTTTACCTGATATGGTATGCTTCTATTGCTCTGTGAAAGCTACAGTATCTTACAGAAGCTATGTTTTTCTTTCCTAGTTTATCCCCATGCCTGTGCTGTATGGAGTCTTCCTTTATATGGGAGTCGCTTCACTCAATGGAGTGCAGGTAAATACTGCATTTACAATATATTTTGATTGTTAACTTTGATCCTTTTTTTTTTAATTCTCCAACTTTCCCCACCTGACTGACACACTGGTACAAGACAAACAAACATACCTGTGCATCCTGTCATATGTATCTTTGTGTCTGTAGTTTATGGATCGTCTCAAACTGCTTCTGATGCCAGCCAAGCATCAGCCGGACCTGATTTACCTGCGACACGTCCCCCTCAGGAAGGTCCACCTCTTCACCTTCATCCAGATTCTTTGCTTGGCTCTGCTCTGGATCCTCAAGTCCACTGTGGCTGCTATTGTATTCCCCGTCATGGTAAGAGGCTTTTTAGAGCAACACTGGGCAAATTTAAGTTGGTCCTGAAGCTGAGAATGACCAATCAGGCAACTAAAACAACTATTCACTTTCTACTCCAAAGGATGAGAGAAGGAAGTAAGAACAGATGACTTTAAGCCCTCAAAGCTAAAAGCAGCTTACTCCAGTCAGCTTGACCTGCTCAGATTGAATTATGGCGACACAAAAACACTGTGACATTTTAATGAAGCTTATCATTTGTACTAAGACAATTGTGTATGTCAGTGATAAGGAAGTGACGACTGTTTTGGTGTTTTTAAATAACTACTGCTCAGGGTCAATAATCTAGCACTATGTTAAAACTATGTTATGAGATTTCTTTGACCTGTAAATGTATTTAATGATGCTTTGTTTTAAATTTGTGAAATGATTCCTCTACTTTATTCTTTAATTGTTACTTCTATTCTAAAGACAAACTGTTACACATATTGTTTCATCAAATTAAAAGGTAACCAGTGTCCTAATCTGTATATATAAAGTATGTTAGATCATCTTTATTTACCATTTCAGTTATCAGAACTGTCTAAGAAGTTACATTGTTATGATCCTTTTTCATGATATATATACGTATACAAGTTTATTTTGTGTATTCGTTATTGGCGGTACAACTTTCCCTGAACAGAATGTGCATCTTCAAGATTCTCAAACAGCTTTGAGAGTTTATGAAAATGTTTTGCTCTATTGTAGATTTAAAACAGTCTATTCTTAATGTTGTGTATTGTGCTCAACTAAATGTTCAATGTGTTACGCGCCTTCACGTGAAGGGCTTTACAGAGCCGATTGACAATCAGCCTCTCTTATCACATCTGTCCGACAAATAAATTCACCTCTACTTGCAGATCCTCGCTCTAGTAGCTGTCAGGAAAGCGATGGACTACATGTTCTCCCAGCATGACTTGAGCTTCCTCGATGATGTCATCCCAGAGAAGGACAAGAAGAAGAAGGAGGACGAGAAGAAGAAGAAGAAAAAAAGAGGCAGCATAGACAGCGATGCTGAAGACGTAAGGAGTTTTTGTTTACAGTTTTTACCCCAACATATCTCAGAAAATGATGCAGAAGCTTATTTCTTCTATGATGCTCCTATAGATGACTTTACGTTACAGGACATCCCCATTCATCCAGCTGTCAAGCTCAAGCTGCTAACATCAGTTTTTCTTCCCTACCTTGTATTTTAATCAAAATTCACAGATGTTTTTACTTTCAATTGAAGTGATTATCTATGTCTCCTGGGTGGAAATGATGGACAGGCCACCCATTCAGGTTTTGGTCACTGGGAGTCGATAAAGTTATTTGACTGATTTTCAGTAGAAGCAACATGATTTTCTTGTACTTATTTTGAACAGGAAGTGCTATCATTTGGTTGCATAAGCATGTTGTCAGATGTTTACACTTTAGATGTCTTCAGATTGATTATACACAAAGTCAATGAGACAAGGTTCCATTGTGAGGACGTTGTCCCTCTTCAACTCTTGGGTGAATCTAAGCTTCTGTGCAAAGTGATGGTGTTATATCTGCTTTTAATTTAAGGTGTAGTTATAGCCAGCTCCTCTGATCAGGACTTGTTTTTGTCTAAAGTCAAGTCAGGACTATTTTTTTTTTCCCATATGGATATGTTTTGAAACCAGTCCACACGTTTGGACACGTGCTGTTACTGACAGCATCAGCAACATGTTAGCGATGTTAACAATGTAAACCACAAGTTCAAAATGTTTGCTATGTCTTTAAACGTTGACACTTATTATTCAGAAAGTCTCTCAGTTTAAACTGATCATATGTTTAAAGTGTTGTAAAATTGTTGCAGATTAGTTCATAAACCAGATTGTGGTTTGGGCTAAAAC
Source organism: Tautogolabrus adspersus (assembly GCA_020745685.1). Classification (NCBI taxonomy): domain Eukaryota; kingdom Metazoa; phylum Chordata; class Actinopteri; order Labriformes; family Labridae; genus Tautogolabrus; species Tautogolabrus adspersus. Next base: position 21,425,240 of record CM036534.1, read on the forward strand.
AAAGACTCAACCTTAGGTTTCGGTTTAAACAGATCCTGATAAAAAACTCTGCCAATTGAAAGTCCTATATTATCAATCAACCTGATCCCTACAGACTCTGTTGCTCTTAATTAAACAGGAAACCATTACCAAAATGAAACAACACGTACAAGTCAAGAGACAATTTGGCAAATCAAGGATTACCAAGTGGATATGTTCTTAAAGTGTATGACAGCTAGCTGATTTATTAGAAATATTCTTTGTCACTGGATGTTTCCCTTAAAGAACGGGAAATGTACCTGCTGATGACAAAAAAAGGTGATCTCAGGTTTAGTGATGTGAATGCGTGTGTTCGCTGATGCTAAGTGAGCTACAACCTACAGAGGTGCTGTCTTAGGAAGTGTGTTTCTCTCTCAACAGTCTGACTATCCTTACAATGAAAATGTTCCCAGCATTAAAATCCCCATGGACATGATGGAGCAGGAGCCCTTTTTAGGTGATAAGGCCTCTGACAGTGAGTAGACCCGAAAACCTCCGGCCGCACATGAGGAAAAATACTTCATCCAGTTGAACCTGCCTGAGTCCTGCTCTGCTTCCTCATCCAGCCTCTCTGATGAATTCTTCTGTTTCTAACAGCCGTCGCCTGCTTTTCTTTCACTCACTGCATGATGTTAACTTCCCTTTTGTTCTTCGCCTCTCTATTTCATGTTTCCAAAACCTGCATGAAATTAACTTGCCTTTTCTCCTTTTGCCTTGGATTACGATGTGGTGCGATAAGATAACATGCTATCTGTCTTTTCGCCTTTGATTTCTCTCTTGCTGGACCTTTCTTCCCAATCCCAACATCCAACAAAATGGATTGTTGAGATTGCAGATTTATTTTCAAGAGTGTTTGTTACATTTTGACTAAAAAGTTGGTCTCATTGAAGCCACTTCCAGATAAGTTTTGCCTTTACTGTACATACACTGTATATGTGTGTATGGTTAGGTTATGGTTCAAATTGAATAAATCCCTGTTATGGAATACTTCCTCCAATTAACAAGGGTGCAAAAAGTCAAGGGTTTAAGACAAAAGAAGTACGTCTCTGTCCATCCATTCATCCAAACCCATGTAGCATCTAATCTCATGGGCTGGTTTCTCCTCCTCTCTGGTCAAAAGTGTTTGTCAGTAACATTTAGCTGCTAGTCTGAATGATTTTAAACTTTAAAGAATCTAACACATTAGCTCTTCCTCCATGCACACTCATGGCTGTTTGTTTGTTTTTCTTTCACAGGAGAGAAGTCCCCTTCATTCCTTGAACGACACACATCGTGCTGAGCAGCTGCGCTACTACCAGGCTAACTGCTTGTCCAGGTGAGGTGTGAGTGTGCTTGTGTTAGACTTCAGAACCAAAGACTCTTGACATTCAACAGTAAAAATGGTACAAAGCTTAAATATAATTGGAACTGATTTTCTTTTTGAATTCATTTATGACTTTGGCAGCAAAGGTTGCAAAAGGTCAGATGATGAGCTAACAAGGAAGAATTTAATGCAAGTCTGAACTTTAAAGGTCATCCTGGCTAATTATCTTATCTAAAGTATAGTCAAACCGCAGTTTTTCCCAAGGCTAGCAGATGTGCCCCATTTCATCTTTGATTTCTCCTTTCTTTGATCATGCTTCTTTCTTAAGACTTAAAACCTACAGTAGTCACTTGGCAAGAACAGAAAGAATTTGTGAAAGTAGTAATGTTGATTTTTTCACATCTTGTTTCTGGTCTTATGGTTGTTATCCAATTTTTCTTTGTTTTTGTTCTCTATCATCTCCTGACAAAAACAGAAGTGGCTCTATAGCTGCTTAATTCTCCACTACTGTCACTTTTGTTGTATGTCTGGTGTTGAGCAGGTACAGTGCATAGTAAGATGGAGAGCTTTTTTGACCTAAAACCAAAACCATGCGAGCGGTGAGAGTGAACCCAAACAGTAATTGTGTATACTGGAGAGCAAAACAAGCAGCCGAAACTTTTAAAAAACAAGCAGCCGAAACTTTAAAAAAATAGAACTCTCTGTGGGCTCTATTATCAAACCAGAGCTCGACATAATAACTGGCCTGCTGGCCCGGACACCAACTGAAAGACTCTGTGGCAAGCTGCATGTTCTACTGGCCTGATTGGGCCAGTTAAGATACCGCCCTTAAAAATAACAAATAGTAACACATAATTTAATAAGCGCCCACATGCCCGTGTGTCATAGTAAAAAGGAAGCCGCCTCTAACAGCCTCACTGCTGTCACTCCGGTGAGTGCGCTCACTGCACGTTGATTGGACTGGGACACAATTGAAGCTCGGGTTTTGTTGCATGAAGTCTTATGGTAAAATATCTTTAAAACCACCTGTTTTTGCCAAAAGCTTGGCAAAAAATATATAAATTAAAGAAAATCACATGCCATCAAGATTTGAGGGAGAGTGACAGAGAGTATGAAAACTGCAAAACCATCCCACTGATGAGGAGATGGAGGAAGAAACATTTTGAAGTAAATTACTTTGGTATCAGATGGGTTCATTTTCTTCATTTGAAGAGTTCATTCTGGACTGTTATTTTCTGAATCAAAAGTAATGTACCTGGGCCAGTAGTTATGACGGGACCATCGATCTTGATCATGAAGTAACGCTTCATTAAGATTATTTTCCCGTATATGTCCATGTCAGCTCTACATTTATTTGCCAATCTGCAATGCATGTGCAGTGTTAAAATTCATACATATGTCCTAGCTTTTTAATACTGGGGGGATTTCTTTTGCCTTTTTAAATACATTTGTAGGAGACTGGGGGGGAAATGAGGGGGTTACAACAAAGGTCCCTGTTCAGATAAGGGTTGTTTAAATGAAATCTTAGACCCCAAGGCCACCCCTAAATTTTATTTTTATGATGAATGTAATCTTGCTTACATACATTCAGATGAAACCCACGTAGCATGTTTAACTACTACATAAATTGCTGACTAGATCAAGACAAGATTTTGTTGCATAACACTTACGCACTGTGCTTGAGTGATTTAAGCTTTAGAGCAAACAATCAGTCTTTAAGAGGAAGAACAAGCCTTGTTTTTTTAGGCATATATTTAGAAAGATGATTACGATGCTCAGGAAGAGATTATGTTCCTCAAATCACGCCAACGACCTCCACTATCGACGGCTAGTATGCACGGGTCAAATTTTGGATTAGTGTTTGGGTCAATGTGTGAAGAGCGGCACATCTGTGATGCCAAATAACAAACTAAAGGATTTATTTTTTTCTAATTGGTTTCCAACTGTGAGATCAGACTGACGGGTTGGCGTTTGTTCAAATTACTGCTGACGAACCAAAAGACAGACAGTTAATTAATGTGAACTATTGAAAAATGCTCTTCAAACTATGCTGAACACATTGAGCGCTCACAACATTTAATCAACTACTTTCAGTCAAACATTTCCCTTAGATAAAAAAGTGACTTATATTGTTTTGAGAAAAGAACAACCTTAATCTCATCCTCCTGACGATAAGTCAATCAAAAAAGATGGAACATTTTGTTGTGGAATTAAAGAGTAATGGTTTGATGTCGGGTTGTTTCCTGGACCTTGGGCCTTTCAGTTGTATCATCACGTGTCTATTAGAGTCAGTAACATCTGACGGGGCATGAAACACAGTGATGACATTACAAAGTAATCCTGTCTCCACTAAGACTGAAGCCAAATTGCTTTGAGCTTAAATGACCTCACGAGCCGGCAAACAAAATGGTTGAATTTGTGCCTCAAGAGTGCAAAACAAAAATATTATGAAGTACTTTACACTGTAAACAGTTTTCCTTCATATCAAATATCAAACTATGATATTAAAGTGGAGCTATTTGTTGAATTTATGATTACACAACATCCAAGTCTATGTCCAAATAATGTCTCTCCTTTTGTTTCAGCCCTGAGATGAGTCCGCTGAAGTCTGTGCCTCAGATTAGAATAGACATGGACCCAGACGATGATAATTCATTCTACTGGAAGAGCCGAGGATCAGAAACGTCTTTGTAAAGCGCAGGACCACAGCTTGAGCAGGTGTATCCTGCAGCAACTGCAGGGCCACTCGGATGGTTTTTTATTTTGTATTCTTTTTTAACTCCTTCAATGATTTAAGGACCTTCGTCTGAAAAGATGGTACAGAAAAAAGGGAACTAAGGACAAAATGCTAACAACAAGTTAAACTGCCCCCCCTCCTCACCCATCTAATAATTAAACTATTTCAATCATTTCCTTCCTCGAAGTCCTCTCTTGTATTTTTCTCACAGAGTTAACAGTTTTTATGTCTCTCAAACACAGTTAATAGAACTTCTTACTACTCTTCTATGCATCTCCTCTCACACTTCACTGATCGACAGTAAGCTGCTCTCTGATCACGCACGGAACCCCCCCCTGCTCTTTTTATATCAATATATATATATATAAACATCATCTATCTGAACTTTTATATCAATGGAATTACTCTATTAACATTTTCCTGTAGCAGGAAAATCATGTTGTTTTTTTATATAGCTCTACCTCTTTGTTTTAGAATAAACGCTTATTATTACGAAAGCAACATGTTGATTTTTGTCGCAGCATGGGGTTTTGATATTTTCTCTCTGTCGTCTAGTAGAGTTGAAATGATTCAAGAGATTCACTGTATTATAGCTGGTTAAAGAAAGGTGTGCATAGATCTTTGGAGTTAATAACAGTGAATTAACAATGCATATGTGTGTGTGCAGAAAAAGGTAAATATTTTTATGATCACTTTTTGATGCAGTTTTGTTCGCTTCACTTTCTCTTTCTAATTTTCTGAACTTTTCTTTCGTCTTCTTCAAACTTTTGTTACTTCTTTAAATTAAATCACTTTATCTTTTTTTTTTTTTTTAAGATTACATCTTGTGTATGTTGGTTACTTTTTCTTGTGTCTTTCATGTTGTTTTATTTTTGTGGGTAGAAGAAAGTAAAGCAATACATAATCATCTGATATTTTTCAGCCAAATTTTAACTCTAGTAATGCATATCATACGTTTGCTTTTTGCTGCACAAACTACTTTACCTAAGTGGCTTATAAGACATCGATCCAGACTGAAACTCTTATGGTAACGCGATAAAATAAGAAGGGAACCCAACCCGTGTGAACTCCAGGTTGTCAGACAGTTTCAGTCCACAGCAGGGGCATTTCTTCAGTCCCAGCTGCTGATTCAATGATCCTAAAAGAACCTGTTACAATAGGTTTGAACGGAAAACTCAGCGTTTTTAATATGAAACTTACATGACTTTTTTTGTACTCTGAGTTCTTGGTCACTACAAGCATTTTTCCTCTCCAAACAGGCTGAGACGCGAGCCTTGTTTTAGAGCAACGTAACTGGTTATGGGGGAAAAGTGTGCTAAAATACACTGAAGCTAATACGAGTACAGGACAGTAACACTTACAGATTTGCTTTCTACTTAAACATTTCCATTCTCATACTTAAACCTCTGTTGTTGTAACACAGATATGAGGGAAATACTGTACTTTTGTCTCCGCTTCATCTGCTTTACACTTTGGAAACACAAAAACAGATGAGATGATGCGTGACAAACCTCTTTTCCAACTAGTTGTTGAAAAAGTGTCTTAAATTGGCTCCATGTTGTTGGTTAGGAGCTTAAGGATCTAAATGCTTTATCCACCACTGTTCATTTTCCATGTGGGGTTTTCCAGTGCATCATTATTCTTGTTTCAATGTCTTGTTATATTACACCCTGAAGGTTTTAAAAACATGAACTTAGTCTTTTTACATAGTTTAGTGGAGAAAAAAAATCCAGCCAGCTTCAAGCATCAACTGGTCACGTATGAAACTCTTAATGAAGTTAAGAATTAGCATTCAAATTCACAAAGTCACAATAATTGATGAACCATTTTAGAAGGACATATTGTATTATCATTGTATTTGAATTAAACATAGATTCATGTGTACATCTCTTGAATGTCACTTGTAAATTTGGGCCTTGATTTTAAAGAAGTAGCATACTGAGCTTTATCTGGATAATTAAGTATAATACAAATAATGTGTATTTATAACCAAAATCTGTAAAATAAGTGAAGCAACCAGACAACTGGCATGGAGTAAAAAGAAAAGAAAATTGTCCCTCTAATATACAATTGAAAATAAGTATTTTACTGTTTGGGTGCTACAAGTGTCGAGAAAATTGAGAAATGTACTCATAAAATAAATGAAAGGGGGACCTTCATATTTGGGAGATTCTCTTTTCTGGTAAGACTTTAAATATCGGACACATATAAGGGCAATACACATTGTGTACCATCTTTTTATTTTTCCATCTCCATAGTTGCTTCCTTTGTACTTTTCAGTGACCATTAACTCTCAGTGTACATATGACATGTGAGTGTTTTTGTTGATAGACTTGTAAAAAATCAACCTAAAAAAAACTTCCACTGTTGTCTTTCTTTAGGACTTTAGGTGACAGAAAATGAGGCAAATGTTGTAAAAACTCTGTTGATCATTCAAAAAAGACTCCGGCCTCTCAGATGTGACGACTTGACTTCTATTGGCCAGTATTTCCTACATAGCTATGAGCCAGAGTTGATGTTTATCACTTCATTTAACCCCATTTGATCTGTAAAGGCACACTGAAGCACTTTCTTGCTTGTTTTTTTTTTTTTTAAGTGTAAATGTGTCGTCACAGATTTCATTTGAAGCTGGAAACCTGTCTGTCTTCATCACCAGTATAGAAATCAAATGTTTGATAAACGAGCCACCTTCCTCCTCCTCTGAAAATCATGTACATAAAGGGTAAAGGAATGTCAGCTCAAACCGAAATGCTACAACTTTTTTTTTGTATCATCACGTTCATTGTGTTATTGTTTTGTTGTTCAGTTTGTTTCAGATTATCAATGAAAGAACTGCTGTGATTTATACTCCACATCAGTCAAAAGCAGAGAGTGGAGACAAGTGTGACTTAAGGTACGAGAGATTTCACGTGGAGAATTGTTCAGTTTAAGTTGTGTCACTGTGTGTAAACGTGAAAAAAAAAATCTACAATATTAATGAAAACACTGGTTAATTTTAGAGAACAGAATACTGATTTCAATATTATTTTTCTTTTTGATTTTTTTTCTTAGAACAGGTGAAATGGTTTATTTTAGAATTTATATTTTTCAAATGAAATGTATATTGAAAATAAACACAACGATCAAGCAGTGACGTGCGTGTGTTTTTTATTTGGAGTAAGAAAACATTTAATATTTCATTAAACATAAAATGTTTATTTAAAATATTTGCTCATTTTCTTGGATTGTGAGATTTTAATTCCCATTTAAAATCTGTTTATTTGACAGAAGAAGCTCTTTATTCTCATGTTTGTCTTTAGAAAATTCTAACAGGGGCTCTTAAACAATAATGTAATGAAGCCTAACAACATCTCATAGTGCTTCATTATAACAACACCACTCATATAATGTGATAGAACTTGTTCTGAGCAAATTGTTGGCTGTAGAAAGTAAGAAACAATGAAAGGCTATTAGCAAGACCTGTGGATAAAGATTAACAGTTACAAGCAAAAACGTACTACATACCAAAAAGCCTGATGCTTAATCACAAACTATTTAAGCCCATCATACAATCGTTCCTGTCAGGTTATGAAACAGATCAGTTTGGTGAGAAACAGAATGGAGTTGTAATATGAGCAACAGCAGTAAAACAGTTTTTTCATAAAAAGATCAAAATAACATGTAATTTGAAATTTGATGCATCTTTAATTTCTTCTTTAATTCTCGGTCAATCTCTCCGACTTCATGTGTGTGACCTGAGCATCTAAATAGAAGATTTGGTGCTTTTTATCTCTCCATTAACTGTCAGCCGACATTTTTTTTAGACTGCTGGATGTACAAAACACATTTTTGTTTTAAATAAATAGTGAACATTTTAATCAATTCAACTAATAATTAATTATGATTTATTATAAGAAACAACAGTTAATATAAATAACTTCTTCAGACAAAGAGGAGAACCGTGGGCTGAGGGGAAAAAATGAACATAAGATAAATGTTAATTTTTATATTAGTTGGGTCAACTTTGTAAAAACAACAAATCTGCCTTCCTAGCTGTAGGAGAAGTAGATTAAATAATTTAAAGAATGTATGTAAATTACTTAAAGGATTCTAACTAGAACATATTAGAAATACTTGAAGTTTACGCTTCAAGCACAAATCTTACTCTACACAATTAAATGTTTTTTTTTACTTATGCTTCCTCACTAACTGAACTGAACTGCTCTGAAAATATAACTGATTCAGCAGCTCCCTCTAGTGTCTGTTCAGCTGCATTACAGCCTACATTATAAGGAGCCGTCAAACATTCCTTCAGACTCTCTGTACCTCTATAAACCTTTTGTGTACATGTTTGTGTGCGGCTGTACTAACCCAACTTAGAGTTATATTTCTCTTTTTGAAGCAATTGCTTTTTAGAAAAATGACTATTGGATTCACATTATTCTGTTCTCTCTATTTGGAGGTGTCTGCACCATGTTAGTTGTATTATTGCACATTCTATTAATACTGTTGATAAAAGCTGTTTGTCTATTTATAGTTAATACAATGTCACTACAGCTGTGTTCTAAAATAAGTACAATCTTTAATCACACCAAGAAAATCAATATTTATTATGGAGGTGAATAAAGTTGTGTTGACTCTTCAACTTATTATAGTCAAACTGAAGTAAATATCTCCCTGAAGTAAGAAGTAAAACTGATCAGACCTTAAAGACAAAACTGACAAATCAAATAAGTGGTAGATTTGTTCATGTTATTTCACCCCCGGCTCAGATCAGACACACTGCAGTTAATTAGCAGATAAACACAGATCAGCAAATTACTAAATCGTTTCATGAGCTAGATTTCGTGCAAAGATAATTACCTGAAAACAAAATCACATCACACACTGTTTACTTCCACTAGAGGACTTACAAGAGCTGCACAGAGAGATACGGTGTGTGTGTGTGTGTGTGTGTGTGTGTGTGTGTGTGTGTGTGTGTGTGTGTGTGTGTGTGTGTGTGTGTGTGTGTGTGTGTGTGTGTGTGTGTGTGTGTCTCTTGCCTGACTACACAAAGCTGTTGACTTGGGGATCGCGTTAGTTTATGTTTAGGTGACAATAATGACTACACAGATGAAAATAACATAAAAGAACACAACACAATGCAAAATAAAGTGTTCCCTCTGATAGGAAGGATTATTATAAACTATTCATATGGGCGTGTAATGAAGCTGTTGTGTGTCTTCTCAGAGGAAACAGAGTGTGAATAATCACTGAGCTGCAGCAGTGATCTGGAAACACTGAGACATAGTGGGCCTCATTTATCAAACGAACGTACGACCGAAAACCGTGCGTACGACCATTTCCACGCAAACTTCGGCATTTATCAATTTGGACGTAAGCGGAAGCTGCGATCAGATCTCACGTCAGGTCTGAGCTCGTGTACGCAAATTCGAGTCTGTGGATTTGCGGTGCAGCACAGCAAAATCTGGCGGAAAATAATGAACAAACCTCAGCTGTCATTAAGCATAAGCAGTCACATATTTAGAACAGATCAAAACGGATTATTAAAACGAAAACATTTCTTTTAAAGCCCATGTTTTTACTGATACCACTTTCAAAAAATTAAACAATAGGATAAATAGCCTAAGATGACAACTAATTATTACACATTAAAATGTGAAAGAATCATAAATACAAGCAGAAATGTGTGTTTGCAAATTAACTAAAGGCAAAAAGGTGTAATTGTTTTTGTTTTTGTCCGATGGGTGTGACAGAACTGGAACAAAAATTGAAAGCACCTGTTGAGATAATCATCGTTCCACTGTGGTTGGTCAGATGTTTATTCATTCCCCTATTTAAACAGATGCTTTGACAGTTATCAAGTCTTGATGATGGCAGACTTGCTTATTTTGGAGGAGCAATACGTGCGTGTCAGACGTGAGCGCGTCTTCAGGGACCGCAGGGATCTCCTCATGGAGAGTGATGCCTGGTTGATCAGTCGCTTTCGGATCCCAAGGCATGTGCTTATTGATTTATGCAATAATGTAGCTGCTGGATTAAAGAGAGAAACCAGGCGGTCAAATGCCTTACCTGTACCAGTTCAGGTGCTCGCCACGCTGGGGTTTTTGGCCACCGGGACCTTTCAGCGAGAGGTCGGGGACAGGGCTGGGGTCTCCCAGCCAACGATCAGCAGGACGATGCCAGCAGTGTTGGCTGCAATAAAATCTCTCTCCCGAAAATACATTCGGTTCCCATACAATGATGTGATTAAAAGGCAATTTTATGAGATTGCTGGGTTTCCAAATGTGGTTGGAGCGATTGATTGTACTCCTGTGCGCCTGAAGGCACCATCCATGAATGATTACGCATTCATCAATCGCAAAAACTACCACTCCATAAATGTCCAGGTGATTTGTGATGCCAAGCTATCACTTTTAAACGTGGTGGCCAGGTGGCCAGGGGGGACACACGATTCTTTTATTTTTCAAAACAGCTCTGTTGGCGCGCGGCTGCAGGAGGGCGCACTGCAGAGCCAAAGTCATCTCCTCGGTAAGTGGCTACCCTCGATAAATTGCATTACACTAAACAAGGTATCAGATGATTCACATTTTGGTATGGTTCTTCTAGGTGACAAGGGTTATCCTCTAACGGAATACCTTATAACCCCGCTACAGAGCAGGAACGCAGGTTCAACAGTGCGCACACACGCACACGGGTCACAGTCGAGCGCTGCTTCGGGTTGCTGAAGGGCAGGTGGCTCTGTCTCGGACCTGCAGGGGGAATGCTTCTGTATACCCCAGACAAAGTGTGCGATATCATTTTGGCCTGTTCAGTTTTGCACAACATTGCACTGGTGAATGAGCGGCGCAGCCGGATGAGCCCATGCCCATGGAGCCGTGGCCAGCACAGCCTCCTCTGGGGGCTGTACGGAGGAGACAGGACCTCATTTGTCGCTTTTAAAACGTAAAGTATACCTTAAACTCTTGCAAATGCTCTGCAGTATTAAATCAGTAATGTGAAGTATTGTTGGTGGAATTGGCTAAAGGCATACTAAACACAGACAACATTTAGTCATTTAAACATTTTATTATGGCTTTTTTAGAGTTTCATTTATTTCTTTTAGTGTCTCATTAATTGCGTCAAGTGCGCCGACGACTGAGGCCAATAACCTGCATATCTCCCCTTGTCTCTCCAGGACCTCTGCCGTGATCAGGTTCGGTCTGGGCGCAGCACGGGGGGCCGAGGGCACGCGCTCACTCTCGGCAGTAATAGTGGGACCGCCCTGGGGAGCAGATCTGGCTGACATCATGCTGGTGCCTGGCTCTGAAATATTTAATACAATAAAAATGTCACCCATGTAACATGTGTAAGCCTTATTATTTGTAAGAAATGGTGTACAGTCAGTTTGATTTTTTAATGCAAGCAAAAGGGGGTTGTTAGTTACCATTCTGCTCTGGGTCTGATGCCAGTGCGTCTGTGTCACCTCCACCACTTATGCCACAGATCGACTCGGACCCAATTAAGGAGGCAATTCTTTCCTCCGTCCCCGTCAGGATCAGGCTGGAGTCTGGTTGGCCTCCTCCAGTCTGCCTGATGCTGCGTTTAAACGCAGCAACACGTTTCTTGGTGGCCAGCTTCAAATCCGACCATTTTTTCTTGACCTAAATGTAAAGAATTGTTTTGATCAATTAGCAGACATAAGCTTTTAGGCTGCGGATGAAAAGATTCATTTAAGTCGTTAGGCATGGGTTAAGTTATTGAGAATTATATTCAAACCTCAGCTGGAGTCCGTTCCTGTACGGCAACGCTGTTGACTGCCTCCGTTATCTTTTTCCAGACAGCGTTTTTATGAGCCCCTTTTATGCCACTCTTCAGACTGCCAAAAAGCACTGTTTTGTTTCTTTCCACCTCCGATGTCAGGATGCCGATCTCCGTGTCAGAAAAGTTTCTTTTCTTAATCGTGTTTCGTCTCTCCATGTTTGACCTCAGTGGGCGAGGCCTCCGAACCAGGAATATTTATGGGCGTAACATGTTAATGACGATCGAATTCAGCCGCCGCATTTATCAAGGCCCGCTCATTCGTACGCTCAGATTGGTCAGATACGAACGTTTCATAAATCGCACGTGTGTCCTGTCGTAAGACCAAATCTGCGCTCAGATCTGCGCCTGTTTTCACGCAAGATTGATAAATGAGGCCCAGTGTGTTTATTTTCTGACGTCATGTGACATCATAGCTGTGGGAGCTGCCAGAGCACAGACCTATAGAGAGCAAACTGTCACATGGTGCTTTCGTTTTCCTCTCAGTACTGCTTAAAGGTTGTTTCTGTGAGTTCTTACTTATACGTTAAGCACTTTAAAGAAGCTGTCATCTAGTTTGACTACGGTACTTCATATTTCAAGCGCTGTGCTTCAAGTTCCCTTTCTTACACAGTGATGAGAAAAAGTCATGAAAAATAAAGAAACAGGGGCCTCAAAGTCGGCACCTTCAGCACGGCAGAGACTGATCTCTGTCTGCAGTCATCCACTACAACAGCTCCGCAGTGAATTCTGATTTACGGAGCTTATAATGTTTCACTTTTGTTGACATGTTTGAAGGATAACAATTTTACTCTTCGTTTTTAAGTCCAGGATTTCACAGGCTTTTTTGGGGTTTATTGTTCAGACCTGAATGCCTAAATGCCAGAGTGTTGTTTTTTTTAAGTTGCACTGCAATATGCAGTGATTTGAACTATTTTTTTTAATGATATTTCTGGAGTTCAAGGCTACTGTAATTATAGTTAGAGGAGATTTTCTTTGAAAGTTTACAAAAGAAAGACCCTGAGACAAAAGAAGTTCAACAAAAAATGCTTCTCTTCAAGAGTAAGAGTTCTCAAAGCAGAAAATCTTTCAAAGCTCGAAAATCTAAATTGCAAGAACAAAATGATAAAAGTTTCAAGCGTAGAGAACATTGATAAAAGTCAGTAATAATAATAATAATAATAATAATAATAATAATACATTAGTTTTATATAGCGCTTTTCTAAAACCCAAAGACGCTTTGACAGAGAGAGAAAAAAACCAGTAAGTCAATCATTTCATGCTGAAAGAAGAATGTATGGGTTATTTATTAAGTTTCTGCTGTTGTATTTGTTAATTCATGTTCTGCTTGGTATAAAATGGTCGATGAAAACATCTGGGAAAGAGCCTCCGGTTTGTGGTTTTTATTTTAACATCCACATTTTGTGAATTTTCAGGAACAACGGACTCAACACAAGGCATCATGGGATGTCTTAGTGGACAGATAATTGTTTTCAACACAAAAAATATAAATATATGATGGACTAATTATGACTACAAGACATTGAGTGAAAAAAAGAATTATTATGAATTCACAATACATACATTCTGAAACACTTTAAGTCCATAACTAACAATCGTCCATGATGCTTACACGACAATGTTTATACAAATAATAAGTTGGCCGATACATTTCTCCTGATTTAATTTAGAGAAACAAAGATTCTTAGGGGAAATGTATCTGATATTTTACTGAGGAACTGTAGCAGAGTAAAAGTAGACAGGAATATAGAAACTCAAGTACAGTACAGATACTCCCAGAAAATACCTGAGTACTGTAATGAAGTACGCACTTTGTGTTCATTTAATGAAGGGTAGTTTATTTTTAAACAATGACAATGGCAGATCCTGTGTTAAATTTTGTCAAATGTCTTTCTTGGGTTGCCGTCTCAGCTGTGTCCTCTCACCAACGTCATGACACAAATACATTAGAAAGCATATGATTGGTGTAACATCACTCGTAACAGTCAAGGGTTATTAGGCTGTATCAAAACATTTCTGTGTCTGAACTGTGATGTTAGCTTTGTTGAATACGTTTATTGTGTATGTTGGGAATTGTATCGGCACAGAAATGAGCAAACAGAAGCAATTTAAAAAATGTTTATGCTTTGGAAATAAAAAGCAACTTTGCAGAAGACAAGAACCAGCTAGTTCATGATGAAGTCCAAGAGTAATCTGGTCGCAGATATCTCCACCAGTGACTGTTTTTCAAGCCCAGAAGACTCCGATATTTTCCCCACACGCAAAACATCCTCACTATGTGCTACCTCGGCTTCTCCAGGTGACTTTGGCTTTAAGACGGCTGATGAGCTAAAAAGGGCAACTTTTACTTCATGTTCCCATGCAATGGCTTTTATGATATTTAACCATTAGAGACTCTTGAGGTAAATCAGTCCCAATATGTAGGCTGTCAGTTGTTTTTAAGGCCAGTTGTCTGGCCACTTGTGATTAATCTGAGTTTTGGTGTTGTATATAGGTAGCGTCAGTGCACTGGCTTTCTCTCTCTCTCTCTCTCTCTCTCTGAATCACTATGATTGTTAATGGGCGGGTGGGAAACTAGAAGATAAAGGTGGAGAGAGAGAGAGAGAGAGAGAGAGAGAGAGAGAGAGAGAGAGAGAGAGAGAGAGAGAGAGAGAGAGAGAGAGAGAGAGAGAGTGAGTGAGTGGAGAATGACATACGGGAAAGCTGCCACAGGTTGGACTCAATCCCCGGCCATCCACTTGGAGCATGGGGCGCACACATCAACCACTAGGCTACCAGCTACAACTTAACTTCAAGATAAAGAAGTCAGAGACTTGACAACAACAATGTGAGAGAGGCATAATCTCTAATGACACATTTTCATCACCAGGAAGTGAAGACTTTAAATGCCACAAGGAAAGAAAGGCATGCAGGCATAGGTTCACCTGGTGGATGTAACAGCAGAATTCACACAAAAGGCCACATGCAGAAATTTGTTCTGACATTCTGCTCAAAAAGGAAACAACAAAGTTTTCTTTTTTCTTTTAACAGCACACAGAGGTAAACTGGAGGAATCCACATTACAGGGGAGGAGAAGAAAAGTGGTCCCATCATGTTCTGTCTGCTTTTTCAAACACGTACGTTATCAACAAGACCTGAAACACTCAGAAACAACCTGAACAGGCTGTGATAGAAAGAACTTAAAAAAATAAAAACAAAATAATTCATTACATTTATCTTGATTAATTTAATTACAGAATAGCAGCTTTGACTAAAAGATGAACTACGATAAGATTGCTATGAACTAATTAAAATTTTACAAGCTTCTTGATAAAAGACTTGCTTCAAAAATTGTTGTGGATTGATTTATGGATTCATCTTTTAAAACTAATTGTTTTAATACCTTTAGGAACAATCCATCAATCCGCCATCATCTTCTTATGATGCCAAGATCACAGGACATTTAACTTAAAACTTTGATTACTAAATGTTTTCTAAATGGTAAATGGTAAATGGACTTGAGCTTGTATAGTGCTTTTCTAGTCTTCTGACTACTGAAAGTGCTTTGACACCGCATGTCACACCTACCCATTCACACACTGACGGCAGTGGTTGCTATGTAGTGAGACCACCAGAAGTAACTCATCCCATTCATACGCATTCATACGCCGCAGACGAAGCAGCGG
The DNA here is from genome assembly GCA_020745685.1 of Tautogolabrus adspersus. Classification (NCBI taxonomy): domain Eukaryota; kingdom Metazoa; phylum Chordata; class Actinopteri; order Labriformes; family Labridae; genus Tautogolabrus; species Tautogolabrus adspersus. Next base: position 21,440,742 of record CM036534.1, read on the forward strand.
GAGCATTAGGGTTAAATGTCTTGCCCAGACGACGACTCAACCAACTGAGCCACAGCCGCCCCTCAAAGTTGTAGTAAGAATCATTAAACATCAGCGAAAACATCAACCAAATGTCTAAGACAGATATGATGGAGACTGTAGAGGAGGGGGGGGAACTTTGTTTAACCGTAACCCTAATGATTTGTTGTGTTGGTAGAGTTGAAAACGATGTTTCTGCTTGATTTACCACAGACACTTGACGTGATGTATCTAGGCAACCTCACAGGGAAGATGGTCAATGTGAAGACAAATACCAGATCACGTTTTTCATATGGAAAGACTCGCAAAGCTACTAATAATTCAACATCAGCTTTTCATGAGAAATGTGATAAATGTGCTACTTATATGATCTTTCATTTAGAAACCACTGGAAGTTGAGCTGTTTTAATATATTACTTTATTAGGGTCCATCAAAATCAAGAAGGATTAAGTTATCGTATATGATCATGTAATCCAGTCTTTATTTTTATCAGGATAAAACCTCCAGTTTGTTTTCAAAACCTTTGAGTAGGATTGAGATTTCTTGGCTCCAATCCATCAGGATTAACCTGATCATTTCCTGAGCATTTCGTCTTCATAAAGTATTTCACCAAAAGCTGTGAATGTTGAATATTCGAATATTTCATTTAGAGGAGAGAAACTTTCAGTTTGATGGATTTGAGCAGCCTCTGAGGACAAAGAATGTAGTTTAATATCCCTCATAGAGCACTGGCAATCCAGATGTGTTAATGCTTAAAAGTCTGCGTCTGGATCAGGTTAATCCTATACCCAGTTTTATTTATTTTTTAACCTGATCCTTGATCACAAAAGGTGAGCCTACAAATCGGAATCATCCTTCATATCCATTTAAACTCCTTTTAACATCCATGCCCCATTCTCTTTGTTTTGGAAATAAAGAGAAGAGAGATTTTTCCGCCATAACCTGAAAACCTTCTGAATGTTTTCAACTGCAGGGTCATTTCGAGACCCTTCAGCAGACTGCATGTTGCTCCTGCTTTGCTGTGTTTACAATGACTCAGCTTACAACAACTCAAATGCAGAGATAAGAGGAACAAAGTGGGGTCGACTAGAGGACTTTACGTTTCCAAACTTACACTCTTCATACGCAGAGAGAGAGTTGAGATTCTCTCACAAACTCACAATGTCGACTATATGTGGTCGATAAGAACAAGCTTAGTTAGTCTAACTTTACCAGCAGCTACAAATATAGTGAAGCAGAAATGTTTTCCGGATGGTTCACTTATAATGAATCATGCTGTCTTGAAAGCAGCTCTGTTTTTGTTTTTTTATCTTCCTCAGCATCCTCAGCTCTCTGCCTGTGTCTCAGTAAACAACCTGCACCACACAATCTGCAGCTCCATTTATTAAAAAAACACACCATCCACCTTAGTGAACAGAGAAGGATTCTCTTATCAAGGTATACAAGGACAAAGAGCAGGAGGTTTTTAATGAACCCTGATTACTTTATGAACATAATGATTTTCCTTTTTTAGTCCCCCATATCTATCCTGGAGGAAGATTTTTGAGTGTTTAAAAAACACCCATCTTACTTTTCTTATCATTGTAATCATTATGCCAAAATTCATTTTGCAGATTAACTTGCGTCATTGATATTTCACTAGTTATTACTTGATCTGTAATTTGGTGTTCTTTAGGAGCCTCTCATTTTTCCTCTTTGTTGTTTGTTGATCCGATGAGCTGCTTTCCATTACTCATGATTCTGCAAAGCTGTTTTGCATGAAAAAGTGAAGGTGCAACATTGGAAACAAAGATGTGAAATGTAATGGATTATGAATTAGCTGCATTGCATTTTGTTGTCCTAAATGACCAATTAGAGCATCTCATACTGTATCATGCCCCTTATCTGCAGGAAGACATTATCTATCAGTGACCAAGGCAGTGTCTAATGATCATTTTCTTTATTTCAAAATAAATCAAAGGGTAGTATTGGTGACATGTGAGAAAGATGACCCACAAATGCACAACACAACAACAAAAGAGCCATTGGAGCAAAAAGGCAAAAACTGCTCCCCCACTTATAGATATGTCTATGTATCCTGTATTGATCTCTTCTTGAAGACTACTAATCAATTCCATCAACAAGAGGTCAGTTATACTAGAAATCCTAACCAAAAGATGTTATATTCACGAAATAGTTTTAAACTATTTAATTGAGAAAAGCAGCACATTGTCATTTGTGAAGTTGGATGCAGAAATGTGTCTTTTATTTAGATTTAAAAAAAGGCAAATTAGTCGAATACTAGAATAGTTGCAAATGTTTTATTTTCAGGAGTTCAGTAAAGATTGGGCAAAGAAAGGAATTGTTCAACCTGAGAAAATGAAGGTTTGGGTTGGAAACAAAACCAGCAGTGAAAAAATTAAATGATTGTGGTCAAGATGAAAAATAAAACAAAGTTAAATGAGAATAAAGTTTTAAGTGACTAGGAATAAAATGTTGACATTGATTATCAGGGCAACAGTGAGACACTTATTGAAACCTCCTCTATAAGACGTTTTTCTTTAGAGACACAACACAGTGACAATTCAATCTGTGTTGTTTTTCTGGTAAGGATTGTCTTTATGGCTGCTGCTGCTGCTGCTGCTGCTCACTGTGGTGCTGAAGTTGTCCCTGTGCTATGCTCTGATAATGACTTGAGTTACATTTCCTCCTCAGCTCTAAAGCGTTATACAAATGAAACAAATACATAAGGGCTCCAACTGAGCTACAAGCTACACAGAATGGAAAAACAAGCACCAAACAGAATCAAATGAGCTCACATTGCAATTTCTCAAAGAATCCACAAGGTCCTTAAACGCAGCCCCAAAAACACAAACAAATACAGGCGGAAAGTGGCTACATTAGTCATGTTATTCATGGGAACCAGGACACAAACAGTCTTATAACCCAGACTTAAAGCAAATATGCAACATAACTCTTCATAACTGCAGAGAAAAGATGAAGAGTTAACAGTGTCATCACTGATGACCAATGATGAGCAAATATTAAAAGCAAATGTAAAAGAAGTTTTCATCTTACTGAAATGATGAAGAATCATCACCAAAGCCTCCACGCACATTTTTGCATAAGAATTTGGCAGAGTCATGTCAGACTGAGTCAGAAGAATTGTTTTGGCCTATTTTAGCAAAAACATAAGCAATGCAAGCATACTGAACAAACGGATTGAGAAAAATAAGCAGATTATGACACACACAGATGTGTACACACTATAGTACAGCCAACACCAATCAGTGTGTGCTAAACACTTTCCAATCTTATTGTTTGTGTGTGTGTGTCTGTGTGTGTTTGAGTGGCAAGTGTGTCTCATGTCCCGTCAGCTATTGCCTGGCAATGTCACAAAAGTTTGACCTCTGAGAGGATAATTATCGTGGGCTGCCAGTGAAGCTGGCTGATTTTCTGGGCCAAGACTTAATTTTCTGTGCACAGCTTTGTTTACACCTGACAATCAACCTAAGAAGCAAGAAAGAAGTCGGAGTTGTAGGTGTTTCCTGCACACGGTCAATACCAACTGAAACGATCATGACAACTAAAAGTCTGGTTCTTGTCCAGTTGCCAGATAACTCCGGGTTAGACTTGCCTTCTACCTGTGACTGATTTTTGGATAATTCTGATGGTTGAGATATGCAGTCTTTACCTCCCTAAACATGGACACAAACAGTGATTGTGCTAACCAACATGCATTTCATTGAATTTTCTTTGCCTATGTTCAGACGTTATTTTCCCCCATACACACTGGGAATGTACGGAGCCCCTCTGGTGACATTGGTGAAAATGTTATAATTCGTGGCCATGAATTACTAATTCGTGGCCACAAAACAGTAATTTGTGGCCATGAATTACTAATTTGAGGCCACAAAATAATAATTTGTGGCCATGAATTACTAATTTGAGGTTTGCCAGATATAGTTAGGCCCTTGGGCAAAACACTGCCTACGGTTTAGTCTCCTGGAACGACGAATGGCTGATGCGTCAGGGTCCAGAGCTGAAAGAATCACGTGAACATCTTCCTTTTTTGGCACAAATGCCATTTATTAAGCATTTTTTGTGCATCCACCTGTATCCATGAAGTCTCTCAGGTCCTTCCAGCTGGTGAATTATGAAATCGATTACTTCCCCGAGATCAGCATATTCTTTACGTTTCAACCCATGCATTTTTAGCAGCCGCATTAAGTGTCTCTTGCTAATAATTATTCCATGCTTAACCACAAGTGACTCAAGTTTGCCATTATAATTCATCCCTAGATGAAAATAAAATGAAATTAATTCAGAGTTCTCCATGGTAAAAGCCACAGCCGAGTAGGCTACAGTATACAAGCTGCTTCTATGTTTTTGGTGCTTTACTTTGAGGACTCAAAATAATAATTTGTGAATTATAATGACATACTTGAGTCACTTCCGGTTAAGCATGGAATAGCTATTAGCAAGAGACACTTAATGCGGCTGCTAAAAATGCATGGGTTGAAACGTAAAGAATATGCTGACTCCATAGATCTCGGGGGAGCAATCGATTTCATAATTCACCAGCTGGAAGGACCTGGGAGACTTCATGGATACAGGTGGATGCACAAAAAGTGCTTAATAAATGGCATTTGTGCAAAAAAAGGAAGATTCTTTCAGCTCTGGACCCTGACGCATCAGCCATTCGTCGTTCCAGGAGACTAAACCGTAGGCAGTATTTTGCCCAAGGGCCTAACTATATCTGGCAAACCTCAAATTAGTAATTCATGGCCACGAATTATTATTTTGTGGCCACAAATTATAAAATTATTACCAATGTCACCAGAGGGGCTCCGTAGGAATGTGCCAGGGTTAGTTTTTTTTTTAAAATTTCATACAAAAAGACAGGCGGTAGGTGTTTCTTTTTTAATGACAATAGGGGTCTTGTCAGAACATTAGTGCAACTAAAGTGCAATTTTTATATTGAATTTTATTTCCTATCAGAAAGTTAAATGATTGAAAGCTGTGGTGTTAAGGGTTTTATTATTGAATTGATATGAGCAGTGACAGCGATTCTTGGTATTTGGCTGTTCAACTATTACTCTGGTTCTGCTTGAAGTGTCATGCCTGCTAAAATGAAGGTATGTTTTGTCACTGTCACCATAAAGTGGAGAAGTGCAGGTGTCTGTAAATAATATTTCAATGAGTACAGAAGAGATATATTTTGTTGTGCTTTCAAGCAAACTAAACTTGATTGATAATTAAGTAGAAATCACTCGGATGCCTTTTTTTAAAGATGCAGTTTGGCTCATTCTTTTGTCATATGTAAACCAACCACCTATCCTGTAAATACACAAGTTTGTTAACCCCCCCAAAAAACTGTTTCTTCCTCCTCCTAATAAGCTGGGTATTACTCACTTCGAAGATTAATGTCAGCCAGAGCACAGCGTTCCCAGAATCAAATCCTCTCACCTCTGCTACAGACGAGCTCAGGCCAACAACCAGCCTCATCTGGCCTTAAGCTGCTAATTATCCAAAAGCTGGATTTCGATGAAAAATGACTCAACTAATCAGTTTAGAGCACCTCTGCCCCTGAGAAATGTTACATAACTTCTCCTGTGCTGTGTTCAGGTAAGCGTCACATTTCAGTCTGATGGAGCACAGATGTGTGATCTGCATGAACAGACATAGAGCGGATGTTTTTTACAGTTTGTGTGCTGAACCTTCTCGCTACTCCTGAACCCTCAGTCTCCAACACTTAGTCTGCATCGCAGCTCCGAAGCATGAAACGAGGCCTTTCTTTTCTCCGTTTATGCGTGTCATAGCTGCGACTGTGTGGATGAACAGATAAAACTATTCAGCTTATCCAACGAACCAGAAGGGGCCTGAGAGGAGACAAGGGAGAGAGGAAAAACACACAAACATTTTTTAAAACACAGACGCTGCCTGCTGTTACTGGAGACCAGTGTCAAAACAGCAAAACAATCAAAAGAAATGCCCTGCTCCCTGTGAGCTTATAGTTCTATCCTCCTCCTCGGTTCACTGTTTACTCTTTACGTTCTGCTTTTCCTATTGAACTGTGCTCACACAGTGGCTGTAAGTTTAGAGTGCAGAATGTATAGAGATGTTTAAAACTTTAAGATATTTTTCCAGTTAACTGAAGTGAAAGAAATCTCTTTTTTACCATAGTGCAATACCATTCTTTTAATAAAACCACAAAGACCCAACATCATATTGAATGTTCACATGTTGTCGGTCTGTGAAACCTATAGAGTAGCTTTGAAGATTTGCACCACAAAAAAGCCTTATTTATCTTATGATGGTGTCAGTAAAAGCCCCCATTTCAGCCTCTGCATGGAACGGTTCGTTTGGCTGTATTTGATATTAGACCTATCCCTCTGCTTTTTAAGGTGACCTTGAGTGCTTTGAAAGGCCCCTTTAAATACAATTTATTATTATTATTATTATTAATAATAAATGTGGGTTTTGGAATAAAACATCAATTTGATTAAGAAAACGTGGGCTGTAGTAAACTGTGGCACACTTTTTTCACCCCAAATTCTGATCATAGGGTGTAAATTGGTCCTATATAATTCAGACAGAGATACCCAGAACTTGTCAAATTATAGTCTGTAAATAAAATATATTGAGATGTGAGAGGCTGTCAGACTTCAGTCTTTTCAAAGTTTTTCAAAGTCCTCTTGTGTGTGTGTGTGTGTGTGTGTGTGTGTGTGTGTGTGTGTGTGTGTGTGTGTGTGTGTGTGTGTGTGTGTGTGTGTGTGTGGAAGCGATTCATATAGGTTTGACTTTAAAGGTGCTTTAAAGATAAATCTGCCTTCAGTCCTGGGAGAATGGTAGAAATATCCATATTATTCCAGTTCAAACAAGGAAGAATAAATATCAGCCAAAATTATTCATCTGGTTTCGTGTGAACTCAACGTCAACATAAAAAGTTTGACTGATTACCTGGAGACTCAGAAAGCATTAGTGTCAGAACAATCTCTTTGATCTATATATGACTGATTTGTTTCTTTTCTCCGGAACTCCTTTGGCTTCATACCCACACACTGTGAAAATCAAACCAGAGAGAAAAAAGTCTTCAGTTCAATATGTTGGAAGAATTATCTATGAATATTAACATGGATTGTATTTAAATACACCTTGGTAGAAGATTTTAAGCGCTGCACATTTTTACAGTCTATAAAAGTGACCTTAAAACCTCTTGAAATAGTAAAGCAGATATGGTTTCAAAGTTGGAGTCTAAGGGCAGGGAAAAAAAAGAATAAATAATGAATGTTGTTCTTCTGTGTTCCAGTTTGTCTTTATTATCATACAGTTTAATTATTAATCCGCACGTATGTACAAAGGCAGGTGATAGTGAACATCCAAGGGAAATCAGGCCATCGCAAAGTATAAAAGCAGATTTGTTAAACTACCTGCTTCTTTTAATCAACAGCCAATGTTTGCATTGACAGTCCAGACACAGTGAATCATACCATTTGTCACAATCTCTAAGTTTATGAGACTTCCAACCCGGAACCAAGCAGTATAAAAGCACAATAGCCAGAGGTTGGCACAATTAATAAGAAAAATGTACTTCACCAAGTACTTAGATAGTTAATCAATTAATTTTGTAAACGATTAAATTAAGTTAACATTATTGTTAACCCGTATTGTCAAAAAACAACTACAACATCAACTTTTTGAAATGTCAATAGATTTGAGTTCTAAAGCGGCCATGATGACCTAAATATTTCAAAATGACACAAGTGTATGTATTAAAATAACTTTTATTTGGTACATCACTACCATCGTCACTCTATTGTTGCTCCGGAAGAAGATTCAGGTCAAGCAGTCTGAGGCAGAGACCGGCTCGTTATTAAAGTACAGGAGCCTTTATGCTCTTGCTCAGGTTGTCTGCGATCCATCTTACCATATAAGAGCAGGGTTTGGACGTTGACAGAAAACTAATTCAACAGAAATTAAAGGCTTGGCTAATCGTTTTTCAAATTAACGTCCATGTAAAAAATGACTTCCAAAAATTAGCACAGATAATTTAACAGATTAACAGGTGTATGTTAAGCTCTGATAACAGCATTTGAGCTTCCCACCCTGAGCACGTCATTAGAGGAAAATGGTGGCTGTGAGAATATGGCCAATTAACCATCCACATAAATCAATGTTACATTTTTAATGGGACTAGAAAATCTAGTTTCAAAAACAGCTTAATTTACTGCTTGGACTATATGCTATGACTGAGGAGACGTTCATCAGAGTTGAGAGTTGTAAAATACTAAATGACTGTTTGCTATAAGCCTACACATGAAGCTGTTTTGTTGTGGACTGTACCAAACTGAGTTATCTCTGCCGTTTTATCGGTAAGTCAAATATGTGTTTTGGTCAGTAGAATGGGCAGGACGCCAATACTGCTGCTGATCTCAACTGTGCACACCTTGGATCTGTAGGACGTCACCAGCACAAGATGTCAGCGCCTGTTGCAGAGAGTATTTTGGCTTCACCTTTATTTTTTTAAATGACATGAGGTGGAGACCAGTCGTCCATCTTTATATACAATAAACACTCCAAACCCAAAATGTTAAAAATATAGCATCAAAGACCTGCAGCTAAAGATAGTTTACTAAAGCCGACATTTCAAACTTATGGCTATTAACTGACTAATTAGCAGATGACACCAACATTAAAGTGTATGTTGGCTGTGGCTTTGATTTTGGTTGCAGAATTAATAGGTATTACATATCCAAGTATAACCGGGCACAATTGAACCCAAGCTCAATTGAAGATTGAAGTTAGCAGCTTTAAAGCACACATCATATCCTTGTTATAAGTCAGTGAGAACTCAAATAATGTTTTTTTATGTTACAAACATTTCTCTCTAAATGCAGAAACCATGTGAGCCATTCTCTTAACAGATAAAAGCCAATATTCCTAAACGTTGGCTTTAAGGATAATAAGGATGTCTCAAGTGCTGGCTGTTGCGGCAGAGGAAACCAGCGAGGCAATAACTTTTGGCCTTTGGATAATCAGGGTCCTCTTATATAAGAAATGTAACACGCCTTGAAACACTGCCTTTTCGATTCCACTCAGATTAAGCCTTCATTTCTGTGCCATTTACTAGCGAAAAAAATCCATTTTGCCATTTTACCTTGAAACGCTTTTCTCTCTGTAAGTTTAAACGTGTTCTGGTACCATTATTGATATTTCATCAGAGTCTTTTTGGTTTAGAGAACCATTTATTCATGCTTTGTGTTCATCATCTTTTTCAGACAGAGTTATTGAAATTCTTGTGACTTGGACACGATTTTCTGTTCTATGGAAAGAAACTGAATATTTTGCTCGGCCACAAGAGAAATGTTGTGTTTTTCTTTGAGAAATGTCTGGCATCAGTTTTTTGAGTGAACTAATATTAAAATCAATCAAAGTGCAACATGGGAACAATTATAGACTTTTCAGATCTGTTCAGACAAATATTTCAGCAGGGAACACATGTAAGTTGATAAGCAGGAGATTTTATCAATGAGAAAAATATACTCAATATTATACCCACCACTCACATGACACAGTGCTTTTATTCACTCAGCTTTGATATAATGGTTGACAATGACAGCCTGTGCATAGCTTTCTTTCTTGAGTGGAACATTTAAGGCAAATTTGATCTGCCTGTGTCGGCCTGTTCATTAGGCTGAGTGTGACAAAGCAAACCGGTTGCTTCAACACCCTCCTGTATGCAGCACAATGTCATCAGGTCTGATTTATTTAAACACAAAAAAAAAACTGACACAGAAAACTGCAATGAAACATGACAATGTCAATGAACTGTCATGTTATTCTCACTGCAGGTTCCTGAAGCCGTTGAGACATGAAAAAAGTCCAAAGTCTGTAAATGTGTTAAAGACGTTACTTATCAGTACTTACTCTATATTGTAATGCTGTTGTGAACGTTCTTTTTATATACCTGGTTACATTGTGTTTGTGATTGTGACATGAGTTGTGCCATGCATCTCTACAGTATGTCCATAATCAATACATACCAAATGGCTCTGAGCAATGCTCAAGCTCCTTTAAAGTGCAGATGAGAAGCTATTGCACATAGAGAACTACTGAACAGTAGAAAGATCATATACAGTATATCGACACTTGAAGACATAGAGTGAAGAAAGGCTCTTCATGACCTCCAACTATGTGTCTATATTGTAGGCAGTTCTTGAGAGCTGTCACACATGCTGCTTTAATGGGCTCATTGTGTGTCTCTGTTAAAGATTGTTCCACTTAAACTAGTTCACGATAAATGATTTTTTTCTCTCACCAGTGAAGATTTGGGATTTTTAATATAGAGGGTGTATTGACATGATATGACATCATGATACAACTGTTCATAATGTTCCAACCCTATGGAGACAACCAATGTGTCTTAACAAATAAAATCATCTAAAGCAATTAAAAACAGGCTACTTTTTAAATTTGTAGACATTACATTACATGTTTTGTTGCATGATTGTTTGAAATACTTAGAGACATCTTCTAAATTCACTCTACTAATACTTCAGGGAGGAAAGCCACCAGGCTATCTTCAGGCACACTAGCTGAGAGATAAGATGAAAGTTAAATGCATTTATTAAATCAGAGCATATTCAATAAAAATCTAACATGATCAGAAGAAAAATACCAGCCGATGTCGACTTCACCTCTCTTTTTATTTTACAAATGAACTTACATGCAAGGTAACTTGGTAGGAGCAGGAACACAATTTTAATAGGAAGAGATAGAGAGAGAAAGAGAGAGAGACAGAGAGAGAGAGGAGAAAAACTCTCTTTTTGAATGTACAATATGTTTGTGTGTATTTTCAAATTGCGGTTTACTCTTCGGTTTGAGGAAAAACAGAGACAGTGCTCTCATTTTTAAGGTTTTTGAGCTTGAAGTCAAACAAAATACAAACTCCGTAATACAAAACACCAAACTCTATTTCAAAGCAGTATTTCTAAGGCCAATGATATCTAACTACTTTATAAAAAGGTAAAGACAGGGTGACTGATCAGACAAGTGTGAGACTGTTCCAGAAAACTACATCCCACATGGACCTGTAGTTCTTAATGAGTTATTGAAAACAAGCCAATAGAGACTATCATTTTACTTAATTAATGAAACTATAGATACGTAGTTTTATCCCTCTTCTCAAAAAATAAATTGATGATTATGTTAAAAAAAGGATTGAGGTTCAATAAATCTTTAAAATGGTTCAACTTCAGATGTTGTGTGTTATCCATTATTTCAAAATGTTTTAATTTTTCCTTGTATGAGAGAAATACGAATGAATTAGTCTGAAATTTAAGAGGGGACTAATGGAAGTTAATGGTTCTGACATGCATGTGGGAATGCTCTTCCATCTTTGCCATCATGGAGCCGTCTTCTTCATGGTTACTGATCTAAATGTCGCGATGTCGCTCTCTTCTAATCGTAGATATATAACAGGGCATAACACATGTCAGAAAAATGTCACATGTCCTTTCTGTGGAGACTCTGAGCTGAGGCACTGGAACCAGGTGGGCACATGAGAGATCCATGAGTCATGGACACAGCATGGCAACTTGGCTCCAATATTGTTCAGGTTGCGCCAAATACTACTTTTAGTACAGAATGTGAAATGACTTCCTTTTCAAATTATCTTAGAACAGAAGAGGTCAGCATTTATTCTGTTCTTAGGTCAGTGCATTGTGCCTTCTGCTAAATTTTACCCACATTGGACTTTTAACTTCTGCCTTTAATTAAACAATTTTAATAAGATTTTAATCTTCTGCACTGTAACTTTTAATTCTTTTTATATTTATAATTTTATTTGAATTGTTTTTACTAGAACATATTTTCAGATTTAATAATTTCAGTGATTTTTAATTTTTCTATTTTAATACTGAACTTGGCTTTTACTGTATCTGAAGTAAGATTTAAGCCTTAATCTTACGGAAATCCTAAGTACTGGATTGTCCGGTTTGGCGTACAACCATAAAAATACGCATCCTGCAAAGACGTTTACAGGATTCAGGGAAAATCTCACGTGAGTCTTTCAAACACAAGTATGGGGTCTGAAAGTAGTAAAAATGCTAAGGAATGTATTGATATAAATTATGATTGTTTGGATGAGTCAAGAGTCTTTGTTTTTAGACAAACATACATTTGGGACTGAACTTGGCATTTTGAAGTAAGATTTAAGCCTTAATCTTACGGAAATCCTAAGTACTGGATTGTCTGGTTTGGCGTACAACCATAAAAATACGCATCCTGCAAAGACGTTTACAGGATTCAGGGAAAATCTCACGTGAGTCTTTCAAACACAAGTACGGGGTCTGAAAGTAGTAAAAATGCCAAGGAATGTCCTCCAAAATGTCTATTGTTAATATGTTTTTATTCTCTGTTTTTTAATTGTCTTTTAATTCTTGCAATTTATTTCACTTTATTGTATGACCTGTTATGATGTGAAGCACTTTGAGTCTGCCTTGTGTATGAAAAGCGCTATACAAATAAACTTGCCTTGCCTTGCCTTGCCTCCACAATGATTAATACTGAAAATGTGCTGAAATGGTTTTTAGATACTTACTGGTAAACGCACAGTATATAAAACAAGCCAGGGGGCTCTCATTCGAGACAAAAACAGAGGAGGTTGGCAGGTAATGGGAGTGATTCTCTCTCTGCTACTCCCCCCCCCCCCTCAATTCAGGCTCCTTCAAGGTTATGGAGATGATTTTGTGAGAAGGTTTAATGAAAGCTGAAGATTTAAAGTGGCATCTCAAATCTTGAAAAAGTATACAGGACAGTGTCATCATCATGAAGATGGAAAATCTGCTCAGAGAAATGACGGAGGACCCCTGTCTTTAAGCCTATTTGTGGGGGCTACGCACCAGAAGGCCCTAACCCCAGCATATACTTCTGAATGATAGTTCAAATTGTCCAGCGTCTTTCACAGCACAGAGACATCATAAGAACTGTTTTCAGCCGAGAAAGCTGCTGAAGATAGCAGAGAGAGGTGTAAACTGAAAAGGCAGCTCTTACACCAGAGGAAACAGCTCTCTGAGATGAGAAAACTAAATGATTAATTCAGAAAGTGAGAGCGTGAAGAGATGGCAAGAGTGGCAGAAGAGTGGGCCCTTGGTGAAAAATTCAAGAGAACGAGGTGCAAGAAACTGTCAGCAGAGAAAAAGCATGCTGTTATGCAGTTTCAGTCCATAGATGTAAACAGTCGTCTTTTACCTCAGAAAAAAAAAACACCATCACCAAAAATAAAGACAAGAGTCCTGACAAAGCCCCCCACTGAGCTCCATGCGGAGTATCAAACAGAGGTGGATCAGCATCTTTTAGTGTCTAACAGACGTTGTGCAGGGCGGGCTGTTGAGGTCAACCATTATCCCATATTTAGGACAGACTCAGTGTGTGTCTGAAAATCAGTCTGCATTAAACACACAAGTAGAAACTACACATCTGTTCTTTACAATCTGTACTATAACCATTAGAGGATTTGAAGATAAAGGCTCAGAATGCTTTACTACATAATATTGTGCAGTTTATCATGTATAAAAGAGGCAGAAACATATGACCAAAAACAAAAAAAACAGAGACTTCCTACAACCTGCTTTAGTCATGTTTTGCAGAGAGAAAAAAAACTAAAGCACAAGGTTAAACAAGAATACTATGGAGTATAAGTGGGAGGTCCAATAAGAAAGTGAGTTATCTATTGTGTACTATATCAAGCAGACAACAGCATGTTTAAAGACACAAA